>MQVO02000007.1:0-1200000 GCA_001986395.2 Irpex lacteus
TTTTTTTGTTATAGTTATGTACATCAATAACACTTCAAAACTTGTCTTATAGATTATTTGAACAAAGGTAATTTTTATATATGAAAGTTCAAGTTAACAAACTTTTGTTACTGTTATTATACACATAAGTAATATTGTTACCGTTCTTACTATAGTAACTAATGTTGCTTATCATCATAATACCTCTTACACATAGTCAGAAAGTGACACAACGACTAGTTCACCAAAATCTATTTTTATTCTCCAACTACTTGAGATTTGAATTGAATTGATGGTATTTTTGCCTCTTTTGCCATTTTAGGAAGTCTATTTGATGGCATCAATCACATCAAAATTGATGGCAGTACCAATTTGACATGACACTTACGACAATGACATGAATTGCACTTAAGATATGTAAGAAACAAAGTGCAGTCCATTCGAAGTCCATCTGTACTTGTTTTTGAGCTATGTAAGCGTGCTTATGTGTAATTCCACTCAGGCGCTGACCGGTCAGCGCCTGAGTGGAAATCCAGGTAAGCAGTCTTAGGTCATATCTATAAGCTCTTGGTGTCATGTCATGTTATTTCATGTTATTGCCCTCATATCTCCATGAGTTTTCATCCAATCTGCACGGTTTTTATATCAAACGAAAGCTACCGTTTGTGGGCATCTTTGATGTCATCATCACTGCACATATTTAAAGCAAATAGAGCGTCAAACGTATATCTCTACAAGAACAATAAAAATTATATTATCAGTAGCTTTCTACAGCAACAAAAGATAACTACAACACAATTGATGAGCCAATGTATTATTTCTGCAACTTCATATTATTCTTGAGCATCATACAAATCAAATCGAGCAAGTTAAGAAAATGACTCAAAGAGGAGTCGAACTCGCAACCTTTTGAACTCAAGTCTCACGCGTTCACTTTTGTCCACCTCCACATGTCTGAAGCCGGAGTCTGTCTGAGTTTGAAAACTCAGGTCGTCATCTCATGCTATCCAGCCCATATATACTTCAATTTTAGTCCAAATCTTATGATAGTCGTGTCAAACGAAAGCTCTTGTTTTCAGCTATCTATCCGTATATACATTATATATCTTTATCTGAAGTAGTCATACATGAGAGTCCAAATATATATCTCACCTACAAAGCGCCCATATACAAGTCTTCCTTACGTTGTAGCAAGAGTGGTAACAAGCAGAACTCCCACGGTTTGGCAACGAAATCCGTCACTTACAAGCGCCGTAAATGCACCACCCCGGATTGAGACGATTCTTCTTCGTTTCACTCAGGAATCGTAATTTTTGAGGCTGCCTTTTCACGCGCCTTCTTATCTCGAGCCTTCTGCGACATCTTGCAGTCCTGACAAATCCCGGACAGGCTTTCGTCCTCCATTCTTCTCTCGCATCCACTCATAAAGACCACGCTCCTCGAGAATGATGCGCATTCCTTTGGGCTGTCCTCTGAATGCATAATATTGGTGAGTGGGGGAAAATCATCAGAAAAATTCATAGTTTGACGTTGACCGTGAAGCTCCGGATTAGGGTTATCCATGGGAATTGTTGTGTCGTGCATGCATCGCAGTGCACCGCCCAGGCTTCATGTTCATCTTACGTGCGTGGAGCGAGTTCGATGCGAAGGCTTCATGCCCAGTTGAGTGATCGAAATAGACTGTGGCTATGGCATCGGGGAAGAGATGCTCAAAAATCTTAATCATGTTTCGCAGCTGTTTTCACGGTGAGTCCAGAGCAGATAGGTTCCGATGATGCCAGCTTACTTGATTTAGCAGCTTCTCAGCTGTCCAATATCCATCGTAGTTCTTCTCCGGATAAATTATCTCACGCGTGTCGTATGCAGGCAGTCTCTCCGCACGGGGGAGGGACTCCTGATGCTTGATCTGCTCTGGTGAGAGGCAAAGACGACCTGTATCTTCAACAACAAAGTCTGACACATGGATCAGCCATCCTTGCCTCTGTTTTTGCAACAATACCCTGCCTTCTTGACACCACGCCCATTTTGCAAAATTGCCGACGTGAAAGATGGACTCATCTTGAAAACACCGCAATGTGGCGCTTTTCTCTGGGCACCAGATTCAGTGCGGTTGGCTCCAGGTTTTTGTCATCGTATTGGGTGCGGTAGCTATACAGTGATGGGTAAGTATGCTTGCTGGCATGAACTATTAGCTCACCGCTCAAGAGACTTGATTTCTTTGACAAACTTCTTCCGGCACTCCACAACATCTGGCCGCTCATGACTATCAACATAGACCCCTTTTGTGACAAGTCTTTGTTCGTATCCGAGCTTTTGTAACCAACGACGAGCTGTGCCTTCCGAAATCGTCGATCCTGCAAGGTTGAGTCCAAGATTGGGAATGATTTCGTTGTTAGCTTGTTTCATTAACTTTAAGGGCATGATCTGCGGATAACCTGTGAGTCTAGAGTTGTTGCAGGGTTTGTAATGAACTTACTTCACCGTCAGCAAGGACTGTCAAATAGCGATGCACTGCAACGGCAATATGCTCGTTGTTGAGATGTGAAGGATGCGCATGATGCTTTCCTGTGCAACTTGGCGGGAGGGTACCAAATCAATGGACATAAAGTTTTCAAATGACGCAACTGATGTGCAAAGTAAGCCCCTCTTCCCACTGACCGAGCGATGCTCAAGCTCGCACGCTGAGCAGGGTTGCTGATGCGGGGATTTAACTTCATCTTTGTATACAGCTCAAGATACATCTTCAAGGTGTGTATCAAGGTGTGTAACTTGAATAGAGCAGCCGCTGACTTATGTTTCTTTGCCATCTTGATCAGTGTTCCGAAAGTCAAGTCAAGTCACCAAAGTGGTCATGACCCGGGTCAATTGACCCCCATGTTTACCGGTCATTTGACGGGTCAAGATCAGGTCAACGCCAGCGACCTTCCTAATTCGGTACTCCGATCATGACTCGGCGCTAGTAGAATCGCCACCCCAGCAACATTCGACATACTCGCTCTCAGTGTCTATCCATTCCTGACATGGCTGGCATGGCTCGCATACACTGACAATACTTCTTCAAGGATGGTATCGGAATTTTTGAGATGATAAGTGGCACAAAGCGGCCTGGTGCGGGCCTGCGATGATACTCGACTGCCAGTGCACTAATCAAGCATCATAGTTCACGGATTCCTCAGTCTCTCTCCGACCAGAAGCTCTTCTTCGAAGCCTGGGTGTGTACTATTTACCTGTGCTAGAATGCATGCTAATTTTTATGCAGTCTTCGACGAAGTACAGCCAATCTATGGTAAGGTCAAACTGACTGGCTACTTCGAGAGTGCTCGCTCATCACAGGTGAAAGACGGGGTGGACGAGGGGCTCTATCTACTACACTAGGGCAACATGTGCTGAAAAAACTAGCAGGGAGATAGGCAATCTACCATATTTATTCGTAGGTTTGTGCTAAGACTGGGATTATCCAATATACTCGTATTATAATGTGTTCTTCACGACACCTGAACTCTTTCAGATCCCACCCGGATCCCTAGCTTATCAGCCTTCTATAGCAGCTGTGACATATCCCCAACCACCTTCGATGCCAATGCAACAGGATACTGGGCTCTTGCGCTAGGCAACAAGTCAGACACTACAGGATCAGTGCCTCTTTTCGCACCCGAAGAGACCTTGGCCGTAGCAGTTTCACCATTGGTGACGGTCAGTTCAACCGACGATACGAAGAAACTATCGAAAAGATGGCAACGGCTACGGCTACGGCTACGACGACAACGTCCCATGGGCCCACGACCTCGAGCTCGATCCCTGAACCGAAACACAACGGAGCATCCTCGACTGAAGTCACTCGACCATTTGTCGCCTTTCCGTGAGCGCGATAGACCGGGCGCTGAGTCAGATATGTATACTAGTATTACGGTTCGTGCGGAGGTGCGAGAATGAGCTGGAGGCATTTTTTTGGATTTACTAGACGGTCAGCCCGCCTTTTGTTTGGCTGTCACAAACATGGCCCAGCAGCATACCCTGGAATTATTCACGTATCGCAGGCATACATTGTCTTTGTCTCATTTCTAATGCAATGAGTTATACATGTAGTACTTGGTCTCTTCACTTTGATTGCGAGCACTGGCGCGAATGGCCAGGGAATACCCAACTTCATGCGGCAGGGTCAACATAAGGTCGTGATGCGGTCATGACTTTGGTCATGAAGTCACTGACCGCGTGACCTCGAGTCATGACTGGGTCAACTGGAACACTGATCTTGATTAGCTTCTCAAGACGAAGGCGGACATTATCTTCCATAGAGCCCCCCTCCTCAATCTTGTCTCCAGCAGGGCCCAAAAAGACTGCAGCTTGTGCGAGCTTATCACGCCCCTCGAGATCTGTTGCCGGAGCCTGAATGACAGAAGGTGCATGTTCAACTGTCACTCTCTCATCAGAAAACAAGTCCAGGGGCGCAATAAGGTTTGCAAGCCGCAAGCGGGGGTGAGGGGGCTCTTGGGCGGAAGAAATTGTCAACACGGGCGCATCCTGCTGACGCAGCCCTGTATTTGGCCTTGTGCTTGTAAACAGTGGATTTCGCCGCACCAGAGTAAGTTGATCTTGCCCTCAGTAAAGGTGCCGCTCGGCCTGGGGCCAGTTTCTGTTTAGTGACAGCGGTGAGCTCATCTCGTGTCACTTTATATTCTTAACACGACACACCTGATCCAATGTCTTCTTCCAGAACTCCTTTGTCAGTTCAACAGCCTCACCGACTACAGCTTCCTCACGCTGAGCAAACTTCTCAGCAAGGTCTTCCTCATCTAAAGCTTCATCATCGGACTTCTCCTCCATTTCATCAGCCAAGAGGCTGAACTCTCCCACCAAGTCACAAGTTTCCTCATCACTGTCGACATCATCAATGTCCTGCGGAACAAAGTCCGGATCGATGTGTAGGGCCTCTATGCTATCAAGAAGCAGGCCTCTATCAAAGTACTGAGAGCCTGCAGCTCTTTGCGACCGTGCAAGTCAGACTCTTTTGCGCGGACGAGCCATGCGAGAGACTGAGTAATTTAGGTTGTAAGTCTTAATCACGCAGACACGTAGCTAAGTGATACACTGTGCATAACAATATAAAAATATTTTGTTGTAAAAATTGAGAATAGACGCCCAAAATCCAAAATTCAGATTTACGCTCATTTTGGCCGGTTTCCCTCCTAATCTCAAAGGACGAAGCCTCCGTCTCAATTTTGGGCGCTCCCGAGAGGTGTTGGGTCTATCCAGTTTGCACTGTATGTTGTACTTTATCTACTTCAGAACTAGGGCGAGATAGAAACAGTTGTCGAAGGCGTAGCGGGGTTGGAGTCCATGTGCCATGTTGTTTAGGGAGTCTGTGGGTGTAGGCACGTTCGGCAAGTATGTCGCATTGGGTGAGGTAAAACATCTGTGGTCTAGGTCATGAAATACGTGCAGTCTCCTGGGTGGCCCCTGACGAGCTTGGAGCATCTGTTCTGTGTACGACATCGCGTTTGACTGTGATATACTTGCATATGTCAGAGGTGGTTCTAAATTTGATGTAAGACGACTCAGTGTTGTACGGTCAAAGTCACGGTTACCATGGTTCAGTTATAAATTTAACGGTTATTTAACCAAGTTACGTAGTTATCGTCGGTGACCGTAACTCGGGGGACTTGCCGAAGCAGCCCTGTAGCCAATCACAGCTGCTGTCGGCAACATACGGATCCACCGGCCCGGAGATTAGTTCCATCGGGCATTTGATGCGCGCTTCAGAGGCGATAACTTCCGCCACGTGCGCTAACTTCAGCTGAGGCAGAAGAAAGCTGATAATACATCACTATGCACTACTCAAGCTTTAATATTTGGTACATAGACACATGTACTCGTTACAGAGATGGCTTTGTCAGAAATATTGTCTACTTTCTGTATGATACGGATTTAATCGCTCAGAAACACTTTTAGCGCCCGCTGTGCCCCACGGTTAACAAGCGGTTAAGTTAATTTGACGGTTAACGGTTACCAAAGTTACTAACTATGGTAACTTTATAACTTAACTGTTAACCCGCACAACGCTGAGACGACTAACCTTTCATGATTTGTGAATTGCTGGTTTTTGGTCTCAATCCAGAATAAAGTTGTCAATGTCTTCTATCGTTTTTCAATACATAGTATTGGTTAGAATATTACTATCTACGTACTTGCAGATATGTTTATTATTTTCGGACGTCTGTGAAATTCAGCTGTTCAGACGCGGATAATCTTCGATTATGGCATTATCCGGCGATTGTCCTGACACGAATAATTTCTCAGTTCCGCAGTGACTGATATCTTGACTATGATATTATGTTTCAGAGAGAGTATATAATAAATAGTCTATATCTAATGAATAATGAACTATGACTAAATTCTGAGTATAAATTTAGAATCCTAGAAAACATTCAGTCCAGAAAACATATACTTGTAGTTTCATAAAAAAAATATCAATGTCATGTGATCTGACTTAAAATGTATAAAATGTCAAAATAAGCGCCCAAATAATCTACTGATCCTATTGCCTTTTTAGGCAACTCTTATATTTCAATATACTACGAGCTAGTTTTTTGATTTGATTGAACGTAAACATTAATAACAATTTAAACATATATTAGATATGATATAAAAGCAGTTACATGCATTTTGTCCCCTACCTTCCATATTATTCTTATGTACGTAAGTAATTTATATACCCTAATAGCACATTCAAACTTACATTACATTTCATTTAATCATACTTCAGATCAAGTTCAACGTGTTTCAATTTTTATGTTTCAACTTCTTGTATATTGACTTTTCTTACTCTCATTACAAACCCAATTGATATTATTTACTTTACCAAGACTTCAAAACTTACCTTGAAGATCATTCAAACAGAGGTACTTTTTGTATCTTGAAGTTTTAGTTAACAAACTTTTGTTACAGTTATTACATACATAAATAGTATTGTTACCTTTCTTACTAGAGTAACCCATAATACTTACTGTCATAACATCTTCTATATATGACTGCAGTCACTAGGAAGTGATGTGACAGCTGGCTCAACAAAGTCTATCTTTATTCTCCAACTACTGGCAGTTTTATTTGAATTGATGTCATTTTTGCTCTTTTTCCCATTTTAGGAAGTCCTTTTGATGACATCAATCACATCACTATTGATGGCAATGCTAGTTTGACATAAAACTGAAGAAAATCCCATGAATTACACTCACGATATGCAGAAAACAAAGTGCAGCCAATCTGCACTGGTTTTTGAGCTATGTAAGCATGCTTATGTGGATTTCCACTCAGGCGCCAACTAGTCAGTGCCTAAGTGGAAATCGAGGTAAGCAGTCTTAGGTCATCTCTGTAAGCTCTTGGTGTTATTTTATCTTATTTTATCTTATATCTCCATGAGTTTTCATCCAATTTGCACGATTTTTATATCAAACGAAAGCTACTTTTTGTGGCTATCTTTTGATGGCATTATTGTTGCACAGGTTTATAGCAAATAGAGCGTCAGGCATATATCTGTAGTAGAACAATAAAAATTATATTATCAGCAGCTTCCTACAGCAACAGAAAATAACTATAAAACAATTGATGAGCCACTGTATTGTTCCTGCAACCTCAGATTATTCTTGATCATCATACAAATCAAATTGAGCAAGCTAAGAAAATGACTCAAAAAGGAGTCGAACTTGAGTCTCGTGTGTTCACTTTTGTCCATCTCCACATGTCTGAAGCCAAAGTTTGTCTGAGTTTGAAAACTCATGTTGTCATCTGATACTATCCAGCCCATATATACTTCACTTTTACTCCAAATCTTATGATAGTTGTGTGGAACAAAAGTTCTTGTTTTCAGCTATCCATCAATATATGTATTATATATCTTTATCTGAAGTAGTGATACGTGAGAGTGCAAATATATACCACACCTACAAAGCGCCCATTTGCAAGTCTTTCTTATGCTATAGCAAGAGCAGTAACAAGTAGAATTCCCACAGTTTGCCAACAAAATGTGTTACTTACAAGCGCTGTAAATGCAGCATGCGAGATTATGACGATTCTTCCTCGTTGCACTCAGGAATCGTAATCAAAAACATTAACTTTTCACTCTCTTCACTATTTTTCATCTTCCATTCATGTTTGATAATGTATTCCACATCTCATATCCACTCAGATTCCTTTTTAGCCTTAGCTGCGCTATTCTTTCCAACTTTGTTTTGTTAGAAAAGCGTATCCAGTTGTAAAGATTGACACTTTCATATTTTCGCGGTCTAAACATGTAATCAAGGATAGGTGATATTCCAACAACGTCTTGTAGGTTTTCGATCATAACCACTTTTTGTTCTTGGTAATCAGGTGGATTGCTGTCAACATTCATTTTTGTTTCATCAGAGCTTTCAGAAATCCAATCACTGTTTACTTCATTCACATATGACTTCTGATAAATTTTTGAAATTGATGACTTGTATAGTGATCCGAATGACTGAGTAAATACTGATGCCATGGGAGATCCTATTTCACTTTTGGCAGTTAGTGAGTTTACAACCTTTGTGATTACTAATCTGCCTTTTTTCATTCTTTCTTCACCCTTAACTGGCTCCTCCATGTTTTTAGCAAATACAGTCTTAACAGCATCAAAAATAACATGTGTTCTTAACAGGGACTTGGTAATGTAATCAGTCACATATGCTATCACCGATTTCAATGCAGTACCAGATAGCAAGCTTGTCACATCGGTATTACAGCGAAGCAAGTACGTAAGAGTAGGCGTGAATGTATTACCCATGCTTGACATTTTATTAAAGCACCTGATTCTGTATCAACAGCTGTTTCTGCTTGTAGTTCTCGAGGAAACCTGGCTTTGCAGATGCGATATTTATTATCCAAACAGTTATTCTTGAAACATTTATGGATATTAGATGCATATAGTATCTCATCAGTCTCCTGTTGTATTTGCCTGTCCCATTCTAGTGCTTCTACACAAGTGCTACATTTCATGCATTTTTGATCGCAAAATAGTTTAGTTTTCTGTGGTAAGGTTAGTGTTGGATGTATTTTGTTTGAACTGTCATTGTACTTTGTTTTGATATGTTCATCCAGTTCACTCATTGTTCCAGTTGTAAATCTCCCCTGATGACAGTATTCTAAATACTGCACCATATGTTTCTGAAAGTCTGACTTGGCATCCATAATACGTTCTCTGAGCTCTTGGGGTGTTAAGCTATTTTGAATCCATACAAGTGTATGCATGTGAAGTGTCAGCCTGCCTTCCTGTTGAATATAGTGCTGTTGCTTTCCGCTTATTTTGCTTTTATTATGGTCATTTTCACTCCTTTTATCACTCACACATGGTCTATCCCACTCCACAGTAGTGTTAGTATTTTTCTCGCATTTTTCCTGTTTTTTCCCAAGTCTCTGTGGCCATATTTGTGCCCCACTACAGTGTAGACTTGGACTTTGCAGTTTCTGCGCTCCTGGGCGCTTTGTACGGCATTTGCCGCGTTTAAGCACCCTGAGTCGCTCATCCTGCAGCCTGAGACCTCTAGGCAACCTCTAGTTGCTCATCTCGATCTGCAGGTATGTTGTTGTGTATATTCCTCAATATTATGCTAGTTGCTCATCTCAGTCTGACGTCCTAGGCCCTAGTTTGGTCGAGTTAAGCTCCCAAATTAAGTGGTTATGAGCCCCGGCCCCTCTGTGGCCACTACATCCAAACTACATCGCATCAATCCAGCCCCTTCCCATTGTCCCTTCGCTCCAAATCTTGTATCATTCGATTCTACTCGTCTGTGGCTATCTACTGGTGCAAAAATCAGGCCGATTCGTCAAGAACTCCGTTCCCCATCGCCTTATCAGTCTTTCCTGGCCCCTATCTTGAAATTTTCGCCCCCTGAAGCCATTTCTTCGCCTCTGGCCCATTTCCCTCGCCTCGTGTTGTCTCTACTCGCCTTCTACCACCTCCCAGACTCTATCGCCCACTATGGACTCTCAAACGTCCTCTGGACCGTGCTTTCCTCTGGACCGTGCTTTCCTGCCCTCAAGACTGGCAACTACCCTCAGTGGCCTGGAGACATGAGGGCCTGGCCAATGAGTAAGGGGCTGTGGGGGCTGGTCAAGGGAGATGAGAAGGAGCCTGTTGCAGTGGTGTTGAATATAGTGCTGTGAGCACATGCTTTCCGCTTATTTTGCATTTATTATGGTCATTTTCACTCCTTGTATCACTCACACATGGTCTATCCCACTCCACAGTAGTGTTAGTATTTTTCTCGCATTTTTCCTGATTTTTCCCAAGTCTCTGTGGCCATATTTATGCCCCCACTATAGTGTGGACTTGGACTTTGCAGTTTCTGCGCTCCTGGGCGCTTTCTATGGCATTTGCCGCGTTTAAGCGCCCTGAGTCGCTCATCCTGCAGCCTGAGACCTCTAGGCAACCTCTAGTTGCTCATCTCAGTCTGCAGGTATGTTGTTGTGTATATTCCTCAATATTA
Source organism: Irpex lacteus (assembly GCA_001986395.2). NCBI lineage: Eukaryota > Fungi > Basidiomycota > Agaricomycetes > Polyporales > Irpicaceae > Irpex > Irpex lacteus. The sequence goes on from MQVO02000007.1 coordinate 10,476, forward strand.
TGCTAGTTGCTCATCTCAGTCTGCAGTCCTGACGTCCTAGGCCCTAGTTTGGTCGAGTTAATCTCCCAATCTAAGTAGTGGATGATTCGAAGCCTACTGAGGCGAGAGGAAGTCTAGGACGGATTGGCAGGACAGGACGCTCAAGGCAGCTGGTGAGCTTTATTTGGACGCCATTGAAAACGACCCTGTCAAGATCTGGGCCAAGCTCGCCTCTGTACACCTCCAAAAGGTAGGGACCCTGGAGCGCGTTTCAACGCTTGCGAGTCATTCTTCTCCATCCAGATGCGTCCTGGGGAGTCCCTGTCCGATCTCATGACCAGGATCGATGCTGCCATGCTCAGAGTGAAGAATCTTCGCCCAGACACCTACATCAAGGGAGAGTGTTGACTAGTCCTTTGAGCACATGCTTTCCGCTTAGTTTCCTTTTATTATGGTCATGTTCACTCCTTTTATCACTCACATATGGTCTCAACAGTAGTGTTAGTATTCTTCTCGCATTTTCTCTGATTTTTCCCAACTCTTTGTGGTCATACTTATGCTCCCACTGTAGTGTATTCTTGTATCTAGCAGTTTCTGCACTCCTGAGTGCTTGGTACGGCATTTGCCGCGTTTAAGCGCCCTGAGTCGCTCATCCTGCAGCCTGAGCCCTCTAGGCAACCTCTAGTTGCTCACCTGCTGGCATCTCGGCTGTGGGACAGTACACAGGTTGAACCATGCCTTCACCAACCTACTCCTTCAGCTAATACAACCTCAAATCGATGTGCTTCACCCTAGAGAACTTCTCCGGGTTTTGGCAACAGCAATCGCGAACTTGTAACCAAGCTCAGTGAGCAGATTACGCATCCACAACGCCTCCTTGGCGGCTTCCACTGGAGCAATGTACTCTGCCTCAGTGGTAGACAGAGTGACCCATGGCTGAAGCTTGCTACTCCAGTTGACTGCGCCAGATCCCATGCAGACCAGGTATCCACCTGTAGAGCGACGAGAATCCGGGTCCATACCAAAGTCTGCGTCCGAATAGGTGCAGAACAGCCCTGGTTTCGACGAATCAGGACTATAAGTGAGTTTCAGGTCCATGGTTCCCTTCAAGTACCGGAACAGATGCTTTACAGCTGCCCAGTGCGCTTTACCAGGATTGGAGTTGAAGCAGGCCAACTTGGACACAGTGTAGGCGATGTCTGGGCGGGTGGAAGTGGCCAAGTACATGAGTGCGCCCACAGCATTGATGTAGGGGAACTGCTGCATGTATGCGCGCTCCGAGGGCGAGTTGGGGCAGTCAGCAGCACTGAGACGCGTGTTGTGTATCATAGGAGTCAACACAGAGGAGCAATCAGAGAAACCATACGTCTCAAGCATGTCCACAATGTATTGGCGTTGAGACAGCGAGATACGATGATTGAGAAGGTCCCTGGTGATTTCTATGCCAAGGAGCCACGAAGTGGGTCCCAGATCGCGCAGTTTGAAGTGCTTGGAGAGCCAGGCAACCACACGGTCGGATTCTGCCTTGGAAGGCGAAGCAATGGTTATGTCGTCTGTGAAGACAGGCATTATGATCCTGACATCTCCTCTTCTCCAGATAAAGAGAGAGGCATCGGACTGGAGGCGTGTAAATCCCTCTTGCTTGAGCACCTTGCTCAGCTCGAGGTACCAAGCACGTCCAGCCTGCTTGAGTCCATACAAGGACTTCACAAGACGAAGAACATCACCAGGCTTGCCAAAATGGAATCCGTCAGGTTGCTGCATGTAGATCTCCTCCTCGAGGGTGCCGTTGATATAGGCATGGGAGATGTCCACAGAGCGAAGGTCGAGGTCCTCGAGTGCAGCTAGTGCAAGGACTGTTCGTATAGAAGCAATGCGGACTGTGGGAGCAAAAGTCTCGACATAGTCGAAACCAGGACGTTGGGAGAAGCCCTTAGCAACAAGTCGAGCCTTGAGGCGTTCAACAGCGCCATCTGCATTGTACTTCTTTGCAAACACCCAACGGCAAGGTATAGCCTTCTTGCCAGGATGCAGAGGACTAGATACCCATGTTCCATTCTCCAAGTGCGCATTAATCTCTTCTTGTGCAGCTGCTTGCCATAGACCCCTATCATCTCGCTTCAATGCCTCGCTCATAGAGCGAGGGACGGCTTCTGGATCACCAGAGTGTGCCCTTGCAACATATTCACCGTCTGCATCATCATCCTCTTCATCAGGATCAAGTGAGCTGGTCACCTCGTCCTCAGAATCCTCCTCAGCATGACTAGGCTCAGTAGGAGCTGGCAAAGCAGAGGCTGGCTCAGGAGTAGATGGCTCCGGAGCTGGAGATGACTCTGGACTAGGACTTGGTTGAACCTTCCACCATTCACCTGGAGGGTTTCTGGTACGTCTGGGATAGCGTGCAGCAATGAGATGCCCAGGAGCAGAATCACCTGCATCCGAGGAGGGGGCAGAAACAGCACCACGACGACGAATGCGCTGAGGAGCAGCAGAGGGACCAGCCTGTGGCTCAGAGCGCACAGACTGGGGAGGTGCAGGAGGGACAGGACGAGCCTGAGGGGCTGGTTGGACAGCAGGGCGCACAGAGGGCGCAGGAATGGATGGCGGTGGAGGAGCTGGGATAGCACCGACTTGGACACCAAGAGGGAGTGCTGGAGGCGCATGTGGACGAGCAGGCGCATTATCGACAGCAGGAGCAGGTTCCTCCCCCTCAAGTCGAGGCTGTGGCAGCATAGGAAGTGTAGGAGGAGGTGGAAGAGCATCTCCACGAGTCCAGAGTTCAAGATGAGAGGTGTGTCGGTTGTGGGAGGGACAGAGCGATAAGAAGGTACAGAGGACCAGTTCTTGAGCCCAGGGAAGTACCTCTCGTCGAATACAGCACATTCAGAGATAACAGGGCGTTTGGTGGCTGGATTGTAGAACTTCCAGCCTTTGTAGTCTGGAGGATAACCAATGAAGATGCACTTCTCCATATGAGAGCCCAGCTGACCTCGTTTGTCCTTCTGCACATGTACATAGGCCAAGCATCCCCAGATCCGAAGATTGGAGACATCTGGCTTGCGCTTGAACCACACTTCATAGGGAGTGGTGTTGGGCGCGGTAGAGGTGGGTACACGGTTCAAGACGTGAACAAGGGCAGCTAGAGCCTCTCCCCAGAACGACAGTGGCAGACCAGCTTCCTGGAGCATAGCAGTGATCCCTTCACCAAGAGTACGATTGTATCGCTCTGCTACACCATTCTGCTGAGGCCTATTGCGCACTGTGTGACGTCTGGCAATGCCATGGTCGATGCAGTACTGCTCAAACTCCTTCGACATGTATTCCCCACCCTTGTCGTCCTGCAGAGCGGCGATTTTCGCGCCTAGCTGAGTCTCTGCATAGGCTTTGAACCGTTTGAAGGCATCAAAGGTCTCAGACTTGGCTTTCATGGGAATCACCACCTTGAAGCGGCCATAGTCGTCGATCCAGGTGCTCCAGTAGCGGTAGCCAAAGTGTGTGCGGACAGGAAGAGGTCCATGGACGTCAGAGTGAATGAGGGCGAGAGGTCGAGCAGTTCTGGAGGTGGAGGAAGGGAATGGAGCTGCGTTGAGTTTGCCTGCAAGGCATGGCTCACAGATAGGATCTGCAGGAGCAGTCGAGTCGAGCTTGAGGCCCAGAACGACATCTTCAGAGATAAGTTTCTTGACACCAGCATGATGGTGGTGGGCAAAGCGACGATGCCAGAGAGACTCATCTAGAGGTAGAGTCGAAGTTGCGCTAACTAGAGCGGATTCTGGAGCAGGGATGACGTTGCCAGCGAGGTGGGCAGTGTTGGACGCGTCGATGGGCGCACAGAAGCGAGTGACAGAGTCCTGAATGAAGTCCATGCGCTCAGATGAGATATGGACGTTGAAGCGATGGTTTCTGGCAAGATAGAGCACAGAGAGTAGATTGGATCCCAATTCTGGTACATGCAAGACTCTAGAGAACTCGACATGGCGCACAGACTCCCCCTCAACCTCTGGAGCAAACACCACCGACCCTACACCTGCAGAATGGACGACTGTGTTGTTGGCAAGCCGGATGGGGATGGAGAGAGGCTTGTAATTGCGCAACCAGTGTCTGTGAGGCGTCATATGAGAAGTGGCGCCTGTATCTGCGGTCCAGAGGTGGTCAGATGGTGTGTGAGGCGTGGAGGAGGTGGGAGAAGAAGGGGAACTTGCTTTGCCAGCGAACTCCGAGGCAGATGACGCATCAGAGGTGGTAGAAGTGACCTCCTGAGCTGCTTGGGCCTTGCCACCGCGTTTCTTCGCTTTCCTGCGCTCCTCCTGCTTCTGGGCAGCGTCCTTCGAAGCTGTAGCCTTGGCAGAGCGATATCGAGTGCAGGTGTCGACTACATGGCCAGGAAGATCACAGAACGAGCACACAAGCTGAGAGGCCTGCATGATGACATGACTGGGGGACTGGGAAGTGGACAGGGACGACGACCTGAGCTGCTGCTCGTTGATGAAAGCAGCCTGGAGCTTGTCCTTCGAGATATGGTCGAGGAGTTGAAGGGAGGAGGCAAAGGACTGGTACTCAGCAGGTAGAGCTCGAATCATCGTCATACAGACGAGTTCTTCGTCCAATTCCTTGATGGTGTAGGTGTCTGGGCGAAGGTTCTTCACCCTGAGCATGGCAGCATCGATCCTGGTCATGAGGTCGGACAGGGACTCCTCAGGACGCATCTGGATGGAGAAGAACGACTCCCAAGCGTTGAAACGCGCTCCAGGGACCTTTTGGAGATGTACAGAGGCGAGTTTGGCCCAGATCTTGACAGGGTCGTCCTCAATGGCGTCCAGGTGTGTCTTCTGGTCATCTGAAAGTGCCAAATAAAGCTCACCAGCTGCCTTGAGTGCCCTGTCCTGCCAATCCGCCCTAGCCTTCCTCTCAGCCTCAGTAGGCTTTGAATCATCCACTGCAACAGGCTCCTTCTCATCTCCCTTGACCAATCTCCACAGCCCCTTACTCATCGGCCAGGCCCTCATGTCTCCAGACCACTGGGGGTAGTTGCCAGTCTTCAGAGCTGGAAAGCGCGGTCCAGAGGACGTTTGAGAGTCCATAGAAGGCGATAGAGATGTCTAGGAGGGGGTAGAAGGCGAGTAGTGACGACAGGAGGCGAGGGAAATGTGTCAGAGGCGAAGAAATGGCTTCAGGGGGCGAAAATTTCAAGATAGGGGCCAGGAAAGACTGATAAGGCGATGAAGAACGGAGTTCTTGACGAATCGACCTGATTGTTGCACCAGTAGATAGCCGCAGACGAGTAGAATCGAATGATATAAGATTTGGAGCGAAGGGACAATGGGAAGGGGCTGGATTGATGTGATGTAGTTTGGATGTAGTGGCCACAGAGGGGCCGGGGCTCATAACCACTTAGTTTGGGAGCTTAACTCGACCAAACAAGGGCCTAGGACGTCAGGACTGTAGACTGAGGTGAGCAACTAGTATAATATTGAGGAATATACACAACAACATACCTGCAGACTGAGGTGAGCAACTAGAGGTTGCCTGGAGGCCTCAGGCTGCAGGATGAGCGACTCAGGGCGCTTAAACGCGGCAAATGCCGTAGAAAGCGCCCAGGAGCGCAGAAACTGCAAAGTCCAAGTCTACACTATAGTGGGGGCATAAATATGGCCACAGAGACTTGGGAAAAATCAGGAAAAATGCGAGAAAAATACTAACACTACTGTGGAGTGGGATAGACCATGTGTGAGTGATACAAGGAGTGAAAATGACCATAATAAATGCAAAATAAGCGGAAAGCATGTGCTCACAGCACTATATTCAACACCACTGCAACAGGCTCCTTCTCATCTCCCTTGACCAGCCCCCACAGCCCCTTACTCATTGGCCAGGCCCTCATGTCTCCAGACCACTGAGGGTAGTTGCCAGTCTTGAGGGCTGGAAAGCGCGGTCCAGAGGACGTTTGGGAGTCCATAGAGGGCGATAGAGACGTCTAGGAGGGGGTAGAAGGCGAGTAGAGACGACAGGAGGTGAGGGAAATGGGCCAGAGGCGAAGAAATGGCTTCAGGGGGCGAAAATTTCAAGATAGGGGCCAGGAAAGACTGATAAGGCGATAGAGAACGGAGTTCTTGACGAATCGGCCTGATTGTTGCACCAGTAGATAGCCACAGACGAGTAGAATCGAATGATATAGGATTTGGAGCAAAGGGACAATGGGAAGGGGCTGGATTGATGCGATGTAGTTTGGATGTAGTGGCCACAGAGGGGCCGGGGCTCATAACCACTTAGATTGGGAGATTAACTCGACCAAACTAGGGCCTAGGACGTCAGGACTGCAGACTGAGATGAGCAACTAGCATAATATTGAGGAATATACACAACAACATACCTGCAGACTGAGATGAGCAACTAGAGGTTGCCTAGAGGTCTCAGGCTGCAGGATGAGCGACTCAGGGCAGCGTTGTTCCGTTTAAGGTTTAGTTTAGAAGTTTACGATAGTTATCGTAAACGTTAACCATTAAACTAGTTTATTAAACTAAATTGAGTGGCGTTATGGGCGCCAATTTGGTCGGGCCACGCACGCACATCGCAAGTGCGAGATTAAAAACAAAACACGGTAGAGCAATAGAATTGATATAATACAATGTAGTATGGACTACTTATACATCTGTATACATGGTAGAATCCGCACCAGGTTGGCTCAGAAGCTCACAGAGCTCCACCTCGTCACCTAACCCGCTTTCGGCTTGGCTTTCAAGCTCGGTAACCCAGTATGAGTCTGAAAAGTTAAAGAGAACTTCAATATCGAATCGGAATGGAAGCCCGTTACCAGTATAAACTGCAATGTTTTCCTCTGTTATCACCTCATATTTTCCAAGAGAGAGCCCAGGCTCCGGGAGTGATTTATCTTCGTCCACAGATTTGAGAAGAGAGTCGACCATATCACCCAGTGTGATGTCCGGATTGTAACCTGAGGCAATTATCTCTGCGTCTAAGTCGTCGATATGCTCCGGATCGTCAATTCGAGTGGTCGATGACTGCTCCGAGTCTGATTCAGAGTCACTGTCTAGCGAGATATTTATGGTCTCTCTAGTAGGCGACTCTGCCGGTGGTGCAGGACTCGGACGTGCAGATGTCGAGGGAATGGAAGTAGGAAGGCTTGGAGTAGGTATAGATTTCTCCCCCGCTCGTGAACTACCAGCTGGGCCAGATAGTGACTGAAGAGTCTGTGCGGTGGGGTTGAGGCAACGCTTGAGGCGCTGTACGGCCTCACCACTGCGGACCTGTGCCTGACGTAGATGTGCGTGAAGCTCAGCGATATTCAAAAGATTGCCAGACGTAAGTCGACTTCTGGCAGGTGTCAGGATCCGCTTGAGTAGACTGAACAAGCGTTCACATGACGCTGAGTTCGGGCATACAGAGAACAAGCGCAAAGCGATGCGCATCAGAGGAGTGGGCGATCCGTGATCCGGTACGAGAAATGACCAAAGTTTGAAGGGATTAACAGGTGGGGCAGGTGTCTATAAAAGCAAGATATCAGATACGAAAAGGACCGATGATTATAACTTATGTAACGTACTCCATCAGGATCTGGCTGCATGTACATGCTCACATAAACGGCCATCTGTGAATACAGTCCCTTGTTACGGAGATAGTCGGGAACCTCTTGCAATAGTTCCCGAGGGGCCGGAGTTTTGAAGAAGCGCGTATAGAGTCGGGACATAAGGACAGATATGATAGCAGGTGACAGCCATGGTGTCGTCTGGAACGGGCGTAATTTGTGCATCGGATTCAAGATTACTGCAGCAATAAAGAGATCTTGATCGCTAGCCTCCCACCGTGAGTTGATGCTGTTGCAAACTGTCTCTGAGATGATGGTATCTGAGGTGGTATGCTGAGGAAGGCTCCGAAACCGATGGTAGAGTAGCGCCAGCACCATAAGAACTGAATCTAGTCGAGCCTTGTCTGACTGTGCAATGTTCGATGCATACGCAAACGGCTCAAGGTGAGATTTCATCCTTTCAAAGTAGAATCAGCGCATTATCATAAAGTACAAAGAATATTACGCTTACTGCTTTATGGCACTCCAAAAGTGATCATCTTTGAGATAGGAGATGATCTCTGTTGCCTTCTCTCTTGCTGACGCTGAGCCGGTGATAATCTGGCTCTCTTCAGCAGCTTCATCAAGTTCCAGCATAGTCATGATGCTGGTCTGAAGCTGCAGAAGACGCCGATAGGCAAGAAAGTGAGACGTCCACCGAGTAAGAACAGCTCGGATGACAGAGAGGGGAGGGGTGCCAGGCCTCAAGCGCATCTGAATATTCCGAAGTAATCCAAGTACATACGTCTTGCTCCGAAGCCAAGTGATAACTTGCTCTGCCCGTGTCGCATAGGCAAGGACGTCAGCGTTGCACTTGAAGTAATCTCCGACGATAAGATATACCTAGCAGTAGAGAGTTAGTACGCTCAATTATGCAAAAGTAAGCACATACTTGGTGAGCATAACAAGGTAAAATGATTAGGTCCGGCCTTTCAAGTGCAAGTAGCCTCCGGGCTTTCTTCGATTCACCGCCAGAGTCACTCACAAATGCAACGATGCGAATGTGAAAGTGACGCTCTGCGTAACGAAGCTTCTCTCGAATCATGGCTAGAAGATTATCGCCAGTCTTCCGATCTGCAGAATTGTCTTCCAGAGCAATGATAACAACCTAATAGCAGTTATTATATGTATACCACTTCAAAGAAGTGTCGGGCACGTACCTCACCACAAATCGTCATTGTGAATCCTGTGTAGTGATGAAAGTTACCCCCGGACCAGCCATCACATTGAAGTGTGGCATCCGCATTCTCAATCTGTGGTAGCAACGCTAAGCGTTGAGCGTTAAGCTCAGAAGGAATAAGACGTGACGTGAGGACACGTCTGGACACTGGTCGTGCAGCAGGGATGAAACGTCTGACAAAAGCGACAAATTCAGGGTCATCAACCCAGGAAAGGGGAATGTTGGCAGACGCAGTTATTCGAGCAATCCTAGACTCGAACTCCCGCTGAGACTCCATGCTCCATGCTGTCTGAGGTACAGCTGGCGCGAGCGATGATGCACGAGAGCTCGTACGGTGTCCAGCACTGGGCAGCTGTCTGACTCCATGTGCTGTGTTTGCTGGCAGTGGAGGAAGTGATGTGGAAGGGGCATACAGAGTCGGTGAAGATGAGAGACCTGTCGCTGTCATAGCTGGCGAACCTTGTAGTGAGCCGGAACGCGTTGGCGGAAAGACTGGAGAGCCATAGGGAGGGGTAATGCTCAAAGAGAGCGAGTCGAGCTCAGAATATGGTGGGGAAGGTGAAAACGCAGGGGGATGAATATTGCCTCGAGAGCGAGGAGCTTTCGACGCATTTAGCTCGAGCACCGCCAGCTCGCGAATGTCATCTGTCCGATTAGGGCATGATTTGAGGTGGTTGAGCAAGGTATTGGGGTGACTAGCTAGCCAGCACCTGCCCTGGCTAGGCTCCTGAGGTGCAGCCCATACTATAATACAGTCAGATCGCTCACAAATGCGACAAGAATGAAAACGTACAGCTTGCAATTACCTCCTCCCGTGAGCGCACCTCAAAGCGTGCCCGTATACGAACATCATGCTCGTCCTGGGCCTGAGCTGCCCGTATATAGCCGTCAAAGCAGGCAGAACAGATGCATCGAAATTTCTTGGAGCTAGGAGTAGTGTACGCCTCTGTAACCCGTGCTGGATTCTTGCTTTGAGGATGGTCGATGAAGTAGTCGCGCCACCAGCCACGTTCCTTAGGAGGCATAGCCGGAGAATAGCAGTACACAGCGAAAGAGAGAGAGAGAATAGGGCAGATACTGAGGGGATCAAAAGGTAAGGGTGGGAATGCAGCCCTCGACGAGAGGCTTTCACCTTGTGTTACATCTGACTGACAGCCTGAGAGAAAGGCCAGATTGCCGGGTCACAAGAACAATGCTCGGGGAAACAGCCAAACACATGGCTTCGGATTGAACACTATCTACAATACAATGTGTATCTACCCAATAAGCAAGCTAAGAATGAGTTCCATGTCAGTCCGAAGCTTTTCATGTTGAATACGAGCGCACGCACCTTATCTCAGACATGGGCCGGTATTGCGCGCTTAATGAGCTCGGGAAACCCCTTGTTTAGATCAATGATCGTTGAATTACTAAATATGGTATATTAAACGATAAACATGTGAATTAAACATCGTAACCATGACCCTAAACGTACAACACTGACTCAGGGTGCTTAAACGCGGCAAATGCCATAGAAAGCGCCCAGGAGCGCAGAAACTGCAAAGTCCAAGTCTACACTATAGTGGGGGCATAAATATGGCCACAGAGGCTTGGGAAAAATCAGGAAAAATGCGAGAAAAATACTAACACTACTGTGGAGTGGGATAGACCATGTGTGAGTGATACAAGGAGTGAAAATGACCATAATAAATGCAAAATAAGCGGAAAGCATGTGCTCACAGCACTATATTCAACACCACTGCAACAGGCTCCTTCTCATCTCCCTTGACCAGCCCCCACAGCCCCTTACTCATTGGCCAGGCCCTCATGTCTCCAGGCCACTGAGGGTAGTTGCCAGTCTTGAGGGCAGGAAAGCACGGTCCAGAGGAAAGCACGGTCCAGAGTACATTTGAGAGTCCATGGAGGGCGATAGAGACGTCTAGGCCGGTAGAAGGCGAATAGAGAGGACAGGATGCAAGGGAAATGGGTCCAGAGGCGAGGATATGGCTTCAGGGGGCGAAAACTTCAACAACGGGCAGAGCTGTGCATCACAAACTGTAGCCAATATCACTCCCTATTCTATCCCGATAAGATAATCTTCAGCCAGCAGGATGGGAACAACTGGCAACAGAGGCTCGAGATGAATCCCACTACATCTGCAATTCAAAAAGCGAAGTTTGAGCTTACCGCAGGATAGCATTGATGCAAGAACATGTGATGCAATGCTTTGCTGGGGAATAGTCAAGCTTTGCTGACTGGATCAATGCTGTCTCGCAATCTAGGAGCAAACACACCTGTACCATGACTGCCCAACAAGCGAAGTGTCTTTTCATCAAGCACTTCTCATATATTCCTTTCGTTTCTCTGGCCCATGCTGCAACTGACGACCTTGCAGCTGCCATACGCAGTGTAATTGGAGAAAATGCAGGAGTGATTCCCAACGCATTGGCCCACAGGCGTAAAGATTGTGACAAACATTAGCAAAGGAATATTATGTAGATATATGCATTGAAGCTTACGTTACAAAGTTCAAGAGCACAATCAATCATGAGAAAAGTTGATGATCATCTGGTGTCAACATCCCAAAGCAACTCGAAGACTGGCATGTTGAGTCGTTCTAGAGTTGTTTGTAATCCATGTCGGCAAAGTGAGGAGGCTCGGATCTGGATAGAATAAATATTATAATGTATTATTATAAAGATAGAGAGTTACTCACATTACGAATGAGTGAACAAAGTGTTGCAATTGGATCATGTTTAATTGTATTAGGAATAGTTCGAGGTGTCGTCTTGTCGGACACATGATCTTTGGCATCTTCTTTTGCAAGGTCTGTGTTTGTTATCGCCTTCAAGACCACTTGACATGCTAGGTTTGCGATATGCGGAAAGCATCTGGCAGATAGGGTTAAAAATGCTCATTACTTAAGATATCACTTACCGAATCTGTCTCTCCTTGCAGTTAAAGTCAACTCAGCCTCTAGATAGCTCATGAATGTGCTGTTGTTGGAAGCATTATCCATGATAATCCATCCGATCTAAGTCGCTATCAATTACTCCCTTCAATTCATATTAGACAGTACTTACTTGCTGAATATAGTGCTGTGAGCACATGCTTTCCGCTTATTTTGCATTTATTATGGTCATTTTCACTCCTTTTATCACTCACATATGGTCTATCCCACTCCACAGTAGTGTTAGTATTTTTCTCGCATTTTTCCTGATTTTTCCCAAGTCTCTGTGGCCATATTTATGCCCCCACTATAGTGTAGACTTGGACTTTGCAGTTTCTGCGCTCCTGGGCGCTTTCTACGGCATTTGCCGCGTTTAAGCGCCCTGAGTCGCTCATCCTGCAGCCTGAGGCCTCCAGGCAACCTCTAGTTGCTCACCTCAGTCTGCAGGTATGTTGTTGTGTATATTCCTCAATATTATACTAGTTGCTCACCTCAGTCTACAGTCCTGACGTCCTAGGCCCTTGTTTGGTCGAGTTAAGCTCCCAAACTAAGTGGTTATGAGCCCCGGCCCCTCTGTGGCCACTACATCCAAACTACATCACATCAATCCAGCCCCTTCCCATTGTCCCTTCGCTCCAAATCTTATATCATTCGATTCTACTCGTCTGCGGCTATCTACTGGTGCAACAATCAGGTCGATTCGTCAAGAACTCCGTTCTTCATCGCCTTATCAGTCTTTCCTGGCCCCTATCTTGAAATTTTCGCCCCCTGAAGCCATTTCTTCGCCTCTGACACATTTCCCTCGCCTCCTGTCGTCACTACTCGCCTTCTACCCCCTCCTAGACATCTCTATCGCCTTCTATGGACTCTCAAACGTCCTCTGGACCGCGCTTTCCAGCTCTGAAGACTGGCAACTACCCCCAGTGGTCTGGAGACATGAGGGCCTGGCCGATGAGTAAGGGGCTGTGGAGATTGGTCAAGGGAGATGAGAAGGAGCCTGTTGCAGTGGATGATTCAAAGCCTACTGAGGCTGAGAGGAAGGCTAGGGCGGATTGGCAGGACAGGGCACTCAAGGCAGCTGGTGAGCTTTATTTGGCACTTTCAGATGACCAGAAGACACACCTGGACGCCATTGAGGACGACCCTGTCAAGATCTGGGCCAAACTCGCCTCTGTACATCTCCAAAAGGTCCCTGGAGCGCGTTTCAACGCTTGGGAGTCGTTCTTCTCCATCCAGATGCGTCCTGAGGAGTCCCTGTCCGACCTCATGACCAGGATCGATGCTGCCATGCTCAGGGTGAAGAACCTTCGCCCAGACACCTACACCATCAAGGAATTGGACGAAGAACTCGTCTGTATGACGATGATTCGAGCTCTACCTGCTGAGTACCAGTCCTTTGCCTCCTCCCTTCAACTCCTCGACCATATCTCGAAGGACAAGCTCCAGGCTGCTTTCATCAACGAGCAGCAGCTCAGGTCGTCGTCCCTGTCCACTTCCCAGTCCCCCAGTCATGTCATCATGCAGGCCTCTCAGCTTGTGTGCTCGTTCTGTGATCTTCCTGGCCATGTAGTCGACACCTGCACTCGATATCGCTCTGCCAAGGCTACAGCTTCGAAGGACGCTGCCCAGAAGCAGGAGGAGCGCAGGAAAGCGAAGAAACGCGGTGGCAAGGCCCAAGCAGCTCAGGAGGTCACTTCTACCACCTCTGATGCGTCATCTGCCTCGGAGTTCGCTGGCAAAGCAAGTTCCCCTTCTTCTCCCACCTCCTCCACGCCTCACACACCATCTGACCACCTCTGGACCGCAGATACAGGCGCCACTTCTCATATGACGCCTCACAGACACTGGTTGCGCAATTACAAGCCTCTCTCCATCCCCATCCGGCTTGCCAACAACACAGTCGTCCATTCTGCAGGTGTAGGGTCGGTGGTGTTTGCTCCAGAGGTTGAGGGGGAGTCTGTGCGCCATGTCGAGTTCTCTAGAGTCTTGCATGTACCAGAATTGGGATCCAATCTACTCTCTGTGCTCTATCTTGCCAGAAACCATCGCTTCAACGTCCATATCTCATCTGAGCGCATGGACTTCATTCAGGACTCTGTCACTCGCTTCTGTGCGCCCATCGACGCGTCCAACACTGCCCACCTCGCTGGCAACGTCATCCCTGCTCCAGAATCCGCTCTAGTTAGCGCAACTTCGACTCTACCTCTAGATGAGTCTCTCTGGCATCGTCGCTTTGCCCACCACCATCATGCTGGTGTCAAGAAACTTATCTCTGAAGATGTCGTTCTGGGCCTCAAGCTCGACTCGACTGCTCCTGCAGATCCTATCTGTGAGCCATGCCTTGCAGGCAAACTCAACGCAGCTCCATTCCCTTCCTCCACCTCCAGAACTGCTCGACCTCTCGCCCTCATTCACTCTGACGTCCATGGACCTCTTCCTGTCCGCACACACTTTGGCTACCGCTACTGGAGCACCTGGATCGACGACTATGGCCGCTTCAAGGTGGTGATTCCCATGAAAGCCAAGTCTGAGACCTTTGATGCCTTCAAACGGTTCAAAGCCTATGCAGAGACTCAGCTAGGCGCGAAAATCGCCGCTCTGCAGGACGACAAGGGTGGGGAATACATGTCGAAGGAGTTTGAGCAGTACTGCATCGACCATGGCATTGCCAGACGTCACACAGTGCGCAATAGGCCTCAGCAGAATGGTGTAGCAGAGCGATACAATCGTACTCTTGGTGAAGGGATCACTGCTATGCTCCAGGAAGCTGGTCTGCCACTGTCGTTCTGGGGAGAGGCTCTAGCTGCCCTTGTTCACGTCTTGAACCGTGTACCCACCTCTACCGCGCCCAACACCACTCCCTATGAAGTGTGGTTCAAGCGCAAGCCAGATGTCTCCAATCTTCGGATCTGGGGATGCTTGGCCTATGTACATGTGCAGAAGGACAAACGAGGTCAGCTGGGCTCTCATATGGAGAAGTGCATCTTCATTGGTTATCCTCCAGACTACAAAGGCTGGAAGTTCTACAATCCAGCCACCAAACGCCCTGTTATCTCTGAATGTGCTGTATTCGACGAGAGGTACTTCCCTGGGCTCAAGAACTGGTCCTCTGTACCTTCTTATCGCTCTGTCCCTCCCACAACCGACACACCTCTCATCTTGAACTCTGGACTCGTGGAGATGCTCTTCCACCTCCTCCTACACTTCCTATGCTGCCACAGCCTCGACTTGAGGGGGAGGAACCTGCTCCTGCTGTCGATAATGCGCCTGCTCGTCCACATGCGCCTCCAGCACTCCCTCTTGGTGTCCAAGTCGGTGCTATCCCAGCTCCTCCACCGCCATCCATTCCTGCGCCCTCTGTGCGCCCTGCTGTCCAACCAGCCCCTCAGGCTCGTCCTGTCCCTCCTGCACCTCCCCAGTCTGTGCGCTCTGAGCCACAGGCTGGTCCCTCTGCTGCTCCTCAGCGCATTCGTCGTCGTGGTGCTGTTTCTGCCCCCTCCTCGGATGCAGGTGATTCTGCTCCTGGGCATCTCATTGCTGCACGCTATCCCAGACGTACCAGAAACCCTCCAGGTGAATGGTGGAAGGTTCAACCAAGTCCTAGTCCAGAGTCATCTCCAGCTCCGGAGCCATCTACTCCTGAGCCAGCCTCTGCTTTGCCAGCTCCTACTGAGCCTAGTCATGCTGAGGAGGATTCTGAGGACGAGGTGACCAGCTCACTTGATCCTGATGAAGAGGATGATGATGCAGACGGTGAATATGTTGCAAGGGCACACTCTGGTGATCCAGAAGCCGTCCCTCGCTCTATGAGCGAGGCATTGAAGCGAGATGATAGGGGTCTATGGCAAGCAGCTGCACAAGAAGAGATTAATGCGCACTTGGAGAATGGAACATGGGTATCTAGTCCTCTGCATCCTGGCAAGAAGGCTATACCTTGCCGTTGGGTGTTTGCAAAGAAGTACAATGCAGATGGCGCTGTTGAACGCCTCAAGGCTCGACTTGTTGCTAAGGGCTTCTCCCAACGTCCTGGTTTCGACTATGTCGAGACTTTTGCTCCCACAGTCCGCATTGCTTCTATACGAACAGTCCTTGCACTAGCTGCACTCGAGGACCTCGACCTTCGCTCTGTGGACATCTCCCATGCCTATATCAACGGCACCCTCGAGGAGGAGATCTACATGCAGCAACCTGACGGATTCCATTTTGGCAAGCCTGGTGATGTTCTTCGTCTTGTGAAGTCCTTGTATGGACTCAAGCAGGCTGGACGTGCTTGGTACCTCGAGCTGAGCAAGGTGCTCAAGCAAGAGGGATTTACACGCCTCCAGTCCGATGCCTCTCTCTTTATCTGGAGAAGAGGAGATGTCAGGATCATAATGCCTGTCTTCACAGACGACATAACCATTGCTTCGCCTTCCAAGGCAGAATCCGACCGTGTGGTTGCCTGGCTCTCCAAGCACTTCAAACTGCGCGATCTGGGACCCACTTCGTGGCTCCTTGGCATAGAAATCACCAGGGACCTTCTCAATCATCGTATCTCGCTGTCTCAACGCCAATACATTGTGGACATGCTTGAGACGTATGGTTTCTCTGATTGCTCCTCTGTGTTGACTCCTATGATACCCAACACGCATCTCAGTGCGGCTGACTGCCCCAACACGCCCTCGGAGCGCGCATACATGCAGCAGTTCCCCTACATCAATGCAGTGGGCGCACTCATGTACTTGGCCACCTCCACCCGCCCAGACATTGCCTACACTGTGTCCAAGCTGGCCTGCTTCAACTCCAATCCTGGCAAAGCGCACTGGGCTGCTGTAAAGCATCTGTTCCGGTACTTGAAGGGAACCATGGACTTGAAACTCACTTATGGTCCTGACTCGTCGAAACCAGGGCTGTTCTGCACCTATTCGGATGCAGACTTTGGCATGGATCCGGATTCTCGTCGCTCTACAGGTGGATACCTTGTCTGTATGGGATCTGGCGCAGTCAACTGGAGTAGCAAGCTTCAGCCATGGGTAACTCTGTCTACAACTGAGGCAGAGTATGTTGCTGCAGTGGAAGCTGCCAAGGAGGCCTTGTGGATGCGTAATCTGCTCACTGAGCTTGGTTACGAGTTCAAATCACCTTCTACCATATTTGTGGACAACAACTCTGCGATTGCTGTTGCCAAAAATCCGGAGAAGTTCTCTAGGGTGAAGCACATCGATTTGCGGTTGTATTGGCTGAAGGAGAAGGTTGGTGAAGGCATGGTTCAACCTGTGTACTGTCCCACAGCCGAGATGCCAGCAGATCTCTTGACCAAGGCTTTGGCTCCTGTCAAGGTCTCTCATTTGCGCAAGCTTATGGGGCTTGAGTGATGCTAGGTTGAGGGGGAGTATCTGACACAGCTCCAAGATGTGCTACATCAAGGGGGAGTGCTGAATATAGTGCTGTGAGCACATGCTTTCCGCTTATTTTGCATTTATTATGGTCATTTTCACTCCTTGTATTACTCACACATGGTCTATCCCACTCCACAGTAGTGTTAGTATTTTTCTCGCATTTTTCCTGATTTTTCCCAAGCCTCTGTGGCCATATTTATGCCCCCACTATAGTGTAGACTTGGACTTTGCAGTTTCTGCGCTCCTGGGCGCTTTCTACGGCATTTGCCGCGTTTAAGCGCCCTGAGTCGCTCATCCTGCAGCCTGAGGCCTCCAGGCAACCTCTAGTTGCTCACCTCAGTCTGCAGGTATGTTGTTGTGTATATTCCTCAATATTATGCTAGTTGCTCACCTCAGTCTGCAGTCCTGACGTCCTAGGCCCTTGTTAGGTCGAGTTAAGCTCCCAAACTAAGTTTACTGCTTGGATGTGTAGGCATTCACATACGTAATGAAACACCTCAAAAAAATGCTCTCCAGTATGTCGCAAAGGAATCTGTATAAATGCAGCCAACTCAGAACGAAGTCCAATGGAGGAATAACTGCCGCTAGGGGTTTTGTGGGTAAATGCCTCCATTCAATGAGCAGTGACAGCCATGAATGATCTCATATTTGAATCAGTCCACAGGTCCATAGTAAAGGAGACCTTTTCGTGAGCTTTTTTCTAAATATATATTTCAGCAATCCAAGTTATCTTGAATGATTTGGACACCTACCATGATATCACGCTCAATATCAACAAGATGCTCATTAAAGGCTTTCTCGATTTGTCTGCGAATAGTCATTTGTTAAAGAATATCTTGCTTAGTGAATGATTCTCGAAACAAGAGAAAGACCCTCTGCAGCGCTGGATTCTCCACAACACTCAGTGCCTATAAAATGATTAGATAAGCTAAATATGAAAAGAGATGAATTACTTGATCGTCAGACACAATCCAATCTACTAAAGCATTGACAAAAGCTTCGTCCGAAAACGGCAACTGTTTATTGCCCTTGTCTCTCAAATTCTGGCCTGTCTGCAGGTTGGCTTGAAACTCTGCTACAGCCTGCAAAGCGGTCTTCCCCGATATCTCGATACCCGTCTTATCATACGCACTAACTCAATTAGCCATATGTGCTTTGCAAAAATGCTCACAGATATTGGTCATCGAGGGCTTCGGCTTCTATTCATGCATCTGCATGGCCGCATTTCCCTTCTGGGCATGCCTATATGGTTAACGAACCTGTTAGAAAGTCACGATAAAGGAGACAATAAATACGCACATGCGGAATTGGGATCTCTTGAAATGAGCACCCGTTTCGACAAACATCCACACCTCCTGTGTAGACTTGGGCGCTGCTCTTCGCTGAGGCTGTGGACTTAGTTTGGGAGCTTAACTCGACCAAACAAGGGCCTAGGACGTCAGGACTGCAGACTGAGATGAGCAACTAGCATAATATTGAGGAATATACACAACAACATACCTGCAGACTGAGATGAGCAACTGGAGGTTGCCTAGAGGTCTCAGGCTGCAGGATGAGCGACTCAGGGCGCTTAAATGCGGCAAATGCCGTAGAAAGCGCCCAGGAGCGCAGAAACTGCAAAGTCCAAGTCTACACTATAGTGGGGGCATAAATATGGCCACAGAGACTTGGGAAAAATCAGGAAAAATGCGAGAAAAATACTAACACTACTGTGGAGTGGGATAGACCATGTGTGAGTGATAAAAGGAGTGAAAATGACCTTAAGAAAAGCAAAATAAGCGGAAAGCATGTGCTCACAGCACTATATTCAACATGTGGACTGGAAGAAGGCATTGCCGACTTCTGATGACTGCCAGCACGTTTAACGTTAGGAATACTCCAAGGCGTAGGGTGACAAGAGGTTGGTGAGTGGGAGCCAGAAGGCGGTACATCTTCATTGCAGGTAGAAACATTGAGATTGAAGGTTTCACCTCCAGGTTCATGATTCCTGAGGTATGAAGAAGAATTGTTCCAGTGCGTGCTAGAGCTTTGGACAACTGCGACATGTAACACGAGTGGTTCCTCAGCGTCTAATTCTACCAATACAGTGGATAACAAATTTATTAGCTTTTGCTTGTAGTTGGGCGCTTTTTTGATATCAAACAGTTTTCGATTTTTGCAGGAGCCATCACATATTCAATCCACATAAAACCTATATCATATTATAGCCCTTGACAAGGCCTTTCAAATGATCCAACATTCATATCAAAAGATAGAAATTTGAGGAAGTTATGAGCTGGATGACTTTGGATGACGACTTGAGATTTCAAACTCTGCTTCAAAATGTTATAGACACTTTGTAAGCAGCTCAAGTGTGTAGTATTACACACAATAAGTGCGTTTGAAGTATGTCCATACAATAAGACATGATATTGGATATGGTGTCACGCGTGGCATGATGCATGGCATGATTCCTGACATGATTCTTGGCATGATTCCTGGCATGATTTCTTGAGTGACATATGAAATCAAAATTAGTGCACCAGCTGTATACTTAATGTTCTAAGCATGTCAGCAGGTATGTAGGTGGCCAGAAATTGATGAGATCAATTAAGCACTCTCTGGCTAGTCTACAGCTTGATACAAGTACGCGGAGAGAAACTGAAAATATGACCAGACTAGTCTAGAACAAGCAATAGGCTTTGATGACAATGATCAGAGCCATGTATCCTAGTCCCATAGAGTATATTGACGAGCTGGAAAAGAAATTGTGATGATAAGTTTGGTAGAAAACAAGATATGATTTTTTTTCTTTTTTCTCCTGACCAAATATGTGTATAATTCGAAGTTTGTATCTATTTATTCCCTTATGAATGTGACCCATGAGTATCATAGTATATTGGACGGTATGACGTAATATATTCTGATTTCTTCCGAATTTTATTGATGCACTTTCAGCCTTGAAAGAAAGGCGCAAAAAGTGACACCTACAAGATTGGAATCAGCAGTGTTGTTCAACAGTCATCACCAGTCATCTCCCGGTAAGTAATTTTGTATCGAATGCCATCAAATTGACCGTTAACCGATCAAAGAGTAACAAAAGATAACAAATATTTGTTACTTGATGATCATAAGGCAACTGATGGAACAACACTAGGAACTGGTGACCTTTAGATTTCCATACTTGAAACATAGTAAACGTACACAAATAGAGCCCGGCCCACCTAGTAAGAGGATATCACTTTGAAAACTGGCGCTGACCGGACGGTGCCAGTTTCCAAAATGGCATCATTAGCAGTGTGTCAGCACATTCATAACTTATGATATAAAAATATTTAAATAGAGTATTTTGTTTGGGTGTTTAAAACAATTTTTTCTAAATTGTTGGAGCTTTCGGATTTCCCCATTATTGCGCCAATGGCTGAGGCTCGCTACCTATCCACCCTTATGATTGGTGGGTAGCCATAGACTCAAGAGATTTGTGCTCCAAGCTCTGCTCGGAAAACGGCTGGTGGAGCTCAAGTATTTGGCAGAAAATATTTTAAATTCCACCACCAAAACACTCTAATACATGAAAATATATTAAAAATGGATGTTGGAGGGCTTTCTAGCGTAAGAATAAGTGCTAGGAGGGTCATTAGAGTATGTAAGGATGAGTAAGACTTATTCTATACATTGTATAGGTTGTATACCGGTAAGTAGAGAAATTTGATGACATAACTAGTAGGAACTTGATAAGTAAGTGAATGTGTTTACTGTGTAAATATAATAAGTATATATGAGATGAATAGGGGTAACCAAGAGGTAAGTAAGTCTACTCACTTCAGTAACAAAAGTAACAAACCTTATACTTACTGATAGTTGAAAAATCAAACAATTGCATCAGTTCACATCAAAAGTAGGTGTGATAGGTGTTACTAAATTGCCTAAATGAGTAATATAGCATGTCGTTTGCGTTTATGGGCGCTCATTTTGACAATTGGCCTGTTTTTGATGCAGATCACATGACATCAATATATTTTGATGTAAAATAGATATATATCATTTGGACCGTATGTTTCCCAGAATTCTGAATTTCAGCTCAGAATTTGAATAGGCAGAATATTTCAAAAGATATGAAGAAAATGTTCACAAAAGTTGGAAGTTTGAATACTTTCAGTGATATTTGGATTGTTTTGAAACACATTACAGTGGTAATAAAGGTTACTTACTACAATAACAAAAGTAAGAAAAGTTTGCTTTACTCAAATTTCAAAATTCAAAAACTTTGATGAATAAAACACTGTAATAATTGTGTCAATTTATTGATTAAAGTAATTCAATTGTGTAACTAGAGTAACAAACTTTGACTTACTGGAAATGAAAAACACTTCCACATTTATAGTTTTCTACTGCTTCAATGATTGTTATAACTGATAAACATTATTAAATTGCCTAAAAAAGTAATTTCCTCATTTCTTATTCTTTTTGAGCACTCATTTTGACATTTTGCTTCTTTTAAATAACATAACATAACAACAATGTATTTTGATGGCAAAAATAATAGATAACTTGCTGGGATTGAATCTTAACTAGGATCCTGAATACAATCTCAGAATTTCAATGTCTTCTGTGATTCAAAAAATATAGAGAAATTATTAGTGCTATTGTACAGGTTGAATAATCTTTGTGACATAAGTATGAGTTAAACTTTGTTCTATTCAAATATTGCTTTGTTGAATCAAATACCTTCTACAGCAACAAAAATAATTTTGTAATGCAACTAATTTTAATGTTAATGTATTACATTTGTATTTAGATCCCATGTGTATTATTTTAAAAGTGTTACTAAATGTTCATTTGATTTATAACAACTCATACGATCATCATAGCTTATTATATATATTGGTACATTTTAGTAGCCTCAGGAATCGTGATCTGCTGCTTGCTGGCCTCGCTAACCACAACTTCAATCTCTGATACCTCTGTAGGAGCTGAGCTGCCATGCAGATCAGAGAGAAGAGGGGGCTGGGTCACAGGGATAGACTCAGAGGGAACAGATGCATCACTGCAGTCAAAAAGAGCCTATAAAAATGGGAAACTCTCAGTGTTACAATATTCACGCACCTCTCTGAACCTCTGGCACTTCCCTTGCTACTCTGAATAACTGCACCAAATTCAAAACTTGGTCCAACAACGGTTTTTTTGAACCATCTTCCCTTTAGCTTGAAAGAAGATTCTACTAATAATATGAGTATATACCACAGCAATGAACAGTAGTTTACACACCTGTATTGGGCCCAGTGCCCACCATTTGATGCATTCCTTTCAGCGCCATCAACAGACCGCGATGAGTGATGTGTGGAGAGCGAGGCGTAAGTGAGAGCGGAGTGCGAAACGATAGGTGAGTGCATGGAGGTATGTCGCTACGCAACGGTCTCAGAGGGAATGGCTTCAGTCGGCTCTAGCCAGCTGTCAGCCATAGCCATAACAAGCCAAGCTACGTGAATCCATCAGCCATTCACGTTGCTATGGCGCGGCTTCAAACGGTGCGGCTTAGGTGGCTGATGGCTGATCAGCCAGCCGTGTGCAACACTACATGACGCACTAAAACGAACTTGTGAAAGTGAGGCCATCAAGTGGCAGGAAACGATTCCTGAGTTTTGATAAATTTGTGACCATAGTAAAACAATCAAACAAAGACCTCATTATATAATACTATAAGAAGCGTAGAAGCAATAGCTTTGTAAAATAGTTCAAATTCCAAGCGGCAAGCATCAAAACTGTTTCATTAGAAGGTGGTTTAAATCAATTATATTTTCACTCAGACAAAGTATATATGCATATTCAAGCACTATGTTCGTTCTTTGCCAAAGCTGCAACATTACTATACTGCACAAATTACATTTAACTCTGCAAAAATTTGAAAGAAGAATGAAAGAAATTGAGTATCTTTGGTGTATCTCAAGTGGTCAGATTATGAATCACTTGAGTAATGAAAAATGATAGTTTGAATTTGAAATTGTGAGCCAAAACGGGGTCCAAAACTATATATATTGATTTTATGTTTTCATATGTTATCATATGTTTAGGACATGTGATTTTTCCAAAAAAGGAGAAACAAACATATATTGCGATTCCTGAGTGAAACGAAAGAGAATCATTTCAATCCAGGATGCTGCATTTACGGTGCTTGTCCGTGACGAGTTTCGTTGGCAAACTGTGGGAATCTTGCTTGTTACTGTTTTTATGATAGTAACAACTACTTGTATGCGGGCGCTTTGACAGTGGAAGTATATATTCATCTTTTACTACACTATCTCCTTCAATAAATATATGGAATGTATATATCAATAGATAGCTAGAAACAAGAGCTTTCATTCTATGTCACTATCATAAAGTTTGGACAAGAACTGAAGGAAATATGAGCTGGATGGCATGAGATAACGACCAGCATATTCATACTCAGACAAACTCCGCAGTCAGGCGCTTCAGCATGGCAACAAGTGAACGCACAAGATTTGAGTTCAAAAGATCACAAGTTCAATTCCTCCTTTAGCCTTTTTCAATGTCTTGTGTAATTCAGATCACATGATGTTCAGAAAGACGGTAGAGCTGCGATAAATGGTCATTTATTATATTCATGACTCTACAATTGTTTAATATTGTACGTGAAGTTAACATTGAATATAATCTTCCTTCTCCCAATAAAGACAAGTTTGATACTTTTTACATTATATATCTTGGCTGGTACATATAATGAAAAGACGGTAATCTATAATAGCTCCTAGTTGACATCAAAATCATGCAGATTGAGTTAAAATTGTATAAATACTAGATAAACTGTATAAAATGATAATTCAATACAGTAACATTGGTGCAGGGCAATCATTGATGAATTTATAGTTATGAAAAAGGTCTCAGAACATGTTAGCAATTATATTGTGATTTTATATGATTTTTACAGAGTGAAACAGGCCAACTGTGAAATAAATGACAAAACGACCAAATAGTATTAAATCCTGTGACCTTCACGTGTTCACCTAAGCATGATTACACTTTTGCATAGTTAGGCGCCAGCAGGACAGTGCCTAACTATGTAAAAGTGTAATCACCATTACATGAGCAAGAAAGTATGTTTCTAGAGGCATATGAGCCAGAAAGCATGTTTTTGAGAGGTATATGCGTGTTTTATTGTCTTACACTATGTTATAAAGCTGGTATATGTGAACATAGATCAATATACACATAGTGCCATCATAACATAGCCCAAAATGGTAGTCAATGGTGTTACTGGGCCTTTGATTTGAGTCAAAGTTCTAAAAGTGGCCGTATCATGACAATGATAGTTTCTAGCCCATTATAATGTTTAAAAAAGCAATAGTATGAACTAAGCACATGTTTGGGCGCTTATATATGTTTGTTTTTTCTTTTTTTAGAAAAATCACATGTTCTAAACATGTGATAACATATGAAAATATACAAAAACATATGAAAACATAAGATCAATATATATAGTTTTGCATACCATTTTGGCTTACAATTTCAAATTCAAACTGTCATTTTTAATTACTCGAGTGATCCATAATCTGACCACTGGAGATACACAAAAGATCTTCAATTTCTTTCATTCTTCTTTTAAGTTTTTGCAGAGTTAAATCTAATTTGTGCAGTATAATAATGTTGCAGCTTTGGCAAAGAACTGGCATAGTGCTTGAATATGCATATATACTTTGTCGAGTGAAAATACGTCTGATTCAAATCATCTTTTGGTGAAACAGTTTAGATGCTTGCTGCTTGGAGTTTGAACTATTTTACAAAGTTATTGCTTCTACACTCCTTGTAGTATTATATAAGGTCTATATTTGATTGTTTTACTATGGTTTCAAATTTATCAAAACTCAGGAATCGTTTCCTGCCACTTGATGGCCTCACTCTCACAAGTATGAGTCAGAAAGCATGTTTTTGAGAGGTATATACATGTTTTACTTGTGGTTAGCAAGGCTGGCAAGCGGCAGATCACGATTCCTGAGGCTACTGAGATGTATTACAATATATATAATAAGTTATGATGATCACATGAGTTGTTATTTATCAAATAGACAGTTAGTAAAATTATTTTGAAATAATACACACTTGATCTAAATAAAACATAATACGTTAACATTAGAAATTAGTCACATCACAAAATCATTTTTGTTGCTGTAGAAGATATTTGATTCGACAAAGTAATATCACGAACAGAATAAAGCTCAACTCATTCTTATGTCATGATGTGATACAAAGCAAAGTTCACAAATTATTCAATCTGTACAACAGAACTAATATTTTCTCTATACCCGAGAAGATATTGAAATTTTTAGATCATATTCAGAACCCTAGTTAAAATACAATCCCAGCAAGGCATGTATTAATTCTGACATTAAAATACATTGATGTCATGTTATGTTATTCAAAAGAAGCAATATGTAAAAATAAGTGCTCAAAAAGATTAAAAAATAAGAGAGTTGCCTTTTTAGGCAATTTAATAATGTCTATTAGTTATAATAATCATCAAAGCAACAGAAAACTATAAATATGGAGGTCTTTCTCATTTGCAGCAAGTCAAAGTTTGCTACTCTAGTTACGCAGTTAAGTAACTTTAATCAACATGTTGACACAATTATTATAGTATTTTATTCATCAAAGTTTTTGAATTTTGAAATTTGAGTAAGCAAACTTTTCTTACTTTTGTTATTGCAGTAAGTAACTTTTCTTACCCCTGTAACGTCTCTCAAAACACTCCAGATATTAATGAAAGTGTTCAAACTTCTTACTTTTTGTGACATTTTCTTCATATCTTTTGAAATACTCAGCCTATCAAAATTCTGAGTTCTGATTCAGAATCCTGGGGAAAATGCGGTCCAGATGACATATATATCCATTTTACATCAAAATATATTGATGTCATGTGATCTGCATCAAAAACGAATCAATTGTCAAAATAAGCGCCCACAAACGCAAGCAACATGCTGTGTTACTCCTTTAGGCAATTTAGTAACACCTATCCAACCTACTCTTGATGTTCTCTGAACTGATGCAATTTTTCAATTTTTCAACTATCAGTAAGTATAAAGTTTGTTACTGTTGTTACTGAAGTAAGCAAACTTACTTACCGCTTTGTTACTCCTATTCATCTCATATATACTCATATTTACACAGTAAACACATCTACTTACCCATCAAGCACTTACCAATTATGTTATCAGATTCCTCTACTTACCGGCATACAACCTATACAAAGTATAGTAAGTAACTCTTACCCATCATTACACACTCTAATGAGCCTCCTAGCACTCATAGAAAGCCCCCCAACATCTATTTTCAAATATATTTTCATGTAGTTAAATATTTTTATATCATAGGTTATGGATGTGCTGACACATTGCTAATGATGCCATTTTGAAAACTGGCGCTGACCGGTCAGCGCCAGTTTCCAAATTCTCGTGATATCCTCTTAGGTGGACCGGGCTCTATTTGTGCATGTTTACTGTGTTTCAAATATGGAAATCCAAAGGTCACCGGTTCCAATCCTGTAGGTGCCACTTTTGCATCTTTCTTTCAAGGCTGAAAGTGCATCAATAAAATTCGGAAAAATCAGAATATATTACGTCATACCATCTGATATATCATGATGCTTGTGCATTACATTTATAAACACATGAATAGGTAAAAACTTTGAATCATGCACACATTTGGTTAGGAGGAAAAGAGAAAAAAATCATATCTTGTTTTCTACCAAACATATCATCACAATTTCTCTCCCAGCTCGTCAATATACTCTATAGGGCCAGGATTCATGGCTCTGATCATTGTAATCAAAGTCTATTACTTGTTCTAGACTGGTTTGGTCGTATTTTTAGTTTCTCTCTGTGTACTTGTATCAAACTGTAGTCTAACCAGGACTGTTCTATTGACCTCATCAATTTCTGGCCACCTACATACCTGCTGACATGTTGATAGCATTAAATATAGCCAGTGGGCTAATTTTGAATTTATATGTCATTCTCATCTTTTAAGGAATCATGTTAGGAATCATGCCAGGAATCATGCCATGCATCATGCCACACATGACACCATGTTAGATACTATGTCTTATAGTATGGGCTTACTTCAAATACATGTACAGTGTGTAATACTACGTGCTTGAGATGCTTACAAAGTGCCTATAACACTTTGAAGCGGAGTTTGAAATCTCAGGTCGTCATCCAAAGCCATCCAGCTCATAACTTCCTCAAATCTCCACCTTTTGATATGAAAGTTGGATCATTTGAAAGGTCTTCTCAAGAGCTATAATCTGATGTAGTTTTTGTACAGGTTGATTATGTGATGGCCCCTGTAAAAATCGAAATCTGTTTGACATCAAAAAAGCGCCCAACTACAAGCAAATGCTAATGAATTTGTTACCCACTGTATTGGCAGAATTAGACGCTGAGGAGCCACTCGCGTTACATGTCGCAGTTGTCCAAAGTGCTAGGTCGCACTGGAACGATTCTTCTTCGTACCTCAGGAATCGTGAATTGTCCTACACTATGTTATAAAGCTTGTATATGTGAACATAGATCAATATACACATAGTGTCATCATAACATAGCCCAAAATAGTAGTCAATGGTGTTACTAGGACTTTGATTTGAGTCAAAGTTCTAAAAGTGGCCGCATCATGAAAATGATAGTTTCTAGCCCATTATAATGTTTAACAAAGCAATAGTATGAACTAAGCATATGTTTGGGCGCTTATATATGTTTGTTTTTTCTTTTTTAGAAAAATCACATGTTCTAAACATATGATAACATATGAAAATATACAAAAACATATGAAAACATAAGATCAATATATATAGTTTTGCATACCATTTTGGCTTACAATTTCAAATTCAAACTGTCATTTTTAATTACTCGAGTGATCCATAATCTGACCATTGGAGATACACAAAAGATCTTCAATTTCTTCTATTCTTCTTTCAAATTTTTGCAGAGTTAAATCTGATTTGTGCAGTACAGTAACATTGCAGCTTTGACAGAGAACTGGCATAGTGCTTGAATATACATATATACTTTGTTGAAAATACATCTGATTTAAATCACCTTTTGGTGAAACAGTTTAGATGCTTGCCGCTTGGAGTTTGAACTATTTACAAAGTTATTGCTTCTACACTCCTTGTAGTATTATATAAGGTCTATATTTGATTGTTTTACTATGGTTTCAAATTTATCAAAACTCAGGAATCGTTTCCTGCCACTTGATGGCCTCACTCCCACAAGTAGGTCTGATCCTCTCAGCAATACCTTCTCAAGGAATTGCGGACACTCTGGATGATCAGGTTGCAAAAGGTAATTGGAGTTGGCTTGAACCTGTCACACCAAAGCTGCGCGCCGCTACCGAGCTTGCACAAGATATCCGTAAACATGAGGGCCGCCATACCATGGGTATTACCAATGGGAAGCGTGACAACCATAACTCCATAGCGCTGCACCTCATTGGATATCAGTTTTGTTCCTCGCCAAGCCCACAACCTGGCCCTTCTGGTTCTAATGCTAGTCCTTAATTTTTATTTTTATTCTATATCTTATTTTGCAAATAAATGTTCTATACAACATGGTCTCCAATATTGTGCATGATAACTCCCAACCTCAGCAGCTAAGACTGCGACAAAACCTCTAAGCCCATTCACCATGTCTCTGCCATCAGACACATCAAATAGCCACGCAGCTGGGACATGCCAATGATCCCAGTGAGCCATCAACATTCAACATCAAGTGAGGAAAGTAGCAGTCCTTGAGTCAGGATTAGCTGTAAAGGTATTCCTATCATAACTTGTTTCTTGTCTCTTTGGAGTCAGATACTATCTTTGAACTGTGACAAGTACTTGGGGTAATTCTTACCACCAGCATGCTCCTGTTCTGGCCTGTTATATTCTTTTCTCTTACTCTGAACAAATGCAACAAAATGTCAGTGAGCTTAGAACATTAATAGGAGAGAAAATATCTTACTCTGCTGTGAGCGTTAAGAGTAGAGGTAGAGGAATAGAATCTTGCTGGAACAATGTCCCTTTCTAGCACTGTGCGCTTTGAGTCCTTGACAATAAATGGGAATACAATCAAATTGTGCCCAGCTATAATGCTACCCCAGTGAGCCACCAGACAATCTAGCTCTGCTCCAGTCATGGTGGAAGGATTCAACAGACTGGATTGTGAAAAACAGACTGGATTGTGGAAACATCTGCTGTGATAGGTAGCTTGCAGGATCTTTTGCAATCCTTTCATATGGGACCAGATCCTCTCCAGATTGTGCCCATGCTATCATATCATATTAGTGGTGCATCTCCATTATATCATGTAAAACACTTACCCCAAGCCTTTGTGAAATAAGTATGGACAAGCTCCTGTTTGTCCTTCTCACTAAAGTCTGATGAGAATTCTATGTGTACATGAGGGATGCCTCCACCATTACAGAGTATGTGTCATGTACTGCTTGAGTTGTCTGGCTGTTGTCTATAGATCAAGTAACTTTCCCGAGTCACAAATTCGACCTCATCTATAACTGCAGACATATATATCAGAAAGGAATGAATAGAGTGTAACAGGTGCATTTACCTGCCATCTTGTTACAGTGCTCTTTCAATTCATCAAGAACATGTTGGTGTTCATCGGGTCTCTTGGTAAAAAGTATTTCCCCAGGTGCCCGCCTTTCTACACTATATATCACAACTTAGATCACAATCTGCTTTTATTATGAACAAACTTACACTTGATTCTCAGAGTTCTTGGTACCAACTACCACAACAGCATGTGCCCCATATTTCTTGCTCAGTTTGGCACAAAACTGTAGTACCTCAGCCTGAATAGCTTGTGTGTGCCACTCACTGCTGCTCTGCTCCTCCTGCTCCTCCTGCTCCTGCTCTTGCTCTTGTCCCTCTTCCTTCTGTCCCTCTTCCTCCTCCCACTCTTCCTCACTAGTCTTACCTCGGTTATTATTGAACCAGTGACGTATTTTCTGTGATGTCTTGCAATTGGTAAGCTGTCCCTTTTGAATTGGTTCACCCACACTTACTTTTTCCAATACATGGTCCTTGTATTTTTGAAGTACTTCCTTTGCTTCAGAATCTGTGCGACTTTTGAAAAGTTTCAGTGTTGTCTTGATAAACTTAGTTTTGTTACTAGTCTTTGTCCATCCTGGCAGCTGTTTTGTCAATATTGGGGTGAAAGTGGAGGACTAAGGTGGAGAGATGGCAGTGAATGAGTGTTGGTTGCTTTGAAAGTGAGCTTGTTAAAGAGTTGAAGAAGGAAGTTGTAAGACATAAAATACACCAAAGACCACTTGTGGTTAGCAAGGCCGGCAAGCGGCAGATCACGATTCCTGAGGCTACTGAGATGTACCAATATACATAATAAGTTATGATGATCATATGAGTTGTTATTTATTGAAAGGACATTTAATAACACTATTTTAAAATAATACACACTTGATCTAAATAAAAATGTAATACATTAACATTAGAAATTAGTCACACTAAAAATCATTTTTTGTTGCTGGGGAAGGCATTTTATTTGACAAAGCAATATTTTGAATGAAACAAAGTTCAACTCATATTTATGTTACTTTGTGATACAAAGCAAAGTTCAAAGATTATTCAATCTGTACAATAGCACTAATAATTTCTCTATATTTTTTGAATCACAGAAGACATTGAAATTCTGAGATTGTATTCAGAATCCCAGTTAAAATACAATCCCGGCAAGGTCACTATTAACTTTGCCATAGAAATACATTGATGTTATGTTATGTTATTCAAAAGATGCAAAATGTGAAAATGAGCACTAAAAAAAAATGAGAAAATTACCTTTTTAGGCAATTTAGTAATGTCTATCAGTTATAACAATCATTGAAGCAGTAGAAAACTATAAATGTGAAAGTGTTTTTTATTTCCAGCAAGTGAAAGTTTGTTACTCTAGTTACACAATTAAATCACTTTAATCAATACGTTGACACAATTATTACAGTGTTTTATTTATTAAAGTTTTTGAATTTTGAAATTTGAGTAAAGCAAACTTTTCTTACTTTTTTTTATTGCAGTAAGTAACATATATTACCACTGTAACAGCTTTTAAAACACTCCAGATATTACTGAAAGCATTCAAACTTTCAACTTTTGTGAGTACTTCCTCGATATCTTTTGAAATACTCAGCCTATCAAAATTCTGAGTTCTGATTCAGAATCCTGGGGAAAATGCGGTCCAGATGACATATATATCCATTTTACATCAAAATATATTGATGTCATGTGATCTGCATCAAAAACGAATCAATTGTCAAAATAAGCGCCCACAAACGCAAGCAACATGCTGTGTTACTCCTTTAGGCAATTTAGTAACACCTATCCAACCTACTCTTGATGTTCTCTGAACTGATGCAATTTTTCAATTTTTCAACTATCAGTAAGTATAAAGTTTGTTACTGTTGTTACTGAAGTAAGCAAACTTACTTACCGCTTTGTTACTCCTATTCATCTCATATATACTCATATTTACACAGTAAACACATCTACTTACCCATCAAGCACTTACCAATTATGTTATCAGATTCCTCTACTTACCGGCATACAACCTATACAAAGTATAGTAAGTAACTCTTACCCATCATTACACACTCTAATGAGCCTCCTAGCACTCATAGAAAGCCCCCCAACATCTATTTTCAAATATATTTTCATGTAGTTAAATATTTTTATATCATAGGTTATGGATGTGCTGACACATTGCTAATGATGCCATTTTGAAAACTGGCGCTGACCGGTCAGCGCCAGTTTCCAAATTCTCGTGATATCCTCTTAGGTGGACCGGGCTCTATTTGTGCATGTTTACTGTGTTTCAAATATGGAAATCCAAAGGTCACCGGTTCCAATCCTGTAGGTGCCACTTTTGCATCTTTCTTTCAAGGCTGAAAGTGGATCAATAAAATTCGGAAAAATCCTAATATATTATTTCATGCCCTCTGATATACTATGATGCTCATGAGTTACATATATAAAGGCATAAATAGTGACCAACCTCGAATTATACACATATTTGGTCAGGAGTAAGAGGGGAAAAAGTCATATCTTGTTTGCTACCAAACATATCATTACAATTTCTTTTCCAGCTTATTGGTACACTCCATAGGGCCAGGATATATGGCTCTGATCATTGTGATTAAAGCCTATTACTTGTTCTAAACTGGTTCAGTCATATTTCCAGTTTCTCTCTGTGTACTTGTATTGTATTAAACCGTAGTTTAACTAGAACTATTCTATTGATCTCATCAATTCTTGACCACCTACATACCTGCTGACATGTTTAGGGCATTAAGTATATAGCCAGTGGGCTAATTTTGAATTCATATGTCATCCTCGTCTTTCAAGGAATCATGCCAGGAATCATGTCAGGAATCATGTCATGTATCATGCCACGCATGACACCATGTCCAACACTATGTCTTATAGTATGGGCTTACTTCAAATACATGTACAGTATGTGATACTACGTGCTTGAGATGCTTACAAAGTGCCCATAACACTTTGAAGCGGAGTTTGAAATCTCAGGTCGTCATCTAAAGCCATTCGGCTCATAACTTCCTCAAATCTCCACCTTTTGATATGAAAGTTGGGTCATTTGAAAGGTCTTCTCAAGGGCTATAATCTGATATAGTTTTTGTGCAGGTGGATTGTGTGATGGCCCCTGTAAAAATCGAAATCTGTTTGACATCAAAAAAGCGCCCAACTACAAGCAAATACTAATGAATTTGTTACCCACTGTATTGGCAGAATTAGACATTGAGGGACCACTCATGTTACATCTTGCAGTTGTCCAAAGTGCTAGGTCGCACTGGAACGATTCTTCTTCGTACCTCAGGAATTGTGAACAGTCAGTGGAATAGCACAGATGGGTTTTTGACTGAGGGGTTTCATTTGGGCCTTGAACTTAATAGACGACATATTGAGTAATGTTCACAAGAGACTTGTGGGGAGCAGGCTAGCAAGCGGCAGGATACAATTCCTGAAACTCATTATGTGAAACTATAGCTTGTTGTGAGTAAGTCAGCAAGCGGCAAAAATACAATTTTGAGTATTGAATCAGTTCTATATTTTTAAATGCAATAAGATAAATTTTAGTATTTATAATACTTATATAAACACTAGAATTGACTCTGCAAGATTCAAATATCTAGTGGTACATTTCTATCTGTTATTGATTAAACTTGAAACTAAATATAAGAGTAATTCATGTTCTAAATTCTCAACAAGTTGCATTTTGTTAACATGCTTATTGTCCAAGTAGGTGATACTACTTATCTTCATTACAACCTCATGCTTATCTTTGTTAAATACTCTATCTTACTATATATATAAATTAAAGTTACAAGCATCATTATAAGTTCCATTTTTAGTAAATTATATTTTGTTTTATCATGTACTTGAGTAACAAATATACAGTGAGGCAATACTTTCAAATTTACTTGACTTACTATTTAAGCACATGTCTGAGACTATTTTTTAATAAGCTTATATTAACTATACACAAAAAGCATTCATTAATGTTAAGAATCTTGCAATAAAGTCTAATATGATTTGAGCTATGTTTGAGCTGTTGCAAGCATAATAAGACTAAAGCATAGATAGATGCCTCAAACATTGTTTACAAATCAGCCTGATTTGTATTACATTATTTGTAAGGTGCCAAATTCAAATGCTACCCAAGGAAAATTCTTTTCAGATCAAATGATACTTGTTTTAATTCAGAAAAATAGTCAGAAAATCAAAATGCACTGAAGACCACTGATCAACAATTCAATATACACTAGTTCATTAGATTGTATAGCACTTAGGTGATTGTCAATAAGTTTTTCAGTTATATTTTGAAATATTTCATATATTACCATATTTAGATATTGTTTGATTGATATCAAATTTCACTCAAGCATACTTCTAATGCTCTAGATTGCTATGCTCAAATCTTGTATGAATCCATACAAGGATTCAAGAGATATCTGATCATCTATGCTAGATCTGGTCAGATCTAACATTGATTGTCATTTTATGCACGATCTAGCCATCATTATGACATAATTTTTATAGATTCATGATCCCATAAGTTTATAGATCATATCTAAATAAAGTGGTCATTAGCCAATCAGAGGCCACCATCAATTTGATCTTCCATTACAATGGTGCAAATGATTATGTAAGCGCTCAAATAAGCATCCATGATTAGTATTTGATTGCATTCCCTATTATAGTAGGTAGCTGGCTCTTTTCATTCTATTACATCAGCAATTTTACGCATGTAGTTGGCTGAACAAGTCTTGGGCCAACCTGTTATGCAATTGTGTTTACGTAATAATCTTGGCTAAATTCTATCTCTGTCACCTTTGGGTGCTAGTTTGTGTTAGACCAGACACAAAGCTTTGGGATGCTCAACATCATGATGGCTCTTGAGTGCAATAACAGAGACGTTTGACTATTTGCTGACCATATCTGTCCTATTTGCTTTGAGGTTCACATATGTTCCTTGCTTTAGTCTGCAACAGACCTGTTTCTCGACTCAGATGTACATCTTGACCTTAACTCTGTATAGTCAGTTTTTCTATCTTGTCGCTCTTTAGGTCTGGTTAATGATATTCAATAACAAGTATGAACCATTCTCTCTCAAAAAACCTGTTCGACCTTGGTTGTTGCTGCAGTGTTGATGCAAGAAAGTGCGTTCAGAGCACTGAAAGTAATTCAAAAAGCCTGACCTGTGTATTCCTAATGCTGACATGATGTGTCACAACATTGAACCTTTAATAGCTTCGGGAAGCATACCAGTGCAAACACTTTGTTTTGCATGAGTTTCCTGTCCTATACACCTGTAGATGTTACTTGTGGTTAGCAAGGCCGGCAAGTAACAAATTACGATTCTTGAGGCTACTAAGATCTATTAATATATACAATAAGTTATGATAGTCATATGAGTTGTTATTTATTGAATGGAAGTTTAGTAATACTATTTTGAAATAATACACACTTGATCTAAATAAAAATGTAATCCATTAACATTAGAAATTAGTCACACTATGAATTTATTCTTGTTACTGTAGAAGGTATTTGATTCAACAAAGCAATATTTTGAATAGAACAATGTTCAACTCATACTTATGTTACTTTGTGATACAAAGCAAAGTTCAAAGATTATTCAAGCCGTACAATAGCACTAATATTTTCTCTATATCTTTTCACAATTCTTGAGGTACGAAGAAGAATCGTTCCAGTGCGAGCTAGCACTTTGGACAACTGCAACATGTAACGCGAGTGGTCCCTCAGCATCTAATTCTGCCAATACAGTGGGTTACAAATTCATTAGCTTTTGCTTGTAGTTGGGTGCTTTTTTAATGTCAAACAGTTTCCGATTTTTGCAGGAGCCATCACACATTCAATATACAGAAAGCCTACATCAGATTATAGTCATAGAGAAGGCCTTTCCAACCGTCCAACTTTCATCCCGAAAGGTGAAGATTTGAGAAAGTTATGGGTTGGATGGCTTTGGATGAGGACTTGAGATTTCAAACTTCGCTTCAAAATTTTATAGCCACCTTGTAAACATCTCAAGCATGTAGTATTACACTCCGTATATGTATTTGAAGTAAGTCCATACTGTGGATGTAGTATTGAACGTGGAGTAGTGTGTGGCATGATTCATGGCATAATTCCTGGTATAATTTCTGGCATGATTCCCGACATGATTCCTTGAGAGACGAGGATGGCATATGAATTCAAAATTAGCCCACTAGATATATATGTAATGTACTAAACATGTCAGCAGGTATGTAGGTGGCCAGAAATTGATGAGATCAATAGAACAGTTCTGGTTAGACTACAGTTTGATACAAGTACACAGAGAGAAACTGAAAATATGACCAGACCAGTCTAGAACAAGTAATAGACTTTGATTACAATGATCAGAGCCATGTATACTGGCCCTATGGGGTATATTGACGAGCTGGAAAAGAAATTGTGATGATATGTTTGGTAGAAAACACGATACAATTTTTTTTTCTTGTTCCCCCTGACTAAATATGTGTATGATTCAAAGTTTGTACCTGATTATGGCCTTATAAATATAACTCATGAGCATCATAGTATATTGGGTGGTATGACATAATATATTCCGATTTTTCAGAATTTTATTGATGCACTTTCCAGCCTTGAAAGAAAGATGCAAAAAGTGACAACTACAGGATTGGAACCGGTAACCTTTGGATTTCCATACTTGAAACATAGTAAACATGCACAAATAGAGTCCGGCACACCTAGTAAGAGGATATCACGAGAATTTGAAAACTGGCGCTGACCGGACAGCGCCAGTTTCCAAAATAGCATCATTAGCAATGTGTCAGCACATTTATAACCTATGATATAAAAGTATTTAATATACATGAAAATATATATGAGAATGAGTGTTGGGGGGCTTTATAGCGTAACAATGAGTGCTGGGAGGCTCACTAGAGTACGTCAGGATGGGTAAAGAGAGGCTCATTAGAGTATGTCAGGATGGGTAAAACTTACTTAATATACTTTGTATAGCTTGTATACCTGTAAGCTGCTTAGTCTGGAAAGTGCTTGATGGGTAAGTAGGTGTGCTTACTGTGTAAAGATAAATGGATGACTTCCCGTAGCGCTTTAACGGTTAATGGTCGCCCGTTAAAACTGTCGGCATGATCGGCATGGGATTTTTGGTGGGCAACTGGCCGTCGGATGCGGGCAGAGTTTCACTTCTGTCCATCCAGCGTGCGACGCACTTCGCTTCCGTTTTCCTCCTTGTACTGGCTTCTACCTAGTAGTCGGACACTTAAGCAATCAGGAGCGACTACACAGAATGTTAGAGATATTTCAAGCATAAATTTGGTACCATCATGTAGCCACATATTTCTTATACATGTATAAATATTTTTGCTTCTATTGTAGACGTAGCAGCCGTACTATGAATATTCTACGAGAACAACTCTAAAATCAGCCCAAACTGGGAAGTCGGACACTGCCTATCTACGCGCGTAGACTTGGCGCCCGGACAGTTTCTGCGACTCGGACGCTGTTGAGGCATCGTTTCCTACCATGCGCATCTTATACCTCCGAGTCGCAACGAGATAAAGGGAGGGCCGTAAAATACTTAGATACCATTTATTCGCAGTATATGCAGTAAATTGTTGCTTTATGTATGCCACCTGGTGAGCAGCATGCTATTTTCGGGCTAGTCATCATCTCGGTGCACATTCTAGCAGATATGCTTATAACTCTGAAGATAAAAATTGGTAAAATGCACGGATAATCGTAGAAAGTATCGATACATATTGAAAAGCATATCCCATACTAATGTTTTCCATTTATGATTGTATACGTAGGTTATGAATTTACTACTCCTGTGGCTGCTCTGATGGTGCCGGACAAATGTCATGCCAATCGCGGGCACTCTCATAAGTCATCTCGAGCTTTTGGCATAAAATAAATATACCGCGTTCAGCTTCATATATTTAATCAACCAATTCCAACGTTTCAGACGTTAAATCGCTGGACAGACCGAGCAATGAGCGAAACAATCCTGAGGTAGTGAAAGCGCTTAGTGTTTTTGGGTGATCGAGACCATCGTTCGGTTGATGGTTGTCGATTCACTAGCTAGCACATGAGGGGGCTGATAAAAATGGGCTACAATGTTAAAATAATGCCATACAATTGTTTTGAATATCCCGATTTGCGATAGATGTACACAATGACCTTACATGGGGGGAGTGTCCGACTACCCAGTGTGTTCGACTACCCAGTGTGTCCGATTACCCAGTAGACGCCAGTATATACCTTCATCCTTGTTTTCATGATACCTAATCTAAATCTCTATATCATCTACACTCGTTCTATATAAGTTATGGCTCCCAAACGCAAAAAACCTGCTTCGTCCTCGCCGCGCAAAGCCCCAGCTTGCCGCCGTGCAACTATCCAAGAGGTGAGATGCTTTGATACTGAGAAGTCGCGAAGGCGCTGTCATAACTCTAACCCTTCTGTCAACTCAGGATACTACAAGTGCCGGTGATGCTTGTCCAATCCCACCACCTACTGTCACTGCTATACCTCATGTTGGAGAGGTGTCTTTCCTGCCTCCTCCTCAGCCGTACCCGCTGCTGCCGTACTACAGTGCTCCCACCAGAGCGCATGGACATTACGGATACATGATTCCACCGCCCGGTAAGTGATCACATTACTACTACCAGTTATTCATTACTGATCGTCTTATCAGCTATGCACCCACCTCCTCATGTACAGCTAAGTGCACTAGGCCCAGCTTCTACCGGCTTCATGCACCAGCCAAGTTCTGAGTTTGTACGGCAGGCCGCCAAGCACGTATCGGAGCACGCTCCACCTCCCTTCTCACCAGAACCACCTGAGGCTGCGCCAGTGCGAGTCAAGAAAGGCAAGCGGCCTTTGTACACAGCCGAATACCTGACGGTTCTCATCGACTGTGTTGCGCAAGTGCATCCCATGGGTCCGGATGCTTGGGCGCGCGTAGAAAAGCTGTTCAACTCCCATTGTAATCAGCTCGATTGACCACCTCGCACTGGTACAGCTTTGCGAGAGCAATGGAAAAAGGTACGTGACGGTTGCTTATTTGCTTATCGCGTGCTCTCTTTATTTGACTGCAGATAGTGAAGCTTACAAAGCCGCCCACTTGCGAGGGTGAGTTTCCGCCCCATATTGTGCGTGCACAGGGGCTGGCCAAGTCTATCGCTGATGAGGCTGGTGTTGCTCATGTCAACGACAGTGCTGGTATGTCTGGTACCAATGCTCGCTATCGCCACTGGCTCCCAAAGACTCCTCCTCGAGCTCCTCGTAGTGCTGCTCGACAGCATGGTCACTCACCCGGCAATGCTATTGAGGTCTCATTGTCGAATTTCGAGGTCCAGATCATCACTGTAAAGCTCGCCAGCATGAAGCACGAGGTCAAATCCGAGCCTGTCGCTATAAAGCAGGAGGCCATGCTGGTTACCGTGAAACGAGAGGTGAAGCGTGAACCTGACGTCTTCATCAAGTCACGCTTGTCATCTTACCGTGCAGGACAGTCATCATCTGGTACTGCACGGTCGACTGCGGTAACATCAGCTCCTGTTGCGAGGGTTGGCCCAAGCTCTCCTCGACGTGGACGTGCTGATTGCGACGAGATGCTGCAGCAGCTAGTGATGAACACTGGCCCTCAAGGACAACTCGTGAAGTCGGTGCTCACGAATCAAGAAGGAAATATTTGTGCGCTGGAGATGGGGAACCAGCGAAAGAGTGCCCGCATAGACCACCTCACGGACAAGCTTGCCGAGGAAGCACGACGCACTGATCGTGCCGAAGCCGAGAACCGAGTCATGAAGCTGCTCTTGCAGCGTGGGTTCTCAAGAGCAGCACGTGATCTTCTCGCTGACATTGATATTGGGTTCCCCACGTTGGATCATCATCAAGTGAGTTCATCGTCGATTGCCAGATGTTACCACTTATCTCAGTCCCCTTCACGCAGCCGCTCGCACCGTCCACCATTGTCTTCACCCCGACGTACCCTGCCATCACCTTCGCCACGTTGTCGACACGCACTATCTCCAAGTTCTTCATCTAGACATCGGAGTGCACGTACCCATCAAACTCCGTCACCTACGCAAACCTATTCCTCTTCACGTCCTATCACCTGGTCTCCTTCTCCTCAGCGTGGTGTGCTCCTGCTCTCTCTCGTAATCATCACACTCCTTCTTCTCCTATTCCACGTGATCTCTCGCTTCCACCAGAGTCTCATGTGGCATCACGCTCCCGACCACTCGGCCTTGATGCACTAGCACTGGCTGCTTCGAAAGTTGCTGCTGCTGGCAACGATGGCCTGCCTGAGACTCCCTCATCTCCATTGGACTATGTCTAGTATCATTTCATCGATTTTATAAGTATTTCACTGCTACTATCTGCCTACTACTTTTCTGTTTCCATTTTCACTTGATATCTTCCCGTTCCTTACATTTTTTGTATCCTGCGCATTGGCACTAGTGTAAATACCCATGTTTGTAATAGCTAATCACAATTCTATTTTGTTTTTATATATAAAATGACTATATGCGGGCAGATACATGAAATCGGCTGACTCTATTGTCAGAATGTCCATTGTTGATCAACAAATCCCCTAGCTCACCCCATGGTCCCAATTGTTCTTCCTCTCCTCTAGGCAAGTAAACGTTCCTGATCTCACTGATTCCGACTCGCCGCACTCAGACATTATTGAGACGGAACACAGTCTCTAGACGTCAGGCGCATTTCTCCCGCTCGTTGATGTTGAATGGAAGGCGAAGTCGGCTGAACAAGCCCTGAAGTTGACGCAGACCCCACTCAGCTGTCTGACAATATGACAGAAGTGCACGAGTAAATGCCATGACTTCTTGAACAAGGTCTGGGTCAGTCGGAAGGCGCTTACCTTTCTTTAAGGGTGTTCGGATGTGATTGCCGACATCTGCATCATTTTCTGAGAATGCTGTGTTGCACACCAAGTAGTAACCCTCCGGAGTTGCATTTCGGAGCTGCTCATAGATTCCCTGAGCTAGGCGTCCATCATTCCAACTCCCGGGGGCATTGTACTCAGCGGCCATGATTGTTCCTATACAGAATATTGATTAAGTACATCTACAGGATATAATTACCACTCACCATCAGGTGCAAATGCAATAACGGCGTTGAGAAAGTGTGAATGGAGCCACCCGTTTTATGTTGCGTTTTCGAGGTCAGGATCTAGGTATGATGTTTGTACGGCCAATTTGAGGCCATCCATCGATGTGACGGTTCGGTCATTTACTTGATAACTCCCTCTCTCGAATATTATCTAATAGTTTTTTCGTCCGCTTTTGTACTTACATATCAACTCGAGGCACGCCTCATGTAGCACACATGTAAAGTATATAGTCTGCGTTGAGCGCAGGACGAATATCATCTTCTTCTCACCATCTGTCTTTGCTGGAGCCACTGCTCGCGAAGGCCTCGAGAACGACAATCATCGAGCTTCTCTTCTCTCGACTCTTCGCTGCAGCAGCTGTTAGCGCGCGCGACGAGGACTGCCTGAATAGGCAATCAAGACTCCTCTCACACCTCTGGTTCCTAAGCGTTCGCCGGACGAATCGCAGACGACTAGCCCAGCTCGTGACCGCTCCCGTCGAGCGTCACAATCGACCCAAATGCGCCCTTGAGCAGGGGATGACGTGCCTAGTACATGAAGATTGGGCATAATGAGATAGCGGCTGCATGACAGTACCGTGACAGACTCACCTGGATCACATCACTGTACGCTTCAAATTGCGGCAGGGTTTCTGGCCAACCAATCTTGCCCTCAGGAAGGACCTTCAAAACTGTATGGAGAATATTTTCAGCGTGACCAATGTAGTGATTAACAGTACTAGGGATTAACGCAAACACCTGTTGCAAGGTGGTTTCTCGTATAGTCGATGAGATCCAGTGAAAATAGAGGCCTAGCGCCCTCGCCGCATTGAGGGAGCGTGCATATGGGCGAGGATCTCCTGACGTGTTCGTGTCATTTCGGAGAATAGGCATGAGATCCTAAAGATCCTCAAACCCATTCCCGAGAATGTAATGAAACGTCTCGACATCAAAGCCCATCGTAGTAATGAACGCCCGGTCACTGCGGCTGTTGTACAGTGTCTGCCACGGAGTGTTTACGCGTGGGTTCGGAAGGAGTTGTGGGCGACAGAGATATAGGCGATGGTGTTGGCGTTGGCGAGCATGACTCTCCCTAGCGTCTTCAGCTGCGAGGAACAGAGCTGCGGCTACGGTGTTGGCATTGTCCATAGTGTTGTCTTCGCCATCAAGATCTTTGTATAGAAACGTAGTCCATGCTGCAAATGAGTCGGCATCCATGGCTGAAAGCAGAGACGTGTACGAGACTGCTCAGTGATCGCACGCGAGCTTGTCGCTTACGCTGGGTCGGAGTTTGAATATAACTGATAACGACGCGTGTTATAGCGCAACGGGAAGTCATCCAATATATATGAGATGAACAGAAGTAACTTGGGGGAGTGAGGCCATCAAGTGGCAGGAAACGATTCCTGAGTTTTGATAAATTTGAAACCATAGTAAAACAATCAAATATAGACCTTATATAATACTACAAGGAGTGTAGAAGCAATAACTTTGTAAATAGTTCAAACTCCAAGCGGCAAGCATCTAAACTGTTTCACCAAAAGGTGATTTAAATCAGATGTATTTTCAACAAAGTATATATGTATATTCAAGCACTATGCCAGTTCTCTGTCAAAGCTGCAATGTTACTGTACTGCACAAATCAGATTTAACTCTGCAAAAATTTGAAAGAAGAATAGAAGAAATTGAAGATCTTTTGTGTATCTCCAATGGTCAGATTATGGATCACTCGAGTAATTAAAAATGACAGTTTGAATTTGAAATTGTAAGCCAAAATGGTATGCAAAACTATATATATTGATCTTATGTTTTCATATGTTTTTGTATATTTTCATATGTTATCATATGTTTAGAACATGTGATTTTTCTAAAAAAGAAAAAACAAACATATATAAGCGCCCAAACATATGCTTAGTTCATACTATTGCTTTGTTAAACATTATAATGGGCTAGAAACTATCATTTTCATGATGCGGCCACTTTTAGAACTTTGACTCAAATCAAAGTCCTAGTAACACCATTGACTACTATTTTGGGCTATGTTATGATGACACTATGTGTATATTGATCTATGTTCACATATACAAGCTTTATAACATAGTGTAGGACAATAAAACATGTATATACCTCTCAAAAACATGCTTTCTGGCTCATACACCTCTAGAAACATACTTTCTTGCTCATGTAATGGTGATTACACTTTTACATGGTTAGGCGCTGTCCTGCTGGCGCCTAACTATGCAAAAGTGTAATCGTGAACACGTGAAGGTCACAGGATTTGATAATATTTGGTTGTTTTGTCATTTATTTCACAGTTGGCTCGTTTCACTCTGTAAAAATCATATAAAATCACAATATAATTGCTAACATGTTCTGAGACCTTTTTCATAACTATAAATTCATCAATGATTGCCCTGCATCAATGTTACTGTATTGAATTATCATTTTATACAGTTTATCTAGTATTTATACAATTTTAACTCAATCTGCATGATTTTGATGTCAACTAGGAGCTATTATAGATTACCGTCTTTTCATTATATGTACCAGCCAAGATATATAATGTAAAAAGTATCAAACTTGTCTTTATTGGGAGAAGGAAGATTATATTCAATGTTAACTTCACGTACAATATTAAACAATTGTAGAGTCATGAATATAATAAATGACCATTTATCGCAGCTCTACCGTCTTTCTGAACATCATGTGATCTGAATTACACAAGACATTGAAAAAGGCTAAAGGAGGAATTGAACTTGTGATCTTTTGAACTCAAATCTTGTGCGTTCACTTGTTGCCATGCTGAAGCGCCTGACTGCGGAGTTTGTCTGAGTATGAATATGCTGGTCGTTATCTCATGCCATCCAGCTCATATTTCCTTCAGTTCTTGTCCAAACTTTATGATAGTGACATAGAATGAAAGCTCTTGTTTCTAGCTATCTATTGATATATACATTCCATATATTTATTGAAGGAGATAGTGTAGTAAAAGATGAATATATACTTCCACTGTCAAAGCGCCCGCATACAAGTAGTTGTTACTATCATAAAAACAGTAACAAGCAAGATTCCCACAGTTTGCCAACGAAACTCGTCACGGACAAGCACCGTAAATGCAGCATCCTGGATTGAAACGATTCTCTTTTGTTTCACTCAGGAATCGTAATGGTCAGCCTGTTCATGACTGTATATACGGACACATCGTTCATGCTCCCCTCCATCAAGGTGCTTCTTGAGACTTGCTCTCTGAATCCAGTGTTTCTCGCGGTTCGGTTCACAAGAGGAGCAAAGATCGCACTTGATTCTCTGCCCATCCGGTGACACTGTGAAACCTAGGAGAAGCTCAGTTTATGTGCGCATCATCACCAACAACATGACAACATGCAGACCTTCTGGCAGGGACTTTGGTTGACGAGGCATGGTGTACCAGTAAGTGCAATGAGATGATGAAGCTTGCAACTGCACTGATTTCGCTCAATTCGGCCTCTGTGCTCACGATGAGCCGTGTACGATCGACTTTTGAGAGTGATGCCTTGATTGCGCATCACGCTCACCGATGCTCCATTCCCGAGATTTAGAATTGGTGGTGACTTAAAAACTCCTCCCTTTTGTTCTCAACCTCCCCCTTGTCTTCTCAGCTCAACGTGCACGCTGTGTTCACTTTCCATTACTCGTTGCTTATCTTCAAGCTCAGCTTGCCTTAATAGAGTACTTTGGAACCTACGTTTAAGCAAAAATTTGGGCATATGTTTGAGCTCCA
This sequence comes from Irpex lacteus, assembly GCA_001986395.2. Classification (NCBI taxonomy): domain Eukaryota; kingdom Fungi; phylum Basidiomycota; class Agaricomycetes; order Polyporales; family Irpicaceae; genus Irpex; species Irpex lacteus. The sequence continues at coordinate 55,003 of MQVO02000007.1, forward strand.
CAGCGCAAATATATGAGCGGCCTGAGAGAACGTTTGGCGAAATGTTTTGAGCGCCAAGCACATTTCGCGGCGACATCGTTGCGCTGCCTTGCGTTTTTGCTGGCTAATCAACTCGACTTTTTTGCCCAAAGCATCCTTTCACGCTGTGCAATATTTACATGTCCGTGTATGACCAAAACTGGGAATGCGAGCTGGGACTTTTCACTCGTCGCTTCGTCAACCGCTGAGATATTTTTGGCGCTTGTTGAGCCACGCGGCTATATTCGCCAGCTCCAACTCATCCGTATGAGGGCAAAACTTTTGGTTTCCAAAGTACTCTAATCATGTCTCTTGTTAACCACACTCTCGCAGCATTGGCAGAAAGCTTCGTCAACTTGCGCGAGGGCTCTGCTGTGCCATTAGATAATGTGTCTCAAGGACCAAACGGTTCCTCCGAAACAGGGTCCGCCTCAAACAAGCGCACTCGAGACGAGGCCGGGCTTACCAATGGTGACAGCAATTTGGACTTGGAGAGCGAATCTCGAGGACCCAGTACCTCCACTAATGTGGGTTTCGATACTGTAAGTTCGCAACTCAAACTGTCATAAAAGCTGACTCTGCATGGCAGGCTGCCATTGTTAGAGCTGATATGAACCAAGTAGCCATGGCATGGAGAGTCTGCAAAGACAAGAGATTAAGTGCAGACGATACTCAGCGAATGGATGACTTTGCTCGAGTACGTGATATGTTCTTCTTTTAATTTCTGATCCTCGACTTGAATGGCTTTGCCAGATGAACATCAACGCACGCCTTCTTCTTGTCTATGCGGAGCTTCTTTCGAACAACGACCATGTCACCAAGCTGCATACTACTCAGGCAGCATGGAAGCCATCGACCGCACTTGATATACGTGTAGTCACCTAGTTCCTTATGTTATATTGCTTAACTTCGCTTCCTTCCTAGAACAATATTAAAAGCGCAGCAATAATGACGCTGCTTTCTCCTAATATTGCATCATACAAGGGCAATAAATTAGGCGAAACTCTTTTGGTAATACTATGACCGTCACTTCAATCATTTGCTAATGTACCTGTCATTCAGGATGCTCTTCATGTTCAATGCCCAGAGGAAATACCGCCGAGTATTTTAACTAATCAGGCCAAGTACAAGACATTGATGCTCGAGTGCTTGGACGCACTCACACAGGTCCGTGGTGTGATCAAGAAGATGGTGTGTAACTCCCCTATCGGGTCGTGTCGACTTCAAACTTCACAGAGCTTGTGCTCATTGTTCATAGCTTCGCACAAGCCTCGAGCCCGAGCTGTTAGCTGACCAATGGAATATATATGAGCCCACGTACAAGATACTCAACTTGTGTGAAGCAGGCCGACAAGCGGCAAAATACGATTCCTGAAATCAACAACATGAAACTATAACCTGTAGGCTAGCAAGTAGCAAAAATGCAATTTCTGAATATTTAATCTGTTATATATTTTTAAATGTAATAAGACAGATTATAGTATTTATTATATTTATGTATGTGCTAGAATTGACTGCACAAGAATAAAAGATATCATCTCTCAAATTTTGATAAGCTAAATGTTGTTAACATACTTATCGCTCAAGGAAGTAATACTACTCATCTTCATTGTAAATCTGTACTTTTTCTAGACAAATGCTTTCCTTTACTATAAATCTAAATTAAAGTAATAAACAACTTACTCTTAGTAAGCTACATTTCAGTACATACTCATGGAACACTTTCAATTTACTTGACTCATCGTCTAAGTAGATTCTTGAGACTGCTTTAATAAACTTATATTAATTGTATACAAAAGTATTCATTTATGTCAAAGACGTTGCAATCAAATCTAGAGTGATTTCAGCTGATGCAAGCATGATAAGCCTAAAGCATAGACGGGCACCTAAAAATATCACCTGTTCATGAATCAGCCTCATTTGTGTTGTGTCATTCTCAAGATGTCAAATTCAAATGTTACTGAAGGAAAATTCTTTTCAGATCAAATAATGCTTATTTTGGTTCAAAATAATAGCTAAAAAATCAAAGTATATGTCAAAACGTTGATTAACAATTCAATGTACACTAGCTCTTTAGATTGCATAGCACTTCAGTGACTATCAACAAGTCTTTTAGCTATATTTTGAGCTATTTTCTATATTACCATATTTAGATATTTTTTGATTGACATCAAATTCAACCCAAGCATGTGTTTCATGTTCTAGATTGCTATGCTCAAATTTTGTATGAATCCATGCAGAGGTTCAAGAGATATCTGAAGATCTATGCTAGATCTGTTCAGATCTAACATTGATTGCCATTTTGTGCAAGATCTAGCCATCAGTATGACATAATTCTTATAGATTCATGATCCCCCAAGTCTATAGATCATATCTAAACAAAGTTGTCATTAGCCAATCAGAGGCCACCATCAATTTGATCTCCCATCACAGTTACACGAATGTTTACATAAGCGCTCAAATAAGCGCCCGTGACAGATGTTTGATTGCATTCCCTATTATGGTAGGTAGCTGGCTCTTTACATCCTATTACATCAGCAGTTTTATGCATGTAGTTGAGCTGAGTGAGCCTCAAGCCAACCACTCATGCAATTGTGTTTATGTAATTGCATGAACTGGGCTAAATTTTGTCTCTGTCGCTTGAGCGCTATTTTGTGTTATCATAAAAGGCAACAAGTTCCCACGGAACATGAGAGTTACATGTCGGGAGACCAGCGTGCGATCCTGCACTGGAAACGATTCAACTTCGTTCCTCAGGAATCGTAAATCTGACAAGGGAAGCATCCAACCGACCCTAAAGTTGTGCGCCCGAATCTCGCTGATGGTAAGTGATCTTTTGTGTGTGCCATCATTTGTGCTAGCTACCATGATCCTGCAACAACTCCCAGCGGCTTGTCTATGTTACGGACCCTGAAAGAAGAGGTAAGTACTGGGAGGCACTCAATGAGACTTTGGGTGGTATCCGTAAACAGGCAAAGAATGTACGGTCAGTTGAAAACAGGTATGTTGTTGTCTTAGTGATAAAAGCCTCTTAATGCTTACCGGAGCGTCAGAATTCTCGCTAGCATCCTCGACAAAGACCGTTCTCAGTACGGTGTGCGCGCTTCCTATGAGATTGCGCAAGATTAACAGGTTGTCCGACTACACCAAGCATTCCCCGTGCAAAGGCCCACTGACAAGTCCCAAGCACTGTGCATACTAGATAGTGTATATCACGACATGTTGCCTATGTACCTTACTGCTCGACAGCTTATATAGTAATTTGCATGTATTTTGCCTTCATGCCTTTGCAGTGGCCGCGGCCACAATATCAGAATTTCGAGTTATAATATGTATAAGTAACTAACGCTGCGTACGCAGCTAGACTCGCTACCAGATTGCCTTCGCGACCATACGCTGTGAATGCATTGTACACAAAATCTACCAGTTGATCTGCAACCACAGCCTGAGGCAAAGCACATCTCTGCAGGCCTTCGCACCAGCGGCGCTCCGGCCAGCAGCTCTGTGTGAATTATCACGGTAATGTATATAAATGGAACCACGTAAATTTAGATTCTGAGCCCTTTCCCAGCACTCGTGAGCTATAAAGTGGCTGTCGACTATACCAAGCTAGTGAGGAGCGCACAGCAGAGCAGCAAAAGAAAGGAGGTTACCACGATCACATGATTCTACAGGAACACCGTCAGTTGAGCGTTGGACAATGCTGCCCCCTTCAACCCGGCGGTTCACATTCTAACTTGGGTGTGTAACTTGCGCTAATTTTTCTATTAGTAAAGTAACTTCCAAGTAACTTGCGCTAACTTTCGTGCGAAAAGTTAACAAAGTTACTTTTGTTAACTTGCAAGTTAGCGGGGTTTGTGATATATTCGCACTCCGAGGGGGAAAAGTTAGCTACTTCATACTCGGCTAACTTGTCAACTCCGCTAACTTGCGGCTAACTTGCGAGTGCTACACGCTAAGCTACCGTCGTAAGCAGCCTTATAATGCTGTACCATACTTATAGCATAACGAATGCAACGTAGGAACTTACATTGTGCAAGCGGCATGAGCCCTCAGACATCAGGCCTCATATCACCGTTTCCGTCAAATATACGAGCTCGGCACAATCACACGTCGACGAGGATGAAGGCTTTTCAACACTCAAGGGCGTACTGCTACGGAACAGTCTTCGCTTCCCAAAATCTTCGGACCACTCAGAGTATCGAACTCTATAGTGTACTGTTCTATCTCCGTGGCGAAGAGTGTCAGTAGATTGCACAAACCGCAAACGATGCATCTAAGTCGACCTTGCCTCGACTCATAAGCGCCGGCGACGACGCCTCCGAGTCTGAATCGAGCAGCTCAGATCTTTCGGTATATAACGGCAATCTATTAGAGCTCTTACAGAAGGTAATTCAGGTGCGAACCTAACACAACGCAGTTACGGGTATGCTGGGTGATGTACTCAAGTTAGACCTCAAGTGAGGGCCAAGTTAGCGTGCAAGTTAGCAAGTTAGATGCGCAAGTTAACGAGTTAGACGCGCAAGTTACAGGGGCAAACTTGGCTGGGGAAAAGTTAGAAAAGTTAGGCAAGTTAACCCAGACAAGTAACTTTGCGCGCCCTCCCTTCAACCCTAAGACCCTTCTCCCAGCTTAGACGCTAGTAGCGGGAATTATCGCACAAAATAAGAATGACCGACGGACTGACCATCCCAAGCGTGTCAGACAGAACCCCAACACAACGCATGTCAGCCATATCACAGATAAACTGATTGCTATATACACCTGTCCCGACATCTACGCTACAGTTGAGCCTGGCCACAGCATGTCTCCATTCCAGACTGAAACTGGCAGACAGCTGGCCTTTCGCCTGATGACAGCTGAGCGTCTCAGCCAGGCCAGGGTTGACTCCCATGCTCGATCCAGCCGCCAGACGATGTGCGGTGTAGTGTCCCATTGGGGGGTAGATGACTGTAGGCAAGTTCTGGAGATCTTATAACATCTCCCATTACAAGCAAACTGATCTACTGTAATCTATGATGATCTTGTGAGGTAATCGCAAAACTCAAGAATTCCTCGCGATCTTGACGAGAAGGCGTTAAGCGCGCATGAATTTGATAGTTTGTCCAGTATTGTAAACCGTCAAACATACCTATTCAATGGGGCAAAGAGAAATCGGCGCAAGCGCCGCCACATTGGCGCATAGCGCCATGTACACTGCGCCAGAGTGTCCAAACGAGCGCCTATTAATGTGGTTCAATCTCTCGTACTTACTCTGGCAGGCTTTTGCTACTTATCTTTGTAACACAAGTATAATCAAAGGTACTACCATTAAACTCACAGTGCTTGTCATATAGAAGTGAATGGTAATATAACAACGGTATAGGAACCCGTATAGTCTGATAATGTACAAGTTGGCTGAACATCTAGTTTGTGGTCTCTACTATAGCCTTCATCGCGCACCGCAACGCTCATACTGCGTCTTTCAATGGTATTTTAGCCACAACTGCGAAGGCCGACACCATAAACAGTCATTGTGTGTAGTGAAACTAGTGGCTGGCGCATAGTGTCGAGGCGGCTGGCGCATAGCGGCGAGGTGGCTGGCGCATAGCGGCAATACGTCTGGCGCATAGCGGCAATGCGTCTGGCGCATAGCGGCTAAGCGGCCAGTACACTGCGTTAGGCAGAAATGGCGCAAAGTGGGCGCTCTTTGTCACGGTGCGCACAAATTATATCACTTATTTTACAGAACATTTTCATTGACCACACTTGGTTCATATTTTAATTTTATCTCGCGCCTTCGGCATCACGGCACCTGCAGACAGTAAATCCTGTAAATCGACGTTGTCTCGTTCGTTTCATCCTGCGGTCACCAGCTCTCACCTTAATAATGTATGTCTAATCTACTCTATATTCATCGACAATTGGTATATCACTGCAACTTCAATGCTATCGGTGAGTGTAATGTTCTTACCGCTATGTTAATCAGTTTAGTCAATTTTTCTCCAGCGACTTTCACGCTGGATTGGTTTACAGCAAAAGACGTCCCCTGGCGATGCTGGAGTGGTTGATCCCAGGCTGTCCAACCGCCAACCTCCGAATGCAAACGGTATGTTATCCCATTTTTGCACCGCTTCATACACCGGATATCATAAGTTTGATGCACCTTTGTCTTTAGTACCGCTCGGCCGTAAATTTGTTCCTGTGTACGACATCACTGGCCAGATAGAAGCATACCGGGAAGTTCCTATTGAGTACATGGAGTTCAATCCGACCTTTACACAGCACCTCCCGCCCGCTTCGTTGTCGCTTCCTCTCGGCAGCCATTCATTACCCACACCTGGGACATCCATGCTGATCGGTCCAACTGCTCCGGGTCTGCCAAGTTCTGTGTCAAATCCCAGAGTGCTCTATGAGTCTGAGCACTCAACCGCTTCCGTTGCCAATGTCCAGGGGCAGGTACACCGTCCTAAGCCATCTGTCCGCCAAAACACATGGTAAAATCACCTTCGTTATACGAGCGAGTTAAGCTAACTAAGTAACTCGAGTAGTCAGCAATGCATATCGAACTCTCGAACCGCTGCCCCCTCTCTGCACCATGTCCATACGCAGGGTGAGCTCTCTATTATCTAAGACTTTGTTCTCTCTAATACTGTTATGGTCGATGGTTGATGAAGAGTCTGAAAATGGAAGAGTTCAATCTGCGCATATCCAAGCAATTACAGCGGAAACTATCGGTGAGTCGACTGAACGTTTGCCGGCTCACAGATCCGTGAATATGAACGCATGAGTTTGATGAGTTTCTCTTTTAGAGCATCAGGACTGTCCGCCTCAGGCTGGTGCACCAGAAACCCCGTCTCGTTGCGAAGTGCATGCGGTAAGTGACATAGTGCTTCTGTGAAACATCTCCGAGTCACTCAGAGTATCCCAACTCACCCATAATAAATCTACAGACTTCTTCTCTGCCACCTATGTTCGCTTCAACTGCTGCTCCCGGTATATCTTCTAGTGTCACCGGACAACAACAACTTCAAGCATCTAACAGGCCGAATGGAACGGACACTCCTGCAAGTACTTCAGTCCCTGCTGACTCGGACCACACCGCAGTCAATTGGGACTGTTGGCCTGATGGTGACTTTACGTGCCAGCTCACCTGGGACGAGTTCACCGCGACGAACCAACTCTCAGAGCACTGGGCAAATCGCACCACTGGCACCCATGCTCCCGATGATCTTGTACAGCAATTTGGCAAGGTCAAAGCTACTGTTAGGAGCTGTATGGGCGTTATCTCCTGCACAAATGAAGAGTGCCTCAGGTTCATTCGTCCTCAGACACGCAAGCGAGGGATCCTGAAGCAGATCAGAGCGTTATGCGAATGTGAAGCGCCTCTGGAACACCATTCCTGTTCTGTTACCTCTCGCCTCTACAAGTTTGCGAGCGGTGTCATATACAAGCACTCTGGAACTCATGGCCACGCGAGGCCTGCACGCAAACTCCATCTGACTCCTACCGAGCACGAGGAGCTTCGGAACCTTGTCATCGAGCATCCAAAGTCTGGTCCTCTTGCTCTTCTTGTCGGCGTGTCTACCCGTCCATCCGCTGCAAAGATCTCTACAGTACTTGCCAATCAGGATCGCCTGAAGGCTGATAGACGAGCGATCAAGGCAGGTCTCAGCAGCGGTGGTGACCGCTTCATTACCGAGTACGCAAATTTCTGCAGAGATCACCCTGGATTCGTGATCAGCTCGCACTTCGGTGTTGTTACTGTTGTCTCAATGCAGTCGAAGTTCATGGTATCACAGCTCATCAAGGACGACGTCATTCCTGGAACTTCCGACTTGGATGGACTCTCGGGCCTTGTCTCGGATGCAGCTCACAAATACTGGCTTCAGCGAAATCACTTGCTCATCATATCATCGGTATACTCTCCGCTTCTCAAATGTTGGGCTCCCGGACTTTTCTCCTTCTCCAACGGAGCATCAGCAAACCACTACGAGCTTCACTTTATCGCTCTCTTTGATAGTATTGCCTGCCGAGCTAAGGAGTATAATATCGCACTAGAGATGCAGCATTTCAGTGGGGTATGTGATCTAATTCCGCAAACTTATATACCTACTGAAAGCATGACTATTTATCTCTAGGTCATGGACTTCAGTGAGGCTCAGCGTAACGGCTTTATCGAAGCATTCGTGAAGTTCTGGTCCGCTCCTGAGCGTAGCTCTCCTGCATACACAGCTGCTGATCTACGTACAATTGCTGCGAAGCTTCTTCGAGAACACTTCCGTGCCAACGCTACCCGTGTCAGTCGCATTAACGCTGTCGTCCCTCCTGAATCGGCGGATCAATTCAAGTCACGTACTCTGGGACTACTCGATGTTCAAGATGCTACTGAGTTTCTGCAGCTTGCATCCGAACTGCTGAACGACTTCCCGAAGATCGGACCCTGGCTTTCATGGTGGCTGCGTCCTGAACACGCCTCCATGCTCTTTACTTCTCATCGTGTCATGGCAGCGACTACCTGGGAGTCCATTCCTGATACGACCAACGCGGAAGAGTCTATGCACCACAAGATCTACTCAGGACTTGAACGAGACCATACCTTCCTTGACGGTCTTGAGGCCCTTTACAGGTTTGCTGAGTACTACGAGACTCGTACGAAGAATACTCTCCGTGAGCCCACTCCCATTCCTCACACCTGTATTCTACTTATCTAAGATCAGTTGGGAACCCCGTACGATATGGTATTCCTGAACCCTGGAAGGAGATAAAGAAAGAAATTGGCCGTACGAAACCAACTCGCAATCCCGAGAACACACGTGGGCCAAAGAACGATGGCAGACCTCCCGACACGGTACGAGAGCTTGTACGCACTACAAGTCGTAAACCAAATGCGAAAGGTGAAATACCTCCTGACGTCATTGCTCTTAACAATGGTATGTCCGTGCCAGTGTTACACCTGTCTCCCCTTCGATTATGTTCGAGAATGACTAATAATCCTTCTCTATCTAAGGTTCAGTGTCTCCAGTGACTCTCGAAAGCTCTGAACGTGTTCACAGTGCACACCAGTCCTATCCCTGGCACGACAACTCATGCTGGCTTGATACCAGCCTTGAGATTATATTTACCGCAGTCGCTCATGGCTATCAAGACTTTTCACACTCATTCAAAGATCTATCCCCTGAATCACCTCTCACTCCTCTGATTCAGCATCTCCATAACCGCTACAACTACAGGCCTACTACAAACGATCAGAGTATGGCGAACTGGCTTTCCGCACAAAGAAATGCTCTTCGCAGATCTCTTATCGCAAGCCTAGGTCCTTCAGCACTAACGGACGTTGCCAGTGAACCGAATATAGAGTCTGCTTCTGGTTGGTGCTTGGTATGTTAAAATATAGTTTATCAGTTATATCCTTGCTACCGCTTGCTCACGGTCTGCCTAGACATTCCTTAATGCACTTATGTCCGCACATCGCAGACTTTTCGGAGTCAACAACGCGGGTGAACATGTGCAGACGTATTTCGAGGCTGTTCGGCTCACGATGAAATCTTGCACGGCCGAAGAAGATTCGTACTCAATGGACCATGAGCTCTATCCAAATCAACACATCAGTCTTCACAAACCTCAGCCAATAAGCACATTCTACCCGCCATCTACCTTCTTTGATATACTTGACGGAGAACTTTCGGGATATCTGCGACACATTGTCTCTATCAGCCCCTATGATCGTACACCCAACGACACACCGTGCTGGCGTTCCATCGATGGAGAAGATACTTGTGGGGGAACTAACTTCACCTACCAGTTTCTTCTTTCAATGCCAGTTATGCTCGTCATCGGCTTTGATCCTGACACTCCGGACTGGAATATTCCTCTCACATTGTGCTCATGGTCGCTCGAAGACGCCAGCGCAGAACACCGTGACTTACCTTTGGACAACAAGAAGCCCGATGCCAGCCCGCCAACTATCCAGAACATATCTTATGATCTTGTTGCCCGTGCTTTCGGTAATGGTGGTCACTTTAATGCTCGCCTGCTCTCTGAGACAGGAGGTGTACTTTTGTACGACGATATGGCGCATAACGGGCGCGCTGTAGAAATCCCTGAGGCCCTTCCTCACACTCACCTAGCTGGACGCGATCAAAGCATTGCACTGCGACCCGGGTTTTCTACTCGGTTTGCCATCTATCAGCTGAGGGGCGGACTTCAAGCTCAACAGTTGATTCAGTCCCACCAAACTGCACGTTTACGGTCACAGTATCAGATGGACTTCCAGCAAGTTACTACCACTGCACTACCTGTGGTTCAATTTTCCCTCGATTCTGGACTACGACAAATGCCGGTTGAATCGTGGTGGTGGAGAAAGAATCGCAGTGGGGTAACCTGGCAGGAATATATTGTTGAAGGCTCGATGCATCAACCGCGAGTGGTGCAGCGAAATAGAAGACGTTTGCCGGACACCGATCTCACTATGGATGATGAGGTAAGTGTCAGGTTATACTTATCCACGATAAAACAAAGGCTTACGGTATTATAGCCCGAGTCTGATATAGGACCATCTCTGCCTGACTTACCAGCAGCTGACTCGTTGGATGCCGCTGAACATACTCCAAAGTTCGGTGTATCCCAGTCTATGCCAAGCCCATTGGCAAAGTCTCAAGAAGATAATAAGAACCTGCCTTTCAAGCGATCACCATCACCGATGCCTATGCGTTGTCGTTGTGGTGCAAGAGGCGATGGCTACAGTCTGTCGCATGGGCTGCAAGTCATCCAGTGTGATATATGCGGGGAGTGGTCTCATATTGCATGTCAACGCGGGGGCTCCGCGAGCAATCTTCCGACCCATGCAACTTGGCGATGTTATGTTTGTAATCCTGCTCAAACATTGATGCCCAGGTATGTCTTATATATCAGTTGATGACATATCTCTGACCGGTTGAATCTTACAGCCAGGGAATACAAAAGTCCACCACTGGGAAACCTCGTCCAAAGCTGATGAATTGTTTACGGTGAGTAATACTAGCATACAGGCTATCAATTCCTGTCTTATATTCACGTTCATGGCATCAAGTGTTGGGAAAGGTGCATTAGCCCGCGTCGGGGAGTTCTACTATCCTGTGCGTCTGCTTCTACGCTTCCCACCTCCTGATAAAAAGGGAGAAGCACATTGGCAAGTGCGTTGGTGGCGCCACTGTATTTTCCCTTCTTCCACGGCGACACCTATTGCAGATGCGCTAGTCCCTGAAAGCTCCATTGTGGATGAGCTATGGAATAATAGGCAAGAAAGGCGACGTATCAGAGTATGTAGTCCTTTATCTGTCTATTGTATATCATTTCTCACCTTAAGATGGACAGCTCGGGTGTTGGACTCATGCGCATGAGATACAAAACGACGAAGATAGACTCATGGATCTCGATAGCACCAAATATACAAAGGAGATCGATCACATCCTATTGCCTCATAAGCGGATTCTACAGGACATCATGCTAAAGGGCTGGGAGGTATTCCCAACTATACCTGCTTGTAAAACAGCGATCTTGCAGGCGCAAACACAGGAGGACGAGGAGGAAGAGGAAGAGGAAGAGGAAGAGGAAGAGGAAGAGGAAGAGGAAGAGGAAGAGGAAGAGGAAGAGGAAGAGGAAGAGGAAGAGGAAGAGGAAGAGGAAGAGGAAGAGGAAGAGGAAGAGGAAGAGGAAGAGGAAGAGGAAGAGGAAGAGGAAGAGGAAGAGGAAGAGGAAGAGGAAGAGGAAGAGGAAGAGGAAGAGGAAGAGGAAGAGGAAGAGGAAGAGGAAGAGGAAGAGGAAGAGGAAGAGGAAGAGGAAGAGGAAGAGGAAGAGGAAGAGGAAGAGGAGAACGGTTCAACTGAAGCTACAAGAAAGACTAAAGCTACAAGGCAGACAAGAGGCCAAAAGATCATTGTGCCAAGGGGCATGATCACGACATATGGAGATCTGGACATCATCGAGCAATGTCAGATCAACAACTGGATCGCTTCAAATATCCCAGGCGCAAGACAGGTTCCATATGCGTGGATAGGAAAGCCGATGAGTGCTCATGCTGCAACTCTAGTTATCGCTCACCGTCATCGTTCCGAATTTGAAGATAGTCCAGCATATCCTAGAGGAGAAGATGTCACTGTCGAAGAAATAGAGAAGTATATCCTGAACGAGGCATGGGACTATCAGAAGGCCGTTTGCGGAGCTTTCAGGGTGGATGTTGATGTTGAATGTCTATCACTCCTAGAAGAGCGCATGTTCCAGTGTTCCAAGATAACAGGTGTTGCAGGCTATCAGCAGTGGGGGTTGGACGCAGGTGATCATCAAGATGGATGGTCACCATACGAAGGTTTACCGTCTCATTGGTTCCATGGCGACTTTGAGCCAGAGTATCCGGAGGAGGTGTTGCAGGTGCGTTCATAGCAATTAAGATATATGAGCATACTCTCAGTGAACTAACGGTGTTAACATCTATTAGCGAGGGCCACATTTTATAAGCATAGCTTCCGGCCCAATCACAACACCGCAGGCTGAAGCAGATAGCGCGAAGAAGAAGAAAACAGATAATCGCAAGCATCCACGATCAAGCACCCCTACTGGGCTTACCGTCTCTTCTAGTGACCAAGGCAAGCCACCTCCGAAGAAACGTAGCCGGCGACCCGCAGCTCGTCCCGTTAAAAAGCAGACGTAGTGTGTTTCTGTATCGTCAAATATGTCAAATATTTCTATATCCATACTATGAATGCATGAATACGTTCGTTTAAATGTGCGGCTGATCAAGTGTGTTGAATAGCATACTGGCGAAGTGATTATATTGAGCCACCACTTCATTGCCAGTGGGTGCAATAAAAAGATGATTTCTTGGAATGTGTTCGCATGCTCAGGAGAGTATTGGCCCTTGTATAACACACTACATAAGGTATATAGAGCTATTCATTTATCCTAGTGATGCACCACATATCTCTTGAAAGGTACAAGGTCTCGTCGTTGCATGGGCGCCTAATCTAAGCGTAGACAGCGAAGACATAGTTTGTTAAACTGTATTCGCATCTGAGTAAAATGGGCAGACTGTATGTGTAGTACTAGATAGCCTATACTGGTGAGCTTGTTTTTCCTCGCGAGATATTCTACAAGTCTCAATGGCCGCAGACCTCCTCACCGTTCACTGGCGTGCAACGAAAAGTGATTTCTTGGAATGTGTTCGCGTGCTCGGGAGAGCATTGGCCCTTGTATAACACACTACAAGAAGTATGTACAGCTATTCATTTATCCACGCGATGCACCACATGTCTCTCCAAGGGTACAGGCTCTCGACATCGCGCGGGCGCCTAATGTGAACGTGAGCAGCAGAGACATAGTTTGTTAAACTGTATTCGCATTTGAGTAAAATGGGCAGACTGTATGTGTAGTACTAGATAGCCTATACTGGTGAGCTTGTTTTTCCTCGCGAGATATTCTACAAGTCTCAATGGCCGCAGACCTCCTCACCGTTCACTGGCGTGCAACGAAAAGTGATTTCTTGGAATGTGTTCGCGTGCTCGGGAGAGCATTGGCCCTTGTATAACACACTACAAGAAGTATGTACAGCTATTCATTTATCCACGCGATGCACCACATGTCTCTCCAAGGGTACAGGCTCTCGACATCGCGCGGGCGCCTAATGTGAACGTGAGCAGCAGAGACATAGTTTGTTAAACTGTATTCGCATTTGAGTAAAATGGGCAGACTGTATGTGTAGTACTAGATAGCCTCTACTGGTTAGCTTGTTTTTCCTCGCGAGATATCCTGCAACTCTTGATGGGCACAGGCCTCCTCACCGTTCACAAACATGCAACGAAAAGATGATTTCTTGGAATGTGTTCGCGTGCTCAGAAGAGCATTGGCCCTTGTATAACACACTACAAGAAGTATGTACAGCTATTCATTTATCCACGCGATGCACCACATGTCTCTCCAAGGGTACAGGCTCTCGACATCGCGCGGGCGCCTAATGTGAACGTGAGCAGCAGAGACATAGTTTGTTAAACTGTATTCGCATTTGAGTAAAATGGGCAGACTGTATGTGTAGTACTAGATAGCCTCTACTGGTTAGCTTGTTTTTCCTCGCGAGATATCCTGCAACTCTTGATGGGCACAGGCCTCCTCACCGTTCACAAACATGCAACGAAAAGATGATTTCTTGGAATGTGTTCGCGTGCTCAGAAGAGCATTGGCCCTTGTATAATACACTATAGGAAGTATATAGAGCTATTCATATATATATATTATACACTACACACCTCTTGAAGGGTCCAGGCTCTTGTCATCGCACGGGCGCCTACTCTGAACATGGGCAGCGAGGGCATAAGTAGTTCCATGGATTGTATTCGTATTTAAGTAAAAGGAACAAACTATGCACATAGGATTAAGTAGTGTGCATATATCAACCTATCCTGCTTCATCTGATATCCTACTGCTCTTGAGCGGCACAGGCCCTCCTCACGATTCGTTGGGTGTGACAAAAATATGATCGCTTGAGATGTATTGATAAGTTTGCATGTTCAGAGGATGATGAGCCATTAGCAAGTATATGTAGTCAGACATTGATTCCCACACATAGATCACAATGTTCAAATTCAACATATATAGAATTAAAGATAGAGTATGACCTATCTGAGGTTGTCAACTCATGGAAGGCTATGCTAGACGGACTTCACTCTTTAGGTGGGTGAGTTAATATCAAGGGTTGCTAGCAAGAAGATAAGGATATTTCTATTGGCACCAGAATTGACTAACTCACACATGGCACGTTGTCGCTTACTTGCTGAACGGGTAGTACAATGTTCAACGCTGCTGGCCAAATTCTTTGCTGCTTGAGCCTTTGCAGATCGCCTTGCCTGCTTAACCGCTAAAGGTACTACAGGCGCACACTTCTTAACTCTTAGGGCTTCCAACTGCGCAACAGTCTTTGGCTTCTTGGGCCGTCCACGTTTTCCGGTATATTCCTGAGTAACAGTTAATAGAGAAACTCTTTCGCATAGTCTATCACTTACAATCTTAGGCTTGCCCACTTTACCTTTGATCTTCTGCTTGCCAAGATGTAGCATGTTGCGAGTTTTGTTATGAAAGGATATTGAGCCTAATGTAGTAGCTCCACCAGCATCACGGAAATCCTCAGCGGCAGGCTCCTATTGATATTCAATGAGTAATGCGATGCGAAGCTAGTAGAGACAGCGCATACCATAGTGATTACATCTGCCAAGCCCCATTCTTCAGGTAACTGCGCTTGAATGACAGAGTAACAAAGGCTCTCCTTTGTACCAGCAGTGAAGATGAAAACAGGGATCATGATATGCTTCGTAATGTCACAGTCATACGGACATTCGTACGGTTTCCCTACACAAAAGCGGACCGCAAATTTAGTACATGACAGTGTGAGCATAAAGAGCTTACCAATTGTGTGTAGTGGATCAAGCAAGCCCGGCTTTGCCAGTTGAGGATATAGATTTGCGCAGACACATGCCTGTATCTTGCGATAGACATGAACATATGTCGCTTTGTACGCTTGGTCGACGTGGTACTGGTAGGAAAAGGGGTTGTCTGAGTTGACCTGTGCAGCAACACGGTAAAGAAACGCCGGAGAGTGCCACTCATCGGTCATTGTCTCCAAGCCACCGCGAAGACGGTGAAATAAAGTATCGCTTTCACAAATAGCCCAGGTGGGTGTCAGCGGATGGATCCCGAGAAGATGCAGAACATCATTGGCGGTATGCTGACCGAATCCGTTGAAAACGGATTGGTTGTCCGAGAGTGCCTGAAACATGTAAGTTGGCTTCTTCGTGCCCTCGGTGTGCTCGCGCATTACGTCTATGCGCCATGCGTCTAGAGCTTCAATAGCAGCAGGACGTTGATACGCCCAGTCAGGCCCGTATCCCCCGCCAAGTACCGTCGTCCACACCTATCATAGAGATCAGCTCACCGGAGCAGACAATCCAGTCACTGAAGATACCTGAGCATCCGGTGCAAGGTCGTTGGCGGTCCAGTAAGTTCCACGAGTAACAATGTGAACGCGAGCGAGCCGTGCAAAGTCCACAAGAATCCAGGCAGAATCATCGGTAACAACAGCTAGGAGCATTACCACAGTGTTGTCCTTTTCAGTGGTATCTCCTTCCCTCTTCTCGATGAACTTGTCGAGCTGGCGGTAAGAGCGCATCCGAGCAGCCTTGGTGCGACTCGGGTTGGGACCATTTATTTCGCCTTGACGCAGTGCAGCATAATCCTCGACGGTAACCTGAACCCAGTGTGCCTCAAGTGTATGTAAGACAAACGCTGCATGCTGGAGTATGGTTAGCTGTCGAATGTACTGATTCGTGGTGAGCTGACTCACATATCCTGCTGATACAGCTAGAATTTTACCGCGAGCTTGCACGTTGACCGGACCAGACGAGCGCGGCCGAACAAGGTACGCAAAATCTGTGGCTCGTCCACGCTTTTTTGACCTCTGCAGATCCATGGGGCTAGGGACCTGCCATGGCAAGACCTCCGTTGGAGGACAGGCGTCCATGTCATCGGTATAGTCTGAGTCCCGGTCTGCCACAGCTGTAGTGTACGGTCTCTTCTTTTGACCAATGGTGAATGTACACGGATGGAGCTGGAGAACACCTACGAATCCATGGTACCGGTTAGACAACAGGTGATACATGCATGGATTAAATCACACACCGGTGAGTGCCCGTTTGTGTTTCCGCTCATAATCTCGCTTCGTCATGAGCAACTGACGTTCAAATGTTGCAATAACCCCTCCTTCAGGCATCAGAACAACGACGTCTGCGCAATAATGAGAGTCAGAATAGGTTCAACGCATAAAGTAAACAGCAATTTGTACCTAGTAACAAGAGTTGGCAGCCGGCAAAGAAGGGCTTGAACGCGAGCGCGACACGAAACACGTCGATGTGTCACGTCTCGCGCAACGTCACATTGTGTCACATAAGACATTGTTGAATATATATTTCTATCAGTTATAAGCTACTATCATTGCCATTTATGTACTTAAAGAACACTTATGTTCTGCCGCACGCAGCAGTGGCGCATAGCGGCGGCGCATTGCGCCAAAGTGCTGGCGCAATCAGGCTCCGTCCCAGCCGTCGTAGGGAGCTCAATGTCAGGGATTCGGGGTATTCTGGGTCTCGAAGGACGATAGGAAATGTTAAGTCTCAGTAATGGATGAGTGATGGCTGTTACTTCGTATAGTAGTTAGATCAATGATGTTGATTACATAACCTGTCTTTTTGAACCTTAATCTTTATGAGCTCCCTACGACGGCTGGCATCAAACAAAGGTAAACAGCGGTCTCCGGTGTGATAGACGCTAGATACTGTCTATATCGGGCAGACTTACGACCGAGATATTCGAAGCGCTGGGAGTTAATTATCTGAACGCGACGTGTTTCTTTCGTCGTGCTCGCACGTCGCACTCGATCCAATAACCCATGGACGCAGGACACCGCCCCCGCAGCTGGGACATTCTCAAGACTCTCGAACGTGACAAGGTATCGATATCCGACCTTCTTGTCACTCTCCTCATGTACCCTTCGGCCAAGCACCCGCTGCCTTTTCTGCTTGCAGACGTGACCAACAACTGCCGACCAATACTGAACGCCTTGCACTCCAACTCAAGATGCAAGACGACAACCTTGGATTGGGGCCATGAGATCATGTGCAAGCAATATTCGGACTCTATTGGCAGGCTGGCGCACACTGAGCCGTCCTGGCACTTCAACGCTACGCACGCGGAGCCGGCTCAAATCCGGGATTTTCAACTCGATGGGTTAGCGCGAACAGTTCAGCAGAACTATAGTGACATCTGGTCACTCTTCTTTCGTATGGCGACGGGGTTCTCTGATACGGACCAGGTCTCGGATGAGCAGGCCAGGCAGGGTGTAGAGGAGGATGGGGAGGAGGCGCCTTCACGCAGCTCTCCTTTGACGAGTGATGAGCTCAACGAGCGCAGGAACAAAGTGCGGCATGCACGTGTAATTGTGAGTACTAAAAGATCATCTTAATTGAAGCAATTAGCTGACTTGGTATCGTAGAAAACTGTGACTGTGATCAGTGTACTTACGAATAACCGCTTCCGCAAATGCAATGCGCTTCAGGCCGTGACAGGCCTGTTCCTCCACTCCTGTAATACGTCTGAAAAGGTTATCAAAGTTCTCTCGCATATGGGTATCTCGATCAGCCTTTCGTCCATCCACCGCGCCATCCATTCTCTATCACGGGCGACTCGTATTGCGATACAGCGTCACGGCCGATCGCTATTAATCTCGTACGCCTATGACAACTTTGACGTCAAACTAAAGGTTGGCATCCCGACTGCGGGCGGTCTCAACGACTTAATGCTGCATCTCACTTCCGGGCTCATGTTGCTGCTGAATCATGGAGTAATGCTGGATCATCTCCGTGTCTCAGGCTCCTTGTGGGACATGAATCCGAATAACGACTATGCAACAAATAAGAAGGAATTCGATACTCTCAAGACCCTCAAGTTTCTCATGACGCTTCATATTCCCCAGCCGACTCTATCTGTATCATCCCAGCCAACTCTGACCCGTCGTGGAGAATTCCGTGCTTGGTTATTCCTCCAAACTCTTATCGCTCACGGGCCGGCATACTTCGCGAACATGAAGGCTTCGGTCGGGGAACCAAGTGCTGTTGAAATGATACCAATCTGTAAAACAGAACAAATGCCGTTCCGTGCGATGGACTTGAACCAATCTAGGGTGGCCGGTAATATTGACGCGATCATGGACATGCTTGGTCAGGCGGGAGTGGGAAGTCATGGCGCGAACGTTTCGGGATTGGAGGAAGTGGATATTTCACCGTATGTCCAATTGGTTCATGGTGATTTGGGTACAATGGAGCGGGTTCTGAGTGCGATGGAACGGCGCGCTATCGACATGACACCCGAGGATCGTTTGCAGTTCATCGTCTTCGTTTTTGGGCTCTTCCATTTCAAGATGGCTGCCGCTCATGCTATTTGGCGCATTCTGGTCACGCCTGCCAATGCACGGAAGGACTCCGCAAGTTTCTGGGATATCGTTCGTCGACTACGACCGAAAATGGCCAACCACCTCGTTAACAATGCGACATTTCGAGAACAGCATGATTTGATCAACCACGTCGGCTCTATACTTCGCCTGGATGCTTGGCGTGTTGAGGCAAAGAAGATTGGCTATCCTACACTTCAAGCATGGGCAGAATCGCAGCCACCATTCATTGAGGTTGTGCGGATGTCGGAACGTATCGTTGGGCGATGTGTAGAAGGTGGCTATGACGTAAGTATGTTTCAACTTCAAACCAAGCCTGCCGCGCAGCAGGACAAGCTGCACCAGAACACTATGCGTACACACCATTACCTTCTTCTCTATGAGGAGTTATCCTACGGGATGAACGCTGGCGATATCGGACGTGTTGAAACTCTGTTCCAACCGTGGGTCTATGTCTTCAAAGCTACTGGGAAACATAAGTATGCTAGCCGCATGCTACAATTTATGCACCAGTTGTATGATGTGTATCCGCCTGGCTTACGGTGAGTGGTTTGCAGTTTTTTCAACTTCCGGTAGATGCTGATGACCACATGTTAGACATGCAGTTCGCTACAATATACTTGTCAATCCCACAGGGAAACCTCATCACTTCCGAGCAGTTGATTGGATGGTCGAACTGCTCAATCTATATACAAAGGTAAGCCAGAACTCTGAATTGTATGAGGTATCGTCTGACGTAGAATAACATCTGATACTAATAGGAAATCTACGGTGGGAAAAATTCAAACTACACTAAGAAGCGCATACTGGAAGAGTCTCCCCTTGTCTTACTATATCGGCAAAGCCACGCGAACTTCGAACAAAACTTCAATCTCTCAGGGCTGTCAACAGCGCATGCGAAGAAGGACATGTCGGCCACATTTGACGAAATCATGCAATGGATCGAGAACCTCGACGCCTCGCCTAATCAAGATCGCGCTGGTCGAACAGTTACATACAGTGTACCGAATGCCCTACTACGAGGAGCTGCACTAATTCGCCAAGATGCTACACATAAGGATGCAAAGCAAACGTCCCAGCAATCAGTGAGCGGTATGGCCTCCCGCGCTACCGTAGAAGTTGTCGATGATGATGAGTCTGCGGTTTGGAGTGAAATCGGTACAACTGCGCGTATGGCTGTTGGGGACGAGAGTTATTGGGATGCTGTAGTAGATGTTAGCGCAGATGATCTCGCGGTTATTGATAGCATATAGGAATAACAAACATTATCTATTCCATAATCATTCACGTGCCTTCTGAGCTGACTCGAGCTCTCGCTGGCGTTCAGCCTCTTCCCGTCTCGCAAGAAGCATCGCTGTGACGCTTGCTATGTCCATAACGCGAGAGTTTTGACGATAAGTGGGAGTCGCTATAAGAGACTGGATGATATCTGT
The DNA here is from genome assembly GCA_001986395.2 of Irpex lacteus. Classification (NCBI taxonomy): domain Eukaryota; kingdom Fungi; phylum Basidiomycota; class Agaricomycetes; order Polyporales; family Irpicaceae; genus Irpex; species Irpex lacteus. The sequence continues at coordinate 75,454 of MQVO02000007.1, forward strand.
GGAGGCAGGCAGCCGTGCCTGAGCTGGCCCAGGAGCAGATGTGGTGTCATGGCGAGTACGTTGATCAGAGGTCTCCGCAACAGCAGTGACACCTGCAGCGGGAACTATGTTTTCCTTCGATTTTGCAGCAGCAATATTGACGGGGCATTTATTATTACGTGCTTTAGTATTGCCAACATAGTGATATTCAGTAAGAGCAAAACGGTAGGATAGGATCACGCACCATTGTGATCGAAACCACCACATTTACCGCACTTACGTCTGGTGGTAGTAGTAGCGGCCGAGCTCGAGGTTGAAGCAATGTTGCTTCTTGATGGCTGTAACGGATTGGATGTATATAGTGTGGGACGTGGAAAGTGACTAACATAGCAGGTCAGTCCACGTTACTCGTTTCGTTGAGGTGATAATGAATTTACCGCTTTATAAGCGCAACTATCTCTTGACCATACTCTCCAGCACCATCCCACCTCGACAACTCCCGTCTCAGGTCTTCGACAGATGCGATCTTATGACAATGAGCGCAGTCTGCAATACGCATCAGCTCGTCGTCCCCCATGATAATACCGGCGTCCAGGTCGGCAAGCGCGTCACGTCCGTACAACGCGGCCATCTTGTCGCGTCGGAAATTGTCCAGGATATCTTGAAATTCGAAGTCCTTGAGTGTTCGCGTAAACTTTGCAAGACGGCTTGCTCGTGTTGCGGGGCCCTGGGCTCGGTGTGCTTCAGAGTCATCATTGTCAATGGCTGAAGACAAATCGCCAGCGGTGTTGTTTGCTGATGGCTCAGAGGGAGGGATATACATCGTGAAAATGGAAGAGGGATGCATTGAGCGTGCATTACAGGCCTCGCAGCAGATGGTCTGCACGACCAAGTTGCACCGCACACAGCCTGCAGGGTTATGAGGATCGCAAAGCTGATGATCAGGGTCTGGAGATATTATGTAATAATGAACGTGAGTGTGAGAATATACGACTCGTGTACACAGCAAACTCACCTCGTCTGTCGTTCTCATAGTACGCCATCACGGGCACTCGATAACAATTATATGAGCGGGTGCGTGCATTGATAAAGCTGTCCATCTCAGGACTGATCTTAATAGTACCAGTATCATCCTCGGATGGCGTCACAGAAGTGGTAGTATGATGACTTGCGCGGGCTTTCTTTGACGAGATTCTAAGTTCTTCGTACACCGATAGCACTGTATTTGAACAGGATGCTTGGCCAGGTACAGGCGTCATGGTGATGGGCAAGGACTGAGCGTGATCTGAGGAAGAGGCCACAAGTGCATCTGCGTCGATGCGCGTCGGGACGGTAACAGCTGCCGTGTTGTTTTCAACGGTGTGCACTGTCTTCTGCCTTTTCGTGGGTGCTGATGGCTCTGTAGTAGATGTCGGAGCAGCTCGCTTGGCTTTCTCCTGCTTCTCAGCCTTCTGTTTCGCTTTGAGAGCACGAGCCTCCGCAGCTTTGGCAGCCTTTTCCTTACTATCGTCGAAGTACTTCGATTCTGCGAATAGAACAGCCACCGCCTCTGTTCCAGGGCCCCGTGCTGCCCGTCCAAAGCGCTGCCACATTGTATTGAGGCCACAAGTGACTCGCCACTGAAACACATAGCCTATATCCGGCACATCAATTCCCTGTAATATGATTCAAAGTAAGCATGTCTATCTAAATTGCTGCTTCAGGTTGCCGCACTCACAACTCCAAAAGAATCCGTGCTACACATTCCGCGAAGATTCTCTCCTTCTTTGTACAGTTCTGTATGCCGCTCTCGGAAAGAAGCAGTCATGTCCGCATTGAACCACTTGATCAGATGGCGGTGCTCAAGAGGAAGACGGCTTCTGAGTCGCTTCGCAGCTGCCACGGACTCGGTGATGTCATCGAAAAAGACTATGAACTTCGGCAGAGGCTGACCAGGTACCCAGTTCTTCGGTATGAGAAAATCCAGGTCTTCGAAGCTATTCAATGCGTGCTGAATGCGCCGAACAGTGAGATAGACGTTCGGGCGATCGTTTGAACGTTCAACGAGTTTGGTGCTATCTCGTTGCATACCAAGATGCTGCATTACTTTGATGAGGACATCTTCTGGTAGAGTTGCAGACGCCGCATAGAAGGGGATTTGGCGGCCCAGTCCAATACGCAGCCGCGCACCATCCCGATAGTCCAATCGAAAACTACTCCAATCTTCGACGCAATGCGCTTCGTCCCAAACGATGCTGGTGATGCGCGACCGAACCAGTTCGCTTTTCCAAACCCTCTCAAAGATGCTGTCAACACCGAGCGCGATCTCAGGGTTCACGATGATAACACGATACACGCCGTCAACGATTTTCTATCAAACCGAGATTGTCAAGCACGACGTGTTACATATATAGTACTGTGGCCTACCTGGATGTTCTTGTGGGTAGCTGTATCACCACTGATTGAAATTGCCCTTATACCGCGTCCGACTAATTCCTTCTCGTTCTGTAGCCCGAGAAGGTTTAATGGAGTGATTACTACCTGGATACTTGTTCGGCTGAAGAGTAGTGGCATCCAGAAAGTCAGGGTCTTGCCAGATCCTGTGCCCGACTTAACAACAACATCTTTATTGCCTTGTAGGAGAGCTTGTGTCACTTGTGCTTGCCATAGGCACGGATATGGACCGAGTTGCTTCTCTGTTTCCTTTCTAATGATTTCGAGTGTAGGGACAGTTTCTTTCGAAGGAGCGTGGGTGGTCATTGGCGGGTTGAAGGGAGCATACAGCAGAGAGCTGTTGTAACTTTTATTAGAGTCGCAAACGCGTCGCGTCGCGTTGACGGTGCTGCACTATTCACTGCGTTCCCGGGGCAGCTACAGCGACACATGGATAGCGAGCGCTAGCTCAAATAGGCACGTCTAGCACCCATTTATGGATAGCTCTTCTAGCGCCGTGGTATCTAGGCCGTGCTATCCGTCCCGCTCTACAGACGTCACAGACTGTATAATGAGTTTTTAGCAGGAGCTAGCAAGCGTATGCTCGACTAGTAACCATAAGTATACTTGACATATGCACGGAGGGGGGCCTACCTCGCACTAGCTGGCCTAGTAGCAGCTAAGCTGCCCCGTGAGAATTAGGGCCTACCATACCCGGGAACGCAGTGATTCACCCATCTCTGCTGGCTCACGAATTTTTCGATTTAATCATTTCCGAATATTTCGTCGGTGATGGTGTAGTCCAAATGGGGTAGTTGCATCACCGGAGACCGCTGTTTACCTTTGTTTGATGCCAGCCGTCGTAGGGAGCTCATAAAGATTAAGGTTCAAAAGACAGATTACATAACATCAATACGGGTGACTACTTGACATATCCGGTAATGATGATATAAGCAGATCATTCTCAGTGCTCAGAACTCAACGTCAACATAGCCTATCGTTCCTCGGGACCCAGAATAACCTAATCCCCTGAGACTCTGAGCTCCCTACGACGGCTGGGACGGAGCCTGTGGCGCAATGTGTCAATGTGGTGGCGCATGCGCCATTTCCTCTGTGCCCCTATTCAATGTTGTACCATTGCGTAGTCCTTTGTCTATTGTCTTCCACGTGCACTGCAGCTCTTTGGCTTACCACTACCCAAGACCGAGAATAGCACAACAGGACAATGCAGGAAGAACGTGTGAGGTGGCGACGGTCGTCGTGGACGCCAATTATCTCGGCGGGCGCTGTGAGGCGGAGACAATATGGGGCAGATGGCTGAAGACAGCTCGTGGCAAGGCCGAGGGGGAGCTGAGAGCTGCTGTGCTGGAAAAGCAGAGATCCGGAATACGATGCCTCGTGTCTGCGATGCGGTTAGGCCGGCAGTAATTTGGTGGTGTGCGCTCAGCCACCGCGGTCCCTTCTGCTGCAAATCTTTCTCAAGCCAGTCGCCAGAGGGCACAAGAAGTCCTTTGGCCTTTCTTCCTTTCTTCCGACAAGTCCTCTTCAACCTTCGCAGCGCTGACCGCTGCTCCTTCTTCAACTCCCACCACCACCGAGGCTGCGCCTTGTCCGTCTTGTGTTCCATCTCCCACCCCTCTGTCTTTACACGTCTCTGACGCTTCCGGCGTGTCGTGTTCTGCACCATGTATCTCCATCTACCTCTGCTGCTTTTCCTGCTCGCCTCAGTATCACCCTCGGACGCCAATATCTTTGCACGAGGGACCGAGTCCTTCACACGGATCGCAGCGAAAGCACACCGACACGCCGCACATCGAAGCGCCGGGCTGGCTCGCGATCTCCGTCTGTCTTTCCGAGGTCTGCTTGCAGAGCAGCCGCAAGGTGCTCAGACTGTCGCCAACAGCCGTGTATACTGTGTCAATGCTCCAGGGCTCTCGGCCAACAACAACACGTCCCCCGTTATCAGTAATGGCACTACCATCGTTTCTGGGCCATCACCGACCAGCTCGTCGGCTTCTGGGGCGAAAGCGTCCACGTCGAGTGGAAAGGCATCCGCCACTGCTAGTTCTACCCCATCCTCACCGTGGAAACTGAAACAGTCATACGTGAGTCAGGAATCTGGTCCCGACCCCAATCTCTCTAATTAGTGCTTTACAGCAAGGTAACTCGTTCTTCAACGGCTGGGATTTCTTTACTGGAGCAGACCCCACGAACGGGATTGTGACCTACATAGACCAGAACACCGCGGTGCGTGACAGTTGCGTGTCTTCTAACACTTTTCGCTGACAAACGTCCCTTCTTACAGAAACAAGTCAACCTCGCATCCATTAACAGCGCAGGAAATGCCATAATGAAGGTGGAGACGACTCCCCAGGTCCAGAATACGCGCCAAAGCGTCCGCATCACCACCCAGTTCACGTTCACAGGCGGCCTAGTGATCATGGACTCCGTGCACATGCCCACAGGGTGCGGCACCTGGCCTGCCTTCTGGACGAACGGCCCTAACTGGCCCGTGAATGGCGAAATAGATATCGTCGAAGGTGCGTTCATATCGTCCGATTCGCACCCTCGATGGAAATCTCAATCACGATGTGCTGCTTTCTTTCTTCCAGGTGTCAACGATTACACGAATAACCAGGCGACGATCCATACGGCGCCTGGATGTACTCTCGCAACTTCTAGCTCGAGTGCACTAGGTATCTCCGGAACTCTTGTAGGCGGTACGGTCTGCGCTGCTGCGTCGACTGGCAATCAAGGCTGTGGCGTCCGCTCTCCCCAAATCAACTCATTCGGAGCATCCTTCAACGATAACGGAGGTGGCGTGTACGCAAGTAAGTGCATCTTTCATCTGACTCATCGCTATTTATTTTTAGAAACTTCCTTCTTTCCTAATCCGTACAACACATGTTAACAACATGTTTAATTCACAGTGCAATGGGACGACGACGGCGTATCCGTATACTTTTTCCCGCGCAACAACATCCCCGACGACATCACCGCCAACGCGCCGCTCCCTCAGAACTGGGGCAACCCCATGGCGTTCTGGCCCGCAGCGAACTGCGACCCCTTCAAGTTCTTCAACGGGCACTCGGCCATCTTCGATACTACGCTCTGGTAAGTGCTAATGGCATTAGATGAAGACTGCGGATGGCTGATGATTACTCCACGACACGTTGACAGCGGTGATTGGGCGAGCGGTGTGTGGGGCAGTTCTGGCATTCCCGGGCAGGAGCAGAGTTGTGCGCAGCGGACGGGTGTGTCGACGTGTGAGCAGTTTGTGCGTCAGAATGGCGGGTCGTTCAACGAAGCTTGTGCGTGGTCTTTTTATTTCTCTATGCTCTGTACTCACCTTCTATCTCGGTTTGCCTCTTAATAGACTGGGAAGTCTCTTATGTCAAGATCTTCCAAACTTCATAACGGACACGACCTCTCGATCGCCACGCGGCATTCTTCACACCCGCTACGACCTTCATATCACAATCTCTTCACGCTTTCACGGAACATTAGCCATATGTTCACATCCTAAGTCAACGGTTGCTTTCCGGCTGCTGGCACTCAAGAACTCATGACCGACACCCTCGTCGCATTTACGCTCTTATCTAACGTTATATCCCTCCCATGTCTGTACATTGTAGAAAGCATGATCTGGATTGGAGTATTATAGATTTCAGGGAACTCTGGTGTACAACAGGTGTACAATTACTATTACATGTTGCTTTTTTTGCACGTATGCTTGTTCAGAGGGATACGTACTTTGCTGGAATATTGGCCCTGCGTGAGAACAGCGCCTAAATCAGCTGACCGTGTTCTATCGAACGCGTTCAAGCTGGCGGCCATCATTTGAAGTTTCACTTGGTTCGAGTCGGCCACAGTATCGTGAACGGTAAGCCAGTCTAATGTAATGAGTATACTTATCTACACTAACACTCTAGCAAAGTTTACTATCTGATAAGTATGCCAAAGAAAGAGGAAGTTGATGAGGACGAAGGTCCCAACACCAGCGAGGAAGAGCGCATGCGGTACGCCTGTCTACTTTTGATGGGAAAGACTATCGGAAGTGATGATCTTGCAATTGTGTCCTAAGTAGCGCGAAGAGGAAAGGAAAGCAGCCTATGGTCGCTAGGAAGCCCATGGTCACCAGAAAGCTGTCCCAAGTGATAGAAATACCTTCTGACGAGGACGAGGAGGACAACGCGCACCTCGCGGCCGTGGAGAAGTTCATCACCACTGTACTAGCTACACCGAGAAGCCGGAATATCCGCTATGTGCACGCACATAAACCCATCTCTATCTCTAGCTCGGACTCCGAAGACGAGAATGAAGACGCGAAGGTCAAGGGTGAGGCTGGCCCAGACTCACTTTTGAACTCACCTGTGAAGGCCAGTCATACGCGGGAGGTCATTGACCTTACTCTTACTTCATCCGACGAAGCCGAGGAAGATGAAGTCGAGGAAGAGTTGGTCAATAACATTGGATCCCAATCCCAAGAGTCGGAAGTAGCAGTTCGTGAGGCTCTGGGACTTACGCCTGAGCCACAGGGAAAGGGTGTTGCTCGACCTTCCCCAGAGCGGCCACCAGGGGTCAAGAGTAAGGAGACGCGAAGAGAGGAAGATGTGCCTATTCCGAGAACGTGAGTGACCTCATTGAATGGGCCTCAAACGCTGATTGCTCAGACTTCTCTACTTAGAGACGAGACAAAACCTACGCCTCGTCCCGCCGGCTCTTCCAAACACTCTACGCCCAGCGTCCTCTCGTCACTTACTTCACTCTCCTCAGACGCCTCAGACGCTGGAGATATAGTCGTGAGCCGTGTAGCAGACACGACTCCATGCCCTCTCGACGATCCCCCTCCCGCAGCCGCGGCCAAACGACGCGCTCTCAAACTCGAAGTTTCTCCTTCCCTCACACCTTCCGTGTCCCCCGATCCGGAGGAGAGCCCTAAGAAGGCGTCCGCATTGACTACTGCTGCTAAGAAACCACGGATGACCAAGAAAGCCAAACAGGCCATCGAGCAGACTAGACGGGAGAAGTACGCGCAAGACCTGTTTGAGGAGCTTAACAGAGCTGTCTTCAAGGGTGGACTCCCGAAAGAGACTCAGCTGAAATGGAGCAATCGGTTGTTGACTACTGCTGGGAGGGCGAGGTGGAAGAAGTGCGTGTGCTGTTCAGGCTAATGGAACCGTATACTAAGGGGTTTGGTAGATCCCGAGATGGCTCGCAGACGTCTGAGATTGAGCTTGCTACGAAGATTCTGGACTGTGATGGTAAGCACACAACGTCGAGTGCTGGTGGGATCGTAGAAAACTAAACACACTCGTGAATCTTATACTTTATAGAACGCATACGCAACACGCTCTCCCATGAAATGTATGTACGCCCTCATATTTGACATGTCTCACGACTGACATGCTTCCAGGTGTCATCTAGCATGCTGGATAATCGACGGCGACCCAAAGGAGGGCCACGGCAAAGCTTTCAAATCATGGTAATCCCCACTACACGCTATCAAGCTGGCATTCAGGCCAAGTCGTACTTATGACCTTTATAGGGCTGCGAAAATCATGCGAAGAAGATCTGATATTGAAGTTACGGTATGTTATACGGATATTCATAGATGGTCTCTCACTCAAAGGACCCGTCCTTCAGACAAGGCATAACTACGAGATCAACTATCCATATGAGTGGGGTAAGCACATAACTTGTATAAATTACCAAAAGCTCACAACGATGTACAGAGTGCGAGAACTGTGCCAAGATGTAAGTGCTAGCATATCGATACCCTAATGATGTCTGACGTGGAGGACAAGATACGGCAGGTATAGTAAATCGATTCGACCAGACGAGTGTCGTAAGTACAGACTTCGATAGCGCTTATGACGGAGGCTGATGTCTCGCACACTGGCATAGGCTGCGGCGCATGCAAAGTCGGCGTGTTAGTTCCATTGTTCAAGGTCCGGGCTCCGAGGACACCTCAGAAGACGAAGGCGGATAGTCGAATGGCTGCGATACGAGGGCGAGGTAAGAGCCACATACATGAAAGGAGAGATCCTCAATAACGTTATTATTAACGTATGATTATAGATTCACCTCGAAGTGTCGAGACAATCACAGGAACACTCACGTCAATGAATATAGAAGAACGCGAGGAGAACGCCAGCCCCACCAAGAAGGGGCAATCGCGCCTACGTTACACGGGCCAAAGCGATCTCCTGGGTCTGGGTAGTACGAAAATTGATGTGCAACTCGCTGCTTTGACGGAAGAACTCGGTGGTGTCAGTATTCTAGGAGACTGATCTTTGACATATGCTTCTACTTGGCTTTGTGGATAAAACGAATAGATTTTTCCTCAGTCTACGATGTTCTCTATATCTCGATGTACCTTAGGTGTAATTATCTGCTTACCTGTGAATGATGGCCATGGCATGTACTTACTTACGCACCAAATTTGGATAGACATTTTGCTTACCTAATGTGATAGAGTACGTGTTTGAAGTAGCGCGTCGCGACACAGCTCTGCAAGCCAAATCAGCCGCGGGTCGGGAATGTCGTCCTCTACCACCAACCAGCACCGACGTCGACGGACAAAAAAGCAACGAAAGCAAGCCTCCTCATCGCCAGAATCCTCGCCAGCCTCTGACGAGAAAGGAATGCCCAGAAACCCACGAGCTCAGACAACCTCGCTCGAGAGTATCAGTATTCAGCCACGAACACCTAGGACGCCCCGTTCCAATGGCGGGCATTATAGAGCTAGTGATGAGATAGGGCCTGAGGAGGTGGAGTTGAGCTTGTTAGGGGAGGATGAGCGGCGCGAGGGGATGACGGTGGAGGAAGAGCAGGAGTATCTTGCTCAGTCGGAAAAGAAGCCCATGTCTACGAAGGACAAGAGGGCTTTCGCACTCCTTATTATTCTATGTGAGTCAGTCCTCAGGCAAGAACATGTTCGCCTCTCTGACCTTTTATAAGATTTAATCCAGGGTTTCCCGGTACGAGTGCATGCCTTATACCCGGTACTACTGTTTCCCTGACCGATTGTGTGGAACACTAGCTTGGGCTTGCATTAGGTGAGTTACAATATCGCTTCACGTCTGTCTCGTTGTTTGACCTTCATTGCGCAGGATCTCTTCCATTCCTTCTCAAAGAACATCTATCATATTCGCAGATTGCAGTATTCTCATTAGCAAGCTACCCATACTCACTCAAGCTATTATGGTCACCAATAGTCGACTCCCTATTCATACCCTCCGTCGGCCGCCGTAGATCATGGATTATACCCATGCAACTGCTCATAGGCACGCTCATGCTCGCCATCTCCTTTAACGCGGAGGAATACATGAACAATGTACGTGTCTCGCCCGTTCCAGGTATGCTTGGCTCATTCCGAATGTATAGCCATCAGAGCATATTTATACCATGTCGATTGCGTTCACTACGCTTGTCGTTCTTTCCGCCACACAGGGTATGTCACTGCACTATGCACTGGACTTGCTTGCTGACGTGTCAGCGCTCCAGATATTGCGGTGGATGGTACGCATCAATCCCGTCCGCATCAAAAGTCTCAGCGCACTGATCTCCGTATCGTGATCAGGTTGGGCGTTGACCCTCCTTTCACAGGATAACCTCTCTTACGCAAGTACATGCCAAACTATTGGTCTTAATACAGGCTACTTTGCCTCATTTACCGTTTTCCTCGCACTCAACAGCGAGACCTTTGCGTACGTACCAAACTCATATATTCCTTCTTACCAATGCACTTACTGACTCGTTGGAAAGTGAGAAGTGGGGTCTTCCTCGCTTGCATTTGAGCACGTACATGCAATTTTGCAGTGCATTCTCGTTCCTTGTCACGGTTTGGCTTTTATTCGTGAAAGAGGTAATGCAGTCGTACGAGTTACCGAGATAATGTGCTGAAACGAACCCGTCCCAGGACAGAGAACATGATGATGAAGACCTCAGCATCAAGACCGTCTATCTCACTATGTGGAACATCTGCAAACTCAAGCGTAAGTAGAACCTCTGCGATTAACTTTGCCATTGCTCGAATTAACCTTCTGTTCCAGACATACAGATCCTTTGTGTACTGCATCTCTTCGCCAAGATCGGCTGGGCCGCTCATGACGCCGTCACACAACTCAAGATGGTTGAGAAGGGTCTCGGGCGGGAGGATCTTGCGGTTGCGGTACTCATAGACTTCCCGTTCCAAATGCTAGCAGGTTATGTAGCAGGCCGGTGGTCAAGAGGTGACAAACCGCTCCGCCCATGGATATGGTCGTTCTGGCCTCGATTGCTGCTGGCTTTCCTTGCCACGCTGATGGTCCTATACTTCCCCAAGCCGCCGATCAGCTTTGGGTTCTTCGTACTCATCATTCTGCAGACTGTGCTCTCGTCGTTCGCGGGGTAAGGATCCCTCAGCTACTTGTGCCTTTTATCTGATTGTTCTGACGATCATCCTATACTCAGCACTGTTCAATTCGGCGGCATCTCTGCATTCCACACCAGAATCTCAGATCCAGTCGTCGGAGGTACCTACATGACAGTAAGTTGTAAGTGGATCGTCGGTAGTTTAATGCTCACACGTTCCTATAGCTTCTTGCAACCTTCACCAACCTTGGTGGAACCTGGCCGCGATTCTTCGTACTGAAGGGAGTAGATTTCTTCTCAGTCGCCACTTGCCAAATCAAAGAACAAGGTTTGACGGTTCCAGGTCAGCGCCATCTCTAACTCTGTGTTGTTGTAATACTTATGAAGGATTCAGCCGCCGAGTGCGTGTCTGATCACGGTAAAGCCGCATGCACAGATCTAGGAGGCGAATGCATAACAGAGCGTGATGGATACTACATTGTATCCACCATATGCTTGGCCTTGGGCGTGTTGTCGGTAATATTCTTCATGATTCCTACTGCAAGGAAACTACAAGGTGCGTTGGGTGAACTACAGCGGAGCCATGTCAAACATTAATTGGTGTCTCGTGCAGCTGTCCCACCGAGCAAATGGCGTGTAACGTCATGACCGTAGGAGGCGTGGTATGCGTGTCAGTGATTGTTATCGTCGCAGTAGAATCTTGTATACGACTACACCTGCATGTATTAGGGACACAACGTGTTGAAAACGAGGAGATTACGCCATATCCGTATTTTGTGATATTTTTCACCGCATTTTCTGGCGGGTAGCGCCGCGAGGTCATGCACGAGCGCTTCGATGGCCAGCTATCCTCACCGCCTGAAAGGCTGATTTCAGCATCTCTCTCTGCTACCACCGCCTTGCTCCTACAAAGCAACAGCTGCACACAAAGCACTCTGTCGACCCTTCTCAAGGCTTGACCTGCTACTCAACCACTCGCACACACCCCGAGTAACTCGACCTCAAAATGACCACCACAACAATGCATTTTGGCCCCGAATGGATGCGCAAGGCTCCTTCGCGTGCAAATCCTTCTCCGCCGCTGGCCACTCCAGCTGGCACAGGGGCATCAACCTATTCAGCTCTCGTCGCACCAGCTACTCAGCCGCCCCCTGAGAAGCCTGACCCTGCGAATCCATTCAGATATTCCAAGGAGGAGTTGATCAGAATTTACAAGGAGGGCGGAGGCAAAGGAGGCCTGGGACTGGAGGTGGAACGATGGGAGGGTATCGTTCGCGAAGTGGGCTCTGATCCTATTGGCCTGAAGGAGTTGAGTGAGGCGGAGAAGAAGGTTAGTTTCCTTCCAGTTTTTGCACGCGTAAGTAAGCACATAAGCTCATTGGTGGCGTCTGCAGATTTTTGCAAGCCCCCTCAATTCTGAGATGCGTCGTAGGCCTTCGACCGATTATCTTACGCTGTCTACTGCGGCTCTTGGAGAGAGGCCCAAGCTTGGACATAGTACCAGCTCGGGTCTCGGGAGTCCCATGAGAGAGCGTATAGGTGGTTTCATGGGCAGGAGGAGGGGAGACAGCACAGGTGAGAGTGTTGCGTGTCCTCTCCATTGACCCACTTGTTTACGTCGCCACGATGCATTGAAGACCAGGCTCCTTTGACTATTCCTCGGAAGCTGTCGCAGTCGTCCCTGCAGCCACCCTTAGCCTCGCCTCGTGATGCTCTCCCATCTCCTAGACGCATGGGATCTGGCTTTGATGGTGTCTTGAGTGACTCGTGGTCTGCCAGGCGGCGTGCATCGGAAGGATTACTGAAGGGTAATGACCGCCCAGTAGAGCCGGGGGATCCTCATGAGGGCACGAAGACGGTGGGAATCAAGGAAGAGGACGAGGAAGGCGGGGCTTCTCGACTTGAACCTACTGCTTCAAATGGCGCCGTATCTGGTAGTCAGACGGACCAGCCCTCCCAGGATTCCGCTGTCAATGGTGCTGGTCACGCCCAGGCAACTTTAGGCACCATATCTGGTGGTATGAACAATCTTTCACTGGAACCCAGCTCGCAGAATAGCCCTCAGATACCTCCCACTGCAACCAATGTCCCTCCCGGACCACCACCTGGTTTGTCCGATCCAGCCACCATGGAGTGGACCTACCTCGATCCACAAGGGCAGGTGCAAGGTCAGTGTGTCTCTTGCATGCGATTACTGTTACTGAAACTACCGCTTCGCAGGTCCTTTCCCCGCTCCTACAATGCAAAAGTGGTATGAAGATGGCTACTTTACGGCGAACCTTCTCATGAAACGCGCAAACGTCGATACGGAATGGACGTCAGTTGGCGCGTTGCTTCAGCGTGCAGGGAATCCTCGCCCCTTCCTTACTCATCTCGCTCCCGCCGTTCCTCAGCCCCAGCCTCCCGCCATGCCTCGCCGTGATCCCTTGTTGGAAGGCCACGTACAAGATGGCTCGTTCGGTTCTCCCTTCCAACCGGTGCCTACGCGCTCTCTTCGAACCTCTGCTCTCGATTCGTATATGCACAACGGTTCTCTCGTCCCGGATTCTCCGTCCTCCTCATTCAGTGTTGGCAGATTCAGTAACGATTCCCCGGATCCCAATGCGTTCGGTAGTCGGCTCGGTAACATATACAACGGCTCGCCAGTAGGCTCTCGTCTCGGTTTTCCTGGTGTTCAAAATGGCTTAGATCCCCAGCGTCGCCAGACGTTTGACACTGCCGTGGATCCTCTTATGCCTCGACAAGGCTACCCTGGTTACGTGCAGCGCACTGGATCGACGGACGGCCTAGGATACAGTGGTGAGCATCGAACGATATAGAGAGAATTCTCAGTTAATTGTCGCGTCAGATTCCTTCTCTTCAGCCCCCAGTAACCCTTATATGACCAGCAACGCTTCTCAGGCCAGTGTCACGGAAAAATCGGAAGACTTCAACAATGGGCGTGGATTCATAGGTGATGCACAACAACCCGCGCACCATTCTCCCTTCATTGGCTCTGATATCGGCGCTGGCATTCGGGATGGACCTCGCTTGCTCAAGCGGGAGCTGTTCGAACGAGCAGACTCACAGCAACTGGGCATTCAAGCTCAGTTCCCTCATACTAATATAGGATATCCCGCTGGCCAACCATTCGCCCAAACTCAGCCTATTCCCTACGTTCAACCAGACGCACGCTCCTTACAGTCAATTCCTCCTACTCCAGATCGCCCTTCGGTGGCAGGTCTAGGACAGCAACATTCCTTTGGTTCTCCTCAAACTCAACCTCACTCTCCCTGGCCCGCGCAAGACGGCCTCGCGCCTCGTCGTCCAGGACCATTCGAGCCTAACTATCCTACCTCGCGCAATACTGTGCCAGTCAAGCCCGTGGTGCCTGTCCAACAGCCAGTTACTCCTCAGACTCAACCCGCCGTCCCTGCCGTTCAGCCTACCAAGCAGTCCCCATGGTTCACTGCCTCTCAGAACGTTGTTGTTGACGGATGGGCAACTGATCCGAGCAGTCTCACTACTGCGAACCTCGGTCAACACAACAAGCAGCAGGAACGAGAGCGGCAAGAGCAACCAGTTCAACCAGCGCAGAAGGTCGAAAGCCCTGTAGCCGCGCCACCAGTGCAGCCGGAACCAACCCCTCAACCTCAACAGGAGCCTGAGCCCGTTGTCATTAATACCGAGGCGACTGCTCCCACTGGCAAGTCTCGGCGCAAGCAGACCACACCCGCAACTGCGACAACGCCTGCTCAACCTGCCGTCAAGGCTTCCGTGGCTCCTGAAACGACCCCTTCTCCTAAGCCTCCTTCTCCCTCTGCTCCTGCGGAGGCGAAGTCAGCCTGGTCTATCGAGGAGGAGAAAAAACCACTCAGCCTTCGTGAGATCCAAGAGTTGGAGCTCAAGAGGACCGAAAGTCGTAAGGCGGCTGAGCGTGAGCGAGAACGTGTGGTTCGTGCAGCAGCAGCTTCTACTCCCTCCGCACCCGAAGACGTGCAGACGATTTCTTGGGGCCTTCCAACTTCGCAGGCTGGTAGCCGAGTCGCCAAGGAAGTGCCCACTTCTACTTCGTCGAATGTCACTACTCCGGCTACACCAGCAGTCCCTCCCGTGTGGACGACCGCAGCCAAGGCTCCTGCCGTGAAGAAGACTATGAAGGAGATCCAAGAGGAAGAGGAGAGGCGTAAGAAACAAGCTGTGAAGGATAAGGAAACGATTGCTGCTGCTGCTCGCAGGGCATATGCTGAGACTACCACCAGAGTGCGTCATTTGATTTCACGTCAGGACCATCCTAACCTTTCGATTAGCCTACTCCTCCCGTGCAGACTGGCGGTGCTTGGACTACTGTCGGTTCCGGCGGCAAGGCACCCGCAGCTGCGGTACCTGCTCGCCCAGCAATTTCGACTGCTCCCTCCGCAACAAAGCCAGCTTCCGTGGTGTCGACTCCTACACTTACAGCAGCTTCCATCGCCGCTCGCTCGCCGGCTGTGGCGACTCCTACGAGGTCCCCGGTCGTCACTGCTGCGATCAAGCTTGCACCTGCCGCACCTAAAGAGGAGACCCCCTCTGCACCATCGCATGAGTTCCTCAAGTGGATGGCCGATGCTCTGAAGGGATTGAATAACTCCGTTAACCGTGAGTCTCAACAACGCTCGTTATTAGCTTCACTACTGAATTTGCCCGCAGTTGAGGAGATCACGTCGATACTGCTCACCTTCCCACTTGATCCTGACCCTTCCACCGTCGAGGTCATTTCTGACCTGATCTACAGTAACAGCACAACTCTCGACGGCCGTCGCTTCGCCGCCGAGTTTGTTAGCAAGCGCAAAGCCGATGCCAAGAGTTCTGCCAACTCTGTCAGTAACAAGCCGCTCTCCATTGCCGATGTGGTGAAGACTCAGCCCAAGCCCGCCCAGAATGAGTGGGGTGGGTTCAAGGTTGTGAACAAGAAGAAGAAGGGTGCGCGTGCGTAGGGAGACGAGATGTATACATCGTTTGTGGTTGTAATAGGGTGTTAGTTCAGATGTATGACTGTATCGTACTCATGTTGTGCTTCAAATATTGTAATCGTTCTTGCTGTAATGCATGGTGCTGCCAACGTTATCCTTCCGCAGACGCCTCGTCCGGAGATCTCTTCAGGGGATTAACGATTGTCGTCTATGTTACGTACATGTATAAGAGTCGCAGGAAGGTATAATGACGAGTATAATCCTGACGCTCGATAGACTATGTGTAGCTCATCTACTGAGTCCCGGCGTTGCTGGCATTCTGTACCCCATCCTCCACCGAATTCATACCAAGCAACGCCTGCACATCCATCGATCCATCCTCCTTCAAGAAATCCAGATTGAAATTCGTAGCGTCGTCAGAAGACGCATGCTGGGGGTCTTGTGCGCTGGTTGTCCCAGAAACTGCCGTCAACCCCGCCAAGAACGACTCAGGGGAGGCATCTGAGTCTAACAAATTAGCAGACGGTTGAGGTGCGCCGTCAGCGGTCCCAGCAGTCGACGTCGGGTCGTGCGAGGCCGTGAGGCTAGCCAAGAGTTCTTCGCTGACTTTGGCGGCGTCTTCACTTGTGGGAGGGGCAGCAGATATGTCACCAAAGAGACTGAAGTCCATGGCCTCTTCTTTGACTGGAACAGGCCCGTTTGAGCCGCTCGCAGTGGAGCCAGGGGCACCACCCGATGGAGGGATACCTTCACTGCTGTCTGCGCCGCCAAATAGCTCCATATCTATGTCAAGCAGCTCGATGGGTTTGTCGGCGGTAGTGCCCAGGCGTGCGTCCATCCCATTTGGCACAGACGGAGGCGGCATTCCAACCGAGACGTCGTCGTCCATGGTGAGGTCTATGGTGACATCGCCTGGTGGGCCGAACGGGAAATCTGGAGCGAGTTGGGGGATGCTGGTCTTTGGAGCTAGCATCACGGGAGAGGCGAGACCAGAGGGCATGCTCATGTCTTCTGGGTTTAGACGCAAGGCTGTTGCTGAGAGGTCCAGTTTGTGAGGGAAGGCGGGTCGTTGGAGGGATGAGAGGGAGATGGTGGATTGGCGTCGCCCTGTCAGACTTGATGATGCTTTAGACGACACTGCGGAGAGTGGCTCTGAGGATTCGGTTGCGGGAGAGAATGGAGGGGGAGCGGCGGCGGCGGCAGCCTTCGCCGCTTCTGCTGCTTTGGCTTCTTCTTCAGCTTTTATACGGTTCTTTTCGCGTTCGAGGTCTCGTTGGAGAACCTTGATAGCGCGGTCCTGTGAAAGTAATATGGAGCTTAGACGTATTGTGCGAGAGTAGGGACGAGCTCACTCACTAGCTGAGTTTGCATGGCATCACATAGTTGATCATACTTCTCCAGCTCGCGTCCAAGGGAGGCCGTGACCGCACGAGGAGGATATGGAGCATGTCTGTGGATGCGACTAAGGAAACGTTTAAGATCGGGGTCACCCCAGCATATGTAGCGTCCTACTCACAGTTTCTGAGTATCATTGTAGAATCGTAGTATTTGCCCCGTCTTAATAGTAGCAGTCTACAGAGTTACAAGTCAGTAAGTAATATCAGGACTGGGTACCAAGGCCGGCTGACCTTCAAGCAATTGTTCAATGCCACTGCTTCAGGCACCAATATACCTGGTGGAACAGCCGCGGCTGCAGGTACGGGTGGTGGCGGCATTGACTGCGCATTCTGTGTTTTTGGAAGATTAGGAGGCGTTCCAATATTCGCAGCGGAGGAGAGCTTGCGTTGAATAGGACGGGGTTTGGGAGCCATGGGTCACGATAAGTCGCCGGTAGGTAGTTGTGTGGGTACGTTTATGCTATATTATAGCATTCAATAAAAGCCCACTAATTACGAGTTCGCACGACGCTGTGTCGAGCAGAAAGACGGTGGTGGTGGTCGAAAAGAGAGAAGGGAGGCGCACTGAGACCGATCGTATATTTCGGGATCAATTGCAGGAATATTGGTCAAATCACGGCCATAATCTTGCTCTCTCCTCCCATCTCGCTCAATTCGCTGTTTCTCTATTTAGACACACAACGACATAACTTGGAAGCAAGGCAGCCTTGTGCTCGTTCTATTCTTGTCGCAGTGCAGCAGGTCCCACAGCAACCAGCTTGTGAAGGCGTCTGCTCAAGATACGCCTCCAAGCTTTAAAGACCCTGGCTAGTGGCATTGCGCAGCGATCAGGGCTTGGTCGGGTGCCATGCCAGGAGTTGGGAAGCTTGCACGCACGCTATCCCAGGGAAAGGATGACCACGAAGAATTGGTGTGTTCATATACCAACGTTGTCTATCTAACCCGTATTTATCACCTTGTAGCAACGCAGAATACGCCATATAACGTCTCTACAAGTGCGGAATCTTACACCGTTTCCTGCTCGCGATGAGTTTGCGTCTGCGCTCTCCCAGCCATCTGAGCAGCCGCAGTTCACCGCCCACGGACATCTATCCGACGACCTTGATCTCTCAGTGAGCAAGAGAAGAGGACGGAGGAGGTCATCCACGTCTGTCAGTACT
This sequence comes from Irpex lacteus, assembly GCA_001986395.2. Classification (NCBI taxonomy): domain Eukaryota; kingdom Fungi; phylum Basidiomycota; class Agaricomycetes; order Polyporales; family Irpicaceae; genus Irpex; species Irpex lacteus. Next base: position 93,691 of record MQVO02000007.1, read on the forward strand.
ATCACCTGGCAGGAACCTCCCACGAATGGATCTCAAGACACGTCGGATGTGGCAGGTAGGAAGAGGGCAATGTCTCGTGCGAGCATCGCGACGACCTCCAGTATTGGCCGTACAACAGGCCATGGTAGTGCTGCTCCTGCTCGTCCCCCTCTTCGTCAGAGAACGTTGTCTACGGCATCCACCATCTCGCAGGGGACGACACGCTCACATGAACTCCCTGTGCAACCAACAATATCCCTCTCACGGTTTCTACAGGATACATCTCAAGAAACCCTAGAGCATATTCTGCAGTCACGTCTGGTGGAAACATTCTTGACCTTGCGGGCCGTTCAAACTGAAAGCCGTTCTTCCGAAGTCATATTGCAGCCGCCACCTCCTGGTCACCGGGCGAGTGCTATGAATGGGCACGAAGAACCCAAGACGCATAGACGCAGCTCGACTGCATCTTCAGGAAGCGGGTCGCTGCCTCGATCATTAGTATCTGGCAGGAATGCTGCCTCTCATAGTCTGGGCCCCAAGGCAGGACCGTCCGGTCATTCTAAATCACTATCGCTTTCGGCCAGCAAGAATACCCTCACACCATCCGCCACTAAACCTTTGTCCCAGCGCTCCGTCCCACGGGGCTCAACGACACCGAAAGCCCCCTCTACACCGTTTTCGGCTCCGTTTTCGTCTGAATCCCATATTCAAAGGCCCATACCCGATTATATTTCCCCTATCTCTAAGCCCTCTACTAATCCTCGTTTTGAGATCGACCCTCAGGGCGGTTTCGAGTTCGCACCGACTACAGACCTAGGAGCTACAAAGATGGTGGTAGAGATCTGGGGCAGACTGTCTCATGACATGCGTGACAAGGGGAAAGGGAAGGAGAGGGCTCATCCTTCGCCAGTGCCTAGTCACGAGGAGGACTGGCAAATCCTTAAGAGTTGGGAGGTCGACCTTAATAAACTAGTTCCTTTTGACGATGATGTGAGTGGATTTACTTCACTTGTTCGTCGACATCTACTGAACCCTCTTCTCCAGTTCGCGCAGCATCCCTCTCACATACCATCAAACACACTATGCATCACTTTAGAACCGTTTGGGAAGACATATTACGTCCCGACACCCCGACCATCCACGACACTCTTTCGTCATTCGCGTTCTCCGTCGCCTTCAGCAGGATACAACTCCGACCCGGAATCCAATATTCGCAACGTCGAGGCTCGAACACCTATAACAGCCAAACACCCTCCTGATCCTCAGGACGAACATGTGCCAGCCGACATATCCCAGCCAGAATCAGATCATGACCTTGAACAACGGAACAGTCGTTGGAAACGCCTGCGAGTATCTGCATCATGGCAGTCAATCATGAAGTATGTCAAATTATGCAATTTTGAGACTCGAACGTTGACGTTTGACACTGCACAGACTTGTCACCCTTCAAGCAGTCATTCAGGATACGGAACGGTCAGTCGCTGACTTGGGTCGAGAAATCGCACCCTACCTGGTTGACCGTTCTACTGTCGCTCTGGTGAGTATCTCGCTCTGAGTCGCCCGCCATCCCACCTGGGATTAGCATTCCTCATCTGCCCATATATCACGCGTCTGAACTACATTGACAAAGAACCGCGAAGTGTCGGAGCGTGAAGCTTGGGTGAACGACCTTCGGACCCAACGAGCCTCATTGCAAGCCAGAACAGAAGAGTGTAAGTACCGGTACTCGTTCCGGACGACTTCGATCGCTTACTGCTTATCATAGTGCGTCGACGAGTACAACAGAAACGGGAAGAACTTGAAGGCCGGAGAAGGATGCTTTCCTCAGCGTACGAAGTTCATGAGGAAGACGTCCGCCAAGAATCGGACCAAAAAGTCCACGTGGAAGAGGCAAGGTGAGCCCATCCTCCACCCCGCAGATCCTTTGACAAATCCCACACGCACACACTCTAACGCGTGATATTGGATTTTTCTTCTTTTCTAGGACCGACTTGATGCTCCTTCGCAGCCAACTTGCGCCCCTGCGGAACGAGCTTCTCACCTCGCTCGCGTTCATCTTCCCCATCGAGCTTCTTTCCCCGCCAGATCTTCTGTTTACTATCCTTGATGTCCCGCTTCCCATACCGTCGGGACCCACAGAACCCGCGCCTCCGTTGTCGGTGCCATCACGGAAGGATGTTACCGAGGATAGTGTGGCGACGGCGTTAGGGTATGCGGCGCAGCTCGTGCAGCTGCTTGCCGCGTATTTGGGACAGAGGTTGGTTTATCCTGTGACTTGTGTGGGGAGTCGGAGCGTGATCAAGGATGGAATATCTGCTATGGTTGGCCCGAGGATGTAAGTTTCCAAGTCTTTCAAACTATTTCCTGATTTGATTGAGTTTGGGCAGGTTTCCGTTGTTTTCAAAGGGCGTGGACACGTACCGGTTTGAGTATGGGGTATTCCTTTTGAACAAGAATATCGAGATGGTACGTCTGAACGCGTTCTGTGATAATTGCTGGTTACCTATGGTTTATTGCATAGCTTATGTCGGAACACGACCTTCGAGCTCTCGATATGCGCCACACTCTACCTAACCTCAAGAACCTCCTTCTAACACTTACTAATCCGGATACAGTTACGCCAAGGTAAATCTCCTCAATATTGCTATACGCCTATTAACACATCCTTTGCGCAGAACTCACCATCGCGCATCAAGTATCGCCTCCACTACTATTTCTGCTCTACAGTCGCCCGCGCTCGCACCTGCGGTCACCGTCACTGAACCTGACAATCTGGACAGTAACACTCTGGATTCTGCAGATACATCCACCACTCCAGAAGGCCCTACGATTGAAATCGACTCTCCTCCAGCCAGTGGATCGACCACACCCACAGTGCCCACTCCGACGAGCACGGTGCGCAAGTCCAGAGCATTTCTAGACCTAACACCGCTGTCCGGTTTCTGGAGATCTCGAAATACGTCAAGCTCAAGCTCACGGTCAAGTAGCGGGAAAGCAGAGCCTCCGCTCGAAGACGACCACGCCGACGAAGCCACCCCAACGCTCTCTTCCGCTACCGTTAAATTCGTGCAGGAGATGCAAGATGAGGCGGCGACGAACAGTGGGGACGACGAGGATGATTCAGATCGCCGTACTATTCAGGCTCCCGGTGGCGAGTCGGGGGACGAACTGGTGTCGTCGGCTACAGTGCGGAAGGGTCGGTCCAAGACGGAGCCGAAGAGTTTGATGGTGAATGGGAATGGTATGAATGGGAGGGTGGGGTCTGGACGTGATGAGGTGGAAGTGAAGAAGGAAGAGAAGACGGCTGGCCAGTTGAGCATGGAACCTCACGTCGTGGATGGTGTGAGCTAGCCCGTGTCGAGTGGATGGACGTTGAGTATGTTACTTACTTATTAGCTGCTTACATATTGTATCTAGTGGACGCTTTGAGTCTGGGTGGATTGAACATGCTAATTGTTTGGATATCTTATTCTGTCAGGTTTCGCTGGTCACCCCAGATGTTCCTCTTGTCTACTACTCGTGGTATGTTACCTGGCCACACTCTAACTCGAAGGAGGCCTATCCTGTAATTACGGCCGCCGCTGCAGGGCTTTTTGACTCGGGTAAGGGGTGGTGCCTGTTGTCAGGCGGGGAAGCTATAAAAGGACCCATGCGCGAGAAGAAAAGAGAGAAAAGCCAAAAAGACGGGTGGAAGTTGTAGAAGTTCGGTCAGAAGAAAGGTTATGGAGATCGGCGTGCAGTAATCTGAGGCTTAGTGGAAGAATCTAAGGGAGTCGCGATCTACGATTGGTGTATTGACGGAGATTACGACGGTTAGAGGCGACGGTTAGCTTCCGCGAAACTCTTCGACTTTCGCGCCGTTTGGTTTTGCCTTCAGGGGAAGCCAACGCTGTGGCCCAGACCTGGGACACTGGCGACAGAGTCATGATACCATACTTACCATAGCCAGCGGAGCCAGTGCTCGTCCTCAGGCTCACCTCGGCGGTGACCGATCCTGCTGAGAAGTATTGGGTCGGTAATCTACGGGAAATTACATGACATGAAAGATTTTCAGGAAGCTTTGTTCGGTGACAGGCGAGCATCGACATTATGGCCCATTACGAGATGGTCAGGGAGTCAGTGATATGGCTGTCTGCGGACTATGGACTGGCAGAGCTGGGGTGATGAACTTGGTCGACATGACGACTTTGGTGGGCCAATAAATCTCTGGCGTTGAGCAAACGATTCTAGAGACTGCGAAAGGGCGATTCAAGGGACATCACGCGAAAGGAGTTTAGCAAGAATAGGAGTGGTGAACGCGAAATGAAGCCTCCAGACCGCCCGCAGAGCACGCGAAACGTTCGAATGGAACAGTGCGTGAAACACTCTGCGTGCCCCCGTCCCATTGGCAGACTTTGGCAGCGATTGGCAGCTGTTTGTGTCCTTTATTTTGTGTGCCAATCTGTGATTTTATTCTATTATTTTCTTTCTTTCCAGCTCGCTTGTTGTTCGCCACGAGGTTCGCGAGCTGGAGGGAAGTGGCCGGCACAGGCACCGATGCTTGCCATATATGGACACGCGAGCCCTTTGGCGCGGGTCGCGAAGCGCGTGACTAATTCGCCGGGTGATGCGTGGCTGTCACACTAGTCACACTGGCGTCTGTGCAGCTCGCAACGCCTATTTTGCCCCCGCCAACGGTCTCTTTTGCGGTCATAAAATATGGAATTAGTGTGTGTGAAGTGCTGCAGTGTGGCCAGAGAGTAGACGCAATACTTGAGGAATAAACAAAGGGAGAAAGCGACGGCGAGGAGGAGAGAGGCTAAGCGACGGGCTAGGCGAGATCGAAGCGTGGGAACTCTGAAAAAGAGGGTAACCGCCTTGGACTACTTATAATATTCGCTCGTTGCGTCTTGCCACCCTCCGCCGCCAGCTCTCTTTCTAACACCGCTTGTACTACTGCTAATCTTACACACAACTCCCCAAATTCCCCACAATCCGGTGTGTATCTTGTCTCCAAACCACCACCATCGTCTCCGCACAGTTCGCTTACCTACTGCCCCTCCGTTCTCCGTCAAACAGCCCACAGGCCGCAGTGTAACAACATACATAGTAGACCCGGCTTAAAATCGCTGGCAGGTGTGTACTGCATGACTTGAGTCTACTACCACCTCAATTGAACCGCTGCCATCCAGGATCTTGTGCAATTAGCTTTCGCTTTCCTACTCTACGTCAAACTCGTCAATCTGTTCTCGTTCAACTCGGACAAAAGTATAACGTCATCTATCTTCGCTCCCTATGAGTACTACACTGGAATCTACTACTACCAATAATCACCAGTCCTCCGACGACCGCAAGCAGAGTCCTCCTGCCTTCCTGGACCTTGCAGATTCGGTATGTCTCTCTCCCCTGTACCCGTCCATGCCACCTCTCATGCAAGCACACGTAGGCCGCGAGGTACGGTAATAATGTGTCAGACGTGACCGTTGTACGTAAAACCCCCGCTCAGGCGAATGCTGTCCGCTAACCTACCTATGCCAGCGCACCCTCAAGAAGATGGAACACGAACGCCAGAAGGTCTTGCACAGGAAGATGTTCGAGGAGCAGATGCGCATGCTGGAGCAGCAGCAGGCCCAGGAGCTTCTCACCATCGAGGGAGCAAACCTTCAACATCTGGCCGCGTCCGCCCCAACCACCCCGCCGCGCGTCAACGCGATGCTCAGCAGCGAGTATTCTCCCAACCTGAGCTCGGGGTTAGCCCACTCGTCCGTCGACGCTGAAACCCTGTCCAAGGCTGTTGGCTCTGCTGCCGACAAACGCAAGTCCGTCACGTACGCGCCTTCCGTAAATCACTCCCCCGAAGCGCACAGCAACAGCCATCAGAGCTTTGCCAGGCCTGGAGGCGCTAAGAGCATGCCGGCCAGCCGACGTGCATCTGCCAGCGAACACGACGAGGAGCTCGCTGGCCATCTGGAAAACCTTTCTCTGGTCGGAGAGCGGGCTGCCAATGGTCAGAACGTCCCGCAGTCGATCCTGCGCTCTTCCAGCGGTCGCTTCACTACTCCCGATGGTCAGACATATGCATTCAATGCCGGGATGATGCTCGATGAGCAGCTGGATCAGGAGATGAACAGTGAGTTGCAATGTTCCTATCCCAATCGCATCAGATATTCATTAGCCTCGCAGACGCCATGCGCCATCTTCCGACTTCGGATGAGGACAAGTACACCAACGGGTACGGTAATAAGGTGCGTGTTTTATGCATTTACGCTTTCGGCGTCTTGCTAATTAGCCTACAGCAGCTGTCTGCTGCTCTTGACCTCGCGGCACTGTCCCAAACCCAGCCTCGTGGCTCGTACAACGGTCGTGGTCTCGATGCCCGCGACAAGCCATCAGAATGGCCTCAGTTTAACGGCAGCCCTCGTGTTGATGCCATCAACGGACGCGGGGATCGTCGCAATGCCACTAATCCTTCTATTGCGCTTTCTTCGGCTTTGGGTGACCTCACCCCGTCCAAGGGTACCGTGTCCGGTCGGGCAACGCCCCTCCTCAACCAGCTGCCTCAAGGTCTCGTGCAGGGTATCGGTTCGCGACGTGGCTCTCCTCTTGGACTGTCGGACGGCCTCTCGATTACGACCGCGCGTTCGGTCCCGACTACTCCTCTTCCCGGTGCTGGTCCTCCCAATGGATTGAGCAAGGGCCTCGGAACGCCTCTCTCAGCGGAGTCGCAGACTCTCAATGGTCTCCTGAGTGCTAAGAACTCGAGCCCGGTTGAGCTGCATCCTTCTCTGTCTCGAATGCCTTCTGGTCAGTACGACTCCAACTCCTTGGGCTATAACAGCATCTCCAGCGGTGGTATCGACGAGGTCAGTGGAATACGTTTGTTATCATCACTGCTGGCCATCCAACTTATCGTCTGCTTTCTAGTATGACACGGTGTACGATATGAACAACGGATTGGACAACGGTCGTTACAATGACTTTGGATATGAGAATGGGTCTCGTATGTCTGTTAGCGGAACCGCAGGATCTACTGCGTTGTATCATCATAATGGCACCAAGTACGGACTGGGAATGGGAGCGAGGCCCAATGGCGATGGCAAGATGAACGGCTTGCACGGCCCCAAGCACAAGCGTGGCGATGTTGACCGCGAGTGTAAGTCGTATAGTCCTCTAGTGGTCTCTTTTGCCAACGTCTGATTTTGTACGCAGTCAACAGATTCGCTGGCATGCGTCTCGAGGATCTTCAGGGCGAGATTCCTTCGCTTTGCAAGGATCAGCATGGTTGCCGGTACTTGCAGAAGAAGCTCGAGGAGGGTGTTCCTGAACATCGTGATATGATCTTCAGGGAGACTTTCGGTCACTTCCCTGAACTGATGATCGGTATGTCTCCCAATTCATCTCTGATTCCTCGAATTCAGTCTAACAGCTACACAGACCCCTTCGGCAACTACCTTTGCCAGAAGCTCCTCGAGTACTCGACGGACGAGCAGAGGAACCTCATCTGCGAGTCTGTCGCTCAGGACTTGGTCAACATCTCCCTGAACATGCACGGTACCCGTGCAGTGCAGAAGATGATCGACTTCTTGTCCACTCGTCGACAGGTCAGTGTTATTCGCCTCGGAGTTCTTTTTTATCCAGTTGACGGGGCGTGGTAGACTGACCGCCACTCCAATATCCAGATCCACTCGATCATCGTCGCTCTTAGCTTGCATGTCGTTGTTCTTATCAAGGATCTCAACGGTAATCATGTGATCCAGAAGTGCTTGAACAAGTTGGTTCCTGAGGATAATCAGGTACGATGTTCTTTGTTTTGAATGGATGTAGCGGAAACTAATGGATTTGCGGTCTAGTTCATCTACAACGCGGTTGCGGCTAACTGTGTCGAGGTTGCTACTCATCGTCATGGCTGCTGCGTCCTGCAGCGTTGCATCGACCATGCTTCGGAGCCTCAGCGCATTCAACTCGTCAACGAGATCACTTACAACGCGCTGACGCTGGTTCAGGACCCATACGGCAACTACGTACGTGTTTTCATTGGCGTATGCGTGATGCTCACGGCTAACCCCTCTCGCTCCAGGTTGTCCAATATATTCTGGATCTCAATGACAACCGTTTCAGCGACGCAGTCATCAGGCAGTTCACCGGCAACGTCTGCGCGCTCTCTGTGCAGAAGTTCAGCTCGAACGTCATCGAGAAGGTATGCAACTCAATTTCCCTGGTGACGTGCAGAAGTTGATGGTGTCTCCCTCAGTGCATTCGTGTCGCGGAGCACAGCACGCGTAAGATTCTCATCGGTGAGCTGCTCAACCGCACCCGTCTTGAGAAGCTCCTTCGGGACTCGTATGGCAACTATTGTGTTCAGGTATGGTTATATAGCTCTTGTCCTGTTCGTCCTTACTGACGTCACCTTGCAGACTGCCTTGGACTACGCAGAGCCCGCTCAGCGTGCTCTTCTCGTCGAGGGTATCAGGCCGGTTATTCCTCTCATCCGCAACACGCCATACGGCAAGCGCATTCAGAACAAGTTGCAGCGCGAGCAGGTTGAGGGCTTCGGCGGTGGAAGCTACCATGGTCAACCAGCTGTTGCCAACCTGGCCCTCCGGAACCCGAGCATGGGTCTTGGCGGCCACGGCGGTCATCATATGGGCCACCAAGGTCTTCATCACGGCAATCTCTCCGACAGCTACGGCGCTCCCTACTCCCTTCAAGGCGGTCTTCAGGCTCAGAACGCTCTCTCTCAGTTGCACGGTGGTCTGCATGGTATCCCCGGCTCTTCTATCGACAGCTACGTACTGCAAAACGGCTCCAATCACAGCCCTGGAATGACCCCTCCTCACACTCACGCCTCTGGTTTCGCTGCTCCCTCGGCCTACGGCAACGGCTTCCCCGCGATGGCTGTGGCCGGTGGCATGGGTGACCCCTACCAGCGCGGCTACGGCTATGGGATGTAAATTCAACAATAAGGCTCATTTCAAGACAATCTTCGTAAAGCAAATCTAATATCCCCCCACATAATTCCGTCTCGCCGGAACGATACCTACTATGGCTTATGCTCTGTCTTTCCTTACGCGTTCGGGACTCAGGCACTCTAGTATATTAGCATCACCGCATTGTATTATGCCATCCGCAATCCTCGCTTTTCCTTGCTTTGACGTTCGGTATACACTCACTCCTATACAACACCAATGCTTTTTTTTGCTTGGCACATCCACCTGTACAGAGTACCGTTTGCAATTCTCCCCCCATCTTCTACACTTCTCGTAGATTGTTCTTATAGTATATCATCCTTGCATTATTTGTCATCTTGTAGTTATTCTGCAATCTACGCATCCGTTTTCTCCACGCGTCGTGTTGGCTGGTCTCGGGACCCGTAAGACAAGGGACATGGGGGAAATTCAACGTAACATTCATGAAGTCATGAGCTAGTACGTGGAATGCTGGCGTGAAATGATGGCCTAGTCTCGTAAGAATCGTGAAATCACATCGGGAGGACTGAGATCACACGGAGGTTAAATGAGGCTTATTTCCTACTTGGGCAAGTCTTGTCGCGTGGCGGTGTTGCAACTTGAACTTGCAACCGCGGTTTGTTCACAACACTCAACGTCGAACGACGGCATTTGACTAGTTTGCTCACTTTTCTTAGTTCCCTCGGTATATCGCATATCGTCTGTGATGCGTTCACGCAAAGAAGTCGTGGAGACGAGTTGGCGTGCGTCTCCGTCGCCGGAACATGCTGAATCGTCACGCGGTAGTCGCGTGGCTAGCAAGATTGTCCAGGAAGAGACCGATGCGTGGGGCAGGAAGAAGTACTATTCTCTCATACACACACTATATAAGACCTAGTGATAGCTGATCACGATTTCACAGGTACGAGGTTCGTTGATTTGTCAATGACGGCATTCGCGGTGTGCTTTTCGAGGCCCGGACCTGACTCTACGCGATCGTTCTAGGTGCAATGGCTAACTAGCAAAGGTTCTGAGCCCACGGCTGACACAACCTGGGAATACCTACACTCTGACGATGACTTCGAACTGATCGAGGATTGGGAGGAGCGCATAACTAGGAAGAGACGGCGGCTCGCTCATAGCAGCTACGAAGTTCCAATTCCTGATAACCATGTTCCACTACATGGCTATCCGACCTTTGAAAATGCGCATGCCTTGGAACAGAAACAGAAGAGAAGTAGCAGACATCCGTTGTCTCGCTATCAGGATTGGGATGCTCTCGAGAGTGACCCATACGGGCCTTCTTCCAGTTCACCTAGCCGATCTCAAGTCCACTATTCGCAGCCAAACGACGCCCCTCTCAGCCCGGGAACAACAGTCGTGGAGCTTGAGATTCCTGAATCACCTGTCATAGAAAAGGTTAATATTGTATACCGTTGCAATCGTTCCGTTTTAGGGGGATTAACGTTGATGTCGACTTACTCAGGTAGTACGAAAGGCCAGTGACGGTTCCGATCCTCGACCAAGAAAGAAGCAGAAGACCAGTGGTGATTCTCTGCGCAGGTCTATGTCATCTTGTTCGCTGATGACAGTGTCGATCAAAGACCCTAAAGAGACGTTATGGACACGTCTCTGTAAACAGGCTGGAGCCGCCAGCATCTCCATTGTGAATGAGTTCAACGAGGAGTTATCGCCTCCGGTTCCGGAAGGCTTTCGCTATGTAGAAGGAGATTATGCTCTTTCTAAAGGTATACCTGACCCGGATCCGGGATTTTTGGTCGCTTGCGACTGCACGGCTGGTTGCAGAGACGTCGAGGTATGTGAATGCCAAGACGCAGCAGGAGAAGACTACCACGGGCAGAAGGCATACGCCTACGATAGTCAAGTATGTAAGAGCTTCGCAGTATTTGGTTTGTTCACGCATGGTCCGAGCTAATGCTATGAAATTAGGGTTACTACAAATTCGACCGGCCAGGGGTCATTGTCGAATGTAACCAGGTAAAGGAGTGTGCCTGATGATCTCCCGTGCCAGCTCTAATACATACATTATCAGAACTGCGCTTGCACTGTGTCCTGCCAAAATAGGGTAGCTCAGCGTCCTCGTGATGTTCCAATCCAGGTCTTTCGTACAGAAAGTCGTGGGTGGGGTGTGCGGGCAACGGTAGATCTTCCCCGAGGCAAATTCATTGGCTTATACACTGGGTATGCTCTACTCGAGAACGCTCTTACTACTTCTAATGGCAGTTTTGCAGTCGCCTGATGTGAGAAGGCAGCACTCTCTTGAAACACGCCACGAATACTCACACGACGACTTCCGCCGTAGATCACGCGCCAAGGCAGATAAAGTAACGGGAGAACACAAGTCCTACATTTTCGACTTAGATGCGATAGACACGGCCGAAGAAGACCTAGACGATGCGGAAGAGTACTCCGTCGACGCGTACCATCAAGGTATGGGCCCAAGTAACGATTGTCGCTGTACTCCGACTCACTAAAACCCCCACGCCACCAGGGAACTGGTCCCGGTTTATCAAGTATGCGCAGCCTTCGTGTCAATTACACACATACTGACTCATTTACATCAATCGATAGTCACTCCTGTGAGCCAAATATGGAAGTTCACTCTGTCGTATGGAACACTCCTCCGTCTGTAAGTGCTGCGCTTTGGATCCCTACTACACTTTTGCGTGTTCATTGCACCGCTTCTCTAATATGCTCACTCTATTTTTCGCCGCCCACTACCTTACTCCTGCGTCCTGTCACAGATGAATCGACCGTACCTGGCGTTTTTCGCCAACAGGCGCATACCGGCATTCACGGAGCTCACGATAGACTACGACCCGAGCGCCGCAAGGGATGAGAAGGGAAAGAAGGTAGTAATAGGGAAAGACGAAAAGCGGTGTATGTGTGGCGCTGAGTCTTGTCGAGGGTATCTCGCGGTGTAGCGTTTATTCTTGCACACAAGGTACATTCCGGATATATCACCCTCATACTGCAGTTATGGCAGTGCTCATGTTCTGATGCGGTGCGAGTGAAACTGAAGTAAAGGTAGGATTAAAAAGCATAACAAAACGGTTTATATACAACGTCTCTATATATGAAGGCGACGGGAAGAGGGTATGAAGAGAGGTGCCGATGTGGGCAGGAACAATGATACAGCGTCATAAAGATGCAGATTGGCGACGAACAGGATGATGAAAAGAAAGAAAAAGAAAGAAAAAAAAGAAAGAAAAAACCCCTGGCGATGGAATTTACAGAGCGTCCGAAGATATGAAGTGAATAAAAAGATAATAAGCGTCGCATCTGTACGCTCATGGCATAGACGGTGATCATAAGGGAAGCCATCGTAAAAAGGTGAAAGCGTTACTTAATCTTAATTGAGGGAAGTTGACTAGGAGGAAATGTTCGAGGTATCATGATAAAATGAGGCGTAAGATCCAACTTCTGGGTCGTCTATGAGATTGAGAGACGCCGTCAAGGGGGATGGATAGTATGGCGAGTCCATAGCTGCCATGGGTGCCAGGAAGTCATTAGACCACACCAATGAAGTACCGTCGCATCCGGCGGGAGGTGTAGGGAACCCAGTGAAATAGGTGCCGCCAGCGTATGGATTTGACGGGAAAGCACCTGGGAAAGGATGTGCGGTATTGTTCATTGGAATCGGCAAGAAGTTGGTCGCGTGCGTCGAAGGCGGCATGATTGTGCCAGTCTCGTTGAAATAAGATCGATCTGTACAAGGTGGGATATACTCGCGCGGCATCTCCATGGTGGGCAGTGATAAAGGAGAAGGCGTAGCAAAGTCGTCCATGGGCATACCGAAGGCTAGAGCATAAGAGTTCTCGTACGGGTATGCGAGCGGTACATCGAACGCCTGAGATGATAGTTCAGCAGATGATTGAGACGATAGAAGGATGTATTGACTCACGGAGAGGTCAGAGCCACTGGAGTCCGAGGATGTCGGTGACCCAAGCGAAGGCATGGTATCCATCTGGAAGTCAGCATGGGCGATGGGCTTCGAAGGTGGAAGGGAATGCGTTGGATAGAGAGGGCTGCGAAAGACAGTTCCTTTCAACTTCGTAGAAGATGTCGAGCGGGTGGTACGGCGAGTGGCGGGAGGTGTAACCGCAGGTTTCTTCGCGTCCTCAACGCAAGGTGAATCATCGGCAGAGCCAGAGTCGAGGTCGAGACCTTTGATCGCCTCGACGATGTCCTTGCCTTCCTTCCCCTGCCCGAGCAGCTTCGCCACCTCGGCACAGCGCTCGATATCGCTCTTCCCATTCCGTTTGACTTTGCGTCGCCGCACAGGCTCGTTCCTGGTCAACGGAATATACTGATAGTCGGGATACAGCCTCGCGTGCTCCTTCTTCTCAGCGGCCGCTTTGTCGTACCATGGCTTCTTCTCAGCGGGGGAGAGGTTTCTCCAGCAGAACCCGATGATACGCGAGATGTGCCGATGGTCTTTCTCGAAGGTGAGTGAGGCTTTCTTCGTACGATAGTACTCGGTGCGGAAGATTATGAATGGATTACGGGGACGTCGAATGTGATCGGGTCCTCGATTGCGACGAGTGATCTTAGCTGGCTTCGGTGGTGCCGGAGGGGGAGAGGGTGTTGGTGTTGGTGCTGTTGAAGTACTGTCTGATGACGAGTAAGAATAGTGCTCGAAGCCCAGGAGAGGGCTGAGTGGCGCCACGCCAAAGGAGGCGTTTGGGACGCTGGAATGCGTCAGGGAGACGGTATACGGAGATGGTGAATTCGTGGGACTGTAATCCATAGGTGAAACGGGGGAGGGAGAAGTGGGGGATGGGGAGTGGCAACCTGAAAGGGCAGCTGCACGCATTATAATCAGTACAAGGTGACTAGTGCTGGCGCTGTGCGACTCACCTTGTACCGGAATAGATGAGGCGTTGGACATATCCCGTAGCAGATGCTATCCAGGCGTCCCAGGTATGTTTGCGTGCGCGCACCAAGGACCCACATACCGCTGGGGTTTATATCTGCAAAGTGAGGATGCCGCAATCGTATGAAGTACAGTAGAAATCTCGATCAGACCCTGTTACTCTTCACTGTGACTTGGAAGTTGCCTCATGGCAACTTTGCCAGGTGGGATTGATCAGGAGAGATATGAATTTGGGGTGAACGGTCCCGGGCGTATATCAGTACACAAACGCATTTGCAGTATAGGGATTGTACCGCTCGCAATTCAAGTATCCTCGTATCGTTGTATAAGTAATTGCCGCTAACTCCGCTACCGATGTATAGCATGTAGTACGGGCGGATGCGCAAGCAGTGAGGTTGTGGGCTACGCCGAGCGGTCAGTGATGGCATAAGCTGAATACAGGTGCAGATGTGACGCACCTACATACGAAGCGGTGCCTATTCAGTGCACTGTGATTACAGATGACCACCGGGCACAATTTGCGTGATCGCAATTAGCCTCGAAGCTGGAGGCGCTGATTCAGGACCGATTGGGTAGGCGAAGGTGGCGACTGTCTGTGGTCGAGAGCAAGGACGAGATAGAGCATCGAGTGGTCATCGACATTTGATTGGATACTCAGGAGAGTGTTCCTTGACGCATGCAGAGGACTATGGCCTTTGTGCACCGTCGATGAGCGGTCTGGGCTATGTGTTCGTCATGGCGAGTGATTATATGAAAGAAATAGTGCTGACCTCGCTATCGGTTGGATTGCCGAAAGCTTGTGGGAAATTGCATCTGGTATCACCTATTGTGCATTCTTTCCCTACGGGAGTTGGACGAGTGAACCTAAATAGTTGCCGGATGGGGAGTAGGAGGAAGGAAGAGGAACGAGTGGCACCGTGAGCGCGGAAGTATATGCCACGTGGAATCATAGATCTGGATCTTGCGGCATATCCACAGTCGCCTAAGTATTTTTACTACTCCTTACTCCCAACCTGCGAGTTCGAACTTTCTAATATCCTCTGGAGCCAAGCATTATCCCTCTCACTATCGTGCTATATATTCTACCTATTTGAAGACTTCTGACTCAATGTACTGCATACAGTGTGCACTAGCACTGTGCTGCTATCAAGTATGCCTCCGGATGCAACGACATCTTGCAGCAATGGCTCGAGATGAAGCAAAGAAACTGATCCACGCAATCCTGCGTTACCTCTTTATATGATTAGGCCAGAGACGCGAAATTAGCTTACATCTTCGTGAGACTATGTCAAAACCTGCCGAGTTTGTGCGAACAGGCATCTGTCACAGGCGAGTCGCTAATTTGTGCATGTTCGTCGCTGAACTGACTCCTTCCGTTCGTGTAGTCTTATAGATGTGCTGCGATGCGCGCCCATATACCGGTAGGAAGGAGGCTGCGGTTTTTGATCAGTGATTGTCTCCTGAAGGTCACTTTCAAGGGGGGTAAGGATCGTCGAAGCACTGCAATGATCTTCTTCGAAGAGCAGCACCTGAGGTGAGCTCGCTGACGCGGTGATAGGACACATATTTTGCGCCGGCTAATCAGCTACCATCTGGTGGTTGACTGTCGTATCGTGATCAACATTGAACGTAGTCTTCCTGAGGTAAGATGCATCTCTGCCGCTGACGATACTCTGCAAGGCACTACGAACGTTTACATTCAGTCTGCACGGCCGACAACTCTGTCGAATGACTACCTCCATACTCAATTCTTTCTTTGTGCAGGCACGAAAAGACTCAGATACGTGATGATCTCCTTGTGAAACACATGCGGTCCAAGCTTGTATAAACCCACTCAGAGCTACAAAAAGGTGGCGTCAGTTACTTTGTCGGACTCTCAGTTCTCTTTTCTACCTCTTTCAATCACTCACTGGGCTGGCCCCTCATTTCTGTCTTGTCGCGCCGCTCCTTGCCAGTACATTCCACGCCTACGAAATCCGAAATGTCTTCCATATCAGATCTTGAACAATTGTTTGTCGACAACATTTGATGCCTAACATGTTCTCGTTTATTGACGGTTTTATTCAGGTTCATCGGTGCCTACATCAATGTGGCTGCTAACGGTATGCTGTCCCATCTTATATTTCACCCTCCAATAAACTCATGTCCTCTTCTTTCAGTGTTGTACCTGTTCGAAAGTTGCATCACCCTCTCTCAAGAAGTTGACGTGATATGGGGTTCCCGAAAATGGTCTACAATGACATGGCTCTATGCCTTTACCCGCTACGCTCCCTTTCTACTTTCAGTTTTTGAACTCGTGCCTCCATGGAATCACGCGGTCGGTTACTCCGTGTTCATATCCGGGATTATGCTCATGGGTAGTATTCATGCAGAGCTGTATGGGCGTAAGTGTCATAACTGGGGCCCTCTCCCTCATACAATTCATATGCTTTGCATGCAAGTACCAGTCGCTATTGTCGCAATGACAGTACAGAATTTACTGAACATCGGCCAGTGTTCTCAGCATTGCGCGTACATGCTCTCCTCGGTAGAAAACTATCTATCGCTGGGCTGGTACTAGCATTAAATCTGGTACCCCTATTTACAAACCTGGTGCGTAATGACTCTCGCATTCGATACCACGCCAAACTCATACCCAGCGATGGCTAGTTCTCGTTTGTGTCGTCTACACTTGAGTGGGATGCAGACGTAAATGTCTGCAACCAATTTACGACAGAGTCTCCTGGTCTCTCTCTACGGTGAGTGACCCATGTCAACGCTGGATACATGTCATTCATTCAAGCTTTTAGACGTACGCTGATTCTTACAAAACATGGCTTGTATAAATACTGACCGTGAATATGTTAAAGTGTCGCTGAGCACTCGCGTCGCAGTGATTATGGCTGACGTGATCGTGCTGCTGGTTACCTGGTACAAAACTGGCCAGACGTATATGGAGGCTCGACGGCTCAAGATCAGTACTCCCCTCGTAGCGCTACTACTACGCGATGGTATGTCACACTTTCTGTTGTTCTACCTACTCTATTGACTCATGTACGTGTTTGCAGGCACCGCTTACTTCGCGTGAGTCGATATATTGATAGCACGGACGGAGTATTCATACGTTCCATTCGCAGCATTCTTACCATTATCAACATACTTCTACCCATCGCCAACGATATCGTGAGTCGTGTTCCAATTGTCATAAAAGCAAACGTCACTGACTATTACATTACCCAGCCGTCCCTAGTCAACCTGGACTTGGCAGCTTCTTTTTTAACAACGTATGTATCCAGCCTCCTTCTGACTACAACCATCTCAGCCATATGCTTCCAGACTAGTTCCAATCGTTATCTGTCGCTTCATCCTCAACCTTCGACAATTAGACGCTTCTGAAAGCTCTGAGAGTTCTGGAAATCTCTCAGTTAGCATTCAGTTCGCGGGAAACTTGGGCGGACCACTACATACCGATATAGACGCGGAGTACGATGGAAGTGACTCGGAAGACATGGATGATCTGGAAACAAGTACGAACGCGACGTATATCAGTGTCTGATATGTGGGCAGCGTAGGTTCGTGGTAGGTCACAAGTCAGCCTACTCTGGGTTTTACTGAGAAGTTTTATTTAGGCCCATGTCTACTATTCCACGAGGGATGAGCGTGCTATAACGATGAGTTTCGACTAATGCAGGAGGATTTAAATTATAGTATACCAAATATCTGCAGCATCCCAATTGAAACGTTCATCTGTTGGCGTCAGAAAAGAGAGCGGCCCTATAACGATCGGAGTTTTTATTCATCACGCCCTATGAAGAAAAATCAACTTCGAGCTCCCCTTTGAATATAACGAATGAAACCATCGGTCCGGGTCAGCAGTTCGTAGTGCAAACATCGATTCGGAACTGAACGTTGAAGGCCAGAGCTGCGCGTTTGCTTGATTGGCATCTTTGTGAGTCGTGTCGTCAACGTCTGTATCATGTTCCAGTCTGACTCAGAAGCTTTAGACAACAGTGATCAGCTCCACGGAACGAAGCTTCAAGTTCGAAGATGTGGTCAGGTAATATATTCTTACGCTATGCTATCTGACTGATGCAATCGGAGTGCTCTACGACGAAGATGTGGTCAGGTAATATATTCTTACGCTATGCTACCTGACTGATGCAATCGGAGTGCTCTACGACAGATATCATAATCACCTTCGAAGATAGTTCCAGTACTACAGCTACGTTATGGTAACTTTCTTCTCAACGGATAATTTCAATTACGAGCTATAGACTCATTAAGCTGCGTTCATAGGTTTCAAAGGGTCTGGGGACTGTAATCAAGAACTTGAAAGCACTCCATTGCTAGGTGATAGCTGATGCTGAGACCAATGATCTCTCTTATTCCAGGCTCCAGGACCGACAGGCATGTATGGTATAAAGGCAGAGCGATGTACTCCCTTCAATACAATCCAACTCCAGCCAGCCTCCTCGCCCTTTCAGTCCCTCCGATTGCTATTGATTTTCTTCAGAGTCGGAACTGTCTAACTGTCAGAATTGACTCTCGACATCTGCGTACAGATAAATCAGGATGTCTTCTGCCTCCGATGCCCAGCAACTGTTCGTATGCTCAATAACCTCGTATATTCTTCGTGTGGCTCATTGACACATCCTCAGGACCACTGCGGCTTACATCAACGCCAGCGCTAACGGTATGTAGTTTCTTTATGCTTTTACGACACGGTTCCAAAGCACGCACTTCCCACAGTACTATATCTATTCGAGGCTTGCATTACGCTCTCAGAAGAGTATAATGCTATATGGAGCAGAAAGTGGGGAATGATAACGTGGCTATACGCGTCAACGCGTTATACTTCCACGCTGCTCTCAGTCTTTCAAATATTGCCCCCCTGGAACCGTACAGTCAGTTTATTCAACTACTGCATTACCAATCTAATCTAACATCTATGAAATGACGCAGAGGTACGCCTATGTCTTTAGGATCTTTAACTGTCTACGGTGAACTTAGGCGGCCATTATCACACGCGTAGTTGCGTGGCTAGTGTAGTGATAGTGACAGCCTGCACTCAAATACAATTCATCTGCCTTGCATGTAAGCCTTAGCTACTTGCACACTATGCACCATCTAATACACTAACGGACCTGAATCTCAGTGTTCTCGGCGTTACGGGTATACGCTCTGTTGGAAGGGAAACGAAGTTTCGTTGCAGGAGTGGTCCTATTGTTGAACGTGGTACCCTTCGCGATCAATCTGGTGAGCAATAGCGCTCAAATCAAATGAATCGGCTCTTATGTGAGACGAGGAATAGTTTGGACAAATAACCAGCGTGCTCATATACAGCGATGAACAACAGTTTTGCGAGCTGATTCCAATCGGATCTGAGAGATTCTCTATATCGTGCGTACTTTCTATGGTCTGTAATACCGCGCAATATAGCTCACATACGTTTTCAAAGACGTACGCATTCTCTAACATTTGGAGTGACTATAAGTACTACTAGTACTCATCGCTCCAACAGTGGCATTGGGCGCTCGTATTCCTGTTATCATCGCAGATATTATGGTGTTACTAGTCACCTGGCTCAAGACCGGTAGGGCTTATATAGAAGCCCGCGGGCAAAAAACCGTTGCCCCCCTTGCAACATTGCTTTTACGTGACGGTCAGTTGCATTAGCAAGGCTCTTTCCACAGTTTAGTCCTGAGTGCTGATACATGCCGTCGTAGGCACCATCTACTTCTTGTGAGTTTGCATCATTGTAATGATGGAGGTGATCGTGGCTAGTGCTTATATAACCTTGCGGTAGGATCCTTCTGGTTTTCAACATCCTCCTTCCCATCAATGATGTTATTGTAAGTACCAAAAAGCAGCGATGAGCATTCTGAGTGAGCATGGTGTAGACATCCCTGGAAAATTTTGATTTAGCAACCTCTTTTATGGTGACGTCGGTGCCATCCCACATTTGCCCATTCACTTTCCAGATTACTAATGTACATACTATTCACAGATTGGCCCCGATAATCGTTTGCCGATTTATTCTCAACCTCCGACAAATTAACGAAGGAGATATTTCGTCACGGATACCCTCTGGTGGTCGTTCTACTAGTCTCCGATTCGCAAGCAATATGGGCCAGCCCTTGCATACGGGTATAGAGGAAGAAGATGAGTTGAATAATCATTCAACAGCAGGCGAAGACCCTGGGGACTCGGCCATCACGCGTCCGCAGCGCGAGTCGGACGAAGAAGGTATGAGTAGGAACGACGTCGAAGCAGAGCTGGTTAGTTTTTAGATTCGTGTGAAGACTCATGAGTATAGTGCTAACTAGATCCATTGCTATCAGAGCTCGGCCTCTATTTGAATCTAGGTGTCATCACAGGTTGCGACGTAGAATAGCGTACTTTACGAAGTATGAGTATTGCCCTTGAAGTGCCCTCTGTCTAGATCTGTCAAATCAGGTAGTATAGGCTTTATGGGCGGTTTGGTGTACCCAATACCGGCAGAACACAATATTTACGCAGATTAGGAATTGTGTAGGAACATGCACAGTAGTTGTAGATGTCACATCATGACCGCGAGGCTCGAAATCGCAGGCTGCACCTCCTCAATGGATATTGACTCACATCTTCCGAAGAGGTTGACCTGTGTGTGAATTGAATGAGGAAAAAGTAAAAGAACTAGCCCACCGCGAGGGTCGAACTCGCAGCCTTCAGATTACGTAAGCATTGTCACGTGCCCGCAACTCGTAAGAGTCTGACGCTCTATCCGATTGAGCTAGGCGGGCGATATCAGGGAGTAAATTTAACACCCTATGATTGGGTTGGCGGTTTCTCCCTGTCGGAGTTGAAACACCGCCCAAACCTTATTTTCTCTGGCTCATCCACAGAAACGACAAGCCCTCACCGCCGCTCGCAGCGACCGACTCCAAACTCGACAACCTCGGACCAGGTTCGTCCTCGTCGACCTCCCATCCATCCTCGCCGCTAATCTTTGTTGTTTCCTCGTCGTAGCCTCCGTTCCTCAAGCTTCAAAATGACCCACGACTCCGTTTGGTTCTCTCGTCCCCGCAAGTACGGCAAGGGTAGCCGTCAGTGGTACGCACATCTCCCATATCGTCGTTGAGGACTGCAACTGAAAGTAACTGGTACGATAGCCGTGTCTGCGCTCACCAGGCTGGTATCATCCGCAAGTACGGCCTCGACCTCTGCCGTCAGTGCTTCCGTGAGAAGTCTGCCGCCATCGGTTTCTTCAAGGTGCGATATCCAGCTGCCTCAATAGCTCTGGCTTGTACTGAACATTATTATCCCTTCTCCTCAGACACGATGATTTCTTCATCCATACTCTCCCTTGCGCGCTCTGATCATGCTGTCTCTGTATCCACTTCACTTCCATAAGCCGGCCGTCCTGTATGCATCGCTATGAGAAATCCCACAAAACATTGCATACTCTCATTCATTTGGGCGTAGCGGGAAGCACCACCAGTGTATCATTTGGAGACGAGAACCTTGCTGTGCGGTATGCATCCAGCCTCATGCTATCGCTGCTGTTTTCGGTTCTTTCGTTCTCTCGCGTGTAACATATAGACGTTATTGGATCTCGACGCACATATATGCTCGTAAATACGTCGTAAGAAGGGAAACATCACCACATCTTAAGAGAGAAATCAATGCAAACTGCCAGAATAAAGACTAAACGAGCTATACATGAATACTACCTAGGATACATAAACAAGAAACCGTGCGGGGAGCAAGGGGTACCAACGAAAAGAGAAGAAGACAGCCGGATCCGGAATGCAACACGGATATGTACAACGAAAGCGCAAATATTGCAGGAAAATGCCTCATATGAATGATAAAACGAAGCCAAAAGAAAAGTCCGCGATAAATACTGGATGAAATGGCGGGGTAGCGCAGGATTCTCCTCTAGAGACGCCTCCATGACCGGTGCCCAACAACTACTGCGCCCCCGAGCCCCCAGAGAAAGCTTCTCGTACACTCCTCCGCAGTTCCTCGTGGTCACGTCCCATAACGCTACCTGCCCGGCTGTCGATGAGCGATCCAGCCTGTATCTGCGATGCAGGTGCGCTAGGAGTCAACGCGCCGTCTCCATCGCCGTCCGTGAAGTCCAAAATACGTCTCGCCAAAAGCTGGATCTCCCCTTGCCCTTCGCCACCTTCGGTGTCCTGGTATGAGTGTTGTGAATGGTGAGAACGGGGTGTACCGCCGATGGATGAGGTGGGTGTGGACGTTCGTGTGGTAGCCAGTTGACGGATGTTCGGTATCAGGATGTTCGAGCTGCGGATGTTACTGATAAGTTGAGGGTCTGGGGAATTTCATGTTAGTTAGATGGTAAAGCGGGAAGATAGCTTGCAATTACCTCCGGATTCGAGGAGCTGTACGATAGTCCATACAGCGATATGCTGGAATGTGGCATCGGGGCTGGTAAGGAAACGGTAGAGATACTTATGCATGCCGCCTTCCGGCTTATCCCAAACGTCGTTAAATGCAGAATAGTCATCAGATGTCGTACGTCCGTCTGCCAGCACGATGGTCAGTGAGCCCATGAACAAGCATCATGAACTAACGACCCACCCTTCGACGAAAGATTTCCCAATGCCGCTGCGCTGTTGCCTTGTACCTCCGAGCTAGGCGAGTTCGTCAGGGGAATCAAAACTTCGCAGATGCCCATCTCAAGAAGCTGTCCCTTCAATTCATCTGGAAATCCCCGTCAACTGTCAGTTCGTGAGAGTACCAAGATCACACTTACCGCTCAACGCAAGGACAGCAATACAAGCTGTCATCTCGCTCTGCACGTTCATAGGAACCTCGAGCACGAGCTCTTTGATGCTCTGAACAGCGCCAGCCTTGACAATAGCGAGCTTGTTCTTCTCAGAGGAGGCGGCGAGGTTGCGAAGAGTGGAGATGGCGTGACATTGGACCTCCTCGTTGTCCTTGAACGACAGGAGGTTGATGAGGGGTTGTAAGAAGCCGGACTCGATGATGGGTGACTCGTTATGAGGGTGGATCGAGACGTTGCGAACGCACGCGGCGGCGGAGAGGATCAAGGGGAGGTATGCGGATTGGAGGAGGCGCAAAAGTGATGAAAGACCATCGGCCTTGACGATCTCGAGCTGGTATTTCTCTGTAAAGAATGAGATATAGTGAACATGATCATAGGCGTGAACCTTACCATCACTGGCCAAGTTACGAAGAGCCAGGGCAGCTTGACACTGGACCTTCAGACTTGGGCTGTCCATAAGCTGAACAAGGCTGGAAACAAGTTTAGGTTCCGTTTGAGCTAGCTTCTTCCTGTTGGTGGCTTGATGACAGGGTTTAGAAATGACAATCGCGACTTGTGTGAATTCTCCTACCATCAACAGCAATATTGCTCAACGCAGTTGTACAGTAATACTGCACATCTGTATCTTGTGAGCTAAGCAGACTGACTAGAACAGGGATCGCGCCTGCATTGACGAGCTGCTGCCTGTTCTCGTCTGTGCAAAAATTGGTCAGACATGACTGGAGCCCTAACACAAGATGGACTGACCGGAATGTGTCATGTTGAGCAATGCACCAGTGGCATTTCGCTGCACTCTCATATCCCTTGACTTCGCCAAGCGGGTAAGCGGCACAAGAGCGCCAGACTTGGCAATCTTGGTCTTGTTGTCATCTGTAAACGAAGTTAGAGGCGAGCAACCAAGTGAGTAGATCCTAGACGCGCACCATGTGTCGCAAGGTTTGTCACACAGCCGACTGCGTTGCATTGCACTTCAACGTTCGGGCTGAGCATCTGTCGGATGAGGGGCTCCAATCCACCGAGCTTTACGATGAGAAGCTTGTTATCCGCTGAAAGGCGACTGAGTAGACGTAAGGCGTTATCAGATAAACGACGCACTATTCACTGCCAAATTTCCTAGTGCGGCGCTTGCTGCTCTCTGAACCTCTGTGTCATGGCTACCAAGGAGGAAGAGGATGGGATCGAGGGTGTCACGACCGACCGGGCGGACCTCCTTCTCGGTAATCTCGGCGAAAGCAAGGGCGGCGCTGCGTTGCAAGTCGACATTGTCGGAAAAGGAGAGTGTGGTCAACGCGGCCAGTGGTGGTCCTTCGAAGAAGTTGGTAGAGTTTCGGTCTTTGAAGAGCTGGAGCGTGAGCAACCGGAGTTTCTAGGCGTGCGCAGCATACACACTTTCTAGGAATTGGAGCAAATCTGCGACTGCCTCCCGCTCATTCTCTAGCAGCAGTGGCTCATACGATTGCGCCTTGCGCGAGGAGACTGCGGTGAAATGCAAGTAAGAAACCGAGCGTCAGAGGTACTGGTGACATCAAGGCAACAGAACGAGAAAATCGACGAACAGCATGATTCGCAGCAGCTTGAGACAACACCCATCGCTCTTTAACGCAGGCCTAGCTGTTTGCAGTGAGAAGCTAGAGCAGAGGATGGAGGAGGAGAGGAAGGAGATGGAGGACGAGGTAAAAGCTGCGAAACTTGGCTGGGCTCCCCCGCTCATGTTTGCCTGAGCAACCGCCCATCCCACGTGGGGTTAGCGCCCATGTATATGAGTCTGAGACCAGTAGCTGCAGACGTTGCTTCCACCTCGACTCTCATCTTCATCTGCTATAAATTTGCCAACAGCGTGAGCCACTGGAATAACGCATTCTCAAGCTGCTGCGTGGCAGAAACGTCTCGCATCCTCAAGTTTTGACGGTCTGCAGTGGTACGAAGCCCATGCGGTTTCTCTTCTCGCGTTCTCTCGTTAGATTCAACTGCTTCCAGCCACGCGCTAGGAACGTACACACATATCGCGCTCGAGTACCTGCAAACATGGAAATCAAGCTGACTGAGGTCGAGGACAGAGTGTGCACTCTTCTCGACGACTGCACAAAATGGATGAAGAACGAGCACAATCTCGACACATCCTGCAGGATTGCCGGTGGATGGGTGCGGGACAAGGTCAATATTAACTCCTCGTGGGTCGCTGGCATCTCCGAGATGAGAGACACGCTGAGCCCTTCATGTATATTATAGCTGTTGGGATTGCAGAGTAATGATATAGACGTTGCCCTCACAGACATGATGGGACTCGCATTCGCAGAAAAATTCCAGGAGTATTGCAATTCGCTCGAAGGCGTACCTATAGAGAAGATTGCAAAGGTAGAGAAGAACCCCGACCGTTCCAAGCATCTCGAGACGGCAAAGGCCAAAGTCCTGGACATTGAGCTTGATTTCGTCAATTTGAGAAGCGAAGAATATGCAGAAGACAGTCGCATACCAACACAAATTGTAAATTCCCTCTTCTGTTGACATTGTCAGTGCTTTGACTCGCTTCAGGCCTTCGGTACCCCGTTGCAGGACGCATTGAGAAGAGACATCACAATCAACGCACTATTCTATAACGTACACTCTCGGGAAGTCGAGGACCATACAGGAAAGGTCAGTAGACTAATACTGTACCTTCTACTTCTGACGTTTTGCCCAGGGACTCGAAGACCTCAAAAATGGCATCGTGCGAACACCCCTTGCGCCTCGTGAGACATTTATGGACGATCCTCTACGCGTTCTCCGCTGTGTCCGATTTGCTAGCCGGTTTGGGTTCACCCTGGTCCCAGAATTGCAAGCTGCAGCAAAAGACGAACAAATTCAGGTGAGAAACGATGAACAGACCGTTTTCACGTCCTAAAATGCTGATCTGTTGCAGCATGCGCTCAATACGAAGATAAGTCGAGAACGCGTCGGCGAAGAGCTGGATAAAATGATGAAGAGTAAGCTTCCTCATCTATGCCTCCAGTATCTATCGCGAGGACTGATCTTGCATATGATCAACAAGGCAAGAATCCGCTTCTCTCCATCCAAATCATCAACGATCTATCTCTGTCTTCATCGATTTTCGACGTCCCAGCAGCAGTCGCGCCCAAATTCTCCGTACCACCCGGCCCTCCCAGTCAAGGTCTCGCTGCCGCTTCAATCCTACGCCTCTTGACCGAACCTCCCGAGCCGTCCCCCGCACTACTGCCTCTTCATCCCACTTTGAAAAATGCTTTCAGACCCGAACCCACTGCACCCGCAAGATTGTACCTCGCATGTGCGCTCACTCCTTACCGACGCGTGACATACGAAGATGCGAGGGGAAAGACACATTCCGCCGCTGAAGCAGCCATACGCGACGGAGTGAAACTTGGAGTGCAGAACCACTACCTGGACGGCATACCAGCTCTCTTCGCCTCAGCCGATCTTCTCCAAAATCCCCAGATCGGAGGAGAGAAGGAGCGTGTACGCATGGGTATATCGCATTATCGTTACCAACCTTGCGAGCGCTGATTCTAGAGTTGTCGTCCGTAGGTCTGCTTCTGAGAGAGAAGAACGTTCACAATCCACATACCGGCTCATATTGGGCGACGTCCCTGCTGTTCTCTCTCGTGCAGGAACTCGTACCGTTTTGGGACGTCAGCGCAAAACGCTTGGACGGTAATACTACTTATTTTCACTCGCCGTTATTACAAGGTTCCTGACTCCTCTCATCCCTCTCCTGTAGAACAAGCGGCATCTAATCGGATCGAAGTATACAACACGTTCGTGTCTCGTGTCGAAGAATTAAAACTCCACGAGGTAGTAGAAGCCCGACCTCTACTTGACGTACGTCTCGTTTCGTTCCGCAATCAGACGCTTGTGCCACTCGTACTCATACCTCTTGTTCACCGCTCAGGGAAAGACAGTCGTAGAATTATTGGAGACCAAATCGGGGCCGTGGCTCAGCAAGGTGCTTGCGAGTGTTGTCGAGTGGCAATTGGAGTATCCGGAGGGCACAAAGGAGGATTGTCAGCGGTGGCTCAGGGAGGAGCTTAAGGCGGGTAGGATATCGTTCGACGCACCGCCGACTCGCGCTGCTCCGGCGAAGCGAGGTAAAGGCGACGGGAGAGCTAAAGGTACGAAGAAGACCAAGGTCGAGAGTTGATGTATCGATGTATAGTATAGAACATGGCTCGGTGTTATGCACATGCCCAAGAGTTTTGGACGTTATGTGCGAAGGCCGGGACACAACGAGGATGTATCGTGATGATAACGGTGATGATAATTGGAAACTGATTCTATGTTGGTTAGTATACAGGAAAGCTTTATGCGGGAGACAGGTACAGATGAATAGATAGCAGATGAGATGACGATAGACGACACGAGACGAGAGCAAAGTACAGAGGCATATGGATCTACATATGAGCTGGAAGAGGCCATGGCGATGGAGGAGACGAGAGTGAGACGATGTACAGCATGAGAAGAAATACAAGTGAGAGAAGAGCACGAGAGTGAGAGACATAAGTGGAAGTCGATGATATCAACCCGTCGAATTAGCAGGCGAACTCGTCGTTGAGAAACTGGCTCATGAGGTCGTCGGCATTGGGCGGAGGGAGTTCAAGAGGCGAGACCTCGCTGTTGCCATAAGGATCAACCTGGAACAGCGACGGATAGGCGACCTCGGGACCCAAAAGCGAGTTAAAAGGGTCGGTGAACGTGATACCGTCGCCACCGAAAGTGTGGTCGGCGTCATGGAAGTCGTGATGCGCAGACAGCTCGGGGCTGATAGTCGTCAACGAGGACGATGGAGATGCGAAGCTCAAGGTGAACTCGTCCAGAGCAGGCTGCATCTCGGGAGGATAGTAGGCGAGAGATGACTGGTATAGCTCAAGGTGCTCGGAGGATGCCTGGTTCGTGGTGTACGTCAGTATAGCCCGGGAAATTATAGTTGGTAGATACTCACCTGGTGAACGTCGTCTGCGAGGCTCAACGGGGGTATGTCCTGGGTAGGAACAAATGATTCAGGAGGGGGGAGGTCTGGGGAAGCCTCCTCGGATTTGACGGCGGAGGAGATTACGCCGGTGTTGGATGAGACCTCAGCCTCAGCCTGTGCAGAGGTAGAAGAAGTGACGGTGTTGGCGACGCGTCGGCGAGAGGTAGATGGATAAGGAGCATGGTCATCGCGCATGGCGCGGCGGGTGCGAGAACGACGTGAAGGACCAGCATGCGACTCCTCAACTTCGGCCTCAGCGTCCTCCTCCAACTTGACAGCGGCCCTCTCGAGAGCGTCGCCCTGGGCACCGCTCATCAAAAGTTCGGCAAGGTACTTGCAATGCTTAACCTCTGTGCTGGCGTCCTTCTTCACCCTCTTCTTCCCTGTCTTCGTCTTGTAGTTAGGAGCGTACTTGTATCCGGGGTAGCGAGCCTTGTGCTGGATCTTCTCGATGTCGGCGAGGTGGAGAAACGGCAGCCTCGAGTCGTACGGCATCTTCTGCCAAAGGTGTCCAGCAATACGGCTGATCTGGCGGTGGTCGCGCTCCTTCAGCCTCCCAGAAGCGCAAAGGTCGGAGCGGAAGAACATGAAGGCGTTGCGAGGGCGGGGGATGTGGCCGTCCTTGCGCTTGCGGCTGTGAGAGGTACGTGGAGGAAGGAGCGCAGGTGAGCTCCTGTCGCTCGCCGCATCATACTGGAAGTGTGGGGTAGGAGAGGGAGACGAGGAAGATGAAGGTGTGGTACGAGTGGCGGATGAGGCATGAGCGACGTGTTCAGTTGGATACTGAAGTTCGAGTTGCTCGAGATCGTAGTCCTCGTACTCTGCAAACAACGTTTAGTGATGGACCCACAAAGCCAAACGCCTAGTAAATAATGCACGTACCAGGATCGGCGGGCGGCGGACGGTTTGAGAGTCGACGAGAACGACGAATAGAAGGTACGTTGCGGAATACCGGCATTTTGGCGATGGCTAATGAAGCTGAGGTAGCAGGAGCAAGAGTACTGAAGGATGTGTGAGCTCGAGGACGTTCGGAGATCTGGGGGTGCAGTTCTCTGAGCCTCCTCGAGCTCAAGCCTTTTGAAGTCTCTCGAGAAGTGAATATTCGAGCCTGAGAAGTGTCTGTCTCACTGTTCGCCCAAATTGAGAGCTTCCCGCCTCGCGTTCTACACGTTGCCTGCACCTGATGTGATCGTAGATTTGTTTCCTCCTCTCCGAATGGTCTCTCGTACGTGTCACTCCGTTCCATTTCTTGCGGCTAAAAACCTTGTATATTTAGCTACAAAACACTGCACCTTGTGTTGTATACGGAGAATAGGTCTCCAGGCCATGAGAGTATATTCCAACCGACGTAAAGCGCTGAAGGCCTTAGGACCACTCAACAGCTACCATTTTTGTACAATAGCTCGGGTGACGGTCCACTAAATCTGACAGTGATCCCAACGCATGTCTGACTCCCTGGAACCCGCCCTGGCATCTGGCACCCGCAGTCCGATGGCTCGACCTAGCCAAATCTGGGGCTTGCTGGGTACTCTTCACCCTTCTGGAAACACATCATGCAATGCCGCAACGCCTGGTTTTTGGGATCACACCCCCTGCACACATCCTGTATTGCCTCGCCCTCGTTATCACTCTCTGATCTTTAATTTTGCGTGGCTTCCCTCACGTTTACTCTTGCTCTTATAGGATGCCACTCGTTCGCAATTGCAGGAAGCACTACACACTTGTCAGCAGATGTACACTCGCCCTAGCGAGCACCACGCCAGCTTCATTTGCCACTCGCTTATCTGACAGTTCATCACGTCTCCAGCCTGGCTCGAGCTGAGACCGCCGAAGTACATTGCAGAGGTATCTGTACGGCGATACATTCTCCACTGGCAGGTCCACAGAAGCATTGCAATTCAACACGCGTACGTACAAGAGGTACAGGAGTCATGATGAAGCTCGTCCAATCGTCTACGCTATCCTTGGTTAGAACTCTCGGATGAGACAATACAGAACAGCTAGAGGCACTTCACACGATTATGGAGACCTACCATTATGAATAGTTGGTCGTCTCCTTGAAACAAAGCCGCTTTGCATTGAACAACAGTGAGAAGCCGCACACAACGACTCTTTTCACACGGTACATATGTGCTCATAAACATTAACATCGTGTGTTTAGCCAGTGGCAATGCCGTCAGAAAGATTGATGGATGACCCTGCAATGCCCTCGTCTACGGTAACAATGCAAGCTTTGACAATGCCTCGGAATTGCAACTGTCTACTCCTCATCCTCCTCGCCCGCAGATGCTATCACATCGCCGTCGTCATCTTTGGTCCGACCATTTCCGACGTTACTATCACCCTTGGTCTTGCGACGTTTCGAACCCGCGATCATATCCCTGTACAAAGCAGATTAGCGATCCTCGTAGCAAACGACCAACAACAACACCACGCCTTACGACGAGTGGCACAAGGAACACGACGACAATACACACCTCTTCTTGATGGCGTCCGCCCTCCCGACTCGGCGTGCGCTGTTGACTGCATCCGCGCGTTTTACCTTGCCCATCTCGCGACGCTTCATCTTCGAGGGTTTAGGCAGTTTGAGCACCCAGTCTGGAACCGTCGAGCCCGACTGCAGAATAACATTCGCAATACTGTCATTGTACGCCAGTGGCACCGGTCAGTCATTGGTTGGACAATAACGGCAGAATGCGAAATGAAACCCACGTTTTGAGGAACGGTGCGTCCTGGTCGGTGAAGTATGTGACGGCTTTTCCTTCTCTGCCTGCACGGCCCGTTCTACCTATCAAATGCCAAAGAGAGGTATTGTGGTCAGCTCTGTTATTATTGTGGCATGGCTCCGTCAGAGCAGAAAAGCGAGACGATTTACTTACCTATGCGATGCACGTAGCTTTGCACGCTTTGGGGGAAGTCGTAGTTGATGACTTCGCGTACACCCTTGAAGTCCATACCTCGAGCCATGACTTCCGTGCACACCATGACCCAGCTTTCGCCTTTACGCATCCGACTAACGGTATCGTCACGTTCCTTCTTCGTCATACCCGCGTGCAAACAATCAACGTTCGGAGTTCCGGACAACACGAGCTCTTCCGCAAGGGAAGATGCACGAGGCTGAGTCGACACAAAGACCAATAAGGGAGGATTGTACGGCTGGGAGAGATGTTGGAGAAGAGTGGGTAATTTGGAAGCATCGTCTGCGACGTATGTCAGAGATTGCGCTATCAGCGGTAGTGGTGTATCCCTGTGTAGATTATTGAGCATAATGATTGATGGACGATAATCATCTGCACGAGATTACTCACTTCAAGCCGACGACTACACGGATGGGATCTCGAAGCATGCCCAAGGCAATTTTCTCCGCATTTGCTGGTAGTGTCGCGCTAAATACTGCTTTCTGGACGTCGGGGTGTGTGCATGCGGCGATGACCTCTTGCACCTGTTCCAAAAATTCCGTGTCTAACATACGGTCGGCCTCATCCAGCACAACATGTCGGACACT
Source organism: Irpex lacteus (assembly GCA_001986395.2). Lineage (NCBI taxonomy): Eukaryota > Fungi > Basidiomycota > Agaricomycetes > Polyporales > Irpicaceae > Irpex > Irpex lacteus. Next base: position 124,753 of record MQVO02000007.1, read on the forward strand.
ATCCACCGGATAAACGTTAGTCATTGGGAAACCGAGAGAGAGGTTGATAGTGTACTTGTCTAGCTGTAAGTTTCCCGCCTGCATCGCAGCTACCATCCGTAAAGGTGTGCTGATAATGATATCTACTCACAGCTTCTCCGGTCAGTGACTCGCTTAACTGCCCTAGTTAAAGCTCACACACCGACTTTGTCCCGTACGGCCTTGTCCGCCAACGTACTGGCTGTCGCCTTGCTGAACAGGACGATCTTCCACTTTCGCTTCTGTGCCAGTTTGAGACATTCGTTATGTATTTGATGGGCAAGTTCACGGGTGGGAGCGAGGATGAGTGCACGAACGCCTGAGCCCGTATCGGCTCCGGAGGACCTGCCGGCGGGGACATCGAGCAGTGACATTATGGGGAGAAGGTATGCAAGCGTTTTACCGGTACCGGTTGGGGATATGGCTGCGAGGTCTCGTTTCTAGACAGTAGGTAAGGATAAGCAGCCGACTAACAAAGATAGGACTTACTTCGAGAAGAATGGGGACTCCATGCGATTGAATACCCGTAGGATGGTTGTATCCGCTGTCCGCCAAATTCGATAGAAGCAGAGACTGGAGATTGTAGCGCACAGTTAACTCTTCAAAGGATTCGACGGGAGCTGGGACATTGTTGCCTTTCGCCGTAACTCGCTGCCTGGGCATGCTTGAAGTCGAAGCTTTCTTCGATTCGTCCCTTTCTGCGTCTTCCTCATCCTCCTCATCCTCCTCCACTACCTTAGCTCTCTTCGGCTCTTTCTCCGACTTCTCAGCACCACTCTTCCGCTTGCTTGATCCGCCCTGTGCATATTTGAAGAAGTCTAGTTCTGGGGGCAGCTCCAAGTTCGTCTCAGTTGCTACTGCTTTCCCCTTCTTGTCTATCTTCGACTTCTAAATTCGAAGCATGCTACTTAATATGCTAAGATTGGCACGAACAAGGACGAAGACGTACGTGGAACAACTGAACATCGTTTTTAAATTTGTTCTTGTCAAACACAGCTCCTCCACGAGATAGTAGTTGAAAAGCTTCCATGGTCAAGTTTGTGGTAGACTATCGATGCGATAGAGCTGGTCAGAGCTCGTAGTAAGTTATTGCAAGATGAGATGAAAAGTGCTGCATATAACAATTTCTTCTCATGTATAATTGGTAAATACAAGCGCCCTTGAAAGGTGCTATAGTGTAGTGGTTATCACTCAGGATTTTGATGCCACAATTTCCTGAAACCCAGGTTCGAACCCTGGTAGCACCTGTCAGAAAGCGTAGATATATTACGCACTTTTTGCCTCTTGAGCTATGTAACTTTTTTTTTTGAGACGGACGACTCGTTTATCGCTAATTGTGGATTGTTGCTGATATGTAGCCGAAAAAGAAAAGAAAAAAAGCACATGTAGACTCATACATAGGTGCTACCAGGGTTCGAACCTGGGTTTCAGGAAATTGAGACATCAAAATCCTGAGTGATAACCACTACACTATAGCACCATGTCCGCTCTTGCCTTTAAACAAATCATATCCGCTTCATTAACTCCACGGCTTTCAATACAGTTCCACTCCTTGCCACTTTCGTCGACGTCATGCTTGACCAGCACCACCCACTCTCGCTACTTAAGAGTGCAGCCATGGGCCCGACGCAGCCTACCGACTCTCTCAACACACAACCATCATCATGATCCGCTCGACAATCTCCTCGTTCGCTCGTACTGCCGTTGCGTCGTCTTCACGGCGCGCGTTCCACACGACTCCAATCGCAGCAAGGACAGTGTCCGAAACTGCACAAGATGTAAAGGCATACTCGGTCCTAGCGCTTGGAATAAATACTCACTACTTTTCTACAGGTGAATCTGAAGGTTGGAAAAAGTCTGGCATCGGCTATTGAGAAAGGCGAGCAGGCAGCAGATGCTACTAAGCAGGCGGTCGGTTCGTGCATCCACTCACAAGTGCCCGCTTCATAGGCTGACGGTCGTTATACTTAGGTGGCTCTAGCGTCAAGGAAGTCGCAGACAAAGTAGGATAATCGCGTATTTTTTCGACACTGTTCGCTTACTAAGTGTGCCGCTCCAGGTAAACAAGTCTGTAGGACGCGGGCTCGCATCGGCCATTGACAAAGGCGAGCAGGTCACGGAGTCCACCAAGCAAACGATAGGTGTGTGCAGCCACATTCGATGAGTTGACGGTATATTTAAAGTAATCCAGGGGTGGCTTCTGCCAAGACGAAAGAAAACGCTACTATCGCTGGCCAGAAAGTCAACCAGGTTTGTCATATCTTCGTTGACCATTGATCACACATTTATTGATAACTGTATGCAGGCCGCGGCTGGCGTGCGGGAAGGCAAGGAGGACTTTAAGCAAGACGTGAAGAAGGAGCTCCGCAAGTAATATATATCACTCGACCGTGTTTAGTTGCATATAATGATCGCTACAAGTATTGAACCAACGCAATAATTGTATTACCACAGCACTCCAATGTCAATCATCTGTTAACACCTTGCCTTATTCTCTACCACTGTAGGAGGGCGCATGTGATAGTGTACCCTCACCAACGGCAATTACCTGGGTAGTGAGTGGTTTCTGTTAAGTATATGCACATAATGTAGCATTCTACTCATTTGAACCTTTAGAACGATCTAATCAAGGAGTACAATTATGTTGAGCAACGTGCGTCCGGGGAGCTCGCAAAACCCTCTCACTCCAGGCCTGCGCACCTGAGAGCATTTCGACCAAGAAGAACATATTGAACTCTCTTATCACTCACATACGCCATTTACAGTGATACATCACCCTTTTGAGCGTACATCAACTTGACACCACTGCGCCTGCATCACAGAAGACTACAGCGCTATACATGTCGATCGACAACTACACCCGGTACGCTTCCTTCACGTCTTTCGCGCCTAATACACTTCTCGGTATGCCCAAGGAACTACAAGAACCAGTCCGCCACCTTCCAATTCCATCCCTCCCTTCCCATCATCACCTCCTGACAATCCACCCAACGCATCACGCCTTCTCCCAATTTGCACAATCCACTTCTGCATGTCTTCAAAATCACTGCGCACACGTCGATCTGCGAAACCTCTGTGTCGCTCCACGATATGTTAGTGTTCACTGTTGCTGGGAGTACACGACTGTCACGCCCATGATCCTAATATCCCAAGACAGATCCGCGACCACAGCTCCCTCTCGCCTCCAATAACCACTCGTCGAAGCGCGCCAGTGCGTATTTCTGTCTGGCATGCGTCATTTGGGACTGGCTGCGGTACGGTGCAGTGCAGTATGTGCTTCTGGTGATTGATATGCGTGGTGGCGTATATCTACCCCTCGCGGCCGTGGCTCGATACGAGGTAGGCAAGTAGATTTGCTTGTCCCCGTTCCGGATCCGAGTCGACGTCCTGTGCCTCAGCCTCAAGTTCTGAATCCCCGGTCCCGAGTTTTACGAGAGGACGAATCGTCATGGCCGGTGATCTGGATGTTGGGTTTATGGCGGGGCCGTTGCTCGCGCTCATTTGCTTTGCTCTCATGTGGGTCCCCGTATGGTTTCTTACCTGGTCTATTTCGGATGTACTGACGTGCAATCTTCTTGTGTAGTTTGTTCGGCGTGTTCACAGCTCAGATATACTACTACTGGCTGACCTACGAAGAAGACTCGTCTTTCTTGCGGCACTACGTCTCCGTCCTATGGTAGGTACCCTTCCCTATATCTCGACGGTGGCTACTCATGTATGTTTGTCTTAGGCTGCTAGAAGTTACGCACACGGTTCTATGCATTCAGATCGTGTACCACTACTTGATCAACTACTTTGGTGATATTGAGAGTGGACTTGCTCGTATAGTATGGTGCGTAGACTCACTTTATCACCTTACTCTGCTCTTAATGGCTCTTGATTCTTCTAGGAGTTTCCCAGTAAGTCGATATTATGATGTTCTGCTAAAATGAGGAGTTAAAATTCTTTGGGACGCAGGCCACAATCGCCCTGGAAGTTTGCATAGTGTGCATGAGTCAAGGGTACGTGTTGCTCAAATTGCTTGTTCCTTTTCTGGGCCAACGCACTAACGCACATGGCGAGCAGCATGTACATATACAGAATATGGCACTGTAGGCATTATCTCTTTTTGCCCTCCTTTGTGAGACAAACTACTCAAACAATTGTTCGGCAGTGAGCAAGAAGTCCTTCTTAATCGCGGCCGTACCAGTAAGTCTTCTCAATCATCTGTTCGGAGACCTGCTGAGTGTTGTTCGATGCAGACTCTATTTTTGTTTGCGCGGTCATGTAAGCATATCGTCTCGCTTTCGCCGCGCTGAGCTTACTATATCATCCAGGTTTCAGTATTGGTGAGGATTTACACTGGAATTCTATGATACCCACTGATCCGTCTGAACTACAGCCAGTGTTGCGTTTCTGTGAGTAGCGATGCAGCTTTTACATCTAACGAGCTGAACACACCTCAAACAGGTATCACTACGACACATGGGTGAACTTCCACGCACACACCGCACCACCTGTTCGTCTCCCCACATCAATACCCCTGCTCCCCACTAACACAACCCCCACTCTTCCAGGCCACAGTAACAAGTGCCTTCACCCTCGCCGTAATGACCGACATCTCAGTAGCCTCCCTCCTGGTGTATTACCTGTACGTTCGACAATCGGTCGCTTTCTCAAGGTCGGTATGCCCACCCAGTATTTTTTCATTGTTGTGGTTGTTGTTGTTGCTAGGTCTCATATGCAGCGTTTGGTGCTGTTTGGTAGGACGAGGCATATTATTCAGACGTTGATGGTTTATACGATTAATACGGGAGCTATTACTATGTGAGTGTCGTCGTGGGTTTCGACATCCGTGCGTTGAACAAAGAGTGCTGACGGCGTGTTTGGTGTAGATTGTTCTCGGCGGGTGTGCTTGCTACCGTGAGTATGGACATAACGGTATGACATGATATGAAGCTCACCCCGGAGTGGCAGTTCAACCTGTTCAAGATGAGTCTACTGTTTGGAGGGTTGATCGAGATCATCAGCAAGCTCTACGCGAACTCGATGTTGGCGATGTCAGTCATGTTAATTACGCTTTACTGGTCTTCGTATTGACCACCTTCTCGTCAGGCTCAACGCAAGGCAGACAATTCTAAACCGCGACCGTGGAGAAGGAGCAGACGTCTTTACGTCCGTAGAGCTCACGAGACCGAGAGTAAGCCTCCATGTCTCTCAGCGTCCTCGTATTCCGTTCAATAACGGTCCTCGTAGGTTCAAGAAACACGTGTCCAGATCTATACTGAGACATCTATCCAAGACGTGTGTATTAGTATTTCGGATGGGGTTGGTAGGACTTACTCACGTCTGTATAGGATATGGGCAGAAGGCCGAGTGGTCGTGCGGAAAGCCTGAGCGCATACTCGAAGGACAGCCCCAAGCTTGATGCATTCAACATCGCCTAGAAATGACAGGAAACAAATTGTTAGCAGTAGATGCCTACGAGGTGTCCACTGTTATTGCATGCACCTGCGGAACGACCCACGATCATTAGTTAGTATGACACCATGAACAGCCCTGTATGCATTATTTATGCACGTCCTGTGTTAATTATCACCAGACTTTGGTCTCACGACTCCCGCGGTGGCGGTTCTCCCGCCGCTGCGCTCTCGTCTGCTCTCACCAGAACCCGCAGTGACAGACAGTGAGATGATCGTCCTGGCGGGGAAGTCGGCCGACCGAACGCCACAAAGGTGACATGCACCAGATCCGGCAACATTTCTCACGCTCCGGCCTCTGGGCCGAGCTGGAGCACGCCGGGTTCACCGAGACTTCCTCGGCGACGTTTTAGTCATATGTCACTTGTCATGTCAGAAATCGACTGATTCTTGTTTTCGACCAATCAGAACGCGCTGTTCTAACAATTCAAGTAGGAAATAATTTATCTCGATGCTTTCCTTTTTTACCCCAATACCCACGGACATATCGCGTCCCTGTCTCCCCTCGCCACCGTCGCCATCGTCTTCATCGTCGTCCTCAACGTCCACCGCGACCGCGACCTCGACCCCCGACTCCCGCCCCCGCCATGGCTTCATTAAAAGTATCTATCCCCTCGTCGGTGTCCGACGCCGCATCCTCCAATGTCCTGCCAGCGATACCCAGTCTTCTTCCGAGCGGTAACTGGTTTTACACGTCCGCCGCCATCGTCCTGTCCCTACTTGCCCTCGAGCAGACCGTGTACAGATACAAGAAGCGTCACCTTCCTGGGTCCAAATGGACCATTCCTATCATCGGCAAGTTCAAGGACTCGTTGAATCCTACTATGGAGGGTTACATGGCGCAATGGAAGTCCGGTGCGCTGAGCGCCCTCAGCGTTTTCAATATGTACGTGACATGGGGTATGTTTAAAATCCAATTTGGCCCTAACATTTCTATTGTAGCTTCATTGTGATGGCGTCGACGAACGAGTATGCGCGCAAGATCTTGAACTCGCCCACCCACGCTGAGCCCTGTCTCGTGCACTCTGCCAAGCAGGTCCTGAATCCTGATAACTGGTGCGTCTTCTATGAATTTTGTCTGAGAAGTCCCAGTATTTAGTTCAACTTCGTTGTGCAGGGTATTCTTGACCGGCAAAGACCACGTCGAGTATCGTCGCGGCTTGAACTCCCTCTTCACTCGCAAGGCTCTTGGGTAAGCTCTTTTGCTCGTATATCTACCAAATACACATGCTCATATCGTTCAGTCTCTACATCGGCATCCAGGATGCTATCGCTCGCAAGCACTTCACTCAGTGGTTGGAGGCCGCGAAGGACGGCCAGCCCAAGCCCATCATGATGACCGCACGTGATCTGAACATGGAGACATCCCTTCGCGTCTTCTGTGGTAACCACATTCCTGAGGATGCTTCTAAGGAGATCAGCGAGAAATACTGGGATATCACTCGTGCTCTCGAACTCGTCAACTTCCCTCTCGCTTTCCCTGGTACTAAGGTCTACAGCGCTATCCAGGCGCGCAAGGTTGCGATGAAATGGCTCGAATTCGCTGCGCGCAAGTCGAAGGAGAGCATCGCAGCTGGTAACCCTCCCGAGTGCATGTTGGAGGAATGGGTCCAGATCCTCAACGAGCCGACGTACAAGGGACGACGGGACTTTACCGACAACGAGATGGCTATGGTCGTGTTCTCATTCCTCTTCGCTAGCCAGGATGCTATGAGCAGTGGTCTGATCTACGGCTTCCAACACTTGGCCGATCACCCTGAGGTTCTTGCGAAGGTCAGGGAGGAACAGGAGCGCGTGCGAAGGGGTGACAACGAAAAGCCCTTGACGCTCGAGATGATGGACCAAATGCCCTACCTTCGCGCCATGGTCAAGGAGACCCTGCGTGTCAAGCCTCCAGTCACGATGGTTCCCTACAAGACCACCAAAGCCTTCCCGATCAGCGAGGACTACACGGTTCCTTCCGGCAGCATGGTCATCCCCGCCTTCTACCTCTCCCTCCACGACCAAGACGTGTACCCCGAACCCGAAAAGTTCCTGCCCGAACGATGGCTTGATCCCGAGTCCTCGGCCAACACCAACCCGAAGAACTACCTCGTCTTCGGCAGCGGACCACACAAGTGCATCGGATTGGAGTACGCGATGATGAACATCGGTCTCGTACTTGCCGACGCAGCTGTGTTGATGGATTGGGAGCACGTCACGACGCCCGAGAGCGAGAAGGTCCAGATCATCGCGACGCTGTTCCCCAAGGATGGATGTCTGCTCAAGCTCACGCCCCGGCAGCAGCAGTAAGCAGTAGACGGAGACCGAGGTCGTGGGGGTGTGAGGGAAGGACCCCGTTTGGATGTTGATGCGTGATATCGATGCATCGTGTTCTATACATACATACCTAGTGTTTATTGTTACTTTAGGGCCTTCCGCGCACTCTCTTTTCTTTCGGTCCGCCGTTTACACCGTTCGTTTTTAGACTTTTTAAACCTTGAATAGTACACATACCCGTCTGGAAGTAATGGATTTGTTACACTATGGTGTACTTTCTCACTTGTTATCATGCACTATTGGCATTGCGGGTTGCGGGATGTATGCGCGTTCGAGGAGATGGGCGTCCATCGCTCGTGTCAAGATGCTCTTTATTCTCTTCCGCCATCTCGACATGTCGAAGCTCGCTCAGCATGCATTTTATTCACCGACACAGTAGCAGAAGGTTCAAGAGCCTCGCTGAAAGCGTGTGTATGTATCATGATTGACGGTCAAACGGGCTGTTCGCGGTATCCGTTATTTGCGGGTTTCGTTGTGCTGGCCTAGTCGACTGAGTGAAGCTGCAGGGCTCACATTGCCACAGTTGTAAGTCCTTTGTATGGACTTCTGAATCCACTTGGTATGCTCATTGTCTTATATACACACAGGACAGCTTGTACTACACTCAACGCCCTCTGAGATGCGCCACGATACTTCGAACTCAATCACCTACTACATCGCGGTGCTTGACAACCTGGCCATTCCAGAGATGCAGATTCGTGTTGTGTGCTGACGGACACGTTTTATTTCAGTGTTCATCATCTCGTCGAACAAACTTTCTTCAGCACGCCTCCAGCAGGAACAGCGCCCATCATCTCAATGAATATGTGAAGGACTCCAATTACCCCGAACTTTACGAGCTCTCGACAACTTGAAGGCGTTCGGCATCTCAGGCTTGGCAGTCCAGCACCAAGTTATCGCATTGAGACGTAGGTTGTCATGACTTCCACAAGACCACGCATAGCTGGCCACTGTCGCCTGCGTCGATAGTCTTCGCCACTGACGTAAGTGTTCCATTCGTCTCTAAACAGAGTGAAGCGAGGTTGAAGGGCGTGCTGACAGTCTCGTGTCGCAGAGACCTATCTGTGCAAGCGATCTACTTATATATGCTGTTTATGATCAATTTTGATGGTGTGTGATTCTCCAAGCTCAAACACATCTGGCATCTGTCCTAAATTACAATCTGTCATCTTCGAGATGTGACCTTCTGACGGATGCACTATGATCCACTGCGTACCTCGCGGGCCCTTTGACGCGTCTTGCCTGCTTTGCATCCCACCATCTTCTGTCCTGGCTGCATTCCAGTATACCCCACCAACGTCCTACGGCTAGTGTCGAGGAAACACACTCTTTGAACCTATGAACCATCGACGAGCTCTGTGGCTTCCCACTTGTGTCTATTTTCTTGGTATAAGCCTCGTCTTCAGTCCCCGCGTGGCTGCAGACCGAGTCAATGTCACAGTCGACGATTCATCCTCAGACATCGTTTACGCTCCTCTATCTGGATGGAACGTCGAAAATGACTGCAACGGGTGCACTGCTCATCCGGATGCCAGTCTGACGCACGGAGGGACGTGGCATGATACTAGTTTTCCACCCAATGGCACCGCCCAAGACCTCCGAACAGCTTCAATGGAGTTCACTGGTAAAGGCGTGTTGTCGATTTAGTGCACTCGTACTAACAGCTTTACAGGATCTGCACTATATGTGTACTGCATCATCTCTCAATCAATTGACCATCCCTTTGGTACTTCGGACATGACATTCTCAATTGACGGGAATGTCGTCGGACATTACACGTCTGTTCCGAACGGAGACAAGACATACGATTATAATGTCCCAGTCTATGCGAACGATTCCGTTGGATCTGGGTCCCACTCCTTTACAGTGACAAATGGCACACCTGGAGGTCCTGAGACTCTGCTTCTTCTGGATTATATCATATACTCGTGAGTAAGCCAATTATTTTTATCAACGTAAATGAGACATATGTTGATACCATTTGATTGTGTAGAAAGGATATAGATCCACCGCCTACTTCTCCAACGATCGTAACCTCGCCTCCACCAGTCTCTGCCCCACCCATCCCCCCATCGACGAATCCTGCAGCCCAGGTGTCATCCACACCCATCTCCAACGAGCCTTTTATATCAAGCACTGCGCTCAAGTCGCCTATACCAGGGACGTTTTCGAGCACCGCATCAGCCCAGTCCTTTCTGTTGTCTTCGCTATCGGTGTTCACGACTACCTTGTCATCCGGACCCACAGTCACCACTGTACTATCTTCAAACGCCAGCCCCTCTGTGTCGGGATTATCCGCAAACTCGGAGCTCTCTCCATCATCAACATCCCATACTCGGACGACCGTTATTGCTGCGACCGTGGCTGGCTGCGTCGTCCTCATTCTAGTGCTGCTGGGTCTATTTTTGTGTTGTCGAAGGAATGTCAGGAACTCCTCTCGGGATACTGCACCAATAGAAACGATCGTGCCAACCTCCCAACAGCCGAACAGCTATGTCGGAGTCTCTACAGGATATAGAGATGTGCCGCCTGTCTTACATGGTGGCGCTCACTCTGAAATCGGCACCAACCCCTTCTCGGATGAAGGCGAGCGAACTCTCGAGGGACGCGATTCCGAGAGGTCTCCTTTCGCTGACTCCTCCACGAATCTATTCTCTTCTGCCTATTCAGATGGCGTCTTGGAACCGATCGCCTCCCACTCAGGCGATGGCACGCGAACGACCAATACACTCTCCAACAATATTGCCGCGTCCACCTCTACCTATTCAGATGGCGTCTCCGAGCCGATCACCTCCCACTCAGGTGATGGTACGCAAACGTCTCATACACTCTCAAACAACATCGCTGCGCCCACTTCCATCACGTCACAAACCTCTCACTCCCGAATTTCATTGAAAGGACCCACTGCGACATCACCTACGTACGGTTATTCTAGATCAACACCACGAGGCCCACGACGCATGTCTTCACTGTTGTCACCCGCCCCCACCTTAGCATCGAGCTCAGTAATTGGGGAGGATCCTCCTCCAGCTTATCAAGCGTAAAAGGTGTCTTGGCTTTTGCAATAGGCCACCGTTGGACTCTTCTTCACACACGCCAGACTTCGACAGCTTCAACTCGCCACATTCGTTTAGTACTTGCTAGTTCCCCAGAATCAATGCCCCAAGATCTTTTAATAGTGCGGATTCTTCCCTCCCTCCCTCCCTCCTTTCTCTCTATGTTCTTCCACCTACTATCGGCACGCCAATGAAACCCGTTCTCACCAGTCATACCATTTACTGAACTGCTTCTTAATCGTAACGGCCCGTCTATCTGCATTCACGGGAGTCCCACGAGGTATGTTTGCATCTTTGCATCACGGCGTCATGACCGATCTGTCTAACAAAATTGGACTTACGCTATTGATAGGTTCTCATCTCCACGCTCTCGTGGATATCTGTATGGATTCCCCTACATCCAGTGGACTTCACTGCTCTGCTGATCGCAAGTCTGTTTCGCAGATACTCACGAGCTCTCTGTTGAGGCTGATTGCGACCTAGGTGGCTGTACGAATCAGGCACCCGTATGCTGGCAGAATCATTGAATGAGAGCAGGACTCAACACCAGGAGTTTCTTCGATGTAAGATTCGTGAATTCCTCTCACGCTTCAGCGCACTGATGGAAGTCTGATAGAGACTCATACTACTGTATGTAGAAAGGACAGATGCCGCTAATGAGTGCTCGTTCAGAACAGAGGAGTGCTGGGTAGTAGCCCTGAACCAGATATATATATACTTGTCCTGCTGCTGGCGACGATTTTCTGCGAACTGGCCTGCCTTCAACCGCCTCGCCGACGCTCTTTACCGCTCCTTCTTCCTATCGATTCTCCATATTCCCCCAATTCGCTACGTCCGCTCTTCTGAGACTCAGAGTCTTCCAATGATCTGGCCCAACTTGAAGATACCCCGGCTGAGTAGCTTAACCCCGGTCTTCATCCTAGCTCTCTTCGTCAGCAGCACCTCTGCAGCTCGCGTCAATGTTACCGTGGACGACGCAGAGGTTGATAATGGCGTATCTCGTATCACCTACAGCGATCCAACAGCTTGGAAGCAAGGGAATGGATGTACTACTTGCGCTGCGCATCCCTCTTCCAGTGACATGCTCGACGGAACTTGGCATGATACTAGTTTCCCGACCAACGGCACTCAAGCGGATTTGAGAAATGCAACCTTGTTGTTCAACGGTAAGTATCTATTATTGCACGAGATCATTTGTTGATTCCAATCCCGCTATTTAGGATCTGCGATATATGTCTTCTGCATTATTTCCCACTCCCTTGACAATCCATTTGGTAACTCGGATATGACGTTCTATATCGACGATGAAGTCGTAGGCAATTACACTCTGTATCCCAGTGGCGATCCGACCTACGACTACCACGTCCCCGTATATACGAACACTTCGATTATACCCGGAGCTCACTCGTTCAAATTGCAGGGCGGGAGTGTTGGGGGTGCATGGAGCATTGTACTCCTGGATTACATCGTGTATACGTACGTATTTGCTAGTGTAGTGACCGGGTTACAAAACTAACTATGGGGCAATACAGTCAAGATAGTGCAGATGTTGCCCAGCCGTCCAGCTCCTTATCTTCGAAATCCAGCGGCTCTCCTTCGATAAGCCGGAGTAAGGTCCCAGTCGTCTCTACGTCCTCCTCGACTCCCATACCCTCCTCATCGTCTTCTGCAACGGGCGCGCAATCCAACGGTTCGAAAAGCGCTACTTCCTCCAATAAACGGACGGTTATCATCGCCGTCACTGTTTCTTGTTGTGTCGTTCTCGCAGGAGTCGTACTGGTAGGGCTGTTCTTCTGGCGTCGAAGACGCGCGGCTGGTACGTACGACCAGCATGAGCCAGACACAATGGATAGAAATGTGTCTAGCCATATGACGAATCCTCTTATGTCCGGGAGCTCTCTTCTGGGGCCACAATCACCTCTCAGTGGCACCAGGGAACGCCTACCTGTTCTGGCTTCATTGGGCGGTGGACAACAGCAGACTAGTTCAATGTCGCCCTTCGGGATCGAACCCTTCATTGATAACCGTGCCCAGGGACAAGCAAACCTCGACCCCGAGGACCCACGTCTGGCCGCCGCTCCTGCGAATACGCTTGGCACGGCTTCCTCTTCACCAGATATGTCGCCCCCGGCTTCCGCTTCTACAACCGGCTCGTCCGATACATTTGCGACGACCGGCTCTCGTTCACCATTGATAGTTCAAAATATTCCCGTAGGGCAGTCTGGTACACAACGCTCGCAAAAACGGCGTACCTCAGGAGCGCAGCCTCCTGCGGGGCCTCGACGTCAAAGTACCTCTGGAACGCTGGCCGCATCGGCACCAATGTCCGAAATAGGTGAGGACCCTCCGCCAGCATATGAGGCGGACGAGGGTCCTCGTGTGCTGTGAGGGAAGACTGTGAGGTATGATTATCTGCTTGCTTACTTGTGGCGATTTACTTGCTCATTTTTGATGCAGGAAGTCAATACTTATTATTATCAGTTAGTTTAATTGCGTGTCGTTCGTGAGTTTATTTCAGTGAGTCATGAAGGATTAAACCCTTGCTATTATGTTTCTGGCCTGTTTCCCCCATAGCATAGCATAGCTTCGATTGTCGTACACTACCGTGACATACGACGCTGTCTTTGTATAATCTTCAAGATGTTTATTCCAATCACGGACCGGCGGCTCCCGAGACCGATCTGTCTAACAACAGTGATCTGCACGGCCAAGGTATAGACAGGTCCACATTGCCACGTTCTTTAAATTTTGCGGTGATTGTGGGACTACCACGGCGGAGGCATTTCGTGGCATTGATGCCCTCTGTTGAGGCTGAAGTCACCGTGAGTGTCCTTACACTGGCAACCAAACGACTGGCCATAGTTTCATTTGTGTTACTCCCAGAACCACGATGGCTCTGAGTTGAGGCTGCACTGGTACTACAGTTATCGAAGCCTGATACTAACGACATCATTTGCACAGGACCGGACCTTCAGACAAGCCATGTTCTTGATGATAGATGGTTTCGATGATGCGGAAGGGTGAAGTCGCCACGTCGCATAAAGCTGTTCCGCACACAGCAGATATAGCTCCGGGCACCGTCGTCCATGTCTATTTTGCTGTTCCTGGCTCTTCGCAGGTTGCCAAGGCCTCACAAGTTTTGTTCAGCGCATGCAGAACACCGCGGACGTCCTCCTTTCCTTTCTACCCTCTTCTTAATCTCCTTCTCTGGGCTTGGCCCATCCTGGCCTGTCCCATCGACGTTCGTTACGACATTCGCATTTGGTCAATCGCACACACACTACTTCTCATTTTGGCAAGATCTTTCCAGGTTCCTCTATGCCACCTCGGCGAGCGCTTTGGATTGAATTCCTAATCTTCGCGCTCGTCCTCCTGTCGTTTGCCCCCTGCTCGTGGGCTGTTAGCGTCAACATCACGGTGGACGATTCTGAGTCGGGCGATGGACTACCTAGCATTACCTACTCACCTCCCGGCGCGTGGAATATTGGAAACAACTGCAGTGCATGTACTGCTAAACCAGAGGCTAGCGAGGCGCATGGAGGGACCTGGCATGATGCCACTTTTCCTGCCAATGGTTCACAGAAGGATTTGACGCAGGCTACATTGGTATTCAACGGCGAGTTATCATCTTTTATTTTAAAAGATCTGTACTGCTGACTCGACGTACTTCTAGGGTCCGCCATCTATGCATTCTGTATCATCGCTGACTCGGTCATTTCCCCAACGGGCACATCTGACATGTCCTTTTATATCGATGGCAAAGTCGTAGGAGGTTTCTGGCATGCTCCCAGCGGGAACACGAGCTATCAGTACAGCTACCCGGTATACTCGAACAGCTCGCTAAGTCCTGGGATTCATTCATTCACGATGGTTGGTGGGCATATCGGAGGGGTGAAGAGCCTCATTCTCCTAGACTACTTTGTCTACTCGTGAGTTGTATACTCTACTCCAGAGGCTTCTGACTCAACATGATATAGTCAGGACGTTGCCTCGCCACCACTTTCATCCTCACTCAACTCTGACGCTGCGACTCCACCTGCGTCTGCAAGTTTCTCGGGCCCAACTCAGTTGCAAGAAACTGGAAATGGAAACCATACACGGACCGCCGCAATTGCCGCTGCGGTTCCCAGCTGCCTTCTTGCACTAGCAGCTATTATTGCCGGTATAGTGTGGTACCGTCGCAGGAAGCGTCGCCAACCCCCTGCCCGCGTTGATCAACCGACAGAGCCGAACATTACGGAGGATCCGTCGTCAAGTGGCTGGGTTGAAGATGCCTTTGGTCGCCCAGAGGGCAGCGGCATATTCGAACATCCGTCATTGACACCGAAAGGCAGCATTCCAGAGGGACTGCGAGGCGACCCCACTACACGCGGTGCTCCGAAGTACAGAAGGGATCGTTCTTTCACAGAGAGCTCGTCCGCATCAGCTGCCGGACAGAGCGACGCCCCGTTACCGAGACTCCAACGACCAATGGTACGTCCAAGTGGGAGCGGGAGTGGAGAAGGTTCCTCCAGTTCAATCGTTGCCATCGAAATGACGAAGCTAGGAGGAAGAAGCGGGAGACATCCATATGCGGCACCTACCCCCGAGCCCGACATAGAGCCCATCGTAGACGAAAGCGACCGCGGGCAACCAATCGCAAGCTCCAGCAAACTTGACCCACCGCCTCTTGCAGGGCCATCTCCGTCTACCTCAGTTGGTCCCTCTGCATCACAGATAGCACCTCCATCCTCCGACACTGCTGGATCACCCGCTACAACATCTGCGCCTAGCACGGTCCCCTCTCCTCTTACCTCCAGCTCTCTCTACCCCCTCGTGAAACCTCCTACTCGACAACGGTCTGCCACACGACCGCTTCCGATGCGGCCTGTGTTGGAATCTCAGGCGCATGCTGCGCGGTTACGACGACAAAACTCGTCTTCTGCGACTTTGCCCACTACACCGCCTGCCCCAGGAGCTGTGGATGAGGCTCCACCCTCTTACGAAGCATCAAGAGCACCTCACGCTCAAAGATGAGTCATTTTCCAGAGCTATCTCGTTTTCTTTGGGTTGCATGTAGGATACCGGGTATGTGGTTGCTGAAGTATCTTTTTCTTGGTCTGGTTGACAGTTCGGACGGACTTTTACTACGGATGTATTTGCATAGCTGTAATTTATCAGTGAGTTCTTCTCTACAACTTGGCGTTACTGTAGAGCAGTCGTCCATTGTCTCTCGTTTTAGATAGATGCATATGGATTTGTTTCGTTGTACCGTACGCTATAGCTTTAGTTACTCTACTTGGTGTACCTCCCGGATTCACGTTCTACTTACCAGTTCCCACCCGTGACCCGACACGTCTCACCTCGTTCGCAGAGAGAGGAATGTCGCCCAGCGTTCGACGTCAACAATGGTAAATCTTACTGACGGTGGATCCTGAGACTTAGGCGATGAAAACAACGTTCATCAGCCTTCACTGAAGTTGAACATCGGTACCAGTACCTTGCATTGTTTCATCAACTGATAAACACAAATCAGCCATAGAATACCTGATTCGCTGTGGAGAGATCAGGAACATGCCTCTCGAGACGAGTTACAGCTTGAGGATTGTTCAAGTGCAAAGATGATCTATGACCACTAAAGATCACAGAAGGCCCACTAGCACACACAACTCCGACCTGTCCGCAGTTCCTCAGATCCGCCTCGACTACGGCCTGTTCGCTCGTAATTTTCAGTGGCCGGAGCGGCACCGACGCAACATCCCAAATTGACATCCCACTATGACTTAGAAACTTCCATCTAATCCGACATTAGTATATCCCTATGATCTTCCGGGGAACCTAAAGTACATGCTCCAACGTGGTATACTGCGCATGACAAGAAACAAAATCCATAAAACCAAGACGTGCATGTAGATGAAACAGAGGACTCATCCAATGATACCAAACACTACCAATGTAACTCAACGGCCAGCAAACGGAGAGCTCATCGACGATTGCACTTTAGAAGACGGCAGTGCAGACGGCTTCTGTTGCGTATGATGGGAAGCAGAGAAGTCGAGGGGATTCCACGGTAGAGGGCTTGGTTGAAAAGGAGGGACGGAGATGATAGGAGTGTCTTGCTCCGGAGGGTCAAGATTTATAGTGACCGTGGATGCATCAGAGGAGATGGATTCCTGGGATCCACGACGAACCCGGAAGATAGGCGACGTGTTCCTTTCAGCAAGGTTGGGTTCTACCAAAGGGGGCATCAAGGCGAGATAGTCAGGATCTGAGTACGTCCAGCCCCAGGAGTCAGGAGGGGGTGCTGGTGGGAGTGTTAGAGTCTCTGCGTTTCCGCGCTGGATCGTTGGGTGCCTGTTCGGCTGACGAGAAGTAAGAGCTTGGGCACGCATGCGCATGTGCGTCAGGCTGCGTTCGTAATCCTCTTCTTCGTCAGTGGGTATCTCATTGCCATCAGCATCGAGACGTGCTAGCATATGGAAAATGTATTAGTGGATGTTACCCTATGTTCACGCTAGGAACTCACCCCAGGCGCGTCGCCGTCGTGAGGATGGATGAGGTGGCAATCGACGGTCGGTGCGGTTTGGCCACAAGTAATAAGCCCTAAGCCTAGGCTCTTCGTCAAGAGCAGTATCTTCACCACTTCTGGATGGTTCTTCTTCTCGAGTAGGTGTGTCGGGCCAAATGCGCGCAGGAGACAGCGCAGCCCATCGACTTTGTTGGTAGCCAATATACTGCTCCCTCTGCTCGGCCGTATCAAATGTTGGAGTGTCGATACTATTAAATATAGGTGAGCTTTCTCCGGGGTTGAGACGTCTCCGTATGCGATATGAACGTCTATTCGCAGGATCGTCTGTTTCGTCCTCAAGCTCCGGTACTTCCGTAGCGTTGCCTCTCCTATTACGGGGAAAGAGGCTCAGGTCAGAGGGGGATATCGTCGCATCTCGAGGTCGATCTCCCTGTGAAGCCCTCAGCGAGATGACGATTCCGCTCGTTCCTTCTGCGTCACGTGGTCTTCGTTCTCTCATGTTTTGTCGCCAAACAGCGGTACGATCACGAGCGAACCAGCGTCTTGCCGTGGAATCCATGGGGAGAGAAGACCCATCCGTCACGGTAGACGAACTCCCAGCTCCTCCCACGGTGCTACTCGTAGGATCCTGTCTGAAGGTACGTGAAGAGGCGAGTAATTGCTGCTGCTGCTGAGCGAGCAATGCCAGACTTGTATCCGCTGCAGTCATGAAATCACGCACTTCAGAGCGAATGGTATCGCTTGCTGGTGTTCGTGCAGCACTTGCCCGTGCTTCCACCCGTCGACCGAGGGAAGTAGACGCATCAGTGGAGTGGGATGATGAGGCTGCAAGCCTGGAGGGTCGAGGGAAGTTGTTGAAGACACTGCTACGCCATTGTGAAAGGTTGGGACCAGACGGGTTAGCCGCGTGACGCGAGGGAGAAGTGGTCCTGTGAAGTGAGGGCCTGGCTCTCGGCAAACTATTGTCCAGCTCCTCCAGTCGGCCTGCCAATTCCGTGAACCTACGACGAATGGTGTGCAGAGGCGATGGCTGACCTTCCGAGCTGAACATATTAGTTGTGCCCTCTGAAGGCAGCACAGGGTCGGCTGGGGTAGCTGAGCCACTCGCTTCTGGTGTAGGCTCGGGTGCAACAGGGTTGCTAGAGAGCACAATCGCAGAATGACCCGGGCCCATAGCTGTAGTGGATGGATCCGAGTCTTCAGTTCTGGAGGACATCGTATCCAAGTGTTGACGAAGTCGGAGGCGTAGATCTAAGAGTCGTTCGTAGGCAGACTCAATAGCGGTGGATGCACGTCTCAATGACTGCTGAGACTCTGAAAGCGACCGTAGAACAGTGGCTTCAGTCCGAAGGGCTTGGTTGTGTAGCTCACGCAGCCTCTCTGAGAAAGATTGCTGTGACGTCGCAGGGGGCTGCTGGGCCGTTGAAGTAGAGGGTTCGGATACTGGTTGTGGAGACAAAGATGAGACGCAGGTTTGACAAAGGCAAGAGGCGGAGTCTTCAGAAGGAGAAAGACAAGTTAGACTAGCGACAGCAGAAGGCAGAAAGACTCTTCCTGACGCGGATCTGACCCAAACAATGGTCTTCCCATGTGTCGAACTACGCTCCAGCCACGACGACCTCACCCTCCTTCACTACAATAATGGAAGCAGCGGAAACAATAGCGTAGCCGCTGAGTTGTAGCTGCTCTTGAGAGACAGAGTAGGCCTAGTCAACCAAGAATAAGAATCGATATTGGCGGGGACGACCCAAGTGGTGGTGGAGGTAAGAGTACCGAAGTCCCACGGCGGCAATACCCCTCCCGCTCACTGCCAAAAGCGCATCAAACCTTCAGTTGTCAGTTCGGTAGCAAATCTCTGCTCAGAATACACGATGCTTAGCTGCTGATAAATTTGCTTACCACTGATGAGTTGTATTGCTTGTTCAGCGTTCACCAAACGTGAAGGAGATAGAGGAAGTTTAAACGGATTAAATACAGTATAACTACTCGCTCTCATCCTCATCTTCATCCTCACTGAATTCCTCTGCCTCATCGTCGATGAAACCATTCATTTTAAACCCTCCAGCATCGCTATCATCTTCATCGTCATCATCTTCCTCCTCATCCTCCTCACTATCCTCCTCCTCGTCTTCCTCTTCATCACTCTCCTCATCCTCCTCCTCCTCATCGCTCCCACCAAGCTCAACGTCCTCAACGCTCCCAGCATCATCCCCACTCTCAACCTCCACATCCATACCCTCCGCCTCCTCACTCTCGCTCTCCCCCTCAACATACCGCGCCACCTGCTTCTGCGCCTGCTTCTTCTGCTTGCCCTTGCTCTTGGTGCTCTGCGGAACGGGCAGCGGCGCAGGCGCAGCAGACGAACGCAGCTCGATCTGCGAGATGACGAGATCGAGCCGGCCACTCAGAGAAAGCAGACTTTGCTGCAACGCCAGTCGAGAGGTGAGTGTTGCGTGCAGGCCAGAAAGTCGGGCGACGAGGTCGGGCATCTGGTATTTGGTGTGAGCGACTTCGTTTAACAATATTGAGCGAACAGGAAAAACGTACTGTCAATAGATGACCCCCGTGGACCAACAACACCGCCCGAACCCATCTGACCAACCCAGTTCCTCGCTGAGCCCCAGCACCCGCACCACCACCTTTCCCCCTCCCAGCGCCCTTACCCCTCCCAAGTCGTTCCACACACGCCGTAATAAGCGGAACAGCCAACTGCGAAGGCAACCTCCTCACAGTATTCTGAATGAGCGTCGCATTCGTATGCGCCAAACACGTCTCAAGCAACCCAGAGTCCGAAGAATGCAACGCCTGAATGAGCGTGCGAGTCAACGACGAGGCCGGGACCGTTTGCAGCGGCGGTCCGTCCGCTTGCTGCTGTGCCGATTTCGACGCTTGCGCCTCGTCGTCCGAGTCGGACGTCCTTTGCACAGTGGCGTCTCCACCGCTTAGAGCAGTGAGCCTCTGTCCGAGACTTAGTTCGGCGAGATCTGCATCGAGCTCGCCTTCGATGTCACGGTTGGCCAGGTCGTCCATTGTGGCATCTTGACCGAGCTCGATGCCGGAGCGGACGGCTGTTGAGCCTGATTCGGTGTATCGCTGAGGTGCAGAGCTCTGAGAGGGATGAGACGGTGTACAGACGGTGATAGTTCGGCAATGGGACTCTTACGGTGGTTGTTTCTGTCTCATTCCGAAGAGCAGCTCCCGCAGCTACAGAAGCAAGACTGATCTCTGGCAAGAACTCCCCTTCCGCGTCAAGGTATTCCTGGACGAACAATTAGTTCCTGCAATCATTGAGAGATGCACAAGCAGATACATACCACTACGTCGAACACAGGCCTTACACCGCCAGCCAATCGCGCAACTCGCACCTTACCGTCAACGCCAGCAACAAATCCAGCAGCAATAATCTGCGCACGAGCAGTATCTGCACCTTTCTTCGGTGGAGCAGCAGAAATGGTCGATTTCGGTGCTAACGTCGGTACCTTCGACTTCTTCGAGGGACTAGGCGACGCGAGATCGGAGGGGAGGGGGAATATCGATATTCTGCCTGATGCAGAAACGGCAAGGAGTGTTTGGGATTTTGAGGAGGACGAGGTGCTTGGGGGTGTTGAGAGGGCGGTGGTACGGACTTCAGAATCCAGAGGTATTGAGGCTGCTACCTTACCTTCGGCTCCCGAGGTTTCTGGTACGTCCCATACGTAGATGAACCGGTCGGCCTCTGCGCTTGAAAGGAAACGAGAGCGATTATCCCATTGGAGGGATTTCACGGAAGAGGCGTGGCCGGTGAAATTAGAGACTTTCTGCAGTTTTCGCGTCTCGCATGACAAATCCGTGGATCTTGAGGCGGAGAGTAGCTGGATTGAGTAGTTGGCGCCAAGTAGCTCGACGTCTTCTGAGTCTTCTGAGGCCAAGGGCCTGATGGAGAGACAGGAATACGGCACTCGCTCATCACTTTTCCACTGCTCGACCACATTGCCCTCCTGCAGATCCCACAGCCGTACCACTCCATCTGCTCCAGACGTCCAAACCTTAGTAGCCTCCGTGCCTTCAGTCGTATCAACCGCCACAAATGTGATAGCAGCAGTGCTCGAAGTATGAGATATTGATTTGACGACCTTGCCGTGAGCGGGAGAGTAAAGAATGAGCGAGCCGTTAGAGAGACCGAGGATAATTCCTGCTGGTGGCAGCTTCGTGCTCGCAACATCGCCCTGCTGGTTTTTGCGCTTTCGTTTACGTTTTGGTTCGCCCTCGCCTGCAGTGTCATAATGAGCCCAACATATTGAAGAGACCCGAGCCGAATCCACAACGTGCTCAGCGACAGCTTGACCAGTCGTGGTGTCGTATACGCGCAAGCGATGCTTGTCCACAGCTAATGATAGGAGTGCGAACAAGTCTCCTTGCGGAGAAAAGGAGGAGAAGGTGTGTGAGGAGGAGGCATCCTCGACCGCGGGTTGCGAGAGTGCAGAGGTCGCTGCAGGCCGACCTTTCGGTGGTTTATTGCGCGGTTTTTTCGATTTTGAAGGTGTAGATGCCATAGTTCTTTTTGAGACTATAGCTGGTTTTGAGAAGTGAAGATGCAGGGTGTAGGACGAAAAACATACCCGTTTCAGGCAGCGGACCCAGCAAGGACTTGGGACAAGTTCTGGGCGCCTTTCCAAAATTTCAGTTCCTATTACGGGCGCACGTGGCTCAATGTTAAATCAGACGCCCATTGTCCCGTCGGCCATGGAGAGGCGCCCGCTGTGAGTCTTGTTTAAACGGGACCAGAGTCCTTGTCCTCGTCCCCGCCTCTCTTGTCCTCAATCCACCACCATCTCTGCTCGTCTGGCTCGTCCTTGAACGTTTTGAATAGTTAACAAGTCTCTCCTTTAACCGATCTCGCGCTCAGACTCTCAGGACAAGATGAACTACGTTCAGGTACGTGCACCGACTTCAAGATCTGCGCAGAGTCTAACATCTTGTTCAGCTCGAGAAACTAGGTATGAATAGCAAAATTTCAATATGGAGGATAACAGTCTAATTACTTGATAGGCGAGGGTACATATGCAACGGTGTACAAGGTATGTAGGACACCGCGCCTCTTTGACTCACCCCTCACTCATGTCCCGACGCAGGGCCGTTCACGAACCACAAACGAAATTGTGGCGCTCAAAGAGATACACCTCGATGCTGAAGAAGGCACCCCATCCACCGCTATCCGTGAGATCTCGCTCATGAAAGAGCTCAAGCACGTCAACATCGTGCGCCTCTACGATGTCATCCACACCGAAACAAAACTGGTACTCATCTTCGAGTATTGTGAACGGGATCTGAAGAAGTACATGGATATCCACGGAGAGCGTGGGGCTTTGGATCCCGCCACCGTTCGCAGCTTTATGTATCAACTTTTAAAAGGCACTGCCTTCTGCCACGAGAACAGGGTTCTTCATCGCGACCTTAAGCCACAGAACCTGTTGATTAACCGGAAGGGGGAGCTCAAGCTTGGTGATTTCGGTCTTGCAAGAGCGTTCGGTGTACCAGTCAACACGTTCTCCAACGAGGTGCGTATAACTGCGCGTCCATATATGCATCGTCCTAACGCTCGACTCGGCCGAAGGTCGTGACTCTGTGGTACCGCGCCCCAGACGTTCTTCTAGGATCCCGAACGTATAGCACCTCGATCGACGTCTGGTCCTGTGGTTGCATCTTTGCTGAGATGATTAGTGGAGTTCCCCTCTTCCGTGGCCGAGACAACCAAGATCAGCTCCTCCACATCATGCGTATCATTGGTACGCCCAGTGAAACCCTCATCCGCAGGATAACCTCCGAATCGGTACGTATCCTCACATTCCATCATCTGCATACAGCACTCACGCATACTTCTATTAGGGCGACGCGGCAGCAGCACAAAAGCAATACCCACGCTACCCTAAAATGCCCTTCAGCTCAATCATCCCCAAAGCCTCCCCCCAAGCCATCGACCTCCTCGAGCGTCTCCTCCAATTCGACCCTCTCAAGCGCATATCCGCCGCCGAAGCCCTAAACCACCCGTATTTCACCGCCCAGGGCCAACTGCCCTACCCCATGCCCACCCCCGGCTCCATGGGGCCTCCTCCCTTCCCTCATCAGCCAATCTCGCAGCAACAAGCGGCCGCCGCTCAGCAGCAGCAACAGCAGCAGCAACAACAACAGCAACAACAGGCTCAGGCTCATGCGGCGTACCTTGCTCAGCAGCAGGGTATCCAACCTGGTGTGTACCCCCAGGGCTCGCAGGCTCAGCCGCAGCAACAGCAGTACATGCAGCAGTATCAGTACTCTGGTGGTAGCCGTTGACCGTGAGTATATGCGTGTGGTCACATAGGTATATGGTTTTTTCATTCTTCTGTAACGCCGGACCAACGATGTCTTTATGACCCCCAAGTATTCTTCATCCAGGATCAGTCTCGACTCTCAACACTTTCTTCCTGTAATATTGTCTCGATTCCTTCCTCGTTCCAGAGTTCTGTATGTACGATGTGAATCCCCCTAATAGTGTATACTGGCTTGTGTCTTTGTTTGTTTGTCTTCTGTCTCGTCTAGTACTCGTCAGCATCCCATGTCAATTCCTTACCTCTCATATATGCAGAAGAAGCTTTGTCGCAATCATATTGATAGAATTATAACGTGTATTACAATATAACCCTGAACAGAGACTCGGAATGAGGAGTGATCAACTGAACAGTGCACACATACGGCTAGGCTTTGCGTTTCGTCTTTCTCTTAGTAGGACGCGCAGGTGCAGCTTTTTCTTCCTCTTCCTTGACCTTTTGCACCGCAGCTTCGGTCTTTCGCCGAGTCGAACGGCGTGTGCCGGTGGCTTCGACAGGTTCAGCCTGGACAGAAAGCGGTGATTAAGACAAGAACCAGAAAAGTGGCGAACTTGAATAGACTGACCTTCCGTTTCGTGCTCTTCTTCGCCGCGGCCTTCTGCGCCTCACCCTCATCTTCACTTGCAAGAGACGTTAGGTCGCTATCCCCATTTTCAGCTCCAGCGTCAGCATCATCGTCTTCTTCCTTCCAGTACTTTGACTTCGCCTGCACGGGCACGATCAGCCAACGTACCATCGGTGACCGAGGTGCCCTTACCTTTCCTTTGCGTTTATTGCTGTTGTCAGACGGTGCACCGCTTGGATGTTGGAGCTCTACGACAAACGCGGACGTTCGCCCGCCGACTGTGAGGAACTTGATAGATGCAGGTTCACCTGAGGGCTAACGTCACACATATCAATGATATAGACCGTGTTTTCCTACACTGAAAGACTAACTTACCAGCAACAACGTGTGCTTCTGCTTCTTTCCCTTACCCTACATGTAGCAATACAATCGTCAATGTCAGTGCACACATGGAAACAAACCATGGATGTGCCACGAACCCATCGGTGTTTGAAAAGCCAATCTTCAGGGAACTTAGTGTCGTCTGCATTAGCTTCTACGGCCACTTTACAAACGTGTTGAGTTTGGTGGTGAAGAGCGGCGAGTTCGTCTCCGCTGAGCGTGTTGCATCGACGTTCGGGGTGAATGCGAGAGTGATACAGGATCTCATCTAGAGAATACATACTCATTAGTGAGTTTTGATTGTATACAGTCAGCCAAGACGCCATGAATACCTGCGACCCAGTTACCGACGCCAGCACTGAACGACTGGTCGAGCAACAGAGCCTTGATAGGACAGCTGCGCTTCAGCACCAGAGCCTTGAACTCTTCAAGCTTTGGCATGCTCAGAATAGGGTCGAATCCGAGTGCTGAGATAGGTGGCTCATCTAGCGGCGAAGCACATAGGCGGATACGTCCCAGTCTTCTTGCATCGAGGAAGGCAACCTGGGTGACGTCCCCCGTCGTTCGGTGTTTGATGTGCAGAATGAACTGGGCTCCGAGTCGGTGAATTGAGTACTCGTAAAAACCTGATATTGCCTGACTTTCATAAACCTCGGTGGCCAATCCGTAGAGGCCTTGCGCGGAGTTTCTTTATAGTATGTTGCCAGTTGCCCCTTTACCTTCGGAGATGACGCAACTTCAGTACCCTCACTTCCTAGTACAGCATTGCCAATGCGACATGATGTACCTGCAGCATCCCAGTCATACCGAAGTGCATAACAGGCATCTTACCCTCTCCATTCAATTCCATGTAGAAGACTTTGCCTCGAAGAGTTGAAATTAACATGGGCCACATCACTGTCACTCAGACGATACAACTCGGAACCTGAGGTTCTCAGCGTACGCACCATAACGCGCGACATTGTTCACGGTGCGTCCCTTGACAGTCTGAGCCTTCGAGAAGTGTAAGTGTCTGTTGTCTTACGAGCTATTTCGGCACTGACAAACTCGGTGTGCGTCGTCCCCGAGTAGACAATTGTGTCTTCAGTCGTCTCCACGTCAATAATTTCATTATGTTGTGCGATGTCTCTAAGGAGCTTCGCCGCACGTTCGACCTCTTTACTCAAAATCGTCATCGTATACATATTTATTGAGGTGAAAAATCATCTCTTACCTGGTAATTCTGGCATGACAGCCAAGTTGAGCTTACTTAAGTAAGTAGAGGACGTTCGACAGCCACTGGCAAGTACCGCGTATACCAGTGGTGGCAGTTTCAAGTTATGTAGTACGTATTATCAACCCGCGCTGTCTTTCGGCGTATGCCGCAGCCTGAGTACGGCTACTACTAGTAGGGACGCTCGTCTGAATCGTTGGCACTGTCCACTGACTCCACTCGCGAATATTCCCTCGGTAATGGACAGTCTGGCTGGCGAGATTGGGTGACCGACCCTCGATAAGTTTCGGTGACTTACAGTGAGTGCCATTATACGCCATCCCTGATACCCCCGGTGTGTAGTGATACCTCGAGGCTCATGAGCTGGTATGAGGGCAAGAAGCTGAAACGTTTTCTCTCGATGCCTATTTTTCCTTGTCCGAGGCTTGTGCCCTGCAGCGTTCATGTCGCACGTTCATGTTTTCATCCCATTTACTCCAGAATCCAGTGTTTCAGATGGATGCCATGGGGGTAGGAGGAATAATACTAGTAGGATGGTATAGAATACTACATGAGCAGTCCCTAATAGCTTCGAGCCTAAATCCCAAACTTCAAGCTCAACCATTAGTGTCCGTGCCACTGTAAAGACATAAGTTTACCAATGAGAAACTCAGCCCCATTAAACCACTAAGCACGATGCTTCTACAGTCCGCACTTGATTATTTCAAACGCCTATAACAAGGGTTAGTTTAGCTTCAAAGCCCGGAATTAATACAACCGTACTACCTTCTCGCTGATAGCATACACCGTTTCCTGCAGGTTGGCACCGACAATCATGGGGATTACGCTCGCATCAACTACACGGAGGTTGCTTGTGCCATATACAATGAGGTTTGCGTCTACAACGCCGCCGCTTGCTCGCGGGCCTAACGCAGCAGTACCAGATGGGTGCGAGGAGGTCTGCAAAGTTACAATGTCAGCTATGATTCTCTCATATACATCTAGGCTAGTAATATTCTTGCTTACTCCCGACGCCGCGCGAATATAGCTGTGAGTAAAAAAGTATCGTTGAGTATATCTAGTGTAAAGTTCCAGGATAGCCACGACAAAACTCACGCAATCAATTCCTCGTCTGTAGTCAACTGGGGAGGGGGCGTGACTTGGGTCTCGATGAGGTTAGCGAGGGGTGGGGTTGTGCCAAGCTTAATGAGGAACCTGACGGCTGTCAAAAGAGTCCGAACATCTGTGGTCGTTTTAGCTAGAGAATGCAAAAACAGAGGGGGTATAATGCGGTCTCACCGAAGTCGTTGTCTAGATAATTCTGGTTGATTACAGGGGCAGCGAGAGGATTAGTAGTATTTATATGCTTTCTGTACGTGTGAGTTGTGCTAGGATTCAAGAGATACTGGCCAACTTACTACTGTCCCACGAGCCCATGGGTGCTATGTGATGAGGAACGTCAGAATAAAGACCAGACACAGGCAAGTCGAGTGCATACCAAAGTACCGCCAAATGCAGTGAAATAGGTGAGATTTGCGCTTAGCGGAGGCAGCTGTCCAGCGTTGTGCAGAATAGTCTGAACGTGGGGAACCACACGCGATTGGATCCACTGTCGCTGAATTTGATGCTGGAGTGGTTGCAATGTACCCCGTCGTACCGGCACGGCGTCGAAGGTCTGAAGGATACTTTGGACATCTGATGAATTGAGATAGAAATTAAATGGAAGGAAGCTCATTCCAGAATCGAACGCCGCAAGGAATCCTGAGCCATTCTTGTTGCTGGTAAGGAGTTGTGTGAGAAACTAACGTGTTGTTATGATCATGCATACATACTAGAGAGCGTTTTGCTGCGAGCTGAAAGTATTATTGTTGTGAAGGGAATCTGGGGGTATATCAGAAGGTAGACTTCTGGAGCCATACAACTGACACACCAAGGGTAATGACTCCCGGCTTGACTTGATACTCGACCCCAGCAAATAGATGATCCTGTCGTGAGAAGGACTTTCAACCCGTTAACCATATGTATTGCATCGGATGTTCTCACCTGAAGGTTTTCGCCGACACCAGGAAGATCCACAAGTGGTGTGATATTGAGAGATCTGAGCAGAGTTGAGTTTCCAATACCTACTTCAATATAAGTGTGTGTTACGGAGACGAAGACGCGGTATTTACCTGAGAGTTCCAGAAGCTGAGGACTCTGAATTGCGCCCGCAGACAAGATGACTTCTTTCGAGGCATGACTTGTGAATGATGTGCCGTTGGCTACATATTGAACACCTATGGCGGTACGAATGCCTTTAGATGATTTCAATACTACCTTTGTAGCCTACGAGTGTAGCCAGTCAGTTGACAACATGGGAATAGGTCATAAGGAACTTGCCTGTGCACCGGTCAGCACCTTGAAGTTGGATCGTGAGACCGATCTGCAGTAGTACTGCGTAGCGTACGAGCGAACCCCGCGCGAGACGTCTACTGCGCGACGAGAGTTCACAACCCCAGCAGTGGTACCGTTATCCTGAAAATAGTCAAGCGTGTGCAGCATACATCAAATGGTTTGTTCATACAGGATTTGGGTTCGTTCGGATTCCGAGGGCGTTGAAAGCTTCGACCGAGGGGAATATAGGATCACTATATACCTCATTGAAGGATGACTATATAATATTGTCGGTAAGAAACCGAAGCAGCCCAAGGAGATTTGAAAAACATATATTGCACACCTTAATAGGCCCACTGAGACCCGGATTGAAATCAGCAGTCCTGTCTGTGCTCGAGATACCTGGAAATGGGTTGACTTGGCCCGGTCGAGCTGTAGTGGCTTTCTCGAAGTACGGAAGAAGACCCTTGAACGTCCAGTCTTGACCGCTGGCAAAGTGTTTCCAGGCATCATACTCAGGACTGGCAGCTCTGTTCCACGCTAAAAAGTTCAGTCCGCTAGAGCCACCCAACATCTTTCCTCTGAGCACATGTTCACGTTAGTTATGCTGTGTCACGGTAGAGAATTCATAGGAGCATCACCTCGGGACAGCCATCTGACGGCCAGCGATACCGTTCTGAGGAACCGAAAGGAAGTTCCAGTCAAATTTGGGGTCACCAGCGGCAATACCGACATTTGCTTCACGGAAACGAGACGTCAACAAGTTTTGGTGTGAATTACTTCAGAATGCACTGACCTGGCGTATCAATGAGTGGCTCTATGGGATGATAGACTCCGGCCTCGATTACTCCGATCTGTAGCGAGGGATTATCCGCCAATCTATAGCGTCTTGTGAATGAGCATGCGTAGCCTCATAACACGAACCACATGCGTACCTCGAAGCTAGTACAAGGCCTGCTGTCCCTCCACCTATATGCGAAACGTAAACGATAGTAACATTCGCAAATATAACATGCTGAAAACTGCGTACCGACAATTAAGTAGTCAAACTTAGTATCAGCAAACTTGGTTGGTGTGATGGAAGGTGTGGCGCAATGTCGAGGAGTCTGCGCTGCGGCCAGGGAAGCAAAACAAACGAGAAGGGCAGCTCCAGATATCCTGCCCATAGCGGAATGAGCGTAGGTTAACTTCAAACTTGAAGGCTGAGGAGTAGAAGGCAAGATGGCTTAGCTTAAGAAGCTGCGGGCGCAAGTTATAGGTTAAGAAGAGCCCGAGCATCCCATAGTGGCACATGGGTCTAGTAACGCGATTACGATCAGACGTCAATATCTGTTTCACAGGCCTTATGGACCCGGATATCCTGGCAGTCATTGGCACACTACAGCGATGACAATATGTGCTCAATATGCACGTATTGACATCGCGAGTAGATTGTAGCATCTGCGTGCATGTTCCTACCAGCGTGGAATAGATGATGAGCGTCGTATGTTTGTATGAAAGATGGGATCAATCGCAGTCACCTTTGAACACCTCCCATCATACGCCTAGGCACAATTTCAGGTAACTAGAACATCTTGTACTTACTGTGACCGACGTGGTTGTGGTTCTGTACCAACAACAACGACCATTTTAAGCGCCGTGAATCGTGATTGATGTCAGTATGTCACCTACACAGTAGTTCGACCGTTCATGATCAAGGTACGCGAAGGAATACTGACCACTGCCACAACAAGTGCCAAGTGACTAAGTCAAGCCAGTCCAGTACCTAGACAGGTGGAACAGTCCGAACCTCCTCACTCGCCGTTTCGCCCTTGTCCTTCTCCTCCATATCTGAATTCTCACCTCCCTCAGGCTTGTCCATGGCCCACTTCTCATCCGTCACAGTGTGCAACTGAATCGCACGCATCCCAACTAAAGACACGACACCAATCCCTGCGATTCCAATCAAAGTCTGCCACAGGACTTTCAAGCTTTCCGCAAAAGCGTTACGTGCCTCAGTCTTGAGAGGCTCAGCGAGTGTCTTGATTTCTGGAATGATCGAGTAAGCAACGGCGATGCCTTGAGGGAATTGAGAGAGGAAGGCAGCGAGGGACGGGGAGGATGCGAGACGCTTTGTGAGCTCGTTCTGCAGGACCGTGGAGCCTATCGTAAGACCCCAAATCTGCGAACAGAGGAAGGGAGGTGAGCGCCAGGTTGAATAAAATGAGTAGAGTAGTACCTGGGCAAAGGATCTACAGAAGATAAGTAAAGCTAACGAGGGCGCATTCATAGTTACCGGCAATGGTGCCTGGATTGGGAACACTGTTGTAGAGTATATCGCTCTATATGCAACCGTCAACACTGATAAGTGATGCCACAATGGAGCGCACTCACCCCAAACCCAAGCCCAAGAACACCAAAAACCCAACCACTTTGGCAACAGTCGTATCCGCATCAATGAGAGTCAGGAGCCCGAGGCCGATTACCGATAGCACCCAGCCAAAGTATATCTGGGGACGGTAACCGCCAGTACGACGGACGAGGATACTTGAAATGGCAGCTGAAGGTGCAATGGATGCGCTTCCGAGGGTGATGACACCAGACCGGATGGGCGATGCGTCTTTACATGCTTGAAGGAAGACGGGTATGAAGTCTGTCAGGAATGTCGGTCAAATTCACGCCAAACATAGAATAAAGGAGTCCGGTGCTTACAGACGACAGCTAAAGTGACTAAACCGACGATGAACGTCTGAACGTAGCTGTATCCCTACCGGTCAGAACGAGTGATTTCAGAAATCCGAGTTCGTAAGGACTTACCCGCTCACAGTTGTTCTATTTGAAACAACTGCCCAAGGTATCTATTATCCCGTAGCGGTCAGCATTTATGGTCCAGATGACAAAGTATTCTACGAACCAGTGGACTGGAAGCAAACTTGGTCTCGTATACGATCGAAACAAGTAGCCCGACAACACCTATGATCAAAGGGGCAAGAACGTGTCCTGAACTCCACGGAAATGTAACACCGCCCCAAGTAAGTGCAATCGCGCACGACGTTGTGCTTCCTACGATGAGTGCGCTACCTCTGCGTAGACTATGTAAGCAGAACGACATGTTGATAAGAAACGTGGATACCGGTACTCACATCCAGTCAACCTTGCGTAATTTCTCAGCCAATGTTCCTGGTGGTGTAGGGAGTCTCATGAACACGAGCGCGACCACACCCGCGAACCCTGTGATTGGAAGATTCATGTCTGTTATGAGTGTAGTGCAGCAATTAGCATCTCAAAGCGCTAGCTACTTTGCGAGGAAATGATAGTAAAAGACACTCACAGAATAGCCAGCGCCAGTTGCCTTTGTTAGCAAGAGCACCACCGACAATGGGACCAAGGAAGTTAGCGATACTCCAGACTCTAGAGAACCAAAGCACGGGCCAATAAACAGTTAGACATAGAGCGCATATGCAAGCGAGAAACAACATACAGTCCAAAGAAGCTGGCGTAAAGCCCTCTATCCTGCAACGATACCAGGTCTGCCAGGATAATCATAGTAACTGACTGGATCCCGCCACTCCCGAGGCCCTGGATTGTTCGTCCCGCGATCATGGCAGACATATTCTTCGCGGCGCCGCAGACGGCGCTGCCAATGAAGAAGAATGTCATGCAGGAAAACAGCGCAAATCTACGACCAAAGATCTCTGCGACACCACCACTGAGAGGGATGAATGCGGAGGCTGCGATAGCATATGCAGAGCCAACCCAGATGAACTGGTCAGCATGAAGGGCATTGGCGATGGTGGGAAGGGCGGTAGAGACGGCAGTAAGTTCCAAGGCAGAGACGAAGAGAGAGATGAGCATAGATATGAAAACCAGCCAGAATCTGAGGCCCTTGGCTCGGAGATGCTTCTCTTTCGTCTCTTCCTGTAGCGAGCATTCCTCTTGTTTGACTGCGATGTTGTCGAGCTTGGATGGGGGCGCGCTGGTGATATTCAGGTCAGTTGTCGCCATAACGGGTGAAGTGGGGTGCTCGGGAGTGGCAGTGGCAGGCTAAACATGCATGAGTGCTACTATACCTTTACCGGGAGGGCAGTAGCATGACTGTTCGTTCGGAAGACCGTGACCCAAACGTCAGATGGATGGAATCTCGAGAAGCACTAGGCATCGTGGGTGAGAGAAGACAGCGAGATGGCAATGAAGCATCCTGCACTATTCAACGTTCCAACACAATTTATTTCCATCTTGAGCACATACCGTGATCATGATCAGAGCCTGTGAGATACCCGCGGCCTCGTTTTCCAAGTCAATCTTCTTCTTACAGTCAAGTTACAGACCTTCCTATAGGCGCTCGGTGTTCTTGTCGGACTTGATTGTGCGTTGGACTCGGAGGCTGACAAAGCAGAATTGCGCTGCTCACTTTCCTTTCCTTCCTCCAAGTAAGTATTCATATCATATAGCTACAGTAATGCATCTTCTATACAGCATATGCGTATATTATACGCCGCCCGGGTGATACAATTCGTGAACTCGAATGCCTTCGTGGCCGTCTACAATGAAATACCCCCACCTCCCGCCGTAACGGCAGCATCATATGCAAAGCGACATCGCCTGGGAGGCACATAACCAAACCTGTTATTTACACGCAACCGTTGCATGCATTAGACAAAATCGAAGGAAGATGTCGCTCTTACTCACATTGTACGCATCATAACTCTTCCTGTCGTTCCCAATCCTTGCATGCAACACGAACACGCAGCCGACGCAAGCACCCATAGCCACATAACAAATCTTCAGTGCCCAATGCACCGTCGACGCCCATCGCGCGAGGACTACACTCCACCCGAGGATAGCGATGAGTATAGACCATCTGCTCCCTCTAGGGAATATAATTGGCAGTGTCGTCCGCCCCTTGAGGTTATCGCCTTCCACATCCCGGAAGTCTTGCGCATGAATCGTCGTTCCAATGATCATTGATATAACCATTTCCGCTGTCAGGAGTCCTGTGCCACCATTAATAGCAATGGACCGCCCTGTGTCAAGACCCAAAGAGTTGTGAATGAGCAATATTAATCATGTCGGGTATTAATCATAAGAAAGGGGGGGACATGCTGGAACAGCTCCTTGAGCTGGTCCCACTCGCAAAGAACGTACTTCCAATACAACGTTCAAAGCGCACCAGAATACACATAATTGAGATCAAAGTTACATACCTGAGAATGCAATTACCGAAGCGCCCCTGTTGAATGCCCAATATCCCATCGCGCATAACAAGTTTCGGTTGAGCCACTGTTCACCGAATTCCAAATCATTGTGCACATATGTTGCCACCGACAGTGCACACGAAGTACCCATGGTCCCGTGGATGAGTGACAGCAACAGACATAACGGTAGAAGCGTCCACCGCAAGTGCCGCGCTGCAATCCAGGAAATGACGTTCGAGGGCAATGGTCTCCAAGGTTTGTTTGTTGCGTCTTCTGAGACGCTATTCAGTTGGTTGGCAACGCAGAACTGGAGAAGATGAAGCCAAGTCCAGCAGATCGAATGTAAGACATGTGCAGCGGATGTGTGAGGATACGATGATGCGATAGCAAATACTGTCTGGACGGCACAAATAAGACCATGAGCAATAAAGACTACGCAAAAGGATGGTCCATATACATACAGTTGGTATAAGTACGGTCTTGATGTCCGACTTGGTGAAGAGAAATAGGGCGCGGATGTACTGCACGATCGCAGGCGACGCAGACGCAAGCAAGCTCGTGGTCTGCGCCCTTGCGAGAAAAGTTGACACAGCAATCCCTGGTGCGGAGACTGCAAGTTTCCGGTACGAATGCAACATAACTATACACAAATAACGGTATAGTGTAGTGATAAGTGTGAAGGGACGTACTTCTGACTGGGCCAGTGTTCCACTCATAATCAAGGGTCAAGGTGTCACCTATTTGTGCATTCTCTTTCTTCAGCAGCACACGCAATCATAGACAAGCGATACCACAAAGAAAACATGCCTGGATCAAGAACACGTATGTGGCGATAGTGTATACCTTTGAGACGTAGCTCTCACGCGCCGCCTATGGTGAGTTTGAATTGAGAGTGGACAGGTAAGATGCACTGTGCGGGCGCGATAAGAAGACTCGGTACCTCTGAGTACTTTCCGAGCCAAGTAGAGACGGTAACTGCCAGTGATGACATTCTTAGGCATTTATGATTCGCACAGGTGTTACGGGCACGTACTGAACGGATTGCCGGGTAGGAACGAGACGAGATATCTCGGCACTACCGCAGTTGCTACCAAGAGCGAGCCGTGGTGCGAGGCCTTATGCATCATGACAGCCTTAACTTACAGACTGGTCTGTTGCACCAGGACGGCTATATTCTCGTAGGGGAACAGTAGGAATAGCTGGGTTTGAATGTGAGCACCATATAGGGTAGTACCATCAGACAGCAACCAAAAGGGGTAGGTGGGATGGGCTCCTATTTTATTAAAAGCCTGAAAAGTGGCCACATCAATAAAATAATGGTCTCTGACCCATCAAATGGCTAATAGACACATGCTTTCGCTTCAGATTGCCTAAAAGGGTAATGGAGTGGTCTCACCGCCTTCCTGTGCGCTTGGGCGCTTATTTTGTCGTTTTACTCCTTTGGGATGGTGTCACATGACACAAACATATGCAGGTGTCAAAAATGAAAATATGTTTTCTGGACCGGATTTTCTCCAGGATTCCGAATCTAATCTCAGAACTTCGATAGCTGCACTGGTTCAGGAGTTATTTGAGGAACATTGAATATATTTCGCATTTTTGGATTTTCCCAGGCTTTGATCAGCTTGGTATAGGGGTAATAGTGGGGGTATGGCTTAGTAACTTTGGTATCATGATTCTAGTATATATTACCTGTGTCTATCAACTTTCTGGGTCACCAGAACATCATGAGGCCTGGGAAAACATATGGATTAGACATATAATGTTTTGCTTCCCTATTCATGATATGGGGTATTATGGGGGGTTTATGGTCTCAGATAGCTTCATTTATACGACTATGATATGTCTGTAAGGGGGTTTTATGATTGCATCAATGTGCACTACTGTGTGAGGGATGTTCTCCTCCTCCCCTTGGTACCAAAAAATGCGCTCTATATAGGACTCTATACTGATCCCCTTGCATATCTATTGCTTGTAACATCTATTCCATGGTATAAGCATATATTCTGGACACTTTTAGGGCTCATAAATACGTCCTGAACCTTCTCAGGATGCCTCCAAGCGAAATTCATCGAAAAATACATTTATATTCACTTTGCCCTCTCCTATGAGCCTCCTAACGTGTTTTTCCTCAGGCACAGCGCGTCATAACGTGTCATTGTACTGTATACACCCCAGTGAATATTTGTGGGCCACCCCCCTCACTCCCTACCCTTTCATTGGCCCATCAATGCTGAAAAATGCGTTCTATGCAGGTTTTGGAACATATATTTGACATTTGACATCTTCTGAAACATAGTGAGAACTAGTAAATAATGATAGGATACTCTACTAATGTTCTACAAGATATCCCAGGCAATACTTCAGCTCATAAGCTGTAGCTTGAGACACTATAATATGGAAACAGACTAAGAAGCATAGATCAAGGTAAGAGCATGTACATTGCAATGACTTCACTTCTTACATGTGCTGTATTCCTTCTATATCATACCTGCCTGCAATGCTACTGGGGAGATATTTGCGGGAAAATATTAGCACAGTGTATAGGTATACTTTGTAACTTTTTGCGATATTTATAGGCTATAGAACAAGCAGTGCATGTCAAATGTATGTCAGATTTGGGTGTTTTGCGCATTTTTCAGCACTGCTGAGTTAATAGAAGGGTAGGGAGTGAGGGGGGTGGCCCACAAATATTCACTGGGGTGTATACAGTACAATGACACGTTATGACGCGCTGTGCCTGAGGAAAAACACGTTAGGAGGCTCATAGGAGAGGGCAAAGTGAATATAAATGTATTTTTCGATGAATTTCGCTTGGAGGCATCCTGAGAAGGTTCAGGACGTATTTATGAGCCCTAAAAGTGTCCAGAATATATGCTTATACCATGGAATAGATGTTACAAGCAATAGATATGCAAGGGGATCAGTATAGAGTCCTATATAGAGCGCATTTTTTGGTACCAAGGGGAGGAGGAGAACATCCCTCACACAGTAGTGCACATTGATGCAATCATAAAACCCCCTTACAGACATATCATAGTCGTATAAATGAAGCTATCTGAGACCATAAACCCCCCATAATACCCCATATCATGAATAGGGAAGCAAAACATTATATGTCTAATCCATATGTTTTCCCAGGCCTCATGATGTTCTGGTGACCCAGAAAGTTGATAGACACAGGTAATATATACTAGAATCATGATACCAAAGTTACTAAGCCATACCCCCACTATTACCCCTATACCAAGCTGATCAAAGCCTGGGAAAATCCAAAAATGCGAAATATATTCAATGTTCCTCAAATAACTCCTGAACCAGTGCAGCTATCGAAGTTCTGAGATTAGATTCGGAATCCTGGAGAAAATCCGGTCCAGAAAACATATTTTCATTTTTGACACCTGCATATGTTTGTGTCATGTGACACCATCCCAAAGGAGTAAAACGACAAAATAAGCGCCCAAGCGCACAGGAAGGCGGTGAGACCACTCCATTACCCTTTTAGGCAATCTGAAGCGAAAGCATGTGTCTATTAGCCATTTGATGGGTCAGAGACCATTATTTTATTGATGTGGCCACTTTTCAGGCTTTTAATAAAATAGGAGCCCATCCCACCTACCCCTTTTGGTTGCTGTCTGATGGTACTACCCTATATGGTGCTCACATTCAAACCCAGCTGCCTCTCATGCTCACTTCAAGAATATAGCCGTCATGGTGTATCAGACCACGTGAAGATATAGCTGTAATGATGCATCAGAACATTGCCAAAGGGTGCAAGAGCATGGGAGCATGTGTCGTCCATAGCTGGATGACGAATGAAGATATGATGTGAATGGAGAGGAGAGGAATACGATCAGAATTCCCGTTACAATTGAGATGGTAGTCCGACGTACACACCTATTTTTCATGCTCTGACAGTATTTCTATGACAGACGTGATATTGACCATTGGTAATGGTGGTAGATTGTATGAACTACATACCAAAGAAGGGTGATCATTCTGCTTGCATCTTAGAGCGAAAAGCCCCGACCTCCCATCCAAGCTCGGTTGGCTTTTGTTGTATTCGGAACATGGAACATTAGAGCGTTGATGATCGCAGTTCGTTGTACTGATTGTCGATCATCTTGGGAGTAATCGTGAGAGCGATAGAACAACTCTGAGCGTGAGAGATGGTCGCCCGAGCAAGGTTCGATGGATTGGGTGCAAGTCAGATGACAGCTCGAATGACAGTACAGATAGCACGCATACCTTGAATATCACATATACATCGTCTTCAAATCTTTCGTGTCACGGTGGAAGAAGATAGACCAGCCTAAACGGAATAGGTACGTGTACGCGTGTACTACTGTGACGTTGGTGTCGTATTATTGCTTGATGCGGACGTTTGGTGCACCGTGCAACAAACTTTGAAAGCCTGTACATGTCTCTGTTCGAATGCATTCAAGTCAGCATTGTCGCCCAAAGCTGCGTCTGCATCTCATCTCGGAGAGACCTGGGGCGAAACTGGTCAGTCAGCGTGGATGCAATGAGAGTAGCTTACCTGTCACCATTGGCCCGCTGTCAACATCCGAGCAGTATTGACCTACTGACAGGAGAGGAGTAAGATCTAGAAGGCATGGTACGGCCGGTGGCCCGAGCACGAGAACATGATCCCAAATGACTTGCCTGAAATGATGAATTAACGAAGGGAAGGAGCTTATCAGGTTTTCTATCATTGATAGGGCCAGCCTGCGCGTTCTAACTCTCACGAGTGGTATTCAATTCTGCGCGGCATCATGATGGGTAGTCAATAAGCTGAGATCCACCATACAGAGAGATGTCTAATGATGAGAGTTAGAGACGTGGAGGATGATCATCATGATATTGAACCAGACCAATGTACATACGTAGGGAGCAGGGCTTGCTGCACAAACGAGAATTCTATTAACATGCACGGTAATTTGTTTGGGCCGTGTACCCCCGTGCCCAATTGTTGCTTGGTTCTTGACTCTACATATCTGAGGGTGCAAGCGTGGACTCAGTGTGGATATCATCAAAACATAAAGATCGGTACCTTACAACATCATCGCACAAACGTTCTTAAGAAACGACTGGGCAGCGAACAGGCACAGTTGCCAGCCTGAAGTTCATAATACAAGTTTGCCGGATATGCCCTTACTGTAGAGAGTTCACAACTAGCGAAAGAGAAAGAAAGATGAGCCTCGGAGGACGTCGATGACAATACTGTTACAGAAATACGCCCAAATTCACTGTATCACAGACCTCAAACGTCGTGGTACTTGGCATCGAGTACCTTGACGTTCAGCCAGAACTCCCCGTCTATAAAGGGCGTGAATCCGTCCACCATTTTGCGCTCTCCGGGATGAACGGGCTCAAATTCGAACTGCGAGGTCAGCGCGCGAACGAGGCATATCATCTCATGTAGCGCCAATTGCATCGCAGGACTGGGAGTAAAACAAGCAATCAGGGATTGTTTGCAATGCTGTGACAGGGTAGAATAAAACGCTTACCACGATCGTACACCGGCGCCGAATGCGACAAATAGAGGAGAGGAAGGCTTAACGAATTGACCTTGAGAATTGAAGAATCTTTGTGGGTTGAAAATAGCGGCGTCCGGACCCCATACCTCATTCACAACTTCAACACGTCAATCATCTATGACAATGCACATGGTACTTACTTCAGAAGAGCGCATCATGTGCAAATCAGACCACAGGATCCGGTCGCCTGAGAATACCTGCACTTCAGGTATACCGGCTTCGGGTAAGGCTGGAAGTATGTCATCGCATCGTGCCACGCGGAAGTTCTGTGAGATACCAGGATAAAGTCGAAGGACCTCGTAGCAGACCGCTTGATGGATCGGGAAATCCTGCATGAGGGTGGAAATGTCAGAACCGAACAAACAAAATGTCAAATGCATTGAATCTTTGCTAGAAGCCTGGGGAGAGGGCAGCCCGGAATGCAGACTTACGACCAGTCTTTCGAAGGGAATAGCACCGTCATACCAGGGATGACTCTCCGACTCCTCGCGTAGCTTCTCTACCCAATCAGAATTGCGTTGCAGCTCATATACAGCCCATTGAAGTGAATTCGTCAGAGTATCGTGGCCACCGAACAGAGCCGCAAGCAAAGTCTCACGCACGAGCGTGATATTATTGGTGCGAGGTAGGTCCTGGAGGAGTCGATCTAGGAAATCATGGGGCTCGATGATAACTGTGCCACCATTTTTGCGTATACGGTCGGCGATCATGGTATCCACGATGCTCAGAAGTTGGCGGCGTGCTTTATTGAAAGCAGAGTGGCTTCCATCAATCTACACGCAAGTAATGTCCAGTCCTGCAAGTTCATGATGAAGGTATGCACCTACGTAGTCGGTAAAATACCAGGTAGGATTTATCATGCGACTGGCAAGAGATCATCGCTGTGTGAGGCCTGAGGCTTTGTCAAATTGGAGAGAAAATACCCTTACTTTGAGCAGATGTACGCCACGGTTTCTAAACATTCTGCGATCTCGTTGTGATGGTTGAGACAGTCAAGATCCGGTCCGATGAGGTCGTTGGGTAAGCTGAACGCAGCATTTAAGAAAAGCCCTAGGGCGATACGGCCCGTGACGTCTGTGGGGTATTTGGTGAGTACTGATATACGGTCCAGGCTTCATGGTAAACTTGCCGCTCCAGTTTACTGCAGTCTTCGTTGAGCTCGCTTCCTTCAGGAAGGAGAAAATGTCCGGTAATATCTATGTGAATTCTCAGATCAATAATGAGAAGGCAATGCAGACGAGCTCCTTACTTCTGTCAGTGCAGTGCATACATGCGTCGTTCCAAACGTCTTGCCAAATAATGGCCTTTATGGTATTAATCCATGTCATCGTTCAATGAACACCGGAACTTACTGCATGGTTCTTCGAGCGACCTTCCAGTCAGCGCCGTCCGACCCAAGCACAGTGTTTGGACCAGGAAACTCTGCAAATACTTCGCGTACAGTGGGGCCGCGATCATACATGATTGTATCGTCTTCCAATGGACACGTCAGTATGCAAATATACGGTGCGCGTTTATCCACGGGCTTACTCTTCTTGATGTGTTCAAGCCATTCAGGTCTTCCGATGACGAGGTTTTGCCCGACGAAGGGAACAGTAAAGGTTGACACTGGGCCATATTGGAGTAGTTTCTGCAAAAATTCGAGGACGACCTGGCGATGCTTGAAGACCATGACCGCATTCCCTATGAACGGCATGGCAGATGGGCCTGGCAAATGAGCTGCACGTGGCTTGCATGGACGCTTAGGTTGTTGCGATAAGCGTATCGCGAGCATGGCTCCGCCGCACAACGCGAGAACACATCCGTCGAGTGGAGTAATGGACGATAGCTGTAACATGGTCAGCAAGAGCGTAAGAACTCAGTGAGGGGTTCAAACGTTTGAGTGCCAAGAGGAGACACCATTAACCAGGCCCTTCAATGCTGACGCCGATGACTGTATTGACTACTGCTCCATTTAGCCCAAAACGGAGCGGCGCAGAACAGTGACGACTTGGCTTGAATGCGATAGCATGCCAGCGAGTCAGTCTAAGTCAGTTCGTTGATGCACGACTCGCATGCAAGATTCATGGCCGGTGGGAGATCTGGCGTAAGATTCTCGGAGATAGAAAAGTCAGTGTATCAACAACAAGGTACGGCGTGAGATCCGGTTATGGATAAGCACTACTACTGATCACTCACGACGTCGACAGTAGCAAAGGTCACAAATGTCGCCGTTTGAGCACTTGTTACACATACGGAAGGAAATCCTGGGCGGGTCGGTCCATCACACGTGTGATACTCCGGCGCTCTGTGCTGTTACGTTGGTACCAACATACCGGGTCATAGGTACAACCCAGGCCAGTCGTAATACTGGTTGAACAGTAAGTACTCACCATTCCTCTCGTATGTAATTGAAGGCGACTGAGCTAATCAGGCGTGTCTGTTGTCTTCTCAAAGCCCAAACACACGGCCGAAGAACTTCATCATGATGGGATTGAAATCCTTCTCCCTCGGCGATTCTCCGAGAAGTTCAACGAAGGTTTGAACGTTCAACTTCACGTGTGAATCGTGCTCAATTCCAACCACAAGTGCCTTTCACTCCTAGTCTCTTGCACTCCCCAAGTTCAAGCAGCTATGGGCCAGTCAACATCGTCGTCGCTTCTCCGCGATCCAAACGCGTACGCTACCCCAGCAGACGAGAACAATCTCAAGCCAGAATGGTGGAAGACCTATGATTACATCATTGTAGGGGGAGGTGTGTACATCCTATGCGTAGACATGTAGCAATGTTAATGCAACTTCTGGGTAGGCACGGCGGGCTGTGTTCTTGCCGCACGTCTCTCAGAAGACGCAAACACGTCTGTACTTCTTATCGAGGCCGGCACGAAACGGTCAGTCGTCAGTATGCGTTAGTAAATTCTAGACTGACCTTATGTCTGCGCTGTAGAGGTAGTGATGTTCTCTTTTCCAAAATCCCGCTCGCCTTTTCAAAACTGTCACGAAGTCCTTACGATTGGAGCTACGAAACCGTGTAGGTTCCATATCCTTCTGGTTACCTGAGCTTGGAGTGATCATTCTCCTCCTGAAAGTCCGCAAGTAGCCCTCGATGGTCGTAAATGCCATTGGCCCCGGGGAAAGGTCCTGGGCGGCTCAAGGTTTGGTCTATCCGCTTTCTCCAACAGCTCAACCTTCGACTGATGCAACATTCTAAACAGCTCCATAAACGCTCTGAACTACCACAGATGCAGTCCTGAAGGCAAGCGCTCTGTGTGATATACTGTTTGCGCTGACTAATGCAGGTTAATACGCCAACAGATTTCAAGACTTGGGTTGAACACGGTGCCTCGGGCTGGGGACCAGAAGATCTGAAGCCGTAAGTACACTGTACTTGTTCGATTATGCTACGGCTGACGCAATCTTGCTTTCAGATACTTTACAAAAGCAGAGCGATATCGGCCTAATCCTTTGCACGCTAATGTCGACTCTAGCGTGCATGGTAACTCTGGTCCGACAGTCTCCGGTCATTTTGAAGCTGCGGTAGGTCACCCACTACGCTACCATACTAACTCAGACTAAACCATTCTAGCTAGTGTTGACCAAGGGTAAGGGTAACCCCCGGGGGTCAAGGGTAAGGGTACAGGAGGGTAAGGGTAGGGGTATGACATATTGGACCCTTGGACCCTTGGTGGACCCTCATAATACCATAGCTTTTAATTATGATAATACATGTATATCTTTGATGTGAGATCTTCGAGCGATGCCCCTTATCGTGCTTGATGCTTAAAAGTCTGATGATCAACCCATATTTGGATGGTCCGACCGATTGGTGCGAGTCATTCCGCCTGGTCGCAAAATATTGTCGGGACTCGGCATGTAGTACAAATTTCAGAAAATATATTCTTTGCCCTTCCCGTCCACTTTTACATTGAGTCAATGGCCGATAAACGAAAACGCCGAGCTCAAAAGCTGCCCGCGAAAAAGGCATCGAAAACGATGTCGTCGACAGCGACAACAAAAACCACGGCCCCTATTGCTCGTATTCCATCGGTAGATCGCAGGGCCACCGTAGAAGATGTCGACGACAGTGACGACAACAAAGAGCAATACTCTGACTCGAATGCCGACGTATCTGCTGCCCCGTCCCCGGCCGTGATAGAAGAGCCTGACGAGGATGCGGAGTCACAACTCAGTGAGTGTTCAGGAGTATATTGACAAGATTTTATTCTACTCACCACCCGGGTTGTTAATAACTAGAACGCCTCCAAGCGAATTGGACAGCCGTTGTATACGCATTCTATAAGCCAGACGTCAGCATCGTATACAAAGGTGATCGGCGCGCACATCGATTCTATTGCGCCGGCTTAGGATGCCAGTCGTATACCACACGCTATCTTGACACCAATGACTCAACATCGACAGGTAATCTTCGTAAACACATACGGTCTTGCAAATACTGGGGGGAAGATGCTCTTGACATTGCCGAAGAGGCAAACTTGAACGCGGACAAGACACGCGAATGCCTACAAAGCGTTATGCGTGCGGGCTCGATCGCGAAGGCCTTTGAGCGCAAAGGGAAGGGGAAAGTCAGCTACTCATCACGCCAGCATACTCGTCAGGAGACCCGGTGCATTGATCATTGATTTGTATAGTGTCAAAGGTACTTACTATGCTTGCACGCCTTCAGCGCTGAGATAGTTCGCTGGGTTTGCTCGAGTTTGCGGCCCGTGAATATTGTCGAAGATAATGGACTGAAGTGCTTGATGAAGACGGGTAGGCCAAGCTATTGGTTGCCATCACGGACGACCGTATCCCGCGACATAAAGAATGTCTTCTTGAATGTTCGTGCACGAGTTGCAAAGTTATTACAGGTGAGTACTTTGGTCTCAGTATGACTTAGCGCAACACTCACCTCTGTGTGCAGGAGTACTCCGGCAAACTCAACTTCACCACCGACTGCTGGACCTCCCCAAACCACCGTGCTTTTGCCGCCTTCGCCGTCCATCTTGAGCATCAGGGGAAACCTCTGTCGTTCTTGCTGGAGTTCCTCCAGATCCCGGAGTCGCACACGGGCCAAACGCTTTCACGCGAGTTTGAGGCCATGCTTCGGGCTTTTGGTATACAGGATAAGGTATGTTGTTATTCAATAGATTGTTGTGGTGCTTACCGTTTCATTCAGCTTGGTCATGTCACAACGGACAGCGCCTCGTCAAACGTTGTGATGGTGAGAAACCTTGGCGTCAACTTACCCGAATTCCCAGGGACCGTGAACCATGTTCGTTGCATGGACCACGCCGTCTCTCTGAGCGGGAAGTCTGTTCTTTGCCTCTTTGACATCGCCGAAGATGGGAAGGACAAGACGACCATGGATGCCGCTGAACAAGCATTGGCCGAACTGGCAGAAGGCCTCGAGATAGAAGAGGCCACTCACCGGGTACTTGCAGACGAGCCAGAAGAGGACCCCTTGCGCAGCGACGACGACGTTGGCGACTCAATGCGAGAAATCACCGCCTCCATGTCACCCGAAGAGCTGGAGGAGTTTCGAGCATCTGCTCTTCCGGTGCGCGCTGTGCTCGTTAAGGTGCGTTTCAATACTTGTTGGCAAGCTCGTCGATCCTAACGTAGTATGACACGTGTTGGTAGCTTCGCAAGACAGCCTTTGCCATCGTGAACTCCTCAACGATCCTCCTCCCTGCCTGGCACAAGACTGTCGTCAAACATAAGCTCGCCGACCGTCTTATGCCGCGGGATGTCCGTACTCGGTGGAACTCAACGTACAACATGCTGGCCTTTGCCATTGACTACAGGGCTGCTCTGGACGACATCACAGGCGATCGAACGAT
This sequence comes from Irpex lacteus, assembly GCA_001986395.2. Taxonomy (NCBI): domain Eukaryota; kingdom Fungi; phylum Basidiomycota; class Agaricomycetes; order Polyporales; family Irpicaceae; genus Irpex; species Irpex lacteus. Next base: position 169,501 of record MQVO02000007.1, read on the forward strand.
GCAACTGAGGGACTACGAACTATCGCAAGACGAGTGGGCAATTGCGGAGCAGCTGCGGGATCTACTTAAGGTGAGTATTGACCATCTGTCTATGCTTCATTCAAGCGGTCGTCACTAACGTTTACGTCTACGCACATAGATCTTCTACGATGCCACCCAGTTCTTTTCACGAAAAAGTCCCACGTTAGCCGTCGTTATCCCTGCCATGGATCGGATCGATGAACATCTCGCCACCGCTTCGACGAACAGAAACCTCCTCCCGTGTATTAGGGCCGCCGCATCCTTGGGTAAGAAGACAATTAATAGGTATTATGATTTGACCGATAGCTCTGAGTCGTATCGCATTACAATGGGTACGTTCTCACTCCTTTTGTTGTGCTGAGCATTAACGATGGTGTCTTCTAGTTCTGAACCCACGCTACAAGCTCCAATACTTCAAGCAGGCTAAGTGGCCCGAGGACTGGATTCAAACCGCCAAGGATATCACACGCGATGAATATTGTCGTACCTACGCCAGCAGAAGCATCAACACGGCCGCTGAAGATGATGATGTCGTCGTTCTCGACGTCACCGCCTCAGGAGAAGCAACAGATGGAGGGAGTGATACAGAAGCGGCCAAGACGACGCAGGTATGTCTTATTGCTATATCAGCTACGTGCATGTGGTACTCATCGTTCATATCATCTTCTCTCCATAGGCTTCAAGTTTAAACATGTTCGACGACCTCTTTGAAGACGACCTCGACCCCGCCAATGACGAAACAGCTCTTGAAGACGAGCTTGAAGACTTCCTGTCACAACCACCGGAAACCAAGAAGAGCTGTCCGGATGCGATGCTCTGGTGGTATGAAAGGCGTGAGAAGTATCCACGCCTTTCGCGTATGGCGTTGGATTATCTCAGTATACCAGGTACGTTGTATGCATCATTTCATAGCTTCAAATAAGATCTAACATCATATACTACATAGCGACTACTGTGGACGTCGAGCGCATGTTCTCGAGAGGCCGGATTCTCCTCCCTCACGTGCGCAACCGTCTGACTGGACAGTCAGTACGTTCATTACTCTGTGTGAGTGAGTGGACGCGGCTGGGGCTCATCAAAGACGCCGACATCAAAAACGCGACGTTGAAACCTGAGAAGGAAGGGGAAGAGACCAGAGAGGAAGTCGAGGTCGGTTGGGACACTATCATCATACCGGACAACATGTAGTCTATGTACAGTATTGTTTTGTTGTTTGTAATCGTGTATTCAAGTCGTGCTGGCTGTCTGAGCGTGAGTCCGTGCCAGAAATTTACGCAATGGCTCAATGCCAGTGAGAAGTACAATAGTGATTTATGATGTAGCGTTCGGCGGTGGGATTGTACATGTAGCTTCATCAAACGGCAGGCTACGGTCAATATGCATAGCTACGGAGACTGTGTACGCTTGCTCGTGCGACAATCGACCTCTCTCCATCATTCTCCAATACCACTCTTGATGATTCACCTCTCGCATGCACTGTATTATGACGTTGCGCGTTGGCGCATCGAGCCCAAGTGCGTTGATGATCGCTTCGCACATTAACATAGGTATGTCCTTGGTGAGTAAATCATAATAGTTCGTCAGACTCGTTCTCAATCGATTACATAGTATAAAAATCACGTACGTGTTCTGCATCGTTTGTGACTCCTCGAGCACTGTCAAGCAGCTTCCTCAGGTGCGTTTCCATGGCTTCAAGTCCTTGAACCGTGGTTTTCAGCCGAGTTGTCCTTTCATGAAGCTTCTTTTCGAGAAAGAGTGTTTTTGCGGCCTCGGCTGATATTTCTTTGCGCGAGAGACGTTGTGAGGGTTGCTGAGGCATTATGTATATCGGTGTGCACTCTGTTTCAGTATCTGATTACAATTATCTCACTAAGCGTATTACTGTACAGTTTATCTACATTAGTCAGCGCATACCCGGCCGAATACCCTCAATACTCCCCTATACCCCTGTACCCGCACTGACCCCTGAAATACCCTTACCCTTCGCAAGGGGTACGGGTATACAAGGGGTAGGGGTAGGGGTACACAGACTTCAAGGGGGGGTGGACCCCTGCTCATCACTAATTCTAGCCTATCATGGAACCTATTATCGAGAGTTGTGTCAACTGTGGTGTGAACCGAGCATAGTAAGTCAATGCAGCCCTCTTTGATACCACTGGCAGTTAACCTTTGGTAAAGCGACTTCAACACTGACGCTGGCACTCTTGGTGTATCTCATCTTATGGCAGCAATCGACGAACATGGTACACGTAGGTTGAGAATTGTACTTGTTAGTTTTCAAAATCCTGACACGAGTAATAAAATAGGCAGCTCTGCCGAAACGGGATACATAACGCCCGAGGTCTTGGCACGGTCTAACCTCAAGATTGCCCTTGCTACTACGGTAGAAAAGATTATTGTCTCTCCGGGATCTGGGACCGATACAAAGCCACGCGCGGTGGGCGTTCTCCTGAGCACGACTCGCGAGGGGCCAAAATACTACGCGGCAGCGAAGAAAGAAGTTATCTTGACAGCTGGCGCCATCGGCAGCCCTCAACTTTTGCTACTCTCTGGCATAGGACCCTCAGACGAACTTGAGAAGGTAGGAGTGCAACCCGTGCATGACCTTCCGTACGTCGGCAAGGGACTACAAGACGTAAGTCGCTGTTTCTGTATCACCTCCCTTTGAGTGTGAATCGGCGCTGATGCCTTAAATATATCCGTGGGCTGTGATTTCCAGCATATCTCTTCTGGCTCGATGATCTTCCGTGCAAAGCCTGGCGAGACTTGGGATCATTTGACAAAACCTCTGTCCAGCTTGCTGGCACTCGCTCAGTGGCTCGTCACAGGAAGAGGAGCTATGTCGGGAAAGGGCACACAAATCGCAGCGTTCTTGCGCTCTGACAACCCTAAGTAAGTTGCTCATTTTCAGCTCGAATGTAGTGGTACCTACCGTTCTCATCCACTTGTAAATAGTTTACCCAAGGATATCTTCAGTGGGGCGGAAATCAAGGATGTGACTTCTGGCCCCAATTCACCTGACTTGGAGCTGATGTACGCACCGATGATTGCGGTCGTCGATGGCCCCAATACAGCCGGGTTACACGGTATCACTGGTGTAAGTGACCTTCACGTTCAATCGTCTGACAACTAGCTAATATTTGGGGTTACGCGATAGGTATGCATTCTTTTGAAACCGTCCAGCACTGGGTCGCTGACTCTCGCATCCTCGAATGCATATGACTACCCGGTTATCAATCCAAAGTACGCTATCAATCATCACCGTCTCGCACTACTCTCATTTCTCCGTTTGTTTCACAGTTATTTCGTCGACCAAAACGACGTCAACATAATGCTCCGTGGAATGCGACTTCTGTTGCATGTTGCTCGTACTCAGCCTTTGTCGGACTATCTCGATTTGGGGCACGATGCGAAAGACCCTTCCAGTATTTTCTGGCCAGGTGACTGCAAGCCCGATGAGGTTACTGATGAGGAACTTCTTGGATGGTTGAAGAAGAAGGCGCAAACTCCTTGGCATCCTGTAAGTCTCTACTACTGACAGTTGACCACATGACTATGCTTACTCGGGGTTTCAGAGTGGCACAGCTAAAATCGGCATCTCACCATCGGACAGCGTTGTGGACGCGCAGCTACGCGTGCACGGCGTTGAGGCGCTGCGTGTTGTAGATGCGAGTGTGTTCCCTACGCAAGTGTCAGGGCATTGTTGTGCGGTCGTGATTGCCATGGCGGAGCGGGCGAGTGACTTGATCACAGGGAAACTGTGACCAATGTACTGCCAGTGCATGTATAGTAACTGCTCTAGTATCTATTCGCTGATCTTTATCGTGTAACTCATTGGCAGTTCTTATTGGTGGGTATCTGCAGTGAGGTATATTCATGGACTGACTAGTATATCTCATGCAGACAGCGCGCGGTGAATGAACAATAACAGTGATTAGACGATGAAGCCGACTGAGACATTGCCTCGCCGTACCATGAAATGGCAGGTCTGGCACTGTTCTTTACACTCTCAGGCTACGAAATGTGTTTCACATGATGGGCACGGACTACAGAACGAATATCCGGAACAACACTTGTAATACTTCTATCTTGATGCTCCTACTTACCTTGAATCTTGAACCTTGAACACTCGTGCCTCATGAGAGGCCCTATGGGAACGATTACAAATGCAGTCACGGTGACGGCGTTCAAACGGCGTGCAGGTAAGTACTATTCAGAGCACAAGACATTCACGATCGCTGATAATAAAGAACTTGGTATCGCTACCGAGTTGCTGCATGAATGATTGATATTCCCTCGTTGCGTGTCAAGTTGTGAGGTACACATACTCATATCATCAGAATAGGTACACAGCTAATGCTTCTTCGCCGCTGAGACCATTCTGATCAGCAAACTTCGGCGCTGGACTAGTACGATGGGTCGATGACGCTGATGGACAGCTGCACTGGCAGGCGACGTGCGTGAGAATTTACCACACGGTGCTCAACCGAGGGTAGCGGAATAGTAATCACTTGCCTGACTCCGGTAGATTTAGAGTGCTCCAGCAGGTTGAAGGTTCCAGATCAGGTGGAGAGAGGGCGGTGTGCTGTGTACTCAGTACATCATTTTGACCGGATGTTTCTGCAGTGACTCGGAAGCGATGGCAAACGGCAGTGATGAGGCGATAAGAGAATACCGCGGGGTTTAGTAGGCTGGAATTGAGTGCCCAGTGATCGCTGCAATATGGACGCATACTACGATCAGTAAAATTGAAGCGTAAGGCGAGGAATATGTGACGGTGCAGCAGTATGATAGCCTGAGATAGCCTGAGTTCTTGAAGATAAATCAATCAAAGATGCTGCGTGGTATCACCGGTGGGCGACGAATACGCACGTCCGTGACCACACGTGCAAGCAAACGAAAGATTTGCTCATAAAATTGGGGTGCCTTTGAGGAAAATCCCCGTAGGGGTCCGAGCCTCGATGATGCGACTTCGCTCGTGACAGATAAGTAGCTATAGTAGAAATCCAGCTCTTTACATGCAGAGATGCAATCCCAAGTCAGCATGAGGGAAGGCAGTGCGAGAGGAACAGCCCGAGGTGCTCCGAGTCGTTTGCTATGAAGAAGGCGAGCAAATAGATCGGTACTTCTAGATGATTTCCTTTCTCGGCAGGTTAACGCCACAAAGTTTCAAGTCAGTAAGCGCCAGCCAATACGGCCTATCTGCCATCATGATCTACCAGCGAACCGACTGCACTATGTCAATAGCCCGCAGAAGGGAGACTGTCAGAACATGGGCTGATTACAGACAACTGCAAGGTACATCAATCACAGCTGAATGTGCGCCATGGATCCTGGCACATATATAACTCGAATCTGTGTTGATCGCTACTATCTTCGCAACAACGTATGGGTAGTAGATGCAATTCCCATCACCACTCTTCCATTGGCGCGAATGGTTGCCTATAGCTTGCCTATTAGGCTCTTCAGGACTACGTTCAGCGGCGCAGTTCTCTTTACGGATCTCCGCACAGTCCTCCGCCATGGATGCCTTACTTCCGTCCGACGCTGTCCACAAGCTCAAGGATACGCTTGGATCTGTTTTCATCGGCTTCACCTTATCTACAGCGTAAGAGCTTTACTCACACGCACATTCATACGACTGATAAACCTGTACTCTATAGCTTGTGGGGAATTGCCATCTTGCAAGTCTGGCTCTATTATCGTAACTATCCTCAGGACTCTTATATCTTAAAAGGACTCGTAAGACCCTCGATTGTCTACTACAACACACATGCACTTCACTGACTGCACTTTAGATCGGTGCTCTATGGTGCGCTTCGATTTCACAGGCAGATGCAGAAGAAATAGTCACTCACTCTGCTCAGGACGATTGACTCGGCCTCCACCGTGTTCATGGCGCATACAGTCTACGTATATACCGTCCTTAATGTTACCAATCCTGCACTTGACGCTGAAATCCCATGGTACGTGTCACATATTTACGAGGCCTAGGGGCACTTACGTTGTTCCGTTTTATAGGAGCACTGTTGTATATACCAGACCTGCCCGCCTGTATCAATGACGCAAAACCTGACATTATCTGTTAATCAGGCCCAATACGCAGCTGTTGTATGTGCGAGTAACATACGTATCCCCAAATCACTGACTCAATACACTTCTGGCTATAGCTGTTCACAACTATACTAGCACAAGGGTACATAGAGCCCTCATACTATCATCTTTGGAAGGTTCTTTGATACGGACGCTTCACCCATCTTAAATACTATTCATATCAGATTTGGCAAGGTAGCCGTTGAATCCATCAATGCACCAGGAGTTTACTGACTTGGACTACCACTCAAGTCAGCAAAAAGATGGTTCTTACCGCCATCGTCGTATGTGCTACTCTGGTATACATTATTACGTTGAGCTAAAGTAGCCTCATGCACATATATAGGTGCTATTGGCTCTTATGTCATTTGGTAAGTCAGATAGGAATCATGTAAAGGACTTGGATGTGCTCATGTATACTCGAAAGGTACTGGTTTTGTCACCGTGGTTAGACTGTGAACTCGCTATCCCACTCTTAATGACTCCTCCTCAAGCCTGGACTATTAGGTCCATCGCTCCAACTATCGCAACGACGTCGGAGCCCATTGTGTTGGTACATGTCCATACTCATCTCAAAGAACTGCCTAATAGTTAATACGGAGTACCACAGATTATTGGAAGCTTGACGCAAGCATCTGAGGCACTGGGCGACATTCTGATCACAGCCTCTTTGATTTATTTTTTCCGCGCGAAAAGAAACACTTTCAAACGGTGCGCCAAACCTCTCTGGCTGACACCTTCTATCCGACACTGATCAAAAAATAATTTTACGCCTTGTCCTGTTTGAAAAGGACGAGGTTGCTGGAACAGCTCATCACCTATGCCATCACGCGAGGCACACTTACAACGTATGTAACAGTTTTTCTCACATCCATTAGCTTTGAGATAATGTCAACGTTCACAGATTGTGTCAGATCTTGTTCCTGATTTTGGTATGTACTATCAATGTCCGTTTTGGCTCAATGTTGACAATGCGAACACCTGTTGTAGCTTCAGAAAGTCCCGTACAAAGACGCGGCGTTTTATACAGTGTTTTTGCAACTCGTCGGAAAACGTAGGCCTTTCATACTTCTTATGTGCCGCTTCTATACTTATATATGTGCCCTACGTAGTCTACGTCAACTCTGTTCTAGCAGCGTACGCACTTCTCTCCATAACATAGCCGGATACTTCAAGCCGGGCTCATGACCCAATTTTGTTCCAGGTTAAATGCTAGGAACTCTCTGAGAGGGGGTAACGACACGTCTACGATCTCAGTGTCGTTGAGCAACATAACATACACTCGTCGGGATGATAATACAGTTGTACGTATTTGTTTTATGATTGACCTCCCCGAGGTCCTCGTTGGCCATGACTATAACTTAATGACTTACCGTCTTTCTGACTACAGCGTGCACCTCAGCCAGTCGTGATTGGCAGAAGCTACAATGGACCATTCGATCACAGCTTTGGCGAGAGCCCCGTGAAGTCTGATGGAGGTGATAATGATTATAAGTCAGATAATATCGATGTCGTGCGTACTCAACTTATCAGCTCCATTATGCTGTTCCTGTGGATTGACGCGCCCTTTTGCCTTGCTGTCTCTGACGATATTCGTAAGACACGTTCTATCGCGATCACACGCACTGTCGATGCTGTGTGAACGACTCTGCCGTGGCTCGGCTTGTCCGCCTTATGCAAGACAGAAAGGCATCAGCATTGTGTGGTCTTGCGGTTAGCCTAGCTTCTATTCCGTTTTCTCAGCTGTCTTATCATGGCATGAAAGTGCTAACTGCGCTGTGTGGTCTTGCGGTTAGCCTAGCTTTTATTCCGTTTTCTCAGCTGTCTTATCATGGCATGAAAGTGCTAACTGCGCTGTGTTTCTCGGTGAGAGGATTGACTGTCGTAGCCGGCGAAGTAATAGCACCGTGACGGGAGGCTGGCGGAAAGCAGGGACTACCCAGTATTTATTTGTGTTTTGGATCATGTACTATCCGCTTGGAATCGCCATGATAGAAGTGTGTCTGTTGTATGTACCACCCCTTTAGTTGTACTGATATGATGACATGATTCTAGCTGCATTGCGAACTTGGGGTAGCTACTACCTGAGTTCACTGGCAAGTCTGCAAGCTTTAAGCACCGGCATGATCTCGGAGACAACAACTGGCATCGGTTTACGTCTAGTGGAGAAGCGCAAAGAGGAATGCGCCCTAGTTTTCACGCGTCGAAGAAAGCAACCTGAGTAACATGCCGCGTCGTTCGGCGTGCAGAACTGAATTGAACTAAGCTCCGAGTCAGTATACTCAACTAGTAGTTGACCCGCAGCTTGCTACTAACTTTCATGAACCTGTCGGCCAGTCGGAAGAGGCCTTTCGCGGAGTTTCTTTGTAATCCGTTGCCAATTGTCCCCTTACCTTCAGAAATGACGCGACTGCTGTGCCACCCCTCGTTTCCTAATACAACATCGCGACGTTTTTTCACGGTACGCCTCTTGATAGTCTGAGCCTTCAGATAGCGTGGGTAGCTGCTGTCGTAGGAAATATTTCCGGTACTTACAAACTCGGTGTGCGTCATGTCCGAATAGATAGTAATTTGAACCGTGTCCGAGTCTTGACTCTTCAGCCATCTCCGCGGAGTCCGCGCCAACAATTTCGTTATGCGGTGTGATGTGTTTGAGGCGCACGGTCAACCTCTTGATTCGTAGAGTTATCATCGCCTACATAATCTCTGATAGGTAAGAACATTTCTTACCTAGTAATTTTGGCATGATGAGGTACTGGTCCAAGTCATCAAGCTTAGCCAACGCCCGCCGGATTACGTCCATGGCTTCCGTATTTGGCAAGCGCTGGCGTTGTGGCGTCGCGGGAGGCCATGATTGGTCATCATCGGCACCGACGGTCGGGTGGTGTTTCCCCTGAGCGCTGAAGTTCGCCGTATGGAATATCAGGCAACATTTGGCGCAATCGCTGGGCACTTTCTCTTGGACCACCATGATGTCCTCCAGCGCATCGCCTTCTCTCCCTAAGCCATGGGGACTAAGTTGGAGGTGTTCTCCGTGGTATGTGACATTCGGTCAGTAGAAGGAGTCATTTTTATCAGATAACTTGCCGTTTCTGATCACATCTCTGTAGTCATGGGTCTCGGTGAGCAACACAAGCGACCAGCTCAGTCTAATTATAGGCTCTAAATCTATGATAGGGCTCCTGGTCGATCTCATGGTTTATACGATAATTATACCTGTGCTTCCTTTTCGGCTGCAGGATCTTCACTACACTGGCATATCTGGCCTGACCGGATGGCTTCTTTTTGCATACGTATGTGTGGTACTCCGCGATAGTCGATATTCATCATCGTGCTAACCGATCACATAGTCTGGCGCCCTTGTCGTTTGTAAGTGACATCACTTCTTTGGTAGCAGTCATTGTTAACGCTTCCCTCAGCCACCTTGCCAATCGCAGCCGTATCAGAGAAATATGCCAACAGGCAATATCTTCTCGTAGCTGGACAAATCGTTCTCATCGGGGCACAAATTATGCTCATGGAAGCCAGACAATATTGGCTTATGGTGCTCGCTCGTATCCTACAAGGAGCAAGCTCGTCTGTAATCTGGGTTCTAGGTCTTGCGCTCATGTGAGTTTCTCTTCATCATTCAAACCAGACCCACGCTAAATCCCGGGAAGTTGTGATACAGCACCAGAAGCCACTCAAGGACGTAAGAAACCGTTCACTATCTCAGAGTTCATTATTTTAATGCTTGTGGATAGGCCAACTTGGTATTGCGGTGTCCGGGTTTTCTCTTGGGTAATGTTGCGCCCTTCATTGACATGAACATTTAAGTACTGACAAGATGTACAGGGGTTTCATAGGTCCACCCGTTGGCGGCGCACTCTACGGTAAATTCGGTATCCGCGGACCGTTCATATTCTCCATCCTCGTCACCGCCGTCGACTTCGTCCTGCGATGCCTAATCATAGAGCGCAAGACGGCTATACTTTACGGGGTCGATCCCGCAGCGCCTCCTCCACCATCTGAGGATATAGCAGAAGAAGAAGGTACCAAGGACGAGACAAAGACTGGCGAAGCTATTGCTATGACTGTGCAAGTGGGCGCGGAACAACAGGAGGGAACACAGCTTGAAGCCCAGCCTTCAGAGCTGAGAGATCAGCCGCTGTCCCTTTTTGGAGTATTGAAGGTGTTCCTCAAGTCTCCGCGCGCAATAGCAACCATCTACAACACATTGACATACGGGTACGTATGTAGCATAGACACGTCGAATCGTTTCACTCATACCTTATTCACAGGATCTCCTACTCAAGTCAAGAACCAGCGTTACCCCTATATCTCGCGGACAGGTACGGCCTCAACTCGTCCAAGGTCGGTTTAGTCCTTTTGGCCGGAGTAGTACCAACCTTAGTTTGTACGTTCTTCACTCCTTCTAACCATCGCATGTACCCTTATCTTTTGCCCCTCTCCTAGCTGCACCAATCTCTGGCTGGCTGGCTGACATGGTAGGCGCCGAATGGGTATCTACCATTGCCACGATCGTTGGAATCCCATGGTGGGGTCTCATCACGATCAAGGGTCCTCTCTGGCTCTTCATCGTCTTCTATGCTATCCTGAGTAGGTGCAGCACTGCGTTCACCCAAGTAGGTACTGACGGCGTGGATTGGCAGACTTCTTTCTCGCTGCGATTGTTTCGCCCCTGACGGCAGAGCTTGCTCTGATCTCGCGATCCCATAGGGGCGTTGGATGTGGGTCTTCTGCTAATATAAAAGTCAACCCTTTTCAAGCTGACTGGCAAATGTATAGATGCGCACGTATATGGGGCGTTCAACATGAGTTTTGGCATAGGATCAGCTAGTACGTCCCCGCTTTGTTACTTCTAATCATACAATCCAGTCTAACACCATTTCTAGTTGGACCTATCATCGGTGGCCAGGTTGGTCTATACGCACACTCACACTCTAACACAACTAATACTCACGATCTGTAGCTCTACCAACACGTCACAGAGGGTTGGATGGCCATCTGTCTGTTAGGTGTAGGCCTCCTTTCCACGTCTGTCGTAATGGCCGTCTGCTTCGCCGGAGAAGTACCAATTCGCAAGAAGTTGGGATGGCCTCGACGAAAATCATCTGAAGCTTCGCCCACTGAAGAATCTCAAAGCGAAAATGTTTCTCAGATACAGCCTCCAGAAACCTCCGAAGCAAGAACATGAAAACGTAAGAAAAAAGCCGTCGAAAACGAATATCGCGCCACCTCTCACTTACAAAGTCCATCACCGTACCGGTGCTGCAGGATGAGTCCATATCCATATTAATGCTGTATCATGATGCTTGTATAGATGCAACGAAGTACACGACTAATCCAGAGGTAGAGACTATATCACATGTATGGTGTACATTAACACTACTTTAAACAATAGACACACCCCAGGTCACTTGAGATATACAATACATAGTGTGCGCGTGAGCTGCGGCTGCCGTGATGCTGGTATAGGACAGATGATGTGTAATAGATAGGATATGGGTAAGCAAGAGAATCCGTGGAACGTTCATGGGTGTGGGTGAGGGTTATCTATCGACGGGCGGGGTAAGGTCCTCGTCTTCGTCCTGGTCTGGAGGTTAGAGTTCTGGTGGTCTGCCGAAGAGACATAGTAGCGACAGTAGATCATCTAGAGCTGGATTTAACATATCTGAAATGGGAGGCTGGGTGAGTTACACGTACTTCGTTTCAGAGGTTTGCTGAAGAAGGCATTCATTCCTGCACTTAGACATAGCTGTTTGGTGGATTCTTGACAATCTGCGCTCAGGGCAACAACTAATGTGAACAGCTATCAGTATGCGTCTGACCTATGTGTCAGAGGGGGACCTCACTTGGTAATAGAATGGGAGCCCGCCGCTTGTTCTCGAGAATGCGTAGTCTTTTACATGCTTCAACGCCATCGCAGATGGGCATGTCTGTAGCTGATCGTCAACATCATCTCTTGACCTCGAGATAAGGCTACATACGATGGTCAAAAAGGGCTGCACTGAAATACCCAGGCTCGTGAGACTCCCATTCTGTCGAAGTATAAGGGTGTAATTTTACTAGAAAGCATGTGAGTACTCACCGGCGAGAGCCTCCTCGCCATTTGAAGTAGCAATGACGTGAAGGTCAAAACGCTCTAGTTGCTTGATAAGAAGCTTCTGTGCCACGGGATTATCTGGAGAGACAGTTTAATCAACTGCGCTAGCCGTAGCGTAGCGAAGAAGACATACCTTCTGCGATGAGAATATTGCCAAACAACGTCCGCCGCTCGAGGGCACTCTGCTCTTCTGCCTGAACACCAAGTCCAGCCACGGGAACCTGGGCCTGACTCGGATTCTTCAATAACGAGAGCATTTGAAGTAACCTCGTTCTTCTTGGAGGCTTCGTCATTCTGACTACACCAGGAGTATTGCTGTTGAAGATTGAGTGACCGGTCACTGAGTCCGTGGTGGGTGTGTATAGATGCAAGAGTTTGGTGTCTTTCAGAGGATCCAATGGTAGAGAATGTAGGAAACGAGCGAGTTCATCGGCCTTATTCTCCGATTGTTCATCAAGAATAACGAAATCCAGTGGAGGGTGAATGGTGCTAGCGGTTCGCAAATGGTCTCGAGCTTCGTCAATCGAGGAAACCGAGTTAACGAAGAATCCGCTGAGCATTGTGGTTAACACGGAGGCAGTAGCAGGTGACTTCGACACCACAAGCACTCTAACGGGATGAGGTTTCATGAGTTGTATCTTCAGACGATCGATTTCGGCGAGTGCCTAGGTTCTTCACATTAGCCAAACCAACAGATTAAACCACGAGATTCTGACCTCTTTCGACTGGTCGTTGTCGCAAATCTTCACCGGGATTGTGAACCAGAATATGGACCCCTTTCCAAGCTCTGATTGTACACCAATAGCGCCACCCATCAACTTGACCAACTGGCGTGATATCGAGAGGCCGAGCCCGGTGCCGCCAAACCTTCGCGTGGATGAATTGTCGGCCTGCTGGAAAGGAACGAATAAAAGGTCGACGTCGCTGAACATGACAAGTAGCCGTATCAGTCTTCGGTTTCAAACTATATATTTGCCATTTCAGTACCTTCGACTGAGCCCGATTCCCGTATCCCTGATGAACTAGTTAGAAACTGCAAGTAATGACTGAATCGTGAGACATACTGAATGACAAATTTGAGGTTCGTTTCACCCTCTGAAGCAGCAATACTTTGATCGACGCTGCATGTCACCCGGACGAACCCGTTGGCAGTAAACTTGACAGCATTACCGATGAGATTCATGAGAACTATCTCAGGCCATGAATAAGTGGCGGCGTATATCAAGGGAGACCACGCATACCTTGTCGAATACGGTCGTAGTCCGCAGTAACCCCTATCACTAAGTCAACGAACCACTCTAATGCTACGAAGAAACTGCTTACAAGGAGGCACCTCAGGTCCGATGTCAAAGGAGAGATCGAGTTTCCTAGCAGCCATAGGTAGCAGTAGCTCCATGCAGTCCTGTGAGAGTGTCAGCACCTAATCCATATATGCAGCCGCAGTACATACCGCGATGATGTTCTCGACAGGGAATCCAGAGAACTCGAGCTTCAAAGCTGAAGAAGTGAATCAGTCATGAGATATACCCGTAGTCACAACAAAACATGCATACCTGACGCTTCTAGCTTACTGTAGTCCAAGATCGAATCAATGATCTGAAAGACATTAATGAGCGATAGGAACGACGCTGGGCTCTCTGTCATACCTTCAGCAGTAGTTCACATGACTGCTTGGCCGTGGCCACTATCGAATAGTGAGCATCTGGTGATCCCACAACGGTAGTAATTCAGCTTACCTATCTCTCGCTGGCCTACATTTAGCTCCGTGCCGCTTAGTATATCTAATAGACCATAGAAAGAACTACAAAAAGACGTAAGGGACACTAATAACATTTGCATCTTCGGTGAACTCACCTAAACGGTGTACGCAGTTCATGGCTCATCGATGCCAGAAAGTTGCTCTTGATCTGTGAAGATATTCAGTACAGGCTACAATACGACGCGCCAATGGGTTCACGCCCACCTTGGTAGCTTTCAAGGCATCTTCACGGCTCTTTCGTGCAGCCTCCAATGCCTCCCGTTGGTTTGCTATCATCTTCAAATTCTCGCGAGTTCCCTTCTGTACTGAGCGGAACAAGAGCGCGTTGGAGATGCCGATGCTCGCTTGTTCGCACAGCAGTGTGAGCATCGTGACCGTGTTGGGAGAGAATGCGTATTTGGATGCGAGGTATACTGCACCGAACGTTTGTCCTCGATTGCTGAATATGGGTATGCAAACGATCGACCTGTGATTGCTCTCTCGCGCTTCGGTAGCAAAACGAGGCTCGGCGGCAACGTCCTCGAGATATACGCGCCCTTTGGTATTCAGCGCTATGATACGTCGTCAGTACATGCACGTAGCTGCAAATGCAACGAGCTCACTGTGTTGGATAACTGCACGTTGTAAGGGGTCCATGATGGCCCGTATAGGAATCGGATTCCTAGACGCCACGCATGGTTAGACAGGACAGAAATTGAAAAGGGTTCAATGCATACTCATGAACCTGGCAAGGCTCTGGAGGCACCATACTCGTTGCGACTGTGTAATCGCCCGCTTCACGAGCAATAACGACGCAAGTACTCTGACTGCCGGAATTCTCTGTTTGTCGTGAGGTCAGAGGCTGTTCTCAAGCGATATGCATGATCAATGGCATTCACCTGTCACAATCTCCGTCAAGGTCTGGAGCGCCAGAGAAAGGTTGATATCACGTGAAATCTCCTTGCTCCATCTGAGGATCGAAGCCAGATCAGAAGAGGTCAGCTGTGTTACCAGGTCTTCATCTGTTGAGGCCGAAGGGTTCCCTTGCATGTACGAATCCTCTTCACTTGTGCCAGTGGAGTTGGAGCTGACATGGACAGCGTCGGTCTGCACTGCAACGTCTTGAGAGAAAATGTGACGCTTGAAGGGCAAGGATGTGCGTTCCGCTACCAGTGATGAAAGATGATTCCTGTGCAAACCATGTCAATATTTGCGTTGACGGGTATGTCATGCAACTTACACGATGCCTCGTGCGCCCCATTGAGACTGGCGAGCAATTCCCCGTCTTTGTAGTTCCGTACCAAGGCCTTCTACGCCGCACCGTACGAAGTGTGTCCCTTGCTAAGCAAACATGCGATTCAACAACTGAGGCATCCAAAAGTCTCGCTACTCACCAAGAAGAGACCCAGGCCCTCCTCTAGCAACCAATCATTGTTGACAGCAAGTCTGAAAAGTGAAATGCTGAGATAAGTAATGAGCCAAGAATTATCGTGAGTACGTACTTGATTGCGACGTCATATAACTTGAATGCATCGGGGCTGTTCATGAGTGCGGCTACTTCAGCGTCCTAAGGCTATATTCAGCGCGATTACAGAAGGTAATACGCATTCTCGCTTACCACAAGTGCTATCCAGGTGCTATTGTTTACCGGACTCGGTGATAGCCATCTACAGAGAGTGAGTGAGTGAGTAAGCAAGTGCACTAGCCTGTGTTATATCGTCAACATACTTCCTGAGGTACGACTGGTTGGCTTCGATTTGCTCCATATATCGTTCATATGTCTCTTGTGATAGGTGGCCGTTCCGTATACAGTCAATCAGAGCCAGACTGTGGAAGAAAAGACCATAACGGATGTGCCGATGACTACGACGGGTTATTGATGATCATCGAGATAGCTGCGAATAACTCACTTCGGATGCTTGTCACGTGTGTCGAAGACATAGAATCCTAGTTCAGCGGCCTTAGCTGAGAAACCAAGACAATACAGCGCTGGAACCTATATTAACGAGTTAGTATCACAAATGTGTCAATAAACGAGTTTACGTCACCCTGAAAGCGTTGAACCTATTATATGTTATGTCAAGCACGGTTTCATCGTAAGGAACAGATCGTGCCTACCAGTTCATGACGAGTTCAATATTTCCAGACTGGACCTGAACTTGTGCGAGGAAGTCCGCGTCATTATACTCTTCCGTGTCAAATGCAACTTCAGCAGAGCCAGTCATTGTGTGTCCGGCAAACGCTCGTATACAGTTCAATTGGGCTGACGGGATTGTGGTGAGGTTTGCAAGTGTAGCACTTGTTTCCAGAGTATTACTCACCTTGACAAAATGCGATCAAGTCATTGTTTTGCGACCACAACGTGACATCGCTCAACGACTATGCACGTCAGGCTCCATCTGTTGCTGGGACTGAGAATCACATACCTCTTCAGCTGCGAGTACCAGCTCACTCACTTGATGCCACAATCAAATCAGAAAACATTGGTGTATTCGAAAGGACACAACGAACTCACAATGGTCGCATACAAATAGACGAGTCTGGACGAGATGTAGACTTGAAAAGCTGCAATAAAGTCTAGCAAAAAAGTGAGTAACATGACTAGGGTCTACGCCTGTAGTAAAGAAGTACCTGTCTCCTGCGCTTTGTCCGTATTTCAGAGCATCTTCCAGACGAGGAATATTCGCACGAATGTGGACGCTGTCGTAGCCTGACACAAGAGGACAGAACAGCAGTAGCGATCGACTTCATGGCACGGAATATTAGGTTGGACAACGTTACACATACACCAGATGACTCACCATTTCTCGTGGCTTGATCCGTATTGATCTGCCAAGCGGAGGGCTAGCTTTCCCAAATCCGCAGAAAACCGGTAAAGCTCTCTTCGTTCGGCAGCAGCTATCTGGATCATTAGAGAAGCAGTACTTGGCTTGTGACGGGGACGTACCTCCAAGAGCCCAGAAGAAGCCCAACGCAGTTCCAGGACACATGCCTGACCTAGAAGCCTGTAAGACTACTATTGCACCAGAAGCGAATTGCGTGTGTACCTTAGCGCTAGTCGAATCGTCTAGAGTGACGTGGTAAGCGCAACTTTCATTGATACGAAGAGAAGCATACAGTACCGTCAATCCTATAACGTCAGCGAAGCCTTCACCAGTACTCCAGTACGCATTGGTACCTTTCATAATATTTTCAGCGCCATTTGCAGCACAATCGGACACACATTTTACGTACCTGCGTCGTTTAGCAGAGCGATAGCCAAATCTGTACGAGCATCACGAGCACGGGGTATATTCAAGATCTCCTCGAAACCTACGGCCAAAATCTCATTCTTCACTTGCTCAAACATAGCATCCGCTTCCCGACGAGTCGGCGACGGGTTAACGTCCACGCCCAACAGGTGCAGTCCAGTGATAGTGTCGTTGAGAGCTGACGAGTAGTTACCCTTCATGAAGTGATTGCGTGCACGTATGCGTAAGGTTTGCGCTTTGACATTGCTCTCGGTTGATCTCTGCAGGCATTCATGGATGCACGTATTTGAACGCTCGTAATCCCCTTTCCAGGTTGATAGCCTAAAGTTTGGTGTTAGCCCCTTCATGTATATTCTCCCAGCATAGTAAACAGACTCACTCTGCGAGTTTCAGATAAAGCTCCACCGTGCGCTCCGGCGCGGAGGCCCACGGATTATCGTCAAGAAGAAAGAGCGCATTAGAGTAAGACTGTAGAGCAAGCTCATGAGCACCACGTGCACGCGCAGCATCGCCAGCGTCGATCGATAGGTTGATGAGCTCGTCTCGTTTCTGGTGCTCTCGTAGCAATGGAAGACATCTACACTATCAGTCAGTCTCTTCATCTTACGCATGTACAGAAATTATGCTTGCCTTCGAGCGTGCTCAGCAATACGGTATATGTCAGGATTCTCATGAAGCATCATGAGAATGATCTGCAAACAGGCCAAAAGATCAGCATCTTTCCTTTTCACCCCAACGCCACGCCAGTGGACGTACCCTAAACGACATCTTCGAGGTGACACTCTCCGGAAGACTTGCAGCCTCAGCCTGAGCAGCCTGCCTAAATCGATCATGCGTGAAGCTACACATATCCCTCGCTCGTTGCACGAGCCAGCCTTCCTGAATGGCCATCTGCAGACCACGCATCGACCCACGCGACGTACTCGTCATGTTCTCCGCCGAGCGAACCGACTTGGGTATTGTCCAGTCATCCGTGTCTTCATCACTACTGCTCCCACTCGAGTCTTCCCAATCCATCATCAGTGCGACCTCTGTGACTTTGAATCTACAGCAAGCATCAGCTATATTATCGTTTGGGGTTGTCAGTGTATCATGACATACGTAGCCCCAAAGAACGACGCCCACAGCAGATACTTGCGAGCGTCCTCAGGCAGTTCGCGCAACTGAGCAACCATAAACGAAAGATCATTCGGGTCCGTCTCCGTCTTCTTCTGCGCAAGACTAGTCTCGATAGCCGTCAAATCATACTCCCACCAATTATGCTCCCAGCTATACGCAATCTACGAACCATCAGCTCAACATTCCTCCCACCAACACCAAGAAAAACAGTCCAGACATACCATACGTTGCCTCTGGAACGACGACAACAAATTCCGTATCGAGAACGCATTGCCCAACGACACCGCATGCACCAGCCGGGACAGCTTCTGACAGTCATCCTTCGATCTCCGGAGGGTCCGCGACACCAACGACGAAACCGCATTGAATCCCAGTGGCTCCAAGTTGATCCATGTTGATGCCCGGCTGGCGAATATCGTGCGGAGCTTCTCCAGGATCTCTCTATGAAATGACAGTATACGTATGAGTGGGGCCGGTTGGAGCAAGTTAATCGGGAGTAGGTTTAAGCGTACGGTTTGTCAGAACGGACGGTACCAAGGATAAGCTGCCCAACACAAGCGTCAACAATCTGCTCTCCCATATTCGTATTTGTGGAAGAGGGACTCACAAGTCTGCTCCTCGAGTTCACGAGCGCCCTGATCAAATCTAACGATCTGTGAGAAAGAATGAAATTAGGCGTACATCGCGGGGGGATCAAATCGAGGGGACCCTCACGATTCCGAAGCTTCATGCAAATCATCCAGGAACAGCGCAAACAACCTCGTCTCCGATAAAACCGCAAACACGCTCTCAACCAATGCCTCGAAGCGGGCCCTTAGTTCGTGTGTTTCGAGCTCCTCTCGAGGGGTGTCGAGTTCGATGTCGAATAGCGCTAGGATGTCTTTCAGTTCTGGTACGCCTTCGTATAAGAGGGGCACGTTGTGTAGTTGCGGGCCAAGCTGTATTCGTAGGGCTGTCACGAAGCGGTGGAGGTCGGTGTGGAAGACTATCAGTTGACGAAGTACGGAGGACATGCAAGAAAGCTGGCGATACAGGTCAGACTGGGCGCTTTTGGTAGATAGGGGTGGGATTTACGTACGAGTGTAGCGAATGGCGCAGGTTCCGAGTCCTGGAACTTAGCTTGGCCCCACAATCCATGCGCTAATGACCCAATCAGCCTAAGTCTCAATGGACCTTCTCAAGTAGGCACTTACATCGCCATTTCGCCTGTTGAGCAAGAATGAGCGTACTCTTTCCGGCGCTACAGAACTCGTGAGTTCGCAAGACCAATTAAATTCAATACAACAACCTACCCAGGCGGGCCGCACACAATGACGGCATGTGTCCTCGCACGTCTCGAGGACGGTCCCAGCGCTGCCCTGCGCAAGTTATCGCTCCCGGAAACTACATGGAACAGTCTGAACAGACTGAACAGCGTCAATAAGTATTTATTGCACTCACTTTGACTCGCATTCGTCTCCATACCCGGACTCGCGCTCATCCCCTCAGTGACCGTAGGCGTCGCCGTCCAACTACTCACACTCTGACTCCCGCCCGCAAACATCCCCACACTCACACTCATACCACCTCCATTGACATTAACAGGACCCAACGGGCTCGGCGCACTGACTCCAACACTATTAACACCGGACACGGCAGCACTCCCACTGGGGGACATCATATTCGTATTCTCGCTCTTCGACGAGCCCGAGTCCGAGTTGTTGTCCTCGCCGGTACCCGTACCCTGAGTACCTGTGCCATGAGAGGTGTTCGAGCTGACGATGAAGGCGGAGTGGGAGGCGCCGAGGTGTCGGGAGTAGCTGGTTGAGGCGTGGCGGATGACGTTCCGGATAGTTTCGAGTTCTTTCTCGCGGCCAAACTGTTTGTTAGGTGAGGTGAGGGTGTTTAGAGGGTAGGTGATGAGGCATGGGAACGCTTACCAATGATGACGGAATTGTAAAGTCCTGACGGAAATGTGAGCTGTCAGCGTGTCTAAGTAATACGATAACATACCGTATATCGATCTTGAGTGCCGATTTCGAAGAAAGGTATGAGCTGATTGAACAGTGAGTAATTCAGGCGGTTGACATCGGCTGACCGGAGCGAAATTACCTCTGAGGAAGCCTGTTCCACAGCGAGAGAAACTGATGCCAGAAGGCGCGCTTGACATTCCTGCAAGTCAGCCATAAGACCATGTGCGCTCTGATATCGCGAATCCGGAGACTTCGCAAGCAGCTACAATCCAACTCCGTGTGAGGATATCAACAGAACACAGAGCACGCAGAAGAGAAGAATACCTTGTCTATGACCATGGCTAATACCTGCGGAACATCTCTTCTGACTTCATGCACAGGCATCGGCCTTTTCTGCACGATAGAATGCAGAAGCTCCAAAGGTCCACCTTCAAACGGCAAGACGCCACGCCCAACGAGGAGCGTCCAGAACATTACTCCCAGCGCATACAGGTCAGTACGGTGGTCCTCGGACGTCGACTCCATACCGCCAGTCTGCTCAGGAGCTATCAGGACATGTCGTCAGTTCGCCTGGTTGTCGGACGTTTTACAGGACAGGACCGTCTCTCACCCAGATAGCACAGCGCTTCCTTCACCTTGAGTTTCTGCGCTTCTTCCAAAGCATCCGACCGCAGCACGAATGTGGACGGCACGCCGAATTGCTCGAGCGAGACCGCCCTATTGCCAAAGTGGACCAAACGAACCAAACCGCTATGCGAATTAAGATGAAAAGCGTTCGCTCGAACTGCAATGCACGGCAAGCGCGCATCGTGGCAGGGCATGAATAAGCCTGTGCCATCAGATCAGTTACTCGACGTGACGCTTACCTTCTCTATGTATTAGTCCGTGACTAGTGACCTCTGTGAGCAACGTGGACACAGAATTATTCAGAGATACACTGACCTGTGTATCATCTGAACGGCCTTGGTGGCCTGTATGGCAAATCTGCGTTGATCAGGTCAGCGCATCATCACGTACCCCCGTGGAGTCGACGTTTACTCAATGAACGTGGCGAGATCCATGACCTCCATCGGCTCCATTTCTTCGATGTATTCTGGCTCCTCGGTGCCCATCATGTATATGTCCCCATGGGAAGTTGTGGTCCGCGCACGCGAGACGTCGGCTAGCAGGAGACTGTTCACTTTCGATGGGGGGAAGTAGCGGCCGAGGAGGTTGAGGCCTGGATGTATCAAGAGCAACACTACGCAGTCTCCGTTGTTCTTGGGGATGCTGAAGAAGTCAATGATGCGAAGGGTGATACTTGAGCCTTCTGTCGTTGCGCATAGGCGTTCAAGGCTGAGGAGGCCACGATGGGTTAGCTGTGATAACAGTCAGCAAAATGAGACATACATGTGTGCCTCTCGCTCGATGCACATTGAGGCATTTGTGTGGGCCGCGGCTATCTTTGCGAGTACATTCGACCCGTCCTTGAGGCTCATGCCCTCGGCGAGCAATGTCATGCTACCGGTATCCTCCCATGGTACGGCCTACAGCACGATGATAACGTCGGATAAGCAAACATTAAATTGCGCGACAGAATACGTGTATGATCACATACCTTGTCGAAAGTGTAACCCGGAACTGAGAGCACGCCCTCCCTGAAGAACAGATTCGG
This sequence comes from Irpex lacteus, assembly GCA_001986395.2. NCBI lineage: Eukaryota > Fungi > Basidiomycota > Agaricomycetes > Polyporales > Irpicaceae > Irpex > Irpex lacteus. The sequence goes on from MQVO02000007.1 coordinate 191,435, forward strand.
GAGGGCGGGTTGGGCATACTTTCTGCGCATGGCAGGCGACGAGCGGGAAGGCGCGTTTGTTTGTCGGGTGTCGTCCGCGCCCGAACGTCGGTGGTGGTGGTGGGCGGGAAAGAGAGTAAGTTGTGTGCGACGACGAGCGGACGACTCGAGGCATTCACCGAACCTGGAACAAGATGGGGTAGACGCCCGTTACCGCGATGAGAAAATCCAGTGTTTCCGCCATGCAGCACGCGTTGTCACACTGTCTACACAACTACGTCACTTTCAGGGGTCACGCACAGCCTAGACCGGCCTCCTTATCGACGATACGAGGTCTCCGATTGGCTGCGTGCTACCCAGCGTGAGAAATTAGTGCGTCACAGATTGATCGCTGACCGATCACGCAAGTGAAAGCGGCCGTCAGACACGAGATCCTGAGCCCCGAAGGTTGAACGTGTCTACTCTGCCTTGGGGAGACTAAAGCGGCCCAGCTCAACTCCGAGGCTGCAACCATCTGGCATCGGCGCCCGCTGGTTGTTCGTAGGTACACTCAACTTGGAAGTCATTGCAATTGCTCGAGCGAACGAATTGACATAGTTTATGAGCAGGAAATTACTTCGTATACAAATGCATGTGAGCCTGACTCGCTCTTACGGGAAATGAAACTGAACTTACACAAACCCCCGAGTCCACCTCGGAGACATCGCGGTGAAGGAATTGATACTTCTAACTCAAAGAACAAAGATTCCAATGTCGAGTTGCACTAACCCACGGTGACCGAGGCTTGGTTCTCACGCAATCACACCCCTGTCGTGGTAAGGCAATGGGTGAACTTGAAGAGCTGTGTAGAGTTCAATTCGCGGATACTTGGTGAGACAGAGGAACCCCATCGGTCCGAAGAATAGATTGGCTTGAATATTCGCGCAACGTTCTTAAGATCAATCTACCGAAGAACATGAGCGTACCACAGCCGGCAGCGTAATATTCCGCCAGATAGAACATGACACCGCGCCGAAGTCCATGCACAAGTGCGATAGCCAAGGATAGATTGTAGCAATAGATATACAAACAGCTAGATGATTCTGGGTATTGGATAGATAACCTTAGAGCACTTGAGACAGCGAGTCAAATCACTGTTTCTTGATCTTCTTCTGCACATTCGACGAAGCCCTAAGAGAATCCGCAATGTCGCCTCCAAGGCGTGCAACAATGAAGCTCGGGACGAGCAACCACAGACTACCAAAACACAAAACCATGAGCTCCCAAACTGCAGAATGCAAGTACTTATGTCAACGTACCCGTTAGGGATGATCCAGTAAACAAGCAAAGTCTTAAAATCGTTATGTCCCACCGAGCACCCTCCGCAATAGTACTCCTGCGCCCAGTAGAGCACGGTCTTGGACAGAGTCATGACGGCACTGGCGAACCCGACGAGGGTAGCAACTGGGTTGCCGGATACGTGTGCGAGGTAGAGGTACTCGATGTTTAGGAAGTTCTCGAAGACGTTAAGAGCGGCTGTGTGCTGTTTAGCATGCTGTGAGGATAGACGAGCGCTGAGAGTGCTTACATTGAGCGTTGGTGAATCCCTCTCCATTTTGGTATGCACGCAAACCATAAACCTATATCCGCGTTGAGCTCACTATCCAACATTCGACATGAAGCAAAAGCGGTCTTACATAGTCAATCTCTTGGTAAAGAGCGTACGGAGACCATATCCAATGTAGGTCACCGCCTACCATAGAGCGAGGTCTTCGCAAGGACAACACAATCAGCTTCACGACCACAATAACAACCCATACCACAGTGCACTCACCTGAAGAAACAATACCCAGCATCCCAAAAGATGACAGGGATAGTAGCAGCAAACCTAAGCGCCGATCAGCCTACAGCCTTCACACTTTTGAAAGATACGGAACGCACCAGAGAGAGATCCACCAGTACGTCTTAGCAGCCATGTCCGTCGTCGTCGTCGTTGGGGAAGACGGTGAGAAAGCGGGAGCGTCTCGAGGTGAACTCCCAGAAACCGCGTGATCATGATATTCACGGCCGTGAGAACCTGCTCCCTCGGCCTTCTCGGTCTCACCGTCCTCTCCCTCCTCATCGTGTCTGTCAATACGTTCATCGTCTAGCTCATCCACAACAGTATCGCTATCACCATCCGACAAGATCCCCCACACCTCCCCACGCGCCGTCACCCCCTTCCTTACCCACTGACGCGTCCTCGTCCTACTTTCCTGCTGTTGCCGCTGCTGCCAATCGTAATCACCAGTACCATTACCACCTTCACTTCGATAGCGCTGCTCGATCAGCTTCGCAGAATAGCTGGACGAGAATAAGGGTCTCTGCATGGCGACTGCGTTCTTGTTTGAGATGAGATGAGCTCGAGGTTAGATGGTTAGAGGAGGCAGCATAAGAAGCAAGAGGCCTTTGAACCTTGACCAGTGACCGCGGTTAATGGACGTGGGATCTGCGCGAGAGTACAAAGGGGCTGCATGAGGCAACAAGCAGGCCAAGGTGAGTTCTGGCTTCATTCTTCATCTTTCAGTTTCGCTTTCGTGGCCGTGGCCGTGGTCGTCGTGCTCTTTTGTTTGTGGTCGTCGTTGGCCTTTGTATGGCGGCTTCAGTCGCTTGACCGTTATGACACTTGTCTCGTGCTAGCGCTCGACCGAGTTCTCACTTTAGGCCTGGTGGTGTTTATGGCCTCAACAAGGACTGGTTACGCAGCTTGTACACCGACCACTCGTACGTATGTTACGACTTCTAACAATAATATCTGAGCAAGGTGCGACCTCTCGTAGGAATAACCATCGATGATACTTACCCTGGCCTGCTACCGGTACTGCTTCAGCCTTCTCTGCCAGTAGTTACCCACAAACTTCGAAGATGCAGCAGCAACGCGTAATTTCCCTCCGTCAAGGACGTACACAATATTATGCGTACCTACCCGCTGACTCCGATAATGTCTGATAATGTACTGCAGTCCGAATAACGCATCGTAACTTGCATGTGGTTCCCATATATGATCATCACCACATCCTCGCCATTCGCGTTAAAAGTTCCGTCTAGGTGGATCCCGAAGGGATCTATATCCTTTCAAACAGACAAATCATCTCTGATAACTAACATGTAGCGCATGAACACCATAGCTTCTCGTACGTCGACCATCTTCCCTCCAAGTCACATTTTCACTCAACCATGCTGTTATCATTCCGTTACCCAGGGCCACCTCAGCTACTCGGTCCTTATCGATCCTTTCCGGCCTCTTTCACTTGTGTACCTTGTTACTTCGAGACCCTCGGCCGATGCTTATGGCTGCGGTGGCCCAATCAAAAGTCTATATTTACCGTGACTACAGATCAACTACAGGTAGCTATCACGCAAAATAACCGACCATATCATGTGTACACCAGCAGTCTACCACTCACCGAGGGACACATATCGATCTAGCCTCTCGTGATTTTGCATTTTCCGAAATACAGGCTCACCGAGCCGTGTTTCGACTCTCGCAGCCAGTGGCACATCGCACAATTGTCCTCATGACGCGCAGACCACGCATGTTCTTTATGTTGCAACGTGCATCCTCGATCTTCTCTCATAATTTGCACATCTGCAGGTCTGGTCATCCTACCTCGTCTAGTTTCGCCGCCACACATGGCTCGCACTTCAACGTAGCAACACTCCTCCACTCCGTCGCCAGGAAATCAGAAACAACGCGCAGCTCGCGGTTCCCGCCCCACCCTTCTCAAGAATATCTGCGCTCGTGACACGCGGAATGATTGTTAGCACCTGCCCAATATGGGCCGAGTCGTACTAACTTGCGTGGTTCGTCGAGGTTCTTCTTTGTGCGTGATGACGGGATCATTCTTCGTATCTACTGTGTCCGCGCACCCGAAGATAGACTTGACCAGAGTGCGTGGTTGACGACATTTCTCATGTTCCTTTGTACACCTTCTGACACTCGCTATAGTGGCAGGTGCGAATATAAAAGGTGCGCGAGGGTAGTGCACCGAGGAAGCTCCTCCAGCCACTCCCTCAACCCGCTGTGCCACTGCCCATCCTAGCAAGGAGGCTTCACTACAAGATGCACTTCACGTCTCTTACCGCTCTTGTCACCTGCTCCCTCCTTCCCACAGCATTTGGTGCGACGTGGCACCTTTCACAGACTTGGGTTGGCACGGACATCCTCAGCGCATTCGAGCATGAGGCTATCGCGGATCCCACTCACGGACGAGTGTAAGTCCCATGCTATCTCCCTGGGGCAGACAATTTTTGACGTCAATATTCATGTTTCTAGGAATTACGTCGACCAAGCTACTGCTCTGTCGCAGAACCTGACATACGCGCATGGAGACACATACGTCCTCCGCGCCGATCACACCACCGTGCTCGATCCCAACGGAGCAGGTCGAAACAGCGTTCGTATCAGGAGCACAGCGACTTTCGATCACCACGTAGCTGTGTAAGTCACAACATCCCTATTTCCTATTCACCCGCATCCGGACGAACTGAACCTAACATGTTATCTGACTACCTAGCTTTGACGTACAACACATGCCCGAGGGCTGTGGCACCTGGCCCGCTATCTGGGAGACAAACGAAGCAACCTGGCCAAACGACGGCGAGATCGACCTAGTCGAAGGCGTGAACAACCAAGGCACCAACCTCGTCAGTCTGCACACCTCAGCAGGCTGCACTGTCCCCGCCTCCCGCGCAGAAACAGGCACTCCGAACAGCTTGGACTGTGTGGCTGCGGACAACGGCAACACTGGATGTAATGTGCAAGCGGCGGACGCTAAGTCGTTTGGCCCGTCGTTTAATGCTGTTGGGGGAGGATGGTACGCTGTTGAGAGGTCTAGTACTGCTATTAAGGCGTGGTTCTTCCCTAGAGATGGAGGAAAGCCTAGTGATATCGGCTCGGGGACTATCAACACTGATAACTGGGTAGGCTATCATTCTTCAGACTGCTGTAGGTAAAGAGGCGTTGCTAACGAGGACTGTTGACAGGGCACTCCCGTGGCGTTGTTCCCGAACACATCTTGCGATATCGACTCACACTTTGGAGAAAACAACATTATTATCAACTTGACTTTCTGTATGTCTCAGTGGCTGTCCAGACTGCTGATACTCATGCTAAATGACGTTGTGCTACTTTTGTAGGTGGTGACTGGGCTGGAAGCGTCTATGGCAACTCCGGATGCCCGAGCACCTGCGTTGGTAAGTTGTCGGCTCTTTCTCTCTTGCTGCGGTATATTTACGTATGGCATTCCAGACTACGTCAACAATAACCCCGGTGCTTTCACGAATGCGTACTTCGAAATTAATTCGATCCGTGTGTACGAGTAAACCTCAAGGTCTGGGCGAAGACAGAAAATTGTTTCGATAGCGGTGAATCTCATGTGACTAGCAGCAACAGCACGAACTGCGTTTGTGCTAGTATTTATCTGTATTTGTAGCCGTTATAGATGGGAGACTCTGCGAGTGTACCAACAATTGTTTGTGTAGTAACGAATCGATGTACATTTACGAAGTAGAAATGTATCGATCTTTCCAGCCAGTTAGATATTCTACGCCATTTAAACATACTAGATTGATTGGGGGGTTGTTAAGGGGACACATGAGACTACAATTACATTTCATTCGTAACCCGAGTTAGAACCTACCGTTGTCAAGATGAACATGCATAAAGCAGTTTGACCGTTTCCAGATTGAATATCTTCGAAGAGATTACAACAACCACTTGCTGAAGTCAAATGCGGCATTCGCTTGTCCAGCAGCTTGAGCGGCCGCCTGCAAAGTGCTCCAGGATGCATCGCCAATGCCGATCTCATAGTCGTTACCAAACTATGTGAAGATACAGTTAAACATAGTGACCATTTGAGTATTTTCAGACGCGAACACTTACGTGAGGGTCAGCGTTAGGGATAACCTGCCAATAAAGCCAAGGAAGACCAGCAGCAGTGATCTGGCTCGCCCAGGTCTTGATGTTCTGGTTACGAGTAGAGGTTGAGAGAACGCTACCAGTGGGACAGTTGTTGTTCTCCGTGGTGAAGTAGCACGCTCCCCTGTATTCCGAGCGTCAGTCACAGCATGTTATGAAAGTGCCTACTGGAGTTACATACCATTCCTCCATAATGAGCTTCTTGCCTGCAGCCTGAGCACGCGAGACATAGGTCTGAATGGCCGAGGTGGCATAATTTCCGGTTCCGTAGGCATGGATGGAGATGACATCGAGGGCGGGGCATGACAACCAGTCGGGCTGAACGGACTCGTCCATCCAAGATTCTCCTCCGGTGGTCACTAGAATCTAATCCGAAGGTGTCAGTATGATAAGTAACAAGACTAAGTTGTAAATAGACTGACCCCAGTGTTGCCGTTCAACTCGTTCTTGATCGTAGTCGCCCGATCGCACTGCCTGCTCAGATGTAAGGCGATGTCATGAATCAGCGGGTACTGGCTACTTACCAGTACTGGTGGTCAATGATGTATTGCTGGCCCTGCAAAGTACTGTCAGAAAGGTGTCATAAATAAAGAGTATATGATGATAATGGCGACCTTTCCGATCATGGCTTCGTTCTCGGCCTCGAAGGCAAAGATATAGTCGTTCAGTTCCTTCCAAGGCTTTCCCAATGAAGTGTGCACATGGTTTAAGATGTGCTGGAGACGTTTGTCGAATGCCTGCTGTGGATAGTCTTGCTCATAGAAGTACCCAGTGCCGAATTCCTTGCCATAGACATCACCAGCTTGCAGAGCATTGAAAGAATGCATACTGATCAGGAGCTGGCAAAAAGTTAGACTCCAGGCTCGCAGGGCACAATGAACCAGGTACTAACCTTGATTCCATGCGCGTGCGCGTCGATCATGAAATCGTCGAGCCTCTCCAAAACGGTATCATTGTAGCAAGACTCGTCGCCGTTGCAAATTTGGGTGGGCTCAAGGTCAGGAAATGGATTAATGTTTGTGCCCTGAGGGAACAGATCGCGTCAAAATCATCCAGAGTTGAGTAAACGGCTGTCAAAACCTTCTGAGACTGAGACTGTCCGTCCAACCATACACGCAGAACCTTCATGCCGGCGCTCTGTAGCCCACTGTGGCGTGGAAGATCAGTTACTATACTTGAGCAGAATCAATGGTCATACGTACTTGAGCAACGTTGTGCGCTCGGCTGCAGAGAGCCCCGCAGCATAGTACAAGTTCGAACCGGCAAATGATTTAGCAGCATCAGCCAGCATGGGGCTGGCGATGCTGGAGAACGCTGCCAGAAGGCGGAGAGAGTTAGCGAAGCGCATCAGTGGTCGTGGTTGTTGACGGTCCGTGTGCCACTCGAGAAGAAGAGCTGATACTGCTGTTAATGTCCCAGTATGACAGCTATATTTATACTCTCCACTGTCCATCCGGGTGACGTCGGGTAAAGCGGAGAAGACGAGGCTCACCTGCCACTCTACGGGCTCGGAAACGCGTGAGGCTCAAACGCGGACACATCTGCAAATCCGATATTCGAGAATTGATAGACTGAACTCGATTGACGTCTGCCGATGTTCGGGTGGTGCACAAAGAATGTAGCTCCTCGTGCTACCTGTAGAATAAGCATGAGTGGAATGTCTTATGACAACTTACACTGGGACGCGACGGGGCGAGCTGCTCTGGATTGCGGATTAGATATCCATCCTCCATAATCCAGACATGCATCAGTACCAGGTGTGATACAAGTGGTCTCACCCACGTCTTCGTTCCGGTCAGATAAAAATGCTTTCCATGTGAGTCGTTGACTTCCACATCACTGACACGTCAAAGGAGGAGTGGCGGCAGGGTCTTCCATGATCTTATTCGACCTGACAGAATCACAGGATCACAGTTCTACGAGGATGCTAAATATTTGCTAGACATTAAGTATGCCAGAGTCTTTTACTCACTTTTGTGCCCGCGTGGTAATAATTGGCCAGCGAGTCCACTCGCACTTCGCATCCTTCCCAGTAGTTGAAGACATCCCATATGGAACAACGATTTTACTCTTCTACAGTAATAGAATCTATCGTAAATATCACCAGATTCTCGCATCTGTCAGCGCAAGTCAGGTAGACTTCTTGTCAACATTGCCCGCGTGTAGTGTTGTGTCGAGTCGAGTTGAGTTGAGTCGAGTCAGTGCAACTCGGAAAAACTCGGTCTCGCGAGTTGCGCCGAGTCGAGTTGCCGAGTTCTCAGACGAGTCGACCTGGCGACCGCGGACTTATCCGGTGCTGGTATATACGACTCGAGTAAAGTCACGGTTAGTAAAGATGACATGTACGAAAGAGTATTATGAGGCTGTACACTATAAGTAGTCTACGTTTAAGCCTGAGGTTTCAATCGGGTGCAAGTTGAAAGACTTAGAAAGTAATGTAAGATGATAGAAAAGAGATTAGGCATTAGCAAGAAGTTCTCTTAGCTCGTCGAAGTGTCCCAAAAGAAGTAACTCTCTTGCAGCTGCTTGAGTTACTGGCCCCTCAATGGTGTAGTCTTCTTCCTTAATGGCGAGTTCATCCATGTATCGAAGGGTCGGTCGATTGTGCCTGTGGTAGTACTTGAGAACTTGGAGAACCTCCATCAAGGAAGGATCTGTCCGATTGCGACGCGCAGCATCGGTCTCTTTGCTGGACGAAAACACCCGCTCGCAGGACACCGAGGATGCTTGAGCCGGGAGCACATCAAGCGCAACCAAATATAAACATGGCTTCGACTGCTCTTTGTCGGACTGGTATCCGACGTGTCAGTGAGTAATTATACCAAGCCATGAGAGTACTACGCACCCAATAACGCAACAGATCGTTGCCATCGATGATAGGTACCGCAGCTTCATTCTGGTACGCGGCGAACTCTTTTTCGCACATTGCCCGATCATGAGCAACTTCTGTAGCCTCGATCTCTGCTTCATCGCACATAGAACCCGGGACGGTAGAATCTGATGTGGATGCAGGCGAGTTCGAGTTGTCGGGTTGAGAGTTAGCAGAGAGCGAAGCGGCTTTACGTTGCTCTCGACGAGTGATGTACCGGGACTGCGGGTGCGTTTGGGAAACAGAGGACAATGGTGCGGAACTTGAATGTGTAATACTTGCTCCGTGGCTTGAGGCCTGGCGTGACTTGTGTCTAATAGCTGTCCGATGTGCGACCATCTGAGACTTTGTGAGATGTATTGTAACAGTGAAAAGTCATGGTTAGCTTACCGCATCAATCATCCACTTCTTTGCCTGCTCTGCTTCACGTTGTGACCATCCTAGGTTTGCCGGAAGATGACCGATCTTTGTATCAGGCCGTAGCACTAATAATTAGAGCGAATTGATGTTAGACAAGTACCATGCGCAGTAAGTAATACGTACACATGGCAAGTGCAAAAATTCTTGTCCGCCTGCACTTGAGAAAATATTGCTTCAGCTTGAGAACATTCAGCTTGATGTAGTGCTGCAGAATAGGGATGTCAGAGACGAGCTCCATCAGCGAATTGATCAAGCCCTCGAAGACCGGGAACGTGAACGCGACTGTTGGAGCTGTTTCTCCCGATACTGCCTGCTGGACATCTGCCGATTTCTGAAGCACGTCATGAATATCCTCAAGTACATCAATATCCGTATCTGTCAAAGCATGGTGCGCAACATCTACATGCTTCGGAAGCGACAGAAACGCAGCAAGAGCCTGGCCACTACCGTAAGTCGAGCAATGCTACGTATGTTATTAGACTACCTACCGGATAGAGCCTAAGGGCACGATCAACCATCATGTATGTGGAGGACCATCGAGTGGGACAGTCACGGAGCAACTGAAGCAAAGGGACACCGCCGATGGACTCCCATCTGCCAGTCTCATTGCCATTTATGATGACAGCTCTCAAGTCTTCGCGCCGCTGACCAGATGCACGACATGCCGCAACAAGCGATCGCACACGTCCAACTGGATCTGCTGCGAGCGCATCTGCGTACTTGATTGCACGCTTGCGCTCTTCATCGTTGCTCAACGAGTTCGCATACTCTATTACTGGATTGCGAGGGTTATTCTTAATCTCGCTCATAAATACGCCAGTTCCGAGGGCGGCACTGTGTGGGAAACAGCTAAAAATGACAACCGAAACTGTCAGCTACTGCGATCATCAATATGAGCAATAACGAACCCAATACGGTTCCCCTCAGCGTCAAATGCAATGTTCAACGCTCTGAGATCTTCGGCAATACGCACGAAGGCAGTTCCGTTGTTCGACGCATTATCGGCTGTTACAGAACCGATCTTGTGCAATAAACCTGCCTCCTTCATCACCCTGACAAATGTCCCGCCAATGTTATCCCCGCTATGCTCACCCTCCACTCGTCGGAAAGCTAAAAGGTGAGATTTCAGCTCTAGAGACCCTTGCGCGTTTTTTGCCACATGGTGCGCAGTGACAGCGAGGAAAGACCCCAGTTGCTTGTCAGACCAGGCATCAAACGTAAAGGAGACGCGTCCCGGGGTGCTCTACGGCATGGTATTGGTGAGTTTCATGTAGATGCGAGTGTACCGTGAAGTACCAAAAGCGTCGTACAACATACCTGTAGTGTTTCTAATATCTCCTTATGGACCTGCTCATATCTCGAGTAGATGAGGTCCGTGAGTTTGTTTCGGTGAAGGATATCACCATCACGAAGGGACGGGCTAATATATTGAAGTAGACGGCGAAATTCGGGGCATTCGATTACGTTAACAGCCTAGTAATACAGACACGTAACAATATACATCAGTTCTGTACAACACCGTGACCACGGCACCAGAAGGTAGATTTACTGACCTGGTCATCGACCGCAATCCAGTCCACCAAGAGGTCCTGGAACTTCTCGATTGAGAAGGGTTCATTAACAGAGTCACCGTCTCCGAGTTGTCCTTGGCCGCTCGAAGTGTCTTCACGAAGATATCCTGATGCCTTACAGAACTTGTACCAGTCGTCTCCGTGCTTCTCTTGCAGATGTCGCCGGATATTCGACGTGAGGCCACTGTTGTTGTTAGGGTAGACTTTCCATTTCCCGGCATCACTATACAAAGTTTTCGTAGTCATTATGAGTGAATGGAGTGCATATTTGGCTACGTACATGCATAACTTGCAGCCGAGATAGGCTGTCTTCGGATGCCCCGTCAAACCCTGGCGGGTCGCAACATCGTGTTGTTCCTTCGAATCAAGCCCGTAGATGAATGGCCATATATCTACGGCCCTTGATCCTCGTTCCTTGGTGGATGAGATATGACGACCGCGCCGTGCTTGTGATGCTGCACGCTCGATGGTCGGATTGCGATGCTGGTGCGGAGGAGGTAACGAGACTGTCGGGGGCATGGAGGTTGGCTGTGATTCTAGTGTAGTATCACTAATATTAGCTAGTATTGCCAGACTGTCAGACTGATTCGACGTACCACTCGTTGAGGGGCCGACACCGCATCCTTCGGGTGGTGGGTTACCGGCAGCCGCTTCCGCTCTTTCATACGCACTACGAGTTCGCTTCGAGAGCGCACTGGTGTTATCAGTCGCAGTTCTCTTCCGCTTTGGAGTCTTCGTGTTTGGCGATGGCTGGGCGTTCTCCTTCGCCGTAGAGCGATGGACTGCTTTCGGAGCGGGAGATGCTGTAGCACTGTATACAGCCACAGGAGCGGGGCCTGGAGGTGGCGGGATGGGTGGATGGGTGTTGTAATACGGAGGCTGTGACCAGCCTGAGGGGAAGCCGGCATAGACACCAGGGGCCTGAGGAACACGAGAATAAGCTTGAGGAACAGGGGCCTGAGGAAGAGGCTGGGATGGAGTCGAAGGAAAGACAGCAGTCTGTAAACGATAGTGAACAGATTTAGCTGGCGTAGCGAATGTCATGCCCGGAGGATAAAGAGGGGCGGACATGGTAGGAGGCTTGCACTCTTCACGTCGCACGACATCCAGGCTTATTTATATTCTGAGACAATCGGAGTCGGCACTGTGAGCTCCATGGGCGAAGATGTTTCAGCATTGCCTTGTGACGCAGGAGAGCACAACCGACAGTGAGCAAGAGCCGACGCACAACGTTGAGAGACCGACACGCTCAGGGTTGTTCAAGATGACGCATCAGCCAATCATATGCAGCTTAAGTAAGAATATCACTGACTCGCGAGTTGACTCGGTTCGAGAACTCAACTCAACTCGACTTCCGAGTTTTCCTAGGCGAACTCGCGAGTCGAGTTGACTCGTGAGTTGAACTCGACTCGTCCACAACACTACCCGCGTGCACTGGCACTGTCATGGCCATTTGAACCGTGATAATCGAATGTACGAACAAACACTGAGCAATAAAACATCAAAATTCTTTCCGAGTTATTATTGACATGATCACCTACTAATTTATGAACCATAAATTGGCCTGTACAGCTTTCACGACAGTAATGCCATTTCCTGAAGGTCAGCGTTGTGTCCAGAGAACTTGAAGAGACTGATCAGCGCTTCACTAAGCATCAGATCGGGATCTGATCAAATAATATGTCGCTTCCGCTTTTGGTAACCCTTGTGGGTTCTCTCTCGAACCACCACCGCAAGTTTCAAGCGCAATGCGTCTGCTGGTACTCGGAGGCACAGGTCCCTCAGGACAGCTGCTTATTGAGGAGGGGCTCCGGTCAGGCCACACTCTCGTCGCCCTGGTGCGGACACCTCAGAAGCTGTCGGAGACGATTCGGAACCACTCGAATGTCACAGTGGTTGAAGGACAACTGACGGACGAGCCCGTCATCGCCAAGGCGATGGAGGGAGTAGAGGCTGTAGTCTCTGCATTAGGACCTCCGGTCAACAAAGGACTGTTCTACCCCTCAGATACCCCGCTGGCGAAAGCATACTCCCTGGTGATAAAGGTGATGAAGAGGCACGAAGTGAAGCGCCTGATCGCGTTGGGCACCCCGAGTATCAAGGATGAACACGACAGGTTCGATATCATATTCAAGTCTCTCGTCACCGGCGTTTCTCTCTTTGCGCACGGCGCATACAACGATATAGTCGCTGTTGGAGAGGTGATACGAGGGGAGGGAGGGGATTTAGTATGGACGATCGCAAGGGTTCCGATATTGACGAGGGAACCGAAGAAGGACGTCGTGGCTGGCTATATTGGGGATGGTGTCGTCAAGCCTTACCTGTCGAGGGCTGCGTTTGCAGCATTTGTTGTCCAGCAGCTAGAAAGCGAAGAATGGCAAAGAAAGGCGCCGCTCATTTCTTCGCCTTAAGCCCTATCATGATACTGTAGACTGTGGAAGGAAGGTGAGCACTATCGAGCGCTTTGCCAATGCAAGTTCGAACGTCACATACTTACTATTTCATATAGATGACGAGACATTCCGCTCGAAGCTATGTCAGTCCCCGTTATGGGCACCCGTGTGTACGCCGCGATTGGCACTGTACTATGTTGAAATACTCTTGTACAATATCCATCTCAAATTCTCTCGCTACATTCACTCACCTGTCAGCCAAAACGCTTTAGAACCACTCGTCATGTACATTGTACATAAGATAGACCACGGCTAGATTTACGCAGAAGCTCTTCCATTGTCTGAAATTCCTGGCCTACCACATAGTTATCAACTTCAACTCACACACGACGTTTCATGTGTTTCTCATGATCAGCATCGACCAGAACTGCCTGTCCTGGCCGCTCACTATCCGACATGGTTCGGATCTGGGCCTCACAGGTCTAAGTATTTCATTCACATTCATAGGCCTCGGCGCTGGTCCCTTGCGTTTATCACGAGACGGCGGTTCTGTATCGTCTCAATTGCAGGCCGTTGACGCACAGGTTCCGTGTCAAAGCCTAAATCGAAAGAATTGGGGATAGAATCTGACCACGGCCATGTAGTACCAGGCGGACAAACCTGAATGTCTGGGAGTTGTACGAGGAGTAAGTGCCATTGGTGGAGCAACCGAGGCATGTTGGTAGTTTCTCATGATACATATTGTCCGAGCTCTATCGCATAGGTGTATGCCGATCCGGGATATGGGTATACGACGAAAGTTCCCGATGAAGCAAGCACATCTACGACCTCCTCGGTCTTCCCCAAGCTTGATTATCATCGTCGAGCATCTCGGCCTGAACACATGGAGTACAGTGGGCGGTGTCTATCAGCTTCTGCGTATATTTCCGAGAAGATCGACAGTTCAACTTACAATATTCCGTTGCGACGATGACTTCGGACTGTGGTTGGGAAGATTGGAGATCATATGTGACTATCAGACCGTGTCAGAGGGTGTGGGCGTATCTCCGAGATGACCGGAGTACTCACTGTGGGTCGAGTGAATAGGGATGCTATTGAGGATTTGCTCGACGCTGCGCTCAGTGTGGACGACTGTGTGTCTGAACGCGCCAACGAAGGCTATATGGAGTAGCGAATCAGAGCTGTCCTATATGTCATCGTCATTGATAACGTTGACGTACCTGGCTACTACTACTACTCGACTTGAAGCCAGAAAACGGGTTCGTGTGTCTTGAGGGCATTGAAGGAGAAGGTGTTTCGGATGGGGATATGGTGATAGTACAGTGGTTTGATAGAGTGTGATTCGATGTGGGCTTTGAACAAACTAGCTCAGCCGCACCTTTAAGTACGTCCTCCCAAGCGCTTCGCACAAACGAATCTTACCACCCGCTATAACACCATAACGTTAGAAAGCACACTGAAGGACACTTCCTCTCACGCACTGCAGCGACTGCGGACGCATCTGGATCGCGGGCGGCTTGTTCGATGAGGGAAGACACATACCCTTCTCCTGATGCTTCGAGATGGATGGTAGGCCGGTGGTGTCAGTGAGGTACACAGGTCAGCTGCCAGGTCCGTTCTCGTTGAACGTTGTTGAGCGCGGACCGCTGCTAGATAACGCGGACTGACGTCTGAGAGATGGCCGAGTGGTCAGTAAAGTTATTGGTGGCGATCTTGCACAGTCGAGACACTGCTTTCACTTGGAATCTGAAGATGCGTGATATTCTGCGCCATGCGATGCCACTTACATGATCTGCGGTTTTTGGTGTAGATGGGAAAAGCCAAGTTCATCGCGGCCTTCTGGGAGGTACACGCTATGGGGATCAAGGCGGTGCCAAGGTCAGCACAAATCGTATACCAAGCACATTCAATCAACGAGCCATGGAAGGCTGCGCAGCAACGGCTGTTCGTCAAAATGAATCGGCATCTTGTCTCTGGAGCGTGCGCACTGCGCAGCACCACCATCTGCGATTGGGCTGTTGTAGAGTTCCGGTTGGAGGAATGGACGTGAGGTATTGAAGAGTTGAAGAAGGAAGGTTTTTCACTCACGAGTGGCTAGGGCACGATGCATGACCATGAATGGCGTTATGAGTGATGAAACTCTACGTGTTCAGCAGGGGCAGACCGTGTGATTTTCGCGTGTCTCCACCTTCTCAGGAGCGCACAGGTGCGAGATTGGCATGTGCGAACGCGATACGCCGATCAAAGCTATTCATACCTGTATGTTCTTCCCCTCGAAGAAGCTTATTAAGGCGGCGAACCCAGACGGTCTCCTCGCATAAAGAGTTGACCAGGACACGGAAAGCGAATGCGATTGTGTGCTGTCATGTAGGCTGTATGGTATCGTACATAAGCGTAGGTGCCAATAGAGATAGAGAAATAAGATAAGACTTGTGAGAGTGCAGGATCTCCGGGCACATTAACGAGGCTGGTATTTATCATACCGTTCTAGTTGGTGTCTTCGTCCGATGTAAGGTCTATCTTCTAGGGGAGTCTAGAGATGTCTAGTACTGAAAAGGCCCTTCAGGATGTGGGGAATACGGTCCTCCATCCACGTTTTAGTTGCTGGATTGGGACGATAAGCGCATACGCTGGGAAAGAAGTGGCGAATGCAGTCTTACCTCGAAGAAAACAAACATCAGAACGGTGTTGGGGCCGAGACGTATGAAGGCCGGAGTCCATCCCTTGAACAGGAAGGCTGGCCCTTCCTTGTGCAGAGAATCTCGAAGTATGTGCATTATACCAGAATCGCACGACTATGTCTGGCCATCAGCCCACTTTCCGGGGATACGTTGAGGACAGCACTCACGGCAGACATGACGCGTGACCGGAGAACGTCAGCAGGCGAACAGACAGCTGACGGCGGAGGTTAACACCGATGGCATCAAAGAAGAGGAGGACGTACTTGTGGCTACTGCTCCAGCTAGCAAACTAGAAGCAGTGTGGCAGACTAGGTTGTCCTTGAAACGGTAATTCACCACTGGCAAGGTATACGAGAGCAATTTGGACTTGAAATAGTCGTATCTGTGCTGGTCTCAGTAATTGTCTTCGACGTACCAGTGCATCTTGCTTACGTTGCGACTTGTGACGCCTTGACAAAGGGTTAGATATTTGGCCATGGCATTCCAGAAACGAAAACATCACGCACATTCATTAATACTGCTCTAACCTACGATTCAAGGGTGTAAGAACCTTAGACTGCATATATGATTCACGCAGAGTTCACCTACCACATTCGCTTCGAGGCCACGGAAGAGACCTTTCACACCCTCTTCTCTAATCAGTCTAAACAACCCGGAGATAGCATTGGAGTAGTTGTATCGCTGCTCTGGTGGTCTGATGTTGTCACTAGTCATGCGCACAAGGAGAATATCTATGACATGTTAACTTTTCGAAGACGCATTCGTGCCACGCATAAACTTACCTGCAGGGTTTCCTGCAATGCCACCTATTGCACCCGCTGCCATAGCCGACAGAAATAGAGGACCGCTTGACGGTCGGCCGTTTTTCGACAAGACTTCCTTCATCTTCTCGTACGATCCTAGTCGGACCAGAGAGTATGACATCTGGCGCAAGAAAGCGGCTGAAAGTCCGGTGTACAAGCTTCTAAAGCCGGTTTTTGCGACGGTGAGACGCAGCACGGAGAACATGGAGGGCTTGTGGCCGTGAACCGGGGGAATCGTCTGGAGACGGCTGTGATGATAGTGATTTGAGTACGGCCATGTGTGTGTGCATGTCATGGGCGTACACTTTTGTCAAGTCTAGGGGATGCGTGCATGCTGCAGCCACTGTGAAATGGTTAAAACGAGCTTCGCCATGAACATGCCGAATGCGACTCACTAGAAGCCCCCACCCCTGCATGTGCAAGTTTATACAACGTCTCGTCAGCGTTTCTCGCAACAACATGGTCGACTACGAACCTCCCAGCCTGCAATTAAGCGGTATCAGTCTCGTGACGACTCTCGAGTGAATTGGGCTCACCAAAATGGATATGTCTGCCGGGGTTGTGTCATGCTGGGTCGTCAAAGATGGACGTTGCAGACAAGCACGAAACGACGAGACAACGAGTTCCCCGCGACTTATTAAGTTAACTTAAAAGTTAGCTTAAGTATCCATACGACTGCCGAGGGCACTCGCAGCGACACGGCCAGCTGGGACTTGCTCTAACACGGCCATCATATCATCACCCTCCGCCGTCGGCCGAGCCGTCCACTCACAGCTCACGAACGCCACCTTCCCACACTTTCTCATGTTTCGTGCCCCCGAAATTTGGAAAGAAAACAGGAAAGAAGTCACGAAATGGCAGGAATTTGTAGAGCTTGGTCGTCTGTTGTGGGCGAGAGCAGTCGAAGAAATAGAATAGATAACCAGCATCAGGGACGGCGGACCCTGGCCGAGGCTGGCCGGCCAGTATGGGCGCTGGGCAGACCGCCCGGCCGGAAGCGCCGCCGCGCGCCCTTGGTTCAGATTCCACGCGCCCGCCCCGCCCTTTTTCCTCCTTCCACCGTCGTCTTTGTCCTCTCTCTTCTTCCTGCTTGTTTCTTCTTCTCTATCATCTCAGACGACCCCCGTGACGACTAGAACATCAAAATGAGTGCACCCGACAACGAAGAGCTTATCGACTACGAGGACGAGCACGACGTCGTCACCAGCGGCGCCGCAGCGCCATCCGCGTCGACGGGTGCTGCTGCTGCTGCACCCGCCGCAGATGGTGAAGGCGAGAAGAAAAACTTTGCTGGTATTCACTCGACTGGTTTCAGGTATGCTAGCTGCTGCATTTCTTTCACTCACACCCGTGACTCACCATACGTGTTCATTCAGGGATTTCTTGTTGAAGCCTGAGTTGCTGCGTGCCATTAGTGATTTGGGTTTCGAGCATCCGTCCGAAGGTGTGTCATTAGCGCATATACTCGTGTTTCAACGCGTTAAACGCGTATTGTAGTCCAACAGGAGTGTATTCCCCAGGCTGTGCTTGGCATGGACGTGCTCTGTCAGGCCAAGTCAGGTCACGGAAAAACGGCTGTATTCGTCCTCGCGACGCTTCAGCAGCTGGAGCCTGTGGACGGCGAGGTTTCCGTCCTCGTTATGTGCCACACGCGTGAACTGGCCTTCCAGATCAAGAACGAGTACACCCGTTTCGCCAAGTACATGCCAGAAGTGCGCATCAGCACCTTCTACGGCGGTATCCCGGTTTCCAAGGACATCGAGCTCATCCGTGACAAGTCAAAGTGCCCGCACATCGTCGTCGCCACTCCCGGTCGTCTCAACGCCCTCGTGAGAGACAAAGCCCTTGACGCCTCCAAGGTCAAACATTTCGTTCTGGACGAGTGCGATAAAATGCTCGAACAGCTTGGTTAGTCATCCTGCAAATATTCGGCCCTTCACGATACGCTCCATGTCAGATAAAGCATGCACATTTCGACTGTGCTGCTGGCCCCTTTGTTTGCCTCGCTTTGTCCCGACCTGGGCGCTTTCAGGAAGCTGTTGTCGCCTCCCTTCTACCCGTATCTTTCGCTGCGCCACATTGCGCTTCGAGCGATCTGGAGACCGGTGTTGACGTGTTTGTTGCGGAATTCGCTGTGGCTGATGAAGCTGAAGGATTGGCGCGCGGTCGTCGAGTTTGTTGTGGGAAGCTTTCGCTGAACTCAACTATCGAAGAAAGAGGCACACGGGGCTGAAGTTATGGCGCTTTTCTGCGTTCACGTCTTCGCATTCTTTTTGACCTTTAACGACTGCGTTTTCTTTCGTTTGTTTGTCGACGAAGCTTCTCACCTCGGCACCATCTCCCAGACATGCGTCGTGACGTTCAGGAAATCTTCCGTGCAACTCCCCATCACAAACAAGTCATGATGTTCAGCGCCACCTTGGCAAAGGAGATCCGTGTTACTTGCAAGAAGTTCATGGCCAACGTGAGTACCAGCTCTAAAATGTAAAATATCACAATGGTTGACTTGACCTTCTTTCAGCCCCTCGAGATCTTTGTCGACGACGAGACCAAGCTGACCCTTCACGGACTACAACAGCACTACGTCAAGCTCGAAGAAGTCGCCAAAAACAGGAAGCTCAACGAACTTCTGGATACTTTGGAATTTAACCAGGTCAGTCACTGTGAACTGCGTGGTAGGCCGTGTACTAAATGATGTTCCCTCAGGTTGTCATCTTCGTCAAGTCCGTGCAGCGTGCCATTGAGTTGGACAAGCTGCTTGTTTCTTGCAACTTCCCCAGTATCTCCATTCACTCGAACTTGACCCAGGAGGAGCGGTAAGTGTCTATCTTATTATCCAAGCGACGCACGTGTATTGATTCGTCTGTCTTGTAGTATCACTCGGTACACTGCATTCAAGGCATTCGAAAAGCGTATCCTCGTCGCAACCGATATCTTCGGTCGTGGTATCGATGTCGAGCGTGTCAATATCGTGGTCAACTACGACTGCCCTGCCGACGCTGACAGCTACCTCCATCGTGTCGGGTACGTACCATAGACCTTTTCTACTACGCTTAATCTCTTTCTAACGTTCTGCTACGTATAGACGTGCTGGTCGTTTCGGAACGAAGGGTCTCGCTATCACCTTCGTCTCGTCGGAGTCTGACCAACAAGTGATGGCTGCCATCCAAGCCCGCTTCGAGGTTGCCGTTCCTGATCTGCCTGAGCATATCGACCCTGCTAGCTACAGTGAGTTTTGCATCTTCATGTCGCTCAGTCAATTGGCTAATATGGATTGCAGTGACCTCTTAAATTGGTCATGCCATGGAATGTTGGCGGTTGTTTTGCGATTCTTACCTGCATCCTTGTGTCTCGCGTATAATATGCTTTCCTGTCAATTTTTGTAAGAGTATACGTATCATTTTCCTCCGCTCATCATGTGTGTGCTGTGTGATACCTGCTCGTAAGTGAGAAATCTCGTTAGGGTACGGTGGAACTTAATCTACGTCAGGGTAGGGCTTCCTTTATTTCCTCTGATGTCGTATCGTATTAGCATGGCAGCGTTGTTCAGGACCAGGTACATAGGGTGCATTCTTACTCTCAAAGCAAGCTCATTCCCGCTGACTTGTTGCTTGATTTCCCTTGTGAAGGATGATGTGCGATGGGGAGCCTGTTGGTAATCGAGACCTAGGCTCTTATATACTTACACCAACTAAAGTTCCGTTCGAACTGCCTATATGTATCGACGGTATCCAGGCGGTCGAACCGGCCCTGGTAAAGAATAGGGTCAAGGTATTTCTGAAACGAGAACTTTGCGTACAGTACTCCTTACTGACTTGGATTTTGGTCCTGGCCCCGTCTTCGTATACGTGACGGTACTGAATCGAAGCACCCAAGTGAACGAGTAAGTCCCAGTGCACTCACAAAATCACAGCATAGCTGACGGCATTCCAGTACGAGAGTCTCGTATACTTCAAGTTCGTATGCTTAGGGTCTCAGTCCCTTGTTTGAGACTGAAGTAGTGTTCTTCGGCCTCAGAAATCGGACTCAAATCGTGAACCATTCGAATTCGTACAGATGTATGGGTTTTTCATAGTACATGACAACACGAGCGGAGACAAATCTCGTAACAGTGGTACTAGTACAGCGCTAGTGCTATTCCTGTCGAGAGTGTCGAGTCCAATTCAGCCTTCGTAACTTGAGTCGGAGCTATCTATATCGAGATAAATGTCATCAGGACAATTGAATAAGGTGGCAACTTTCTGGTTGACATACCAAGATTTCGTTGCTACGCCATGGTGAGTTGTTCGAGAGACAGGAATCAAATACGGACGAGCTCCCACACTTGATTCTTGTTGTCCCAGCCGCTGAATCTCCATCCGTTCACAGCTGTTCCATCAGCGGCACCGCTTCAAGTTTCAGTTGCAAGTAGATGAGAGTCGATTTAGTAAGGGTACCACGACGCGCAAAACGTGTGTTAAGACTTACCCGCCATAGAGGTCAACGCAGGCTTATGATTGTGTCTATCGTTAGTTCTGAGTAGTACCAGTCAAATAGAGATGCTCACTGTTCGACGCCACGCTCGTGATGCTTTACAGATAATAGTGCAGTGTGCCACCGGTAGTGAGATAGGTGCCAGGACAGATAATACAGTTACAGAAACGTACCGGTATGCGGTTTTCTCCGGGTTGAGGAAAAACTTCCAGTGTTGATTACTACTACCGGCAGTACTCTTGTTGCCTATGATAGGCGTGTTATCCGCGGAGAGACCTACAAATATGCTGGATTGAGCGCGGAAACTCTGGTTTCATCACCAGGCGTGTACACATACCGTCTTTGAGAGTCAAGTACGTGCAGCTGTTTGCGTTTTGAAGGTAGTAGGCGTCGTTGTTGACAACCTTGGTGGCTATCCAGAGCTGGGCGGAGACACCGTCTTCACTGAGATCGTGCTTCTTATATCCTTGCACACTAGTGCCTGTATACGTTTGAACCCGTCATTGTTTGCTGACATGCTGTCGCCCGTGTTCCCGGAGAAGCATGTTACGTACCATCATCAGCGGAACCTCCCCTGAGTGAGTGTAAAACCTCAGCCAAAACATTAGAACTCCGAGGTAGTAGGAAACATACTTGAGGGTCAGGACCGTGCCTGTCCCAGTGTTCTTGATCATGTCTGCAACAATTTTATGAGCAGTTGCAACATCGAGGAAGCAGTACGAGACTCGGATACATACAGATACCGGGTTCGATTTTTTCTGCGGACATCGTTGCTTTACTTTCTTTGTGAAGGTCGAAGGAGAGAGAGAGAGAGAGAGAGAGGCGATTGGCGATAGGGATCCTGTCTGTTATCGAGACCTAGAGTTGAGCTTTTATCTGTACCGCCTATAGGTATTGAAGGTATTCAGACTGCCGAGCCGGTCCCAGTGAAGTACAAGGTCAGGCCAGAGTATTACCAGAACCAGAGCTTTGCATACGTACTTTGACGTTTAGTTCCAGCCCGTCTTCAATTACGTAGCGGTAGGATGCCGAAGTGCTCAGGTGAATGAGTAAGTCCTAGCTAGACTCTGACGAAGTCACAGAATAAGGACAGGGCATTCCGCTATGAGAGTCGCGTATACTTAGTTCGATTCAAGTGCGAGTCACTGTGTCCGTTGGAGTAGTGGTGCTATATCCACAACTCAGGTGGTCGAGCAAATTTAACGTTTTCCTAGGCACAGTAGACAGGTTGAATTTTCGCAAACTTCAGGTTTACGCGAACAAGTCGTGGAACGCTGGCCGAACTCTCACGAAGTGGCAAGATGAGCTCAGGCTATCCCAGTAGAAGAATTTAGTGTACTAACTCTGATTAGCGTTCAAATCGCCTGTCTTCAACGGAGTAGCGATATGATGTCAAAGGACTTGAGGTGATGGAGCAAGTCGTCTTCTTGGGATGCCATGGGCCTGAGCTCCTAGTCGGGCTCTCATAAATTTACAGGGTCAGTTTAGTAGTAGGGGATTACTACCATATAAGAAAGTGAGGTACTTACCATGAGTAGAGTTTGAGCCACTCGCCGCGGTCTCCGTTTGAGCGGTGGTGTAACTTACGTGTCTCAAAGATGCCCAGGTGATCGAGTGAGTGGTCTTCTGACTCTTCTTAAGACGTCCTAGAGCCAGAACTATGCCTTCGGATGCGAGAAATGCTAACGGTGAATGATCGATTTAAGAAACTGACGCACTTACTATGAGTAGAGTTTGAACCACCCGTCGCAATGTCTGCTCGAGCAGTGGTATTACGTGTCTCAAACCTAAAAGTGATCAGGTGGTGAAGCGAGTGGTCTTCCCCAGAGCGAGAACGAGAAATGCCACGGCGAGATGAGTGGTAAATGCTCACGAGCTGTGTTATGTGCTGTTGTAAGTTACGTTGAGGACCTCAAAGCTCAATAATTGGTCGCATAAGCAATGCGACCATGACTATCTCTCTCAGCTTGAATCGGAGATGTGGTCGGGAGTTGGTCGGGACCCCAGACCACTCCCGTGCGCTTACGCACCAGGATCACACGGCATTTCCCGTTAGTCTATCATACATACAATTAACCTCTCGTTGCGTGCTCTTAGCTCTAACCCTTTCCAGCTGCTCTTGCATACAAAATGTATCGGATACCAAGAGTTGCTGCTTGTACAATATGGCAACACTCGTCCGTCTCTCACGCGGGAAGATGCGGCTTCAGTACAAGTCAATAGCTGCTTACTATAAGGGTGCATCCTTCAAGTTGCTCCCGAGCAAGCTCATACTTATGTGATGGGAGGCCTAGTGGTAATCGAGGCCCAGGCCTTACATACTTATACCGACTAGAGTTTAATTCGAACTGCCTACAGGTATTGACGGTATCCAGTTGGTTGAAAGGTTGGCTCTGGTGAAGAATGCCAGTGGGATCAAGGGATTTCTACAGCGAGACTTTTGTGTACTAGTGCAGTGCTGACTTGGGTTTTCGTTCGGGCCCCGTCTTCGTTTCCGTGGCGGTACCAAACACTCAAGTGAACAAGTATCCCAGTCAAACTCTCACAGAATCACAGCATAGCTGACGGCATTCCAGTACGAGAGTCTTGTATACTTCGTGTGATTAGGGTTCCAGTCCCTTGTTTGAAACTGAACTTGAAGTAGTGTTCTTCGACCTCAGAAATTGTACTCAAATCGTAAACCATTCGAACTCGTACAGATGTATGGGTTTTCATAGTACATGACAACACGAGCGGAGACAAATCTCGTAACAGTGGTACTAGTACAGCGCTAGTGCTATTCCTGTTGAGAGTGTCGAGTCCAATTCAGCCTTCGTAACTTGAGTCGGAGCTATCTATATCGAGATAAATGTCATCAGGACAATTGAATAAGGTGGCAACTTTCTGGCTGGCATACCAAGATTTCGTTGCTACGCCATGGCGAGTTATTCGAGAGCCAGGATTCAAACACGTACAAGCTCCCACACTTGATTCTTGTTGACCCAGCCGCCGAATCCCCATCCGTTCACAGCTGTACCATCAGCAGTACCGCTTTCAGTTGCAAATAGATGAGAGTCAAATTAGTAAGGGTACCGCGGCGCGCAAAACGTGTCAATACTTACCCGCCATAGAGGTCAATGCAGGCTTATGATTGTGTCTATCGTTAGTTCTGAGTAGTACCGGTCAAATAGAGATGCTCACTGCCCGCCGCCACGTTCGCGATGCTTTACAGATAATAGCGCAGCGTGCCACAAGTAGTGAGATAGGTGCCAAGACAGATAATATAGTTACAGAAACGTACCGGTATGCGGTTTTCTGCGGGTTGGGGAAAAACTGCCAGTGTTGGTCAGTAGCGTAAGTACTCTTGTTGCCTATGATAGGTGTGTGGTCCGCGGAGCCACCTAACAAATATGCCGGAGTAAGAGCGGAAACTTGGGTTTCATCATCAGGCATGTACACATACCGTCTTTGAGAGTCAAGTACGTGCGGCTGTTTGCGTTTTGAAGCCAGTAGGCATCGGTGCTGGAAGCCTTGTTGAGGATCCAGAGCTGGGCGGGGACCCCGACGTTATCGAGATCGCGCTTCTTGTATCCTTGCACACTAGTGCCTGTATACGTTTCAACCAGTCATTATTTGTTAACATGCTGTCACTCGTGTTCCCGGAGAAGCATGTTAGGTACCATCATCGGAATTACCTCCACTGAGTTTAAGATCTCAGCCTTGAAAACATTAGAACTCCGAGGTAGGAAACATACTTGATAGTCAGGACCGTGCCTGTCCCAGTGTTCTTGATCATGTCTGCACCAATGTTTTCAGCAGTCGTAACATCGACGAAGCAGTACGGGACGATACGTACAGACACCAAGTTCGATTTTTTCTGCGGACATCGTTGCTTTGCTTTCTGCGTGAAAGTCGAAAGAGAGAGAGAGAAAGATGACTGGAGAAGGGGATTCTGATTTTTATCGAGACCTAGATTTGAGCTTTTATATGTACTGCCTACAGGTATCGAACGTATTAAGACTGCCGAGCTGATCCCAGTAAAGTACAAGGTTAGGTCAGGGTATCACCAGAACCAGAGTTTGTCATACGTACTTTGACATTCAGTTCGAGCCCTTCGTCGATTACGTAGCGGTACTATATTCAAGTGGTCATGTGAGTGATTGAGCCATAGTAGCCAGACTCTGACGAAGTCGCAGAATAAGGACAGGGTACTCTACTATAAGAATCGCGTATACTTGGTTCAGTTCAAGTGCGAGTCACCTGCCTGAGGCTGTCTCCGTTGGAGTAGTGGTGCTATGTCCACAACTCAGGTGGTAGAGCAGATTTACCGTCTTCCCAGGCACAGTAGACAGGTTGAACTTTCGCAAACTTCAGGTTTACGCGAACAAGTCGTGGATTGCTGGTCGGGCTCTCACGAAGTGGCAGGATGAGCTCTGGATATCCCAGTAAAGGAATCTGGTGTACGTACCCTGATCAGAGTTCAAATCACCTGTCTTCAACGGAGTAGCGATATTATGCCAAAGGACTCGGGGTGATGGAGCGAGCTGTCTTCTTGGGCCGCGAGAAGGTCCCAGCCGGGGTCTCATAAATTTACAGGATAAGTTTAAGTAGGATTAGGGGATTATGACGATATGAGAAATTGACGTACTTCTATGGGTAGAGTTTTTCTTCTTGGGAAGCCATGAGCAACGAGAAGGCCCTGGTCGGGCTCTCATAAAGTTACAGCCTGAGGGTAAGTTTAGTAGCAGGGCATTGCTTACGATATAAGAAATTGAGGTACTTACCATAAGTAGAGTTTGAGCCACCAGCCACGGTCTCCATGTGAGCGGTGGTGTAACTTACTACGTGTCTCAAACCTGCCCAGGTGGTCGAGTGAGTGGTCTTCTCAAGACGTCACAGAGCGAGAACTATGCCTTTGGATGCGAGAAATGTCAACGGTGAATGATCAATTTAAGGAACTGGCGTACTTACTATGAGTTTGAGCCACTCCTCACGGTCTGCGTTCGAGCAGTGGCGTTACGGGTCTCAAACTTGAAAGTGCTCAGGTGGTACTGTAGCCCAGCCTGAGAGCGAGAACGAGAACTGCCACGGCGATGGTTAAATGATGAATGGAAGATGATGACTGGAAAATGCTCACGAACTGTATTATGTGCTGTTGTAAGTTACATTGAAGACCTCAAAGCTCAATATTTTGGTCGCATAAGCAATGCGACCGTGACTATCTCTCTCAGCTGAGTCAGCTTGATGTGGTCGGGACATGGTCGGGACCCCAGACCACTCCCGTGCGCTTACGCACCAGGATCCCACGGCATTTCCCGTTCAAGTCTTAGCTCTGACGCTGCCAGCTGCTTTCTTCGCAGGTACACTCTAACTTGCAACAAACATGTATCGGATACCAAGAGTTGCTGCTCGTACAATATGGCAACATTCGTCCCTTTCCCACACGGCGAGATGCAGCTTCAGCACAAGTCGGTGGCTGCTTAATGAGCTCATCACTCCGAAAGTAAACTACGAGGCAAAGTACGCGGAGAAGCTACAGCAGAGGGCAGCTGAGTGAGTGTTTATACGTGTATTCAAACCTTGTAAGCCTCATGTTTAGTCAATAGGCAGGGTCTTACTGTGGAACAGCTAAAGCTAAAGCTGAAGGAGGAGGAGGTCGCTAAGCGGAAAGAGAAAGCTGCTGCTTCGGCACCTGTTAGCCCCGTAGCTCCCCAAACTCCCTCTACACAGAAATCAGGAGAGTCGACAACGACGACAACAACACCGCCGCCTGTATCGATACCCACACGGAAAGACAGCTCACCAGTCAAGGTACGTCGTGAATATCTCAAACCACCATTCTAGTCTAACGAATGTATGGGGTAGCCTCTCACCGAACTGTTGAACATTGATAAACTACTAGAAACACCACATACCCCTGAACAAATCTCACTCTTATGGCGAGCCTACCATGCCTCGCGGTCAAAAGGCACAGGCCGCGGATACCTCTGCGCTACCATCCCCCTTGACGCGTATCACAAAATGACCTCCGTCGCCAACAAATACCCACATTTCATCCTCCCGGTCCCGCGAGAAGGTGCACAAGTAGGCGAAGACAAGTCCTCGGCGGATCAAAAGGCATATGAGATGTTCTTCATGCAATGGGACTTCCACGGCGCACCTCCAGAACCGAAGCCTATCACAGCAGACTTGTTCGCCAAGCCCGCGCCGTCGAAGAACCCGCATACGTCCACGGTGTTGTTCACCCCTCTTCAAGAGTACAAACAGCGCACAACGTTCGCCACGCCGTACCTCGTCCTCACGAACTACACCGACCTCGCGAGTTCGCACGGGATCGTCCTCCTCCGGGGCGAGATCACACCGTCGACTTCTGGGTCGATAGATGCAGGTGGAGATGGGAGGTACATGCTCAGTCAACAGGATGCGCAGCTGCTTGCGCTGGGGATACAGAAGTTTTATTTGTGGAGTGAAGATGCTGGGAAGGGGGAGAGGGAGGCGTTGTTGAAGACTTTCCACGAGGATCCGGAGGGGTTCAAGTGGGAGGAGCTGTTGAAGCATACGGAGTTCTCGGCGTAGAGGTGCTGTTGACGTGAGTGGAGGCTTCATGCTCCTGGTATCTTTTGCTGATGGTTGGTATAGGATAATCATTGTCCAACACTTCGACATATTTAGATCTACATCTACTGTAAGGTACACATATAATCTCAGTATAGTTATCCACCGAGTCAAAGATCCTGTTCTTCACGATGCGAACCGAAGGTTCTCATTCAGGGAGATGTGTTGCTCAGCTACCGGAGTGTTTCTATTATTGCAGTCAGTAACGGTTTAGTATTGATATAATGCTTCTAGTAAACCTCATTTCCCTACTTTCGAGCGGACATCGGTATGCAGTTACCCACTGTATCAGTGGACTACTTATTATTTCGGGAAGCTAGCTGAGCGCTGGGCTATGGGCGCCTATCAAATTTTGTCAGAGTCTGCAAAGAGCGCTCTACCAGCTTCACACATCCTTCAGCTCGCCGTCCTCCTCGTCCTCAAGCAGCCTCAAGACATCAAGCAAAATGGTGAGTATCTCTCGTCCACAACGCTTTAGCGTTGCCATGGATGCTCGTAAACTGTGGATGTCGTCGGAGAATTGAAGTTATGAGGCTGGATGGTACGTCGCAAGATTGGATAACCTTTGCTGCGTTCGTGTGTACTTACGTCTTCTCAGGTCTCATAGCTGCTCGACATCCGCACCAGCAATATAGAAACTGTCGCCGAGCTTAGCATTAAGCAAGGACGTGACGAGTTTACGCTGGGTCTGCATCGCTGCTTTACGCAGTCGATGTAGGCGTTAGAGCTCCGAGTGCATCGCTAATGCGACGGCTTTCACGTCGAATAATCGCTGATGTTTCTCGTCTCAATGACCAGCCC
Source organism: Irpex lacteus (assembly GCA_001986395.2). Classification (NCBI taxonomy): domain Eukaryota; kingdom Fungi; phylum Basidiomycota; class Agaricomycetes; order Polyporales; family Irpicaceae; genus Irpex; species Irpex lacteus. The sequence continues at coordinate 219,957 of MQVO02000007.1, forward strand.
CCCAAGACCGGCAAGTCCAAGAAGCCCGCTGCTGCTCCCTTCGCTCAGAAGAGCACCAAGGCGGCGAAGAACCCTCTCTTCGAGTCCCGCCCCAAGAACTTCGGCATCGGTATGTCCACAAATATCTACTAAGTTGGCAGTCCCTCATTGTGCATCCAGGTCAGGACATTCAGCCCACCACCGACTTGACTCGCTTCGTCAAGTGGCCCGAATATGTCCGCCTTCAACGCCAGAAGGTCATCCTGAACCAGCGTCTGAAGGTTCCCCCCGCCATCGCTCAGTTCTCCCATACCCTGGACAAGAACACTGCTACTCAGCTGTTCAAGCTCCTCAACAAGTACCGCCCTGAGACCAAGCAGGAGAAGAAGGCTCGTCTTGAGGCTGAGGCCAAGGCCACCGCTGAGGAGAAGGAGGCTTCTGCCAAGGTTCGTCTATCTTTAATTATACTCGAAGACTGTTCTGACGTTTGAAGCAGGAGTCCAAGAAGCCTCTCTTCGTCAAGTACGGGTTGAACCACGCCGTTGCCCTCATCGAGGCTAAGAAGGCTTCCCTTGTCGTCATCGCTCACGATGTCGACCCTATCGAGCTCGTCGTCTTCCTGCCTGCTCTTGCCCGCAAGATGGGTATCCCCTACGTCATCGTCAAGGGCAAGGCCCGTCTCGGTACGGTCGTCCACAAGAAGACCGCCGCTGTTCTCGTTGTCCAGGATGTTAAGAGCGAGGACCAGCGTGAGCTCGCTACTCTCGTCAGCGCCGCCAAGGCCAACTTGTATGTCTTGTCAACCTCCGATTGTTGCTGCTGCTGATATTGATTTTTTTACAGCTCCGACAAGTACGACGAGCACCGTCGCCAGTGGGGTGGAGGCATCCGTGGCAACAAGTCTGCCCAGATGCTCCGCAAGCGTGCCAAGGCTGCCGGTCAGACCCTCTCGGTCGACAACTCCAAGAAGCTTTAAGTGCGTTACCGTTTGCACACCGGCTTGCAGGGATGGGATGTTCTTGTTGCTTGATTGCTCAAAAGACGGCTCACGTCACGCTCATGCTGGAGTATACCGCTTTCGTAGTCACCTGTTGTATGCTATCGTACCTCGTATGTCATCGGTATATGCCTATTCGTCGCTTATGTGTACCGAAAGAGAGCACGCCGAGTTGCGTTGGCAGGAGGCTTCGCTGTCGTTGGAGAAGGAATACATGATATACCCACACTTCACCCTGCGGGCCTGCGAACGACGTGATAATTATTGAGTGTAAAGAGTAAGTCTAATGTAACGACTGCCATGTAAGTTCAAGATTGAGAAACAAGGAGAATCCAATGCGTTGGGTATACGAAGAAGATTGGGATCCGTGCGGACGTTAACGTTCTAAACGTGAAAAATGGATACATTCGAGTGCGAAGTGTGAAGTAAAATCATGACTCGAACGAAAGTGTGAAAGTTGTAAAAAGGGTACAAGCGAAGGACGACGGATGAGTTAATCTCTCCGCGAGCATCTTCATATGAACTCTCAAGCCACCTCCTTCAACTCGTCGACGACCTGACTGATGCCCACGACATCCCACGGACCGCCCCATCCCTGTCTACGCTCGGTGCGCATCGTGCGAGGCGTCTTCGGGACCTTCTTGACCCAGTACGGTGCCCTCATCGAGGGCGCACGGGCGGGGGCGGCCGCCATGATCACAGGGAGTTGCGGTAGTTGACGTGCAGCTGCCAGTGGTGCGAGTTGGGTAGCAGGCGGGTGCGGTAGGCGGCGGGGAGACTTGACTTTCAGCAGCGCGGATGGGAGAGGAGGGGAGGGTAGGGAGGATGTGGATGTGGATGGGTGGGGCTGGAGCTGGAGCTGGGGCGGACGGTTCTTGAAGCGTTTGCGGAACGCGGCCATGCGCTGGGCGTCGGCGTGGACGATGGCGGACTTTGCTTCTTCGATTCTGGTGGACCCTCCTTGACGGGGAGGGGTGGGCTGGGTGGTCATGAGGTCGTGTGCGTCTTGTGGTGCGGTTTGGAGGCGTTCGTCGTTGGGGATCTCTGGTAACGGTTTCATCATGCTGTTCAGTGAGCGGCTCCGCCGGAGCTCGCGGTTCTTCCTCCGAGGGGGGACGGGTTCGACGGATACGACGGCGTCGAGAGTAGTCCAGAGTTGCTGGCCTTCCGAACGAGAGGTGGGAGACTTGACCTTGTTCAGACTCTCGTCATCGCGCGCACGGGAGTGGTACAAGTCGAGGAAGGTGGAGACCTTCTGGACCTCTTCGCCGAGTTGTCCCAGGGACGGGTACATGGAGTCCGAGGGAACCTTGGCGTTGAGAGACTTCGTCAGGCTGTCGATCTGCTGCTGGAGTTGCAGACCCGGGGAGAGTTGAATGGGAGAGATCATTGGTGGGATACCACTGGGCGGGGACATAAGCGGACTAGAGAATATTATCAGTTTGTAATCCGACTACGATGAAGATGTACTCACTGGCCAACCATGACTGTCTCCTGCAGAGGCGACTGAGGAAGTGTGGCTGCGCGCCGGTATGGCTGCTGCATCACAGCTTGAGGGAGAGGCAGAGCTTGGGGTCGACGGGCGACATTAGCGGAGGCGTGTGCGGTCCTGTTGAACATGATGAAGATCGTGCAGAAAAAGCGAAAACGAAAGAGTTCAAAAAAGCGACAAGAGAAAACGAGATGCAAGCAAGTGGACCAGCCACGAAGGAGAGATTAAAACAGAAAGAAAGCAAAGAAAAACGTGAAAAGAACCGTCGTCGTTCGTCTGCCAGGACGAGGGATCAGCAACATATGACGCGCCCTTTATATATGACTGAGACTCACCGCCATTGTTGTCTCCGGAGGGGGGTGAGTATGAAACAGCATCAGATGACACCGCCTTTGATGCATTGTAGCAACCACTTCAACAACCAATTACGGCTCGGGCTGTCTCCCGAGATTGATGGGATCAATCCCGCTCGTTGGAAATCTTAAACTCGATGGCCCGCACCTCCGTCGCCGAGTCTGGGTCTCGCTCTGTATGTTCACAGCCACGATATTATCAGCAAAAATGGCGAACAAAGTTGATAGAGATATACTTACTGGGATTGGCCCAATAAATTCAACCTTTACTCATAACAAAAACCATCTACGCTGCGTGAACATGAGTACAAATTGCTGAGGGGGACTTTGCACAGTTCACACCCCGCCAAAAGATTCAAGATTTACCGGTACCGCGGTACACATGCGGACGACGACCCAACCGTCGGCGACATGATCAACGTCCGCCAGGAGATGGGGTTACCCTGATGAGGATCGTCAGGTCCGTCGTCCATACCATATGGTGATCTGCAAGCAAGCCGTCAGGAATTCAATGTGTCTAGACACATACGAACGCATCTGATCTCGCAAAACGTCCCTTCATGACCGTTCGTTCCAAACTTCGAGCTCTGGAGATCAACGGCCAAGGTCGAAGCCATCTCTGTCACTGACGACGTGCGATGTCCTTTATCCGAACCTTCCTCTTTATACAGCGTATCTTGCAATTAGCCTAGGGCTCGCGCAAGATTGGAGTTTTCCATTTTCCCCTGGCAGTGAGGTCAATGTGGCTGGGATAGCTTGAGAGAACGACATAAGTATTTGGCCGGGGAGAGGTAGATGCACTTACCGGCTACAGCCATCGCTTTCTGTATTGTACACGCACGCGGATACGTCGTCGGCGACGTTAACCGACGTCCGCCAGAAGATGCAGTTACCCTGATGAGGATCGTCAGGTGCGTCGTCCACACCACATGGTGATCTGCAAACAAACCTGTAAATCAACACGATTGCAAACACAAGGAAACGCACCTGATCTCGACGTACTGTACATGCGCATCATGCAGAAGGAGTTCAATAGCACTTACATTAGGAGGTTAAGGGTCGCAATCGAAGTGCGCTCCGCTGTACATGTCACGTACGACGTCCGCACTTACTCTCTTGATAACGATACACTACAACCAAGCAAACTCTATTCATACATTCGTATCCAATGACAGCCCTCTCTGGGCACTACACAGCACAAGCTGTCCATTGTTCATCGTGAGCACCAGCAAAACATCTCGAGTGAATGAAGTACATACCATACGTGACATATACTGGCCACACTACACCGCTAAAAGACTCTCTATCTTACGATTCTCAATTGCATGTCTCACTGCCGCTTGCGGTACACATGCGGCTCGATCGTCGGCGACATGATCAGTGACTTCCACAGCGTCCGCCAGGAGATGGGGTTACCCTGTCAACCAACCAATCATCATCGTCAGTACATCCGAAAAGACCAACCACAGAGTCAGACCACACGGGGAATCGTAGTCCCTCGAACAACCCCAGCCCCACCACGAAGAACGCGAACACGGACGGGATACATCGCAACGTATGAGCAAAACGCATCAAGAACAGAACGCACCTGATCCCGATGCATAACACAAAACGTCCCCCTCGCCTCATCCGTCTCAAACTCCTCCAGCTCAATCGTCCCCTTAAATATCAGCTTGCGCTTATCGAAACCCCCAACGCGCATCTTCCACCTCCTCACGCCGTCCGTGTCTTTCTTCGGTTCCTCTGCCACGCTGTTCTTCTTAGGAGTGGCATCCGGATCGGGTGAAGAAGGAGTTTTGGGCTCGGTGATTTTCCACTTGACGCGCAGGTCGGTGAGGGCTTCGGTGAGGAGGGGGAGGAGGATGCCGGGGAGGAGCGAGGAGTAGAAGCGTGTTAGGCCGGGGGTGTAGCGGCGGCCTGCTTGGGTTTGGGACTGGAGATGTATAGGTATGTTAGTGGGACATGCTTACCATATGGAGAAGAACGAGAGAAGGGCGAAAGGAATTGGAGAGGAGGACACGAAGAGTGAGAGGAGGAGAAAGACGTACAAAGAGCATGAGGGACTGCGTGAACTGTGATTGGTGCGCAGCCGTGAGCATGATCTGGTCACCATCCGCGTCGGCTCTCCCCCTGTGTAGTATGCGTGCAGATCAGTAAATATTCGACGTGAAGGACCACATTCACGTCACTGTGGTTCAAGACAAGCGTAGCATAGAACATGAGACTCACAGAGGTGACATGCTAGGTGTAGCAATTTCAAGATCGCCGTTCTGGCGCAGTGATTCGGTCAGGCCTTCAGCGAGAGCTGTGAGGCCTGCGCGTGCTACAATGCTCGGTCTATATTCCCAAAAAAGGTGGTTAGCGTTAGCATCGTGGAGGACAAGGAGGAAGAGGGACGACGACGAACCGTCGCATCCAGCTATGCCGGAAGATCTCAGGCAGCGTCATCCGTTTAGAAGGGTCCGGTGCGAGGAGACCAGTTATCAACTCTGTGTGGGTTGAAAGTGTCAGCGTTCACATCCACATCAACCAAGGAAGGTAGATAGGTGTGCAGAAGAGGACGTACCGAGCGCGTCTCTCCCCAGCCGGCACCACGGATCGTCGTTGAACAGCTCGCCGGTGAGGTATCGTGTCCATTCGTAGGACTTTTGGGTCGGTTCGTCCCATGGGGTGCCTAGATTTTATTTTGGGAGGCGTGAGTACCAATGAGAGTCGAATGAGGGAAGGGAAAGAAGAAGCGAGTACGCACTGCCGGTCAACAGCGTGAACAGAATCACACCAATTCCCCACACATCAATCGGCTCCGCTTCATACGGAACATTCGAGTTCAACTATCCCATTCATCATTCAAACCTGGCCTGCCGCTGCAAGTAACATGCACTGACGTACCTCAGGCGCAACATACGGCATACTCCCACACCGCTCATTGAGGAGACGCGTCTTGCCGTTCTCCTTGAGTTTGTATACCGCGCTGAGCCCAAAGTCGGAGATCTTCAGTGTACCGGCCGCGTCGAGGAGGATGTTCTCGGGTTTGAGGTCGCGGTGGCAGATGCCTTCGCCGTGGATGTACTCCTGCGAGGGAGGTCAGCACGTACGACGAGAAAGTTGGGAATCACGCGTTACCAAGCCGACAGCCAGTTGGTGGAAGTAGTGGTGTGCGATGTCTTCGCGTACGCCGACGTCGGGTGCTACGAACGCCGTGAGGGATGAGGTGAACAAAGCAAGCGACAACCTAGGCAGCTCAAGTACTCACCAATTTTATCGAACAAATCCCCTCCGGCCGCCAACTCCAATAACATATAAATCCCCGGATGATACGGTGACGGTTTCTTCGGCTCCACGACATACGCGTTGTAGAACTCCAACACGTTGGCGTGTTTCAGAGCGGTGTGCACGCGCATCTCTTTGTCTAGCGTTTTGCGCTCGGCCTCCGTTGTTTCGAGGGTGAGCGTGACCATCTTGCAGGCTGCTACGCGGTGGTCTGTAATGTTCACTGCTCGGTAGACTCTGGTTTGTTCGATTCGTTAGTGAATGAGTGTGTTGGATGAGATGAGTGCAAGGGTGGACACACGTAGAGAACCCGCCTCCACCAATTTGCTGGACCAGTTGGAAGCCTAGGGTTTTCGTTTGTTATTTGGATACGAGAGTGATTGCAAGTAAAGACTTACCATTTATCTTGGGGAATCGTAGTTTGTCGGACATGGTGGTCGAAGACAAGCTGGACAAAGAGGTCGCGCTACCCGCGTTCACATAACTCATTATGGTCATGTGATCGATCACTTTATGTCGGAAACTCCCATGATGCCATCAGCTGGGAAGACAGGCCTTCAAGTTCAGGTTCGAAGTATACCTCGTACCTTGAGGATCCGGAGGGTTCAAGTGGAAGGAGTCGTTGAAGGCTTTTCGGTGAGTGTGCTCCAGGAGGGTTTGTGATCATGGTGGTAGTTCTGCTCGCTAATGCTTACTGTAGAAGGGGTTTAGATCTATACGTACTGCAAGACACATTTATAGTATGATACAGCAGGCATAGATCCCGCTCTCCAAAAACATTTTGTGCGTGTTGCGCACTGATGATGCTCACACGGCTGGGCCAGACTTTGACCAAGCCTGAAGAGCTCAAGTACTACATCTGAGTCTTTCCTCGGGTGGCACCGGAGTGACTTATACAGTGGACTACATGTTGCTCGAAATCTATCAACTACTATCAGCTAGTATGGTCTGCCTATGAGAAAACGGTCTCATCTTTTCGTCCAACTTGAAGCCCCTGATCAAACGCCGTCCAGCCATCAGTCGCGCTAGTGCGCTTTGCAGGCATGAATCCCTTTGTGATACCGTTTGTACTATCCAGGGATCTCTCAGCATCTTATTACTGACCAGTTTCTCCCACAAAACAGGTTGACAACCATCCTCATGTGCCGATGGATGCTCTCTATCAGGCAAGCCGGCGACAGGATTGTAGCCGACGCTGCGATGATCAATGGCAAGCTCACAGCATAGTGTGAATTGACTCGGATACTTACTGCTGGTATGGTAGGCGGCCGAGGCACAACAAGAAAGATTTGCATCGTGGGAAGGAAAACGGTATGATACAACAACCATATGCTGATGAATACGGATATCCGTCCTACGATTGTGTGACTGCTTGTCTAGCCCAACTGGTGATTTCGTATAGGCATCTGGTAAGGTAAGAGGGTTTCCTGTTCGCCAGAGCATCTGGCAACCAATTGCGCATACCTAGCCACGACTGACGTTACATACGTTTTTAGCTGCTGGAATCACCGGTTCGTTCTCTATCAGTCATACACATGATGCTGCGCATCTCGTCCATCGCCGTTACCGACTTGTCGAATCTCGGTATGTGATGCTGTAGGAATTTCTAACCAGAGACGCACCTTCCGTCAGTGTCAGCTCATGTTCTTCTTGCTTTCACACTCAAGTTAAAGCAATGCAACTCCGAGCATGTTCGCCAGAAACGCAACACCAACAAGTTATCGAGCTATCGGTGATCGCTATGCGATTGTCTCCCAACAGCATGATCAGATTGCTGTGACCATGTTTCATTGATTCTTTCCATTGTCGCCGCTCAAGTACGCCCAGAGCTCACCCGTATCCATAACCATAGCTACCAGCATGGATGCACAGATAACCTTCCAGCTATTCAAGCCGCTGTACAGCCTGTGCAGTGAGTATAACATGCTACCGGAACCGAGAACAGTACTATAACCGATTACCCTCGACGCTCCAAGTGAACTCGCTGCCACTGGTGACTCCGACGGACTGCCGACATATCTAATTCACCTAAGCAGCATGGATGCCACAGAATACCAATCATTGTAAGTAGATAGTGACTACTCTAGAACAGATTGCTCCACTGACGATATTCTACATAAAGCACTACCCAGCGTCGCATGCTCGTAGCTACTATTGGTGAACCCCCATTTGTTACACTTTTCTGCTCATGTTTATTCTTCTGACATCAAGACTTATCTTGCAGTACTATATTGCTACGATTGGCTATTGACATTGGGCCAGGAGGTCAAATACGTGTGGCAACCGAGACGGAACATCCTTTGGTGGATCTTCGTCATAGTTCGATATGCAACACTTCTGAATATGGTTCTACACTTGGTACCAACCCCAACGTTACATGTAAGACGCTCAATCTGTGACTACTTCATGTATATTTACTGATGCCCGAGTTATTGCAGAGGTCGGTCTACCGTGCCGCTCTACTACTGATGGAGGCCTGACAGCTCAATGTGTAGTTGTCAATGGGTGACTCGAATTACGGACGTGTGTGCCCTAACTCAAATACTTGTGTCTGCCTGTAAGTATGTTGGATCGGTAATGGATATTCTCAGAGATGTAGCTCTTGCTCATTGGTTGCTAAGTATTCACAGGGCTACGTACTTATGCTCTTTGCGGACGAAGAGTCTGGGTATTCCTCATTGTATCTGGGCTTGCCGGGATTCCACTCGTCACAGATCTCGTAAGTCCAATGTCCATATCAAGGCTGCCAGGCTACTTCTCAACAAAGGTTCCAATACTAATCACCGACCAGATTGGGTTCATTATGGGCACGATCGTGTTTATACCCCATTCTCCTCTCGATATTTGCGAGAGGGCGTTTTACCAAGTCTTTTCCAACGCCCAGCTCAATCAGTATGTGCTTGGCTTCCCCGCCGCATAAGCAAAACAGTGACACTATCTTCTATTCTCAAAATACAGATGTACGTCCTGATCATACCACGATATGCTACATAGATGCTGATAGCGTCTGGTACAGTGTCGTTTATCACGCGTATCTCAGTCGCTACTGCCGATTCTATAGCACTTGCCGTTGCATGGAAAAGATCTGCTGACGAGCCAGTCAAGACTCCACTAGGCGAGGCTCTCTCCCGTGACGGTAGGTCATGATCAAAGCTTGGTCTATCTTGTCTACTCTGAGATCTGTGTCGCTAATACGATATTAGGCGCGATACTATTCTCGTAGGCATGAAGCGTTGTCTCTTTCTGGCAGCACACTCAATAGACACCCGCACACAGGGGACTATTACTTCTCAACATTTATGGGTTATTAACAGCAAGCATCGTCAGTTCGATCATTGTCTTTCCCTCACTCAAAGTCTACTAAAACCTTTTCGACTATCAGCCAACTCTCACTGAATTAGCGGGCACGAATCCATTCGCGATACCGTTCGTGCAATTTATATGCTTTCTGGTCGATTTATTACTAACTTCCATAGCTTTCATGAATAGGTTGACATCAGCTCTTATGTGCTGGTTCATTCTGTCTATACGACAAGCAGGCGATGAAACCGCAACGGATACCGTGACGTACTGTGGCAGGTTCACTACATATCTCGAACTCTCTGATGACATCGAAACTTTGGAAGTCTCTCCTTTTGACAGTCGCGGTGACATTACAGTAGAAGGTACGGTGTAACGGAAGAATGTGATGTTGTTTAGGTCCGTTACGTTCCACACGAAAACGGAGTTTTCTATCGCTTCTTCCGAGTCGTTCCTCTTAAATATGTATCGAATAACTTGAGACCTCCATATGGCGTCGATCCTTCACGTTGTGGTGCTATTACTAGGCTAAGGTGAGGTTCCAAAATATGGAGCTCTTGCAGCGTTCGGAACAAAGCCTGACATGTGTCCTCATCTACTAGTAGCAAAGCCTGTGGCCGCCGCTGCACTCACCAGTGCAGCGTCGCCCACGACGCCTGTCAAGTAAGATCTCAGATCTGAATGCTTCCACGCCGCCGCGTCAACCCGGATCAGGCGTCAGACACGAGATCCTGAGCCCCGAAGGTTGAACTTGTCTACTCTGCCTCAGGGAGACTAGATCAGGCCATCGTTTCCACTGCCCACTTCGAGGCTTTATGCAGTTATGACTCGGACCATGCTCGCTGTTATGCTCGCTAATGCCTATCCTAGGAGAGTGGGTTTACATATATACACGCTGTAAGACAGGAATAATATACAGCAGACCGTTCCTGAGAAACACTCTTGAAGGTACGAGAGGTTCCTATTTGTCAGAGGGTCAATTGCTCAAACCTTGTCATAGCCGATATCACTTAATGCTTCAGGCATCATTAGCTACGAGAGCTTATCATTTTGTTACCTATCAGCCCATACACGATGCACAGTATCTGATCTATTGCCATTACCGACTTGTCGGATTACCGTATGCTCTATGGCCGGGAGGAATAATCACAGATGGAGCTATACTCAGCGTCAGCACGCCACTCTGCGCACAACCGATGGCCTAGCTGTATATTCGGGTGAAAACAATGCAACAAACGCAGCAGCACCGACGAATCAATGATGATCGCTGTCTGTACGAAACGGCACAATCAATCATGGTATGATAGACTTCCGTCCACTCTCCATTTCCATCGCCCAAGTACGTTTGGACCTCAATCCCCATAGCTATCACTAATCGGATGGGCCAACAGATTCCTGTAACGACCTAAATCACTTTAGAATCAATATATAAACTACAAGAACCGAGACTACTACTCGAGTACGTTCATTCCTCTACCTCCCATACTCCGAGTTAACCCACTGCCACTAGCACCTCCAACTTACGCAGGTAGACATTTCTAGCTCTCAACCAAGTGGAATGGATACCGCTCAGTATCAAGCATTGTAAGTGAAGAGCGACTGACTGCTTATGCTTATGCATATAATTGGCAGCTTCGCTGATGCCATACTCCCACATAAAGTGTAACTTCATCTCGCGTGCTTGTCGCTACCACCGGTAAAGGACTATCGACATATCTACCTGATTATATTGACTTCTCTGACATTTCAAGTAACTTTATAGTGCTATACTGCTACGACTGGCTATTGGAATTGGACCGAGAGGTCAAATACATCTGGAGCCAACAATGGAGTTTCCTTACCTGGATATTTGTCATAAGTCGATATGCAACGCTCTTCAATATGATACTACAGCTAGTGCCGACTCCGAGTTACATCGTGAGTAGTTGCATACAATATGAAGTGCAAGCATACCTGCTGATCATACGAGGCAATTGTAGAGGTGCGTCACGCGTCTCCGTCTTCTCTGGATCGTTGGTGAACTCTGATACATGGTCGCGTATAGTTGCCAATTTGTAGCATTAGTGACCGGAGCATGTACCCTGCTTCAAGTACTTGCATCCGCAGGTGAGTGACATCAATTTCTTGAACGATCTATCCTAGTAATCACAGCTGATCGGCACCGTGACGTTCAAAGTATTCACGGGCTTACGCACTTACGCACTGTGTGGAAGAAGAGTTTGGGTATTTCTTATTGTTGCTGGACTTGCAGGAGCGCCGTTCATTACTAATCTGGTGGGTCTACTCATCACTGGCACGCAAATTACGATGCTGTCAGTAGAGCGTCTCCCGCAAACGTTTCCTTTACTAACAACGATCACTGCAGGTTGGATACGCAAGAGGGAAGATTGTGTTTATGCCCTCATCTCCTTTCGATATTTGCGAGATAGATCCTCATTGGTCTCACTCCCTATTCACTCGGTATGTTTATATTAGACTCTTCATGTACGTTTCGTGGAAATACACACTAAACTCGTTTCTTCCTGCTTCATGGTATAGGTGTACGTTTGTGACTATTTGACGGCATTGATGAATGCTAACGATAGCTGCGATCAGTGGCACTTATAACTCGTATTCCAGTAATAATTGCCGATTTTATCGCACTTGCAGTCGCATGCAATAGGGCAAGCAAGGCGAACAACACCCCATTGAGTGAAGCACTCATCCATCATGGTGGGTGAAGGATACAGGTCCTATCTCAATACATATATTAACGTCCCGATAACCGTGTACCAGGCATATTGTTATTCTTGTAAGTCTGAACAGCCTGATCACCATCAAGTACTGACAAAGGCGTGGGTTTGTAGGGGGCTATTGCTGCTCAACATGTATGAATTATTAGCCGCCACCGTTGTCCGTAAATCCTACAGGATTTCACGTAATACCTACTGAACCGTACCACAGCCAGCCGTTGCCAGGTTTGGAGGACCGAATCCCTTTGTGATACCGTTCGTTCAATCTCGAAACCCTTCAGCGATTGGCTGCCATTGATAATCCTTCATTCATTGTCTAGGCTAACAGCAATCCTTACGTGCCGATTCATGTTGGCTATACGACAGGCCGGCGATAGATCCAGATTCGATAGCACAGCATTAGGGGGAAGGTTCACAACACATAACGCACTCGCTAGCGATACAGACGCCTTGACAGCCGCTTCAGTCTTTGACAGTTGCGCTGGTGATGTGGCAGAAGATAGTCAATACAATGGTACAGGTCGTCGTGTGGCAAATGAATGTGATGGTGTATAGACTCGCAAAGCTTCATTCACACGACATATACAAAAATCCTAACCCCCCAAAATACTTCGAAGTAAGCTCATAACTTATGTAGTTTGTATATTTCTGATACACGACACATTCTAATTGACATGTGAATGGATTTGATGATTCAGGATGTCTTGTAATTGCTACTAATAACCTCAAAAAGCTGTTTATGATCGCCACAGTATTCTGTGGCCCAGTGCGTCTATTAAATAAGATCTACGATCTGAGAATCGAGATGCCTCCCACGTGGAATTGATGTCACTGCCATGGCGGCGTTCACCGTGACTTGCACTGCCTCGTTAACTTCAACAAGTTGAACTCACTCATACAGTAGTAAGCAATTTCTTCCCTATTGACAACTAGTACAGGACCAAATTCTACCCCATGCTGAGTCTAAACGGAATGTTCCCCATTGACAGAGCATGCCGTGACCAAGAAGCTGAATCAAGAGCTGCCAGTGGTGCCCCGGGCCCTGCTACTTATTAGTACTCGGTGCGTGCGTGGCATTTATTGCAAGTCGTCCTCTATTTACATCTATCATTGTCAGTGGAACATACTGCCCATCAAGCAGCCACGACGGCTGCTAGCAACGTACTTACATAAGTGCAACGTGAGCGGTGTATGTCAGCGTGGATCCGATTATCAAGACGTTGCACCAGGGCTCTAAGCTTCAAGCTGCAGCGTATTCCATCTAGTAAGCGTGGTAAGCATCGTGACACAATGGCGAAGCCGACCTCTTCCCCTTCTGGGCTTCATTAACGCGCTCTTGAAAGATAACATTTGAGAAACCGGAGCGTATTTATGACTCTGATTACTGCAGGTAATTATGTCAACTTACAAAGCTGCAAGCTACTATATCAGACGTTCCGAAGTCCGATCTCGGGAATTCAAACGTAGAGGTATGAGAAACAATGTCTCTTTTAAGGCTCGTTTCGTGCTCGAGCTGGTGTTGGGACATCAAGGCAGATAGCTTGCAACAGACTTCGCGAGTTCGACATGCCAAAGACTTGTCACGATATATACGTGATTCGCGGATGATACACGCGCCCTGGGGTAGTCCTGCTCATCGCCCATATAACATTAAGCTACTAACCTACAACATGTCTTCATCTTCCTGCAACCAATGGCCCAAGCACAAGTCCCCATTATTCCTCTGTTTATCAACGGTCAGAAGATAGTACCCAGTAATGCTTCGACATTCGAAGTCAGAAACCCTTCCGGTCAGGTTGTCTCGCATGCCGTGTCTGCATCTACCGAGGATGCGTGAGTCCCTCTCGACCTGTTCTGTTTCATAATCAAACCGACTTACTTTAACTCTCACTGGCAACAGAAAGGCTGCGATAGAGTCGGCACAGACCGCTTTCCCCTCGTGGCGTACTCTTCCTCCAGCCGCAAAAGAGACCATCTTTCGTCGTGCTATTGCTGTCACTTCTACTCCGGAGCTGCGAACGAAGATCACCCAGACGGCTCACAAGGAGACTGCAGTTGCAAAACAATGGGCCAATCTACTGAATCACTACGTTGACACTATATTCTCTATGGCCTGTGAAACAGTCTACGCTCTGCGTGGTCAAGTATTGCCGTCCAACACCGGTGCGTTAGCATCGATAGTACAACCAGTACCTCTTGGGGTCATGTAAGCCGTTTAGTAAAAACCCGGTATCCATTTTCTCATACTTGCGCAGCTTCGTTATTTCTCCGTGGAATGCACCGGTTACTCTGTCGCTGATGACATGTATCCCGGCCATCGCAGCTGGAAACACGGTCGTCCTCAAGACTTCGGAGCTCAGCCCCGAGAGTCAGCTAATTTGTGCTGATATTCTCAAAGAGGTAAGGATTACAGAGCTTCCGGCCATGATGCTCGCACAGAGCTCTGACATGCTAGGCCGGCCTACCTGACGGGGTTTTCAATATCATTCACACTTCTCGCGAAGATTCGCCAGCACGAGTGGCGGAAATCATAGCCCATCCATATGTCCGCAAAATAGGGGTGAGTTGCTTACAGTGTTGCAGTACTTCGGCTCGTCCTAAACCCGAATTATTCGTCAGTTCACTGGAAGTGATCGTGTAGGCAAGATCATCGCAGCCTCGGCTGCGAAATATCTGAAGCCATGCGTTCTGGAACTGGGAGGGAAAGCGCCAGCTATAGTAAGTAATCCTCACTTGTCAGTCCTTCTGTAATAATCGAGTATGCATGATGATCTAGGTATTGAACGACGCCAACCTTGACGCAGCCGCTCGTGGCATTGTCTCCGGGGCCTTCGTACACAGCGGTCAAGTTTGTATCGGAACGGAAAGGGTTATCGTCCAGCGTGAAGCCTCTAAACAGTTCATCGAGAAAGTCAAAGCCATCGCTGTTAGGACTAGAGCCGCTGACCAGTCGAAGGATCCCAAAGCGCAGCTTGGCTACGTATTCAACGTTACCTCTGCAGAGAATATCATCAGCATGATCAAGGAGGCTATCGACGGTGGTGCGGAACTACTTCACGGTGATTTGAAGCATGAAGGTGCCCTTGTACAGCCTCACGTCGTACTCGGAGCAAAACCTGGCACCAGACTTTGGGATAGGGAGAGCTTTGGTCCTGGTGAGTCTGCCACTCTGAGGCCGTGTACTATGCAAACCATTAACCCCTTTATGATGCCACAAAGTCATGACCATGGCTATCGTGGATACCATTGACGAAGCAATTGATCTCGCCAACCAATCCACATACTCGCTTACGTCGTCTATCTGGACAGAGAGTTATGACCTGGCGTTTACTTTATCACCAAGGATTCGCGCAGGAAAGGTGATCATCAACTCGACCACCATTATGCCAGTGAGCGAATCAAGATTCCATGAGACTGCCTTTGGGTGAGTATCTTCACTCCACCTTTTACTCGCATCGCTAACCTGGATCTCTCAGTGGCTCGTCAGGATACGGCTCATTCTCCGCTGAAGAGTTTATCGTGAGACAACTGCTCTCCATCCATAAACCGGAGGGCCAAAAATTCATCGTTTCCGATTTCTAAAGAATCTATCTCTGGCTTGATGCACAAGTAATATCTCGCTCGGTTGTACAATGAATACTAGTGTTCCAATGCCTTGGTGGTATAGGCAGCAACGGACGGGTCACGAAGAAAGAACAACCAGCGGAAGTGTAGTCTATGTTTCAAGTGCTACCGATGAGACGTTGAACCCGGCCTTCATCGTCCCAGACTCTGCCCGAGCCGTATGTTAGCTTAGTGAGACCCCGACTCATCGGTCGCTCGTGTTCTGTCGGTGCCGATGAGCGCTGTTTGTTCCAACTTGTTCTTGACCATCATCGTTCAATACGCCCACTGACGTTTTGTTAGGCGAATCGACATGTTTAATACAGATACGAGCCAGTTCAGATACTCTACGTACGTAACCACAACATACTGTGCGGAATAGTCTAACACTGGGATATTATGACTGCCAGCCGACCAACCATATCTAGCGTTCTTTGGACTGCTTGGCTATGGATGCCACAATCACTGCGTCTCAAAGTGTACCAGATCTTGGAACGATACGGCCGTAACGATTTCCCTCGCACAGTCAAACTTCCCTTTGGTTTATATGCCAAACGGGGTTTTGGGGTGACCGTCGACGAAGCACTCGTCACTGAATATGTACGCCGCGGCACGACAATACCCGTCCCCACTATACTCGACGTTCTGCCGTACTCTGGTCGCGGAGGCGTGTACATTATAATGACCTGTCTTCCAGGTCGTGAGATCGTGGATATGCCGCTCAATCTCAACGAATACTCTCCCTACAAGATGGACGTGTTCGTGGAGACGATCAGCGGGTGGCTCGAGCAGTTAAGGACCCTGGGACCATCACCATTCGGCGATTCAGTTTGTGGATTTACTGGAGGACCTCTTCAGAGCTACCGCATCAAGCACGATAAGTTCGTCGGCCCGTATGCCTCCCAGAAGGAATTCTACAAGCAATATTACAACACCCTCCCGGAAGAAGCAGACCCAGACATCCGAGCTCTTGGAGCACGTCTGCGCGAGGAGAAGCAATACAGGATATGCCTCACGCATAGGGACATTTCGCCAAGCAACATACTCGTCGACGACTATTACAAGCCCATCGCTTTTATAGACTGGGGCTGCGCGGCGTGGATGCCAGAGTATTGGGAGTTGACGTACGCTCTGTATCGACGTCAGCGTTATCCTGGATGGGTGAAGGCATTTACACAAGCTCTCCCGCAATACAAGGATGAATTTGCGGTCGAGCTGGAGCAATGGAAGTATATCTGTCCGTGGTAGATCTGATGCGGAGAAGCTACTGAGAACTTTTCATGCTTGCTAGATCGTCTATGATGTAGTCAGACATACCTGTCGTGTATAAGCCTTTGCTCACTAGAACTAAGTTGTGTGTCTTGATGTCAAAATCTACACAGGATCTACGCAGAGATCGAACGTACCTTAGCAGTGTCTGCTTCCAAGAGGGCGAGTTCTGAGTCGCTCGTACATTTGACCCAGAACAACATCATAGTATCAAACTCGAAGCTATCCCGACACGAGACAATCCTTTCCTAATACAAATACCAGAATATCCTACGTACTTGCACATCTCAATACTATCGGATCCACGTACGTGATACAATTTTGACAATGCAGCGGAACGTCGTACCAGTACTGTTGCCTCCGGGGCATAAACGATTACAGTCCCGGA
Organism: Irpex lacteus; assembly: GCA_001986395.2. NCBI lineage: Eukaryota > Fungi > Basidiomycota > Agaricomycetes > Polyporales > Irpicaceae > Irpex > Irpex lacteus. Next base: position 237,340 of record MQVO02000007.1, read on the forward strand.
ATCAATCCGGGGAGAATACGAATGCGCGAGTGAGTGAGTGTCATGAAGGAACATGAAAGGTCATGAAAGCATGGGAACGGCAAAGAATCAAGGGAGTAGTAGCCGTGTAAAGGAAGTCTGAGTGATGCCACATAACCCATAGTGAGAATCTACATATGCCGATTAGCTATACACACACACGAATATACCGAACGTCCGTGAACTCACAAAACGAAGTCGTGCCACCCAAAACGCAAAAGGCTACGGGTCCTTCCCGCCCATCCGCGTCCAATACCCCTGCAACCGACTAGCGCACGAGCGCACAGAGCGCAAACTACCCGTAGACCTGACGGACCGGATGCTCCTGGCATCCGAACCGACGGGACGTCCACTGTCGTTACTGAGACGACGTCCCTCGCACAGAGGCAAAGGCGCAGAGATAACGGGACGCCGATCGGCTGAGGTGCAGTAGGGCTTTGTCTTCTTAGGGGATGTGCTGAGGAACCATCCGAGTACGTGCCACGGTCGTTTTTGTCGTCTGGCAGCCTCACGAGCTTTATGCGGTGGTAGATTCTCGTACACAGGTTCCGGCAGAGCTCCATACGACTGCTCCTTCTCGTCGTCGTCGTCGTCCTCATAATGAATCGTCGGCATATCAAGGAACTTCACAGAAGGCGCAGAACGACCTTTGCGCGTCTTGATGGAGGAGCTGCACGAGAGAATGGACTTTGCGGGGGCGGGTCTGGAGGCTGTGGATGAGAGCGAGCCGGAGCGTTGTCGTGTGTGGTGTCTGTCCGCTGTCTGGCCCAGGATGGCGATATGGCGTTCTGAAGAGGAGGTGGTGGATACTGCAGGACGTCTGCGGAGCCAGAACGGTGTGCCCAGGTCGTCCTCCTCTTCTTCGTCGTCGGGTATCGTAGAGACGAAGGGGATCTCAGGTAGGTCGACTTCATCCGATACTGAGGCAGATGCAGATGAGATGGACAGCCGAGAGTCGAAGGGATCACTGCTCGATGACGATAACGAGGCCGTCTGCGGGTGGACAATGAATATAGGGTTTGGTGAGAAAGAGAACCGCGGTCGAATGAAGTGTTGCCACGCACCCAAACGCACCGCAGCGCGTGTGCCATATCGTCGTCGATCTCAACCAGCGGCGACGGTAAATCCTGCGCAGGCTCATTAATCTCACCGTAATCATCCCCTCATTCGTTCATTCAGGCAACTCACATCATCGTCCACTAGAGTTTGCGAAGTCGAACTTGCCCAGGGAGACTGGTTGATAGAATGAAAGCATGAAATCATGAATATTGAGTGAGAGTACGCGTGGTGGGAAGACGGCACTCACGCTCGATCGCAGCCATTCTATGAGGAGTGGGTCGTCGCTGCGAGGCACAGGGTAGCAGGTGCTGCTCGGGTTCTGCTTCGTCTGAGACTAGAAAGCTAGGTGAGTGCACAGGAACACGGAGAGGGACGGACGTCATGGCACGCACTCACGAATGATGAGGGTAAGAGACAAAGCTTGACCTGCCGAGCCGTCCCCAGACTGCCTTGCTTTCAGTGTTCACTCAGGCTCTCACCGGAGACATTAGGAGAGGGAGAGGGCATGTGCATGAGCGTGGTAAGGGCATGCATCATGGAAAACACGAGGCAGGATGCGTTTTTACGTCTGTTGATGTGCAGATTGGACAAAGCCGATGTAAGTGAGCGCGAGATTTGAGTTGAGCGGAGCGGTTGCTGTCCGCTTGTGCCCGTGGATTTTGTCTTCCGTTGCGTTCTGCGTGAGCACCTGCTCGCCGAGGTAGCCCCGTCATTACAGGTATCGTGGAAAGTGTGGTGTACCGTTGAATGGAGAGTTGTACGAAGAATGGGTGGTGTGTACTAAACGATCACTATCAAGGTTAAGCTGCAGGGTCCAGACGTAATTGCATGGGCGATGGCGTATCGACGGAAGGATCATCGGTGTGCGGGCCTGCTAGATAATGCAGCGCCTAAAACGCGCTCAGAAATCCTGGAAGGAGAGTGGAATATTGCCTGCAAGCAATATTTAGCACACAGCTGATAGTAGGTTGTGGTGTGGCAGGGTTAGGGGATTCTGTGACTCGTGTGATAACAGCTGGCTACTTCTTCAGCGTTTCAACGGTAGAAGCAGTCACGTACCGATGGCCGACAGCGTACTTACATACGTAGGAACGCTTATACGCCAAGCAAGCGCAGCACATATCATGGTAGAAAGGCGTCCATTATGTCAATCGAGTGAAGTGGGTGTTGGTGAATTACCGGGCGTAAATGCGGACTCGGGCATAGCAGGCAAATATGTATGGTATGTACTGCAATTCCACGCGTAGCTGTGAGTCCATCAACCAGACTTCACAAGATGAGCTACATACCAATAAAAGATAGCAACGTCGCTGTACGAAGCGTTTTCTCTCTCAACCCCCCTGGACGGAGCCTGCTATATCTTGAAGGGCTCCTCCACGTGCAGACCACTCCAGATACCCCTAGCTGATTCAGTGGTACTTTCGATCGTCCTCCGCTTGAGTGGCTTGATCTTGGCACCGGAGCTGTCTAGAAGGAGCTGAACCTTTTGCTGTATGCCGTTCACCTCGAAGCCATTTAGCGGAATGACCTTGTCACGGTCGTTCACTATGTCATAGTAAATTAGACAACCAAAATTACAGCCTCACTACTACCCACTCACAGTAGAAGCCACGGACGATAGGTTCCTTGTTGTTCCTCTGCCTCACAACAATCTCCACATGCGGGTTCTGGCGCGCCAGGTCCTCGAGGTGCTTGGAGAGATAGGTACGTGTGTTCGCTGACGACGGCCAGTGGTTGCAGAATTCGAAGACCAGTTTGCGAGCTTGGGGAATAAAAGCTCCGTGTCCGTTGGCCGGTCGTGAGGAGACCTGGGCTCTAAATATTGGACGGGCACAGCGAACAGACATGGTGGAGGGGGGACAAGAGGTTAATAAACGCCTGCTTCAAACAATCTATGGCGTGTATTTGGAGCTACTTACTGAGTAACAGTAGTAACAATCGGAGATTAAACATTGGTAACGATATGTAAGTACGCATCAAAGAAATGGGCGCTTCCTACCTTTACGCGAACCAAGGAGGACGGGCTAGGAATTTTCGACTCGACCGGACGCGTTACGCACAGAGAGCATCTGCACAAGCCGCCACAGACGCGTTTGCATTTCGCGGCTGCAGAACATCGTCAAACTCGTCTTGTATTTCGTCGGTGACAATGACAAGATCTACTCGTTCAGCAGCAAGCCAGCAACAGCAAAACGACAGGGAGAAGTCCCAGCCCGACACTCCCAAGAGGGCAGCAGGAGCCAAGAAGCGCAAGCGCACGTCCTTTGCAGACAACGCAGAACAACCTGCAAACAAGGTCGTACGCACGCAGGATGGTGTTAAAGAGGAGGGATCGCCGGAACCTGCTGATGAGCAAGCTGGCGAAACAGTGACTACGGTCGACCTGCCTAGCAGCGGGGATGTACCTCTGAGTACTGAAGACGCGGAGCAGATACTCGATGTCTTAGAAATGTACGCGTTCGTATTCAGTTACTCGAATGACACTTACACTTGACTTCGTAACAGGGCGGATACTCAGGGTTTACTTGACCGAATATTCCCTTTACCCACAGAGCACACGTCGGCTTCAGAGTCTGAAGCAGGTCCCTCCACTGGCACCCAGTCATACTCGTTCCGCGCACTGCTCAAATCACCTGCAAACTACCCCCTACGAGTGCTACGTGTATGTCTCGTCTCCCTGACACTGACCCTTACTGATATCCATCGAAGACCGCAGTAAAGCACCTATTCCCCATCTCTACACACTCCCGTTCACGACCTTCCGCTCCCGCAGCCGAGCAGATTCGTTTCTGCCAGCTCGCACTCTCCCTCCTCGATCAAGCTTCATGTCACCAGGCTCCTGTTCCCCTTGACCTTCCCTCCCTAATACCTCCCTCTCGCTCATCTGCAGATACGAGTGGCAATTCAAGTGTTCGAGGACAACGGAAATATGCATTAGTACAGCACCTCCCAACAGGAGACTGGTGGTCTTCCCTCAATTCTACGCACTCGTCACAACATGACGGTAAAGACCTGAAGGACCTCCCTACCGCCTATGCCGAACTCGTCGCCATTCTTCCATCAGCGTCAGCATCTGAGCCTCCAGCAGACTCGTTAACACTAGGGCAATACGTCAAGAAGCGGACATTCAAGCAATTGCATGTACCTCAACAGAGGGTGATACCCTGTGGATCGTTCTTGGACTATGGGCCGTACGCAACATTTGCACCTACGTTCGAGCAGAATGGTGTGGAAATCGGGAGAGAGCGACTCAGCGAAGTAGTATGGTATAAAGAGCAGGATAGACGGAGGAGAGCGCGGGTAAGGGCGTATCGGGAACAACTAGCTGCTAAGGCAGCACAACGGAGTACGGAGGAGCCGGAAGTTGAGGAGGTTGAGAAAGCGGGTATCGTGAAACAGAAGGACAAGCTGAAAGAAGAGGACGTCGATGCTCTAGAAGGACTATTGACTCCAGAGCAGATCACTAACATCAAGGGCGCATTAGACTCTCTGGAACTGGAGAACGCTGTGTCAGAGCTTCTGGAGCGGAATTCGCGTGCCTTGGCTCGATTAGAAGAACTGCAACTTGAACGTCTCAGCGAAGGTCCAAAGGACGTCGAAGTCGGCTCCGAGGAGTGGGAAACAGGTACAGCTCCATCTCTTCAACTTGAAAATACTTAGACTCACGCGTCTGCAGCTCAAAACATACTGGACTCCCTTACCCTACTGGCATCTCTCCGGCCTAGATCAACCGCCCACGGGGACTCCGCACCCCTCATACCTCCAGCATCCACCCTCCGCAAGCTCCACCGCACATTGCCTATCGAGACCACACAAGGATGGTACGGAACGCTCTCAGACTCCCGTCAAGTTGCCTGCAGCGACGACAACACTGTCCGCATCCGTACCGGCGCTCCCCCTCCCGTCCCTGCTCCCGCTCCTGCACCCTCGCCCGCACCCACACCCGTCACGGCCACCGCAGCCACGACACCCGCCGCAACGCCCAGCAAACCGGCTGCCCCGTCGTACAGCAACTACTCGTACTCTTCTTCGTACCCCACGCCGTACAGAGGCGGCTATGGGACGAACTACTATCCGAACTACCAAACCTCCGCGACGCCTTCGTCGAGTACGAACCATTATCCGAACCATCAGTACGCCACGTCGGGTCAGCAGCCGTATTCTGCGTATAGCTCTTGGTACAACTACCAGCCTCCAGGCCAGAACACCGCTACTGCTGCTGCAGGGTCAGGGTCAGGACCTAACACGCCCGCCGCTGCTGCAACTCCGGCGAAAGCAACCGTCCCCGCAGGGTACTCTGGATACTTCACCAACCCAAATGCAAACGCAAGTGTGAGTACGCCACAGCAGCCAACACCACAACGCGCAGTTGCGAACACAGTATTGAGCTCTTCGGGACGAGGATGGACGAATGGGAGTGGGACGGCGTACGTTGCGCCCACTATCCCGCCGCATATGCGTGGTGCTGGGGTGGTGAGTAGAGGGGCAGGGAGTGGGACTGCGCCGGGGACGCCGCAGCCGCAGCCCGCGACGACGGGTGCTGGGGGGTATTATATTGGGTATCAGCAGCAGGTGCAGCAGGCGCGTTCGTGAAGGCGCGAGTAGGGTGGACTAGGTGGTAGCATAGTACTGTTTGTGGTTATCGTCCAAATTTGGTGTTAATACTTCGTCTAGTGTAGTAGTTTGACTAGTGTTTACTTTTTTCGAGTTTCATAGCGGTGATAGGAAAGGTTCTGGCTTTTGCTGACGGTATCTGAGTCACCGAGACCGTTATTTGGCAAGATTATTTTACGGTAGAGCGAAGTAGAGCACAAATGTATTTGTGTCAGATATGATCACAGGCCTGTCTCTGAGCTCTAAGTTACAGTCGCGGCCGGAGGCCAGTAAGTATTAGAGATCTACCACGGAAAGATATACTTCCACTGCTCTAATTCAACCTTGAACTCATCCTGATATTGCGGTAGAACTCGTGTAAAAGCCTTCACCCATCCTGCATAACGCTGACGTGGATACAGGGCGTACGTCAACTCCCAATACTCTGGCATCCACGCCGCACAGCCCCAGTCGATCAAAGCGACGGGTCTGTATTGGTCGTCGAGGAGTATATTGTTTGGGGAAATGTCCCCATGTGTGAGACAAATCTTGTATTGCTTCTCCTTGCGTAGCCGAGCTCCTAAAGCTTTGATATCCGGATCCGCTTCTTCCGGAAGGGTGTTCCAGTATTGGGAGAAGAACTCCTTCTGAGAGGCATACGGGCCAACGAAATCGTCGTGCTTGATGCGAAAGCTGTGGAATGGTCCTCCGGTGAAGCCGCACACCGAGTCTCCGAATGGTGACGGTCCCAACGCCCTTAACTGCTCGAACCACCCACTGATTGTTGACACGAACACGTCCATCTCCTGATCAGAGTATTCATCCAGAGAGCCTCGGGGCAACTCTACAACTTGACGACCAGGGAGACATGTCATGAGTATGTATACGCCTCCGCGACCAGGGTAGGGAAGGACGTCGAGGATGGTAGGGACGGGGATTGTTGTGTTGAGGCGTACGTATTCAGTGACGAGGGCTTCGTCGACAGTCACCCCGAAGCCGCGCTTGGAGTACAGGTTGAAGGGAAGTTTGACCGTGTGGGCATACCTACCACAACCGTATCGTTCTAGGTTCTGGTATGTCTTGAGTCGTAGCCAGTGTGGCGTGTACAACCATGCAGTCCATAGAAGGCTGGTTATGGTGGGACGTCTGGAGTTATCATGTTAGTGTGTGGTTCATGTGAAGAGTATCTGAGTACGGACGTGCGATACTTGTACTGGCTGATGTTCGCGTCGGACATATGTGCTGACGATCCACACTCTAAAGGTCAAGTGGCGGTTAAAGTTGTCGGAGTCTACAGTCGGGATTCAATATTCAATGTTCGACGGCGGAGACAGGGCTGAAGAGGATTATTAATATTGTATATCAGTAGCGATCACAGGCAGCGATGTGCTCCTCGAACAATCTGTGGCCGGTAAGTTAAGGACCTTACATGCTGCTATTTTTATCTTCAAGTTGCCGGGACACTGAGGCCAACGACTCGGGAAGTGCTTCATCTTCAATATTGATTTTCAACAGTTCCTGTTAAGCAACTTGTAACAGTTAAGTATACGACCGTCTACTGGCTTCGTCCACTCACAGATGTTATAATACGAACTCTGTCACTATAGTCCGACAAATACATGTGTATTTGCCCATGACCGTGACAATACAGCTTCGTCTGTGCCCATTGGTGGCAGATCCAGCTGAGATCAAGGATGAGCGGAAGCAGATGCCACGTGAAAGCGCAGATCTGGATCTTGCTGCGATGAGGTAGTTCTCAGCGTCTAAATCTGGCAGTGGATATTGCAGTGGAGGCTGTGCGTGCCTTGGCTCTTCCCGCCGGCGACCTGGTCTCGTTCAACTCTCATACTCAGATACCCTACTTACATCTAACATAGAATTTAGTAGTAAACTCTTGCTACAGCCACTAACACAGCTTGTTGTTATACCCAGCCAGCGACAGACCACCGCCGGCACTTGACCGCCATGAAATCCCTCTCGCTCAAGGAGACCCTCCTCCCGCAACCGCCGTCATTCCATAAGAAGAAAAACTATGAAATTCACCAAGTCCTTGGCACAGGATCCTTTGGCAAAGTCGTTGTATGTACCATCGACCAGTATAGCCTTCGCTCTCCCCTCACCGTTTGATGTCCATAGCATGCTACATGGCACGTACCGCCAGGCCAAGAGGTTGTCGCCCAGCGGGGTGCCGCCGCCGAACCTAAACTCGGCGCACCCACGTCAGATGCCTCGAACTCGAGACCAGGCTCCGGACGTACGAGTAGCGCAGCGAGCACAGCGACCAATAATTCGCTGCTATCCGTGAACACGAACAAGAGCGCCCAGAGTACAGGCATCAAAGTCGACGTTGCACTCAAGGTCATCCCGAAGAAGAAGGTCAAGGGGAACGAAGACACGGTGTGGGGCGAGATGGAGGTTCTCAAGGGACTCGATCATCCGAACATTGTGAGTGTTCTCGACATCCAATCATGCTCAAGCTAATATAATTGCTACTTCTCACAGGTGAAGTTCTACGAATGGTTCGAGTCGCGATCCAAATACTACCTCGCCTTCGAACTGGCGATGGGCGGCGAACTCTTCGAACGCGTCACGAAGAAGGGCAAGTTCACAGAGTCAGACGCGGTCCTGGTCGTGCGATCAATATTATCTGGCGTGGCATACCTGCATCAGCACGACATTGTCCATCGCGATCTCAAGTACGTCTCTTAGCTTCTCCCGCGCCTGTAGCCTATTTATCCTTCTTGTTCTCTATCTCCCCCTTAGACCCGAGAACATACTCTATCGAAGTGCGGATGAAGGCTCGGACATCGTCATCGCTGACTTTGGCATGTGAGTTCTCTATCACACCCATTGATCGGAAGCCAGTCATCTCATGCTTCGCTTCTGCGCAGTGCCAAGCACCTTCACAACCCCGAAGAACAGCTACACTCTCTAGCAGGCAGTTTTGGCTATGTCGCACCCGAAGTCCTCAACAAGTCCGGCCACGGCAAGGCCGTCGACATGTGGTCTACGGGGTATGCCCACTTCACACTATCGTCTATTGTTGCTGATGGTGTGTATGGTCACACAGTATAATCACCTACGTCCTACTTTCTGGGTATTCTCCCTTCCGTTCCGATGACGTCAAAGAGCTCATACGCGAAACTACTGCGGCGAAGATCGAGTTCCACGAACGATACTGGAAGAATATCTCACAGGAAGGTCTGTTGAGCTTTCCCATCTTACCGATTGTATTAGACTCTGACGCGGACGCCTGAATAGCAAAGGACTTCATCCTGGCATTGCTAGACCCTGATCCGGCGAAGCGACTCACAGCTGAGCAGGCTCTCCAACACGTCGTACGTCTCACCTATATCCTCTTCGTCTCTCTCTAATAATTACCTCTTCGCGCTCTTAGTGGGTGACAACACACGTACCCTCCACTGAACACGACCTCTCCGGCCTACGCGACAACTTCAACCCGCGCGCCCGCTGGAAAGCAGCCATCGCCGGCGCTCGCGCTCTCCACCGATTCGGATCCGGGACAAGCAGCAAGAGTAGCGGCGGGTGGAAGACAGTGGATAGTGATACGGCTGACGACGACGATGACGACGACGATTCGGTGGTGGCTGGGTCGCATCCGGCTAGTGACACTGAGAAGGCGAGCGAGGAGAAGGCACGGAGACAGAAGGAGAGGAAGGAGAGGGATCCGGGGTCGAACGAGTTCGTCCAGGTGACTGGACCGGAGGGCGATGTCCCTACGGCTGGCTCGCCATCCCAGCCGTCAGATGGTGGTGGCGACGGTGGTGGAGGAGACTCAGACGTGAAGTCGACCGACTCGGCGTCGACGAGGGGGAAGCCGTCTGATGCGCATGAACTGAAGCATGAAGCGGACGCGAAGCATGGGCCGTTGGAGAAGGGGGTGCCGAAGGAGTTGGGCGAGGTGCATGAGGAGTCTCAGCGTCCGGGAGGTAGTGGTAAGGAGGGAGAAGAGGAGGAAGAGAGGGAGTTGAAGATCCCGGGGAGCTTTACGGCGCATGAGTCGGAGCCGCATCATGGGTGGGCGGAGTTGTTTAGGAAGTTGCATCTCAAGTCGTAATGTGTGTAGTCTAGTGCGCTTGTATGTACGGTGGCGCTTTGTTTTGGATAGTTAGATGGCTGCTTGTGTGCTTATTGTGTTATACCATTGATATGAAACACGTATTTCGAAGGACTTGTTATTGAAAACGGCGATCTGTAATGTGGGATCAACAACGTGGCACCAGGCAAACGTAGAATGGAGAGAGACACTGGCAGGTACATACAGGGAGCGAGGGGTAAGGAATGCAAAACGAAGGGAAGGTGAAGGTACGTAAGATAGGGAAATTTGTACAATAGTACGACAAAGTAGCCTGAGTTCCGAACTTAATCGGAATTTTCAGATCAAGCATGGAAAGATCATATCATGATCCCTTGTAGGCGCGCGGAAGTGGTCTGGGGTCCTGGCACTGTCTATGGGTTCGGAGGCCCGCTGGCACTGGTGGCACTGGCCATGCATGGCAGTCCCACGCCTCCATACTCAGTCGTTTTCACGTCCGTCCTAAGATCCTTCAATTCATCCCCAAACCTCGCTAGTAAGCACTCAGTAGCCAATGGTCAAGGTAAAGAACCGCAGTACACAACAGACGAAAGATTGACGCTGATGACGGGACTTTGCTAGGTGATCTCTGTGATGTTTTGCGCCTCTTACAGTTGGAAGCCTTTGTCTTGAGAACTCAATCATGATGAAAGTACCACTGCATAATCATAATGCCGAGTGAGTATATGACTGTGTCAATGTGTTCTCAGATCTCGTGGCACCCCACCTTTACCCTTCCACTTTGTCGTGTATCAACGTTAACCCAGCCTACAATTGCGTTTATTCGATACCACTGGCATCCGATCACAATGTCTGTCGCATCTGAGGTTTATGCAGAGTACGTGGTCCTCCGAGCTTATTGTTTTATGACACAATATCGCTCATGACACCCTATGACAACCCAGTAATGTCAGAGGGCTTATCGATGTCTCTACTTGGGGTCAATCACCAGTTGTTTATTCGTCTTCCTTGGATGTCTAAACCCTTCTTTTTTAGCCCTGTACATCTTCGATAGCTGTGCAACTTTCCCTCAGGAGGTTGACGTCATTTGGACTCGCAGATGGTCCACTACCAGTTGGATCTATTTGTCGCTGCGTTATCTGTCGCTGTTGTACGTATTTGTTCCCTTATTTGCACCCAATCCTACAGGATCAGAGGTGCGTAAGCTATGTCCGGACGTGATACGTATGTGTTCATATTGCTAACCAGTATGCCCTGCAGAGGTGAGATCGCCTACTTTGCATACTTACTGGTACTTTGGAACATCTAGATACTAATTTGTATCATTCATTGGAGCTGCAAAGCTCTACCTACTGTCTGCTCCATCCTTCAGGTCTTACAGTTCGTTCCTTTCGCTCGTGAGTTGTTAACTAGCTTGTAGTTTCAACTCAAAAGTCTCAAAAAGTCTCATCAGTATTTTCGGCGTTACGAATATATGCTCTGTTGGGTGGGACAATCTTCCTCGCAGCGGTGGTATGTGCCCTAGACCTCGTCCCGTTTGCAACAAACGTCGTGAGTGTTATGTGTTGTATCGCAGCAAAATCAATCAAATACTCACAGACACACATGATCACATCTGTGTAGTATAACTTCGCCAATATGACACGATCGTGGTTGGCGGACACACGAGAGTGCATCGAATGGTCCGATCTCTCCTTTAAGATTGTGTTACGGTATGCTTCCAAATCTAGCTTTCCTACACGAGGAGTAGTGCGCCTGCTGATTTTTTTCCTGATAGCTGCACGTATTTTCCATGACAACTAGCTCTGTCTAACTCGTATTCATGATGATACAATAAATAGTCACTATAAGCACACGGGTTGCAGTCATCTTGGCTGATGTGCTTGTGCTATTGGTAACCTGGTCTAAGACTGCCTGTCTTTATAAAGAAGCACGTCGGCTTAATGTAAAAGCCCCTCTTGCAACTCTACTGTTTCGTGATGGTCAGTTTATAGCACTCTATAAGAGTCTTACCAATACTGATTACCGGCATTACTACAGGCACACTTCAATTCCTGTGAGTTTGCATGTAACACCTCTTGACTTACTACTCAACTAACTCACGTTATAGCATATTGTTGGCCATCAACATCCTTACGCCTCTTGCCGTTAGCATTGTGAGTCTCCTTTATATTCAAAAGAAGGCTTGAGCAGAAGGGAATGACCGTGACTCAGCCATCCTTAGCCGGGCTAAACTTTGCAACACCCTTTTTGTCTACGTCAGTATACCCGCCCGTGCACTATCCCATGACGCTTCTCTAAGTCTCATACTATGATATAGATTGCAACCACTCCTCATCTGCCGCTTCATTCTCAACTTGCGACAAGTCAAGCCCGCTGGAAACTCCTGGGTTACGGGTAGCCAGTCGGCAAGTCTTCGGTTTGCAGGCGACGTAGGGCACTTGCTAGGGGCGACCGAACTCGAAGACGAAGACAACGAATACGAAAATGAGCTCTCCGCTTTGGTTGGAGAGCTAAATGCATTAAACTCCTATCCCGAAGCTGAAGCTCCTACAGAAACAAACCGGAGTATCATTGCCCCAGAAACGGTGAGTTGTGTTTGTGACTGGTTTTGAAATGCCTACCAAATCATCTGGTAGTATATTGACAAAGCCCGATTACATTGTCAGGTTGATTGTCAGGCTTGATGAAAACCACAGGATCCTGAAAAATCGATGGGCTACGTACCTACACCCTCCTACGAGATTTCAAAGCAACTTCAAGCTGGAGTTTGCCGGCAATTTGGTAGGGATGTGACACTACTACTAGTACCACCTGCCAGTGTGTCTACGATCTGTATTTATAAATCAAGGTTGACTCGGAGACAAACAAGTATTTATTAGGGGAGATGTATGAAACAAAGACATCCAGGAACATCATATCTCCTGCTTCAAGGACTTCTGTATATCTACGCGCGCAAGTCTTCTTGTATCCGGGGCATCAGAGCTCTAGAGCATATTGGGTCCGAGTCGATCATAGATAGAACAATGAGGACAGAGAATTCGAAAGCATACCATCAAGCTTATGCTACTATCCTATCCGTAACAAGTAGTAGGCAAGAGCGGATCAACATGTATGGGGAAAATTAAAATTTACAACACTAGTGTATGATGAAGCCGTTCCAGGTAAAAAGGGGTATCTGATGGCAGAGAAGAAATAAGGAGAGACGAATGCTTGGCAATCGAGAACGAATCTACACGAGGGGAGAGAGAAATGTTGGGGACGAAGTTGCAGAGCCAATATCTGCGAGTGCGTGACTGGATTGTGAGCAGAGAAAGAGAGAATGGTCCATCTGGGCTTACGATATAGTGACAGGTCTTCTTTCTCCGGAGGACCTAAGTAGCTGATAGCAAGTTTGTGGTGAGGAATAGCCTCTATGTTGTATGCTAAATACCCAAATGATGACTGAAAACATGCTCACCTGAGGACTATCTGCGACGACACAGCTATGCTCCACTAGGTCCTCTAGACGCTATTACCTCCCTCAGTCCCCAGTACTCAGAGCTCCGTTTGATTGGTCATATGGATCTTCTCCGCTGGTATTGCCGACGTCCTCTAGTTCAGATGACTCGCCGAGGTTTCCGGTAATGACAGTTGAATTGAACTGCGTCGTATGCCTGCCACTGAACGTCGAGTCGTGGGCTCTGCATCTGTCGCTTGTTTGCCTCATGGACAGCATGAACCGACACATGATGATGCTCGATAACCTATTGGGGAGAGCCACGAAGAGTCAGATGTTGAACGACGCAAAGGCCAGATTTTACGAACGGGACCAAGAAACTATCCGTGCTTGCTAATTCGTAAAGGTATGGCTGCGGAGTGTGTTAGTTCTGCCTGTGTTTTCGTACAAAAATAGGCCAAGTAGCTAACAATATTATCTTGTAAGACGCCATAGACATTGAGAATAACCAGCCATCTGTGCGTAAAAGGTTGGTTATAAACCATTCGTGATCGCTTGAGCCAGCTTAAAAGTACCCACACGAATGCCGCGGTGCCTATTTGGAGATCACCACGAGAGAAATTTAGCATCATGATGTCACGGATCTCAAAAGTAACAACAAAGCGGCCAGCTGACCTTCACGAGTCAAGACTTCGAGCAGCGATGGCCTGGAAGTATTAATTGACCATTTTGACGCACTTCTCGTCACCTTCAACCAGGCCACTGTGAGGGCGATTGCGTCGGCGACGGCTACCGAAACACGTGAAAGTAGCGAGACTACACGAGTAGTTAATCAGCTATGCAAGTGTGAGCTACCATGTTGCACGTACATCTGTTGAGCGTTGCAAACAGATGCTAATATGAGATTCAAAGTAGGATATTTTAGGTGATGCAAGGTTGAAGAAAATGGACCTACCGGAGCAATTGTTCGGGAGAAAAGGGAGGCTTCGTGGTACATACTATTTCCTCGGAGGAGAAAACAACGAGCCCTTTGATGAATACTATCTAGATTTTGCAATTGTAACATCAGTATCACGAGAGATTGGATGAACGCATAAATGATGACATACCATATTAAAACCGCAGGGGACCACTACAGCAAGACCAAAGACCACAAGAAGAAGCGTTCTTTGGCGACAACTCGACAGCGCATACGTTCTCAAGCCTGTAAACACTGGGCAAGTAGTCAGCCAATGCAACGCATAAGTCTCGGAAGATACTCACAGCCTGATGCAAATATCTGTACCAGTGTGCAGATTTCCACTAGTCGGATGATCAGTGCACAACTGTGTACCAAGCCGTGATGCGTGAGACCTCGATGCCCTTACACTGAGTACACTTAAAAGTCACCTCTGTCGATGATACGTCAATGTCAAAACTGCGGTGGCTTCAGTACAGGTCTTACTATGTAGGTTGGAGTCGGCGCGAATTGTGAAACCAGTATGGCGAACACTGTGTATCGACTCGAAACAAAGATCCAAGTAGCCGTGGTCCACTTGGAGGACCACATACAGTCAACCTCTTCGCCTACAGTCAAGAACCAGTCATAAACATATACCACTGTTGAAGTCAGAAAAATTGACTAGACATAGATAAGCGCAATGCGACATACCTACAGCAGCCATGCCAAGCCACGGGCCAGTCATGCTGCGCGGAACGCATTGGTCAGCGGCAAACCCATCGCAGCTGTATGTGAATCTCACAGTGCCTGCAATTCAGAGGCATCCATATTGTTCGGTTGAGAGTTCGACATATGTTTGTACCTTAAGCAGAGTTGACAATGAAACAGGGGTGTAGAGAGGGTGCGAGTGTCTTTGGAAGAGTATGGGCGGATTGGCCTGTGCAGCGACCACCTTTTATTCGAGTAGAATGCTGATCTAACGTAAGTTTGCGTGGTTGAGCTTGGAGTGCAGTGAAAAGTTCCTTACCGGTAGCATAGCTCTTTGTGAGATCGAGGTTGCTGCTTTAAACGTACGTCGATAGTAGCAACCGAGATGGATATAGACCCGGATCGTACAGATTAGTATGTCTGCATTCAAAAGAATCGAACCGTCACTTCCAGAGTTGTATATTGTGTATCGGAACAGCATGCCCCGGGCTAGTTGCCAGTGAAATAGACTCGTGATACCATTCGTTGCCAGACTATGGACCAGAGTCGCTGATTGTGAGGTCTATTGAGGTTCTTGCATCTTGACGAGACAGGCAACTAACAGAGGAAAACGCATGGTCTGCGTTCTAAAGCATTCAGTCTTAACTTCTAGGTTGGTAAACGGTGCGACCGAATGACTAACTCCGAGTCAGTTGTCGACAAAAAAGAGATGTGATGCCGTTCGTTGCCAGAATTATGGAAAGAGGATAACGAGAATCATCGATTTGGTAATCCCTTCAAATTGTGCGATGAAAGATGGCCATAGAAAGGTGCGAGCCCGAGCAGCCCTGCTCAACAGCAAGCGTACTCCATTACCGGCCGTCCTAAGTGCCACTCCGAGCTTGACAGAGCCGAAATGTCAAGTCAGCACGATACAATTGCTATTTCAAACAGAGGAACCTCGTGCACCACATACCTTGGACCTCGGACTGGACGGGAGATACAAATCTTGCTTTTAGGATGATTCTGTTCGTGCTCACACGGCGTTGTCATCTTAACCATGAGCGCATCACATTTTAAAATATAGCATTAGCAGATAGGCCCGACGCCGGAAACATATTATTGGGCGCAAGGGTGTAGATACTTCATTGTGGACCGTCGAACTTGAACTCGCCCTGGGTGTATTTGTTGAACCCCCGCATCTGGATCGCACGAACGCAGGAGCACTAGTGACATGCAGTCGGTAGGACTTCATGCACGTGTACGTCTCTCGAGTTCCCAACGGGCCTTCATGAGAGCGATACCTTCATTTCGAGAGCGAACCATCGGTGGTAGAAGCATCTTTGCAGCTTCAAGTTGTGGTGGGGCGTCATTTCGGATGACCTGGACGTGTACTCTCATCAATGTTTTGGAAGACATAGAAATTGTAGGACGACTCACGGAGCCAATTGAGAGGAAGAACCCGAACGTTGCTGCACTGCTCAGCATGTATTGTGACAGGGTTGGAAGGACACCTCGGGGACCAGCTCCGCCTCTGCGGGACAAGAGAAGTAGTGGAAGTCAGCGAGAGAATAGGTGGCAAAAGACACTTCACCGCACCTCAATATACTATACGAACCGAAGATGAATCCAATCGTGAGGCCCACACCGGTACCCATGAGCGCACCCATCCTATCCACATCATACTTCAACACCTCATTCCGTAAAGTTTGGCCTGACGTTACTCACTTCACTGTCTCGTCGTGTCAGTGAATTTTGCATGTCAAATTAAGAGGTCATTTTTGCTACGTACTCTTTTGCCATACTGTAGGCCCTTGAGGTTGACCGTGGTGTGCAGCAGACATTTCGTGACCGTTGGAAGTAAATCAGCGAGATGAGAGTACGAGTTCAAGCCGAACGCCTGCACCCGGCACCGGCATGCTAGCGGTGGCGTTTACGATCACGCTCAAGTGCATCCATGAACTGGCTTGACCAGAAACTATGTCGGTCCCTGGGTTCCCATTTGCACAGCAGGCTGCAATAAGTGCGTATATATCTAGTTGGCTAGATGGTAGAGTGTGTGTGCTGATTGTGTGCAGTAAGGTCGAACCAGAGGGATATATTTCATGTGTCTTCGTTACGAGAGCAGGCGGATAGTGTGCTGAGGGCTTGGTTCGGTGTGTGTCTTGACCTCGTTATAATCGTTGACACTGACAAGTACTAGGTACTAGATGGCTTTCTAGGTGGGATAAAGAGATTGGACTTCTTGTCCAGCTTACATACTACGGCCTCACGATCGGTCAAGGTGAGTACTAACGCTCCCTGACTTGTCCAAGTCTGACCCCACCCTACAGCCACACAGACTCTCGGAGAAGAATACACAGGTATCTGGCTACACTCTACTCGAACCGACAGCGCACCCTCAAGAACCTTACGCGCCGCCCTCATCCTACTTCCTACACTACCAAGATATATACTCTCGAAATGGGGTTCCTCGCTACCCTCGGGCTCAAAGCTGGGCAATTTGTTGAAGAAATTGCCGTCGACGCTAGAGGTGTTGACGGAGATTAACCTTGCTATCTTTTATTTGCGAGGAACGTACTATCATTTGGTTAGGAGGCTCTTAGGAGCGAGATATGTAAGTTCATATCCAACTCCTCGGTATATCACATGGCTGAAACGCGGTAGGTCGCCTCAATACCTCCAAACCCCAACGCCAGACCCCCCTCATACTCCCTACTGGGTATACTACTCGGCATTCGACTCCTCTACCGTCTCCTCACCTTTATCCGAGAGTGGAGAGTATCAAATCAACCAACACCAACCGGTGGAAAACGACATGCAGACGATTCTCATGAGACATACGTTGATGACCAGCCGGTATCTTCCATGCTGGGGCCCTACGACCCAGACGAACAACCCGTAGTCCCCGCGGAAGAGGATGAACGCACCATATTAGACGTAACACTGATGCCTTCAAGTATACGAGCTGGCAGGAGCTGCACGCTGTGTTTGGAGGAACGAACGGCGAGTTGCGCCACTGAATGTGGGCATATGTTTTGTTGGGGCTGTATCGTAGGTTGGGGCCGAGAGAAGGTGAGTTGCGGCTTTTTCATTGAGCGTTTCTTCATTGATCAACGTTTCATAGGCCGAGTGTCCGTTATGTCGACAATCCCTGAGTATCACTAAGCTGCTGCCGATATACAATCTGTAATTATAATATACCCGGAGTGGAATTTGCTAACGAGATTCGTATTGAGAGAAAGAGCGCACAGCAGTGAGTGATACAGGGAACGCGCGCGAGGGCACGGTTTTACAGCGACGCCACAGCCGAGGTAGTTAGCTCATACTACGGGTTGGATGAGCGTGATGTTGTCGCCTTTCAATAGTATACGACCTGCGGAAACAATGAGTAATGTACCATAGTTGAGAAAGTAGAACGTACCGAGTTCTCTCCTAGGCTTCGCATCCTTCACGTAGACCTCTGCTGCCTCATCCACCACAACGTTCATGAACTCGTCGAAACCCTACGCGAAGAGTAGTCAGTTCATATGTCCCATTGCGCACAGTCCAATAATAAGGTGAAGCAGTGAAGAAACACATATTCGGATACACTCTCTTGGAGGTCCTCTATCGCGACACAGTCGACGCCTTCATTGGTTCGAGATTTCAACGCCAAGGTAGGCAAAACGAGCATAGAACACGCACAATGATTCGCCCCTCGATGCGCATCTCAATGTTGTCATAAAGCCATATGACGACCTTTGTTCTCTGTAGTTTTGAATCAATAAAGTGTAACACCACAGGAAAACGAATAGTATACGCACCTGCTGCAGGTTCTTGAATATTACATTCTAGTTGACCAATATATTCAGTCCAGTAAAGACGCGAGAACGAACATGACACTCACGATGGGCTGAACCATCACACGCTGCTGACGACCAGACATCTTGAGCTATTTAATGTTCGAGTATTATTTCTTCAATTTGTGGAGGTCGTACGGCCTGGAGGAGAGAGAGCAGAGGGAGGAGGTGGCTGAAGGCAGAAAGAGTGAGGCGCTTGTGGCAGGCGACCAGCATGTGGCTCGGCATAGCCCGAAAGCAGCAGAGGCTAGCGACGCGACGCGTGAGGCTGCTCTTCATCCGTCTCTTTTCAATCATGGCGATGGAGGTATGTGTTTCTCTTTAATAAATACTGAAATACGTAGAAGAGAATCATTGACGTGTTGTGTGCGATGAACAGGTGTTGGCACCCTCCAATTCGTCGACTGCGGCGGCAGTCACGTTTATTACTTTCGTGCAGGACCTCAAACGCAAGACCAAGACATGGGGTCCTATGATCGAACTATGTGCCAGCGGAGAGAAGACGTTGGAGAGATTTAGATACCAGTTTCCTGACGACTGGTTGTATAGCGATCAGTTAAGAGGAGAATGGAGTGCGTACAATGAGATATTGAAGAGGAAGAATGATTCTATCCAGGAGCAGCTTGGTGCGTTAGCAAAATAATGTCAATGCTAATAGCTACTGATATACGTATGAAAAGCTGGACTGCAGCTGAAGATCGTCGCCGAGGACAAGATCGTAGAGAACAAGATAAACGACATCATACAAGAGTGGGAGGAGAAACGTCCAGTACAAGGCAGCATACCCGCCGACACGGCCCTCCAAACCATAAACACCTTCGAAGCGCGACTGAACGGCATACAAGAGCAATACGACCTCGTGTGCCGCGCGAAAGAAGCCCTCGACCTTGAGCTCATTCGACATACCCGGTTGGAACCAGTGTTTGAAGAGTTGAAGGACTTGAAGGCGGTGTGGACGGCGTTGTCGGGAATATGGAGCCAGGTTGGGGAGCTGAGAGAGTTGTCGTGGGCGACGGTGCAGCCGAGGAAGCTGAGGCAGCAGTTGGATGGGCTGTTGACGTCGACGAAGGATATGCCCACGCGGATGAGACAGTATTCTGCCTTCGAGTATGTGCAGGAGGCACTGCGAGGACTGCTCAAGTCGAATTCACTCATATCGGAACTCAAGTCGGATGCGCTGAAGGATAGACATTGGAAACAGCTGTTCAAGTCGCTGAAGGTCGCCGACCCGCCAAGTTTAACTTTGTATGCACTTGCTCTCTTGGATATCTGTATATCTCTGACCAGTAGACTAGGATGACTCTCGGCCACGTGTATGACCTGGACCTGAGACGCAACGAGTCTCTCATTAAGGAAGTTATCATCCAGGCTCAAGGAGAGGTACGTTTTCAAACTACTCTTTTATGCGGTGTTCTTACAGACATTGTTAGATGGCTCTCGAAGAGTACATCAGACAAGTCAAGGAGACTTGGACGACTTACCACCTCGAGTTGGTCAACTACCAGAACAAGATTCGTTTGATCAGGTGTGTGATACATACGGCTTCTCATGATAACTTCGCTAATGTGGCAACACCAGAGGGTGGGACGACTTATTCAACAAGTGCAGCGAGAATTTGAACTCGCTTACTGCGATGAAGCTTTCGCCGTATTATAAGGGTTCGTGATTTGGGAGTACGAGCAAATACATCATTGTGCTGACAAATTCACATCTGTTCTCTAGTTTTCGAAGAAGAGGTATGTTACTGAATACATGCCAGTAGGTTCTTACTCACTGCTCCGAATAGGCTGGCTCCTGGGAAGAGAAACTG
This sequence comes from Irpex lacteus, assembly GCA_001986395.2. Taxonomy (NCBI): domain Eukaryota; kingdom Fungi; phylum Basidiomycota; class Agaricomycetes; order Polyporales; family Irpicaceae; genus Irpex; species Irpex lacteus. The sequence goes on from MQVO02000007.1 coordinate 257,785, forward strand.
AACCGCATACACGTCCTGTTCGGTATGTCCATGCTTCCTCACAGAACATCAATCCTTACTCAATTCTTTGTTGTAGATGTATGGATTGACGTCCAACGCCAATGGGTGTACCTCGAGGGTATCTTCTCCGGTAGTGCCGACATCAAGCATCTCCTCCCCGTAGAGAGCGCCCGCTTCAACAACATCAATACCGAATTCATGGCCGTCATGAAGAAAGTCAACAAGAACCCCCACGTCATCGACGTCATGAACATCCCCGGCATCCAAAAGTCCCTCGAGCGTCTCGCCGACCTGCTCAACAAGATCCAGAAGGCCCTCGGAGAGTACCTCGAGCGCGAACGTGCCTCATTCCCTCGATTCTACTTCGTCGGTGACGAGGACCTCCTCGAGATCATCGGTAACAGCAAGGAGATTCTGCGTATTATGAAACATCTGAAGAAGATGTTTGCTGGTATCTCGACTATTCAGCTTGATGAGGAGCTTACGCAGATCAACGGTATGGCATCGAGAGAGGGCGAAGAAGTGGTGTTCAAGCGGCCTATCTTGCTCAAGGACTACCCGAAGATCAACGACTGGCTGACTCAACTGCAGGAAGAGATGCGCAAGTCGCTTGCTGAACTGCTCTGTGACGCTGTGGCTGAGCTGAGAACCATTTACGGGAAAGATATCCCACTCGTACAAGATCAGTTCATCGCATGGGTGGAGAAGTTCCCTGCCCAGCTAGTCACACTTGCTATCCAAGTTGCATGGACATCTTCAATCGAAGATGCCCTTCAGCGTTCCGAAACTCTCGACGGCCCACTCGAGACAGTCCGCCAAGGACTAGACCTCCTCGCCGACGTCGTCCTGACCGAGTTAACCCCCGTCACGCGTCGCAAATGCGAACACCTCATCACCGAGCTCGTCCACCAGCGAGACGTCATCCGTACGCTCATCCAACAGAGAGTGACAGACAACCGTGCGTTCTCGTGGCTCTACCAGATGCGCTTTTATTTGGATCCTACGGTCGAGGACTCGGTGGAGAGACTGGCGATCCGCGTTGCGGATGCGAGCTTCCCGTATGGGTGGGAGTACCTTGGGGTGCCTGATCGCTTGGTTCAGACACCTTTGACGGATAAGGTCTACTTGACGTTGACGCAGGCTCTTAGCAGCCAATTGGGTGGTTCTCCCTTTGGACCCGCTGGAACTGGTGAGCGCATATTCAGAAAGTTGTGCATGTTCAGGTGCTCACACCGTTTTTTTTTTCCTCTAGGCAAGACAGAATCAGTCAAGGCTCTCGGTGTACAACTCGGTCGCTTCGTCCTTGTCTTCTGTTGCGACGAGACGTTCGACTTCCAAGCTATGGGTCGTATCTTCGTCGGTCTCTGTCAAGTCGGCGCCTGGGGTTGTTTCGACGAGTTCAATCGTCTCGAAGAGCGTATTCTTAGTGCTGTGTCTCAGCAAGTTCAGACTATCCAGCAGGGTCTCGCATCCCTCGTCAAGAACCCCAATACCGAAATCGAATTGGTGGGCAAGAACGTCAAGATCAACAGGAACATGGGTATGTTCTGAGTATTGAGGTGTCATGACGTTGTCTTATCGTTCTCTTAGGTATCTTCATTACCACTAACCCGGGCTACTCTGGTCGTTCAACTCTACCGCCCAACTTGACCAAGTTGTTCCGACCGTAAGTACAGTTGATCAACACAGCTTCATCGTCACTCACTCACGACTAGAATGGCCATGACTCGGCCGGATCGCGAGCTCATCGCTCAAGTCATGCTGTTCTCCCAGGGTTTCCGTACTGCGGAGTCCCTCGCTTCGAAGATCGTACCGTTCTTCAACCTTTGCGACGAACAGCTCTCTCCTCAACCCCATTACGACTTTGGTCTCCGTGCTTTGAAGGCTGTACTGGCCAGTGCAGGTATTCTGAAGCGAGAGCGGCTCTTGTCTGCTCAGTCGGAAGACGACGGAGTTGGCGGGTTGTCTGATACTGTCGCCGAGCAGGTTATCCTTATCCAGAGCGTTACCGAGACGATCGTGCCTAAGCTCGTTGCCGATGATGTCCCTCTGCTGACAAGGTATGCTTTCCTTGTTTTATCGTGCGGTCTGTGGTTTCTGACACGTTCTCAGTCTGCTTGCGGACGTCTTCCCAGGGACGGAGTATGTCCCGGTCAATCTTGATGCCCTTCGTGAGGAGATCAGGAAGGTCTGTGAAGAGAGGCGACTCGTACAAGGCGAGCGATGGATCTCCAAGATCCTGCAGCTGTACCAGATTCAGAAGATCCAGCACGGTCTGATGATGGTTGGCCCCTCTGGAAGCGGGAAGAGTAACGCGTGGAAGGTCCTGTTGGCTGCTTTGGAGCGTCTCGATGGCGTCGAAGGTATTGCTTATGTGATTGACCCGAAGGCCATGCACAAGGACGCGCTTTATGGTACTCTCGATCCTACCACCCGTGAGTGGAACGATGGTCTATTCACACATACGCTCCGGAAGATCGTCGATGATGTGCGTGGCGAGAGTGGCAAGCGTCATTGGATTATCTTCGATGGTGACGTCGATCCGGAATGGGTTGAGAACTTGAACAGGTATTTTACTACAGATATTGATATGCTCGCACGTCGCTGACGTATTACGCAGTGTCCTGGATGATAACAAGCTACTCACCCTTCCCAACGGAGAACGTCTTAACTTGCCTCCGAACGTTCGCATCATGTTCGAGGTCGAGAGTCTCAAGTATGCCACGCTGGCTACAGTCAGTCGGTGTGGTATGATTTGGTTCAGTGAAGACGTTGTGGACACCGATATGGTCTGCCGTCATTACCTCGACACCCTCTCGTCGGTGCTGTTGGACGCCGAGGACGATGAAATCACCGAGACTCTCGGACGCCGTCCCGACCAAGGAGAGGACAGTATGGACAGTGTCAATGCCAACACGCAGAAACAGATAGCTGCCATTCTGGAACCTTTCTTCGCACAAGACGATCTTGTGCACAACGCTTTGGCATACGCAGAGACCATCGAGCACATTATGGACTTCACCAGGACTCGCGCTTTGCATACCCTCTTCTCCCTACTCAACAAGACCGTTCGCAACGTCATCGAATACAACACCCGCCACCAGCCGTTCTACCTCACGCCGGAGCTTGTCGAGCAGTACGTGACAAAGCGCCTGCTGATCAGTATCATCTGGGCTTTCAGTGGTGACGCCAAGCTCGACCTTCGTGCGGATATGGGAGAGTTCCTACGGAAACAGACTGGTATAGATGTTCCGCCCCTCCCCGTCGGTGCTTCTTTGCTGGATTACGACGTTCAGGTCAAAGACGCGAAATGGGTCGAATGGCAGGCTCGTGTTCCTGTCATAGAGATCGAGCCCCATGCAGTCACTGCAAACGATGTGGTCGTGCCTACTATCGATACCGTTCGCCATGAAGAAGTGCTCTACTCGTGGCTCTCTGAACATAAGCCGTTGATGCTTTGTGGGCCTCCAGGTTCCGGAAAGACCATGACTCTCTTCAGTGCCCTCCGCAAGCTTCCGTCCATGGAGACCGTCGGTCTCAACTTCTCATCTGCCACGACACCCGAGCTTATCCTCAAGACCTTCGAGCAGTACTGCGAGTACCGCAAGACTCCCAACGGTGTCATCTTGGCCCCTCTGCAGATCGGTCGATGGCTCGTCGTATTCTGCGATGAGATTAACCTGCCTGCAACCGATAAGTACGGCACTCAACGTGTCATCTCTTTCATTCGTCAACTGGTCGAATCTGGTGGCTTCTGGCGGACATCCGACATGGCTTGGGTCAAGCTGGAACGTATCCAGTTCGTGGGAGCATGCAACCCGCCTACGGACCCTGGACGAGTGCCTCTGAGCCACAGGTTCCTGCGTCATGCTCCTCTGATCATGGTCGACTATCCAGGAGAAGTGTCTCTGAAGCAGATTTACGGCACGTACAACCGCGCGTTGCTCAAGGTTATCCCCAACTTGAAGGCGTACGCCGGACCCTTGACAGACTCAATGGTCGCTCTCTATCTTGCGTCTCAGAAACGCTTTACCACCGATATCCAAGCTCACTACGTGTACAGTCCTCGTGAGCTCACTCGATGGGTACGAGGTGTCTATGAGGCGATCCGTCCCTTGGATGGCCTGTCTGTAGAAGGACTGGTCCGTGTTTGGGCCCACGAAGCGTTACGGCTATTCCAGGATCGTCTCGTCACTGAAGACGAGAAGCAGTGGACGGACGACAACATCGACAATGTGGCCATGGAGAATTTCCCGACCATCAACAAGGACGAAGCACTGGCCCGCCCTATCTTATTCTCAAACTGGACGTCGAAGAACTACGTATCAGTCGACCGAGAAGTGCTTCGAGAATACACTAAGGCTCGGCTCAAGGTGTTCTACGAAGAAGAGCTCGATGTCCCTCTCGTGCTCTTCAATGATGTGCTGGATCATGTGCTGAGGATTGATCGAGTGTTCCGTCAAGTGCAGGGTCATTTACTTCTCATTGGTGTCAGCGGTAGCGGAAAGGTATGTTCTCATTGGTTGTCATGTACTTTAGATACTAACCAATTGGATAGACTACGCTGTCTCGCTTCGTGGCATGGATGAACGGGCTCAGCATATTCCAGATCAAGGTCTCAAACAAGTACACTGGCGACGACTTTGACGAGGACCTTCGAGTTGTGTTACGGCGTGCTGGTTGCAAAGGAGAGAAGATCTGCTTCATCATGGATGAATCGAACGTTCTGGACTCTGGCTTCCTCGAACGTATGAATACCCTATTGGCCAATGCCGAAGTACCTGGCTTGTTCGAAGGGGACGAGCATTCGGCGCTCATGACAGCCTGCAAAGAAGGGTCTCAGCGTGACGGTCTCATGCTGGACTCGCACGAGGAGCTCTACCGTTGGTTTAGATCTCAGGTCGCCAAGAATTTGCACGTTGTCTTCACTATGAACCCTCCTGAGAATGGCCTCGCATCTCGTGCCGCAACCTCTCCTGCTCTGTTTAACAGATGTGTTCTGGACTGGTTCGGCGATTGGTCTGACCAAGCCTTCTATCAAGTCGGCATGGAGTTCACGTACTCACTGGATCTGGACCTCCCCTCGTATAGCCCGCCTGCTCTCTTCCCCATTGCGTATCGCGAACTTTCGCTACCTCCTGTACACCGTACAGCTGTTGTCAATGGTCTGGTCTACATTCATCAGTCACTGCACCAGATCAACCAACGTTTGAGCCGACGACAAGGCCGGTACAACTACGTCACTCCTCGTCACTACCTTGACTTGTCAGTCTTTTTTCCATAATGTTCAGAGTGACTGACTACTGACTGCTATGCAGCATTAACCACTATGTGCGCCTGCATAACGAGAAACGAGAAGAGCTGGAAGAACAACAACGCCATCTTCATGTCGGATTGGACAAGCTCCGTGACACCGTGACCCAAGTCGAGGAACTACGTCAGAGCCTTGCGATCAAGCGTTCCCAACTCGAAGCCAAGAACGCGGAAGCCAACGAGAAGCTCAAGCGCATGGTTGCAGATCAGCAAGAAGCTGAGCAGAAGAAGGCCGCTTCGATTCAAATTCAGGCCGCTCTCGAGGAGCAGGACAAGAATATCCGCGAGCGACGCTCTGTAGTCATGGCCGACCTGGCTGATGCCGAACCCGCTGTTCTCGAAGCTCAGGCCGCTGTCAGCAGCATCAAAAGGCAGCATCTGCAGGAAGTGCGTACGATGGCCAACCCTCCCGAAGCCGTCAAGCTTGCCATGGAGTCGGTCTGCACCCTCCTCGGTCATAAGATTGATAGCTGGCGGACGGTACAGGGTATCATCCGTCGTGATGACTTCATCCAGCGCATTGTCAACTTCGACACAACGAATCAGTTAACAAAGCGTCTGCGAGACACAATGAAGAAGGACTTCCTCAGCCGGCCTTCGTACAACTTCGAGACCGTCGACCGCGCCAGTAAAGCTTGCGGTCCTCTCGTGAAATGGGCCATAGCGCAAGTCCGGTTCTCCGAGATCCTTGACAAAGTTGAACCATTGAGGAACGAGGTGCAGTCGTTGGAAGAGCAGGCAGAGCAAACAAAGGAGCAGGCCAAGATGATCATCAAGATGGTAGCCGAACTCGAAGCTAGTATTGAGCGATACAAGGACGAGTACGCCGCTCTCATTCGTGAGACGCAAGCCATTAGTGCCGAGATGGACCGTGTGCAGAGCAAGGTGGATCGCAGTATGAAGCTTTTGGACAGTTTGTCGTCGGAGAAGTCTCGCTGGGAGATAGGCAGTCGCACTTTCGATACTGAGATGAGCACAATCGTCGGGGACGTCCTCCTCTCTGCCGCCTTCCTCGCCTATGCAGGGTTCTTCGATCAGCAGTATCGTGAGATGATGTGGCAAGATTGGTCGACACATCTTGCAGACGCAAACATCAAGTTCAAGGCTGAGCTCTCCCTGCCAGAATACCTGTCTACTGCCGACGACCGTCTTAGCTGGCAGTCGAAGTCTTTGCCCTCCGATAACCTGTGCACCGAGAATGCCATCATGATCAAGCGCTTCAGTCGATACCCCTTGATTATCGACCCCACGGGCCAAGCCACTACTTTCCTTCTCAACGAATACAAAGACCGCAAGATTACTGTCACGAGTTTCTTGGATGAAGCTTTCCTGAAAGTGTTGGAGAGCGCTCTCCGGTTCGGTAACACACTACTCATCCAGGATGTCGAGCACCTCGATCCCATTCTGAACCCTGTCTTGAACAAGGAGATTCGCAGGACTGGAGGACGAGTTCTCATTCGTCTTGGTAGTCAAGACATCGATTTCTCACCTTCCTTCACAATGTTCCTCTCAACTAGAGACCCTTCCGTCGAGTTCTCCCCCGACATTTGCAGTCGTGTCACCTTCGTCAACTTCACAATGACTCGTAGCAGTCTACAAAGCCAGTCGCTTGACCAAGTCCTCAAGGTTGAACGTCCGGACACCGAGCGCAAACGTACGGACCTCATGAAGACGCAAGGCGAGTTCCGATTAAGGCTACGCACGCTCGAGAAACTGCTGCTGCAGGCCTTGAATGAATCCAGTGGTAATATTTTGGACGACGACAAGGTTATAGACACACTCGAAACGCTCAAGCGCGAGGCTGGCGAAATCACTCGGAAAGTCGAAGAAACCGATATCGTCATGAAAGAGGTCGAGCAAGTGACGGCAGAATACCTTCCTCTCGCCCAAGCTTGCAGTGCCGTGTTCTTTATCCTCGAGCAACTCAACCTGGTCAACCACTTCTACCAGTTCTCACTTCGGTTCTTCCTAGACATCTTCGACTACATTCTACTCCACAACCCGCATCTCACGAACATCACCGATTACAGCCGCCGCAGAGACATCCTTCTCTCAGATCTGTTCGTCACAGTTTACCAACGAACATCACGCGCCCTTCTGCATCGCGACCACGTCATGCTTGCGGTCCTGTTGGCACAAATCAAACTACGGGGTGTTGAAGAGATTGCCGATGAACTAGAGTTTTTGCTCGAAAGTGGAGATGGAGCACCTGCTGCCCCTGGTGCCTCGACAGAACAAGGACCCTCGGTGCTCTCCTTTGAGCAATCTCAGCGTCTCGACAAGTTTGCGAAGCACCCCATATTCAAACCAGTCCAGACTCATATCACGGAGAACGAGGACCAATGGATTCCGTTCTTGGAGTCATCTACTCCTGAGCTCGATGTTCCTTATCCCTGGGAGCCCAGCACACGTACGTTTCATTTGCTTTAGTGACTTCGGGACAGCTTCTTATGAGCCCTTGTTTTTGCCAGCTGCCGTTGAGGCGATTCGCAAGGTTATGATCGTGAAGTGTCTCAGACCAGATCGACTTCTCCAGTCTACGGCTCTCTTCGTCCGTGTCGCCTTCCAAACCGACTTGACATCTGTGTCGGGTTACGAACTTGGTAAGGTTGTGAACGACGAGGTTATGGCTTCTACGCCGCTATCACTGGTTTCGGTAACTGGCTATGATGCCAGTTACAGAGTGGAGAACCTTGTCTCTTCTTCGGGCGTCCGATGCGCATCTGTTGCGATGGGCTCTCAGGAAGGATTCTCGCTTGCCGACCAGGCCATCTCTCTAGCTGCACGACAAGGTTCTTGGGTACTGCTGAAGAATGTCCACCTCGCACCCTCATGGCTGGGGCAGCTTGAAAAGAAGCTGCAAACTCTAAACCCCCACCGCAACTTCCGCATCTTCCTTACGATGGAAACCAATCCCTCAATCCCCGTCAACATTCTCCGACAGTCTCGCATTTTCATGAATGAGCCGCCCCCGGGTATCAAAGCTAACTTGCTCGACTCGTTGCGCGGTATCGCAGACAGCCGCCTAAGCCAAGGTCCTGCTGAGAAGGCTAGGTTGTACTTCCTGCTCGCGTGGTTCCATGCAGTTGTTCAAGAACGTCTACGCTACGTACCCTTGGGCTGGAGTAAGATTTACGACTTCAACGACTCCGACATGGCCGCTGCCTTCAATACGATTGACACGTGGATCAACAGCACTGCAAAGGGCCGCGCGAACGTCGACCCTGCAGCCATCCCTTGGGATGCTGTTCGCACTCTCATCAAGCAATCAGTGTACGGAGGCAGGATTGACAGTGACTTTGACCAGAAAATCTTGGACTCCTTTGTGGACGGTCTTTTCACGGCTTCTGCGTACAATGTTGACTTCGATCTCGTGCCCAGCGTTTCGGATACGCAGCGGCTTAGCATACCAGACGGAACCAGATTGGAGCATTTCCTCCAGTGGGTACAGAAGCTGCCCGATCGCGAACCGCCATCATGGTTGAGTCTACCTCCAACTGCCGAGCGTGTTATTGCCGTTGCGCAAGGTGCGTAGTAACTTACGCTCCATGGATATACGCCCAATACTCTTCTTTAGGAAACGAGCTCCTTGGCAAACTTCGTAAGATGCGCTCGCTCGCTGACGATGACGACGACGCTGCTCCCGCTAGTGGCCAGTCCAAGGGTCAATCGTCGGCACAGCCTGCCTGGATGCGTAATCTCCTTGAGCGCTGTCGGGAGTGGCTTGATCTTTTGCCTCAGGTTTGTGTCGTGCGTCCGCGAATCACATATACTTTACTGAATTTTATCATCAGGACTTCTCTAATCTCGAGAAGCAATCTGGAGACAACCAAGATCCTCTCTACAGGTTGTTCCACCGCGAGGGGAATAATGGTCGCAGGTTGCTTGACCAAGTCAAGAAGGATCTGTCAGACGTCATCAAGGTTTGCCAGGGCGAACTCAAACAGACCAACCATCTTCGAACCCTTATCAGCTCACTCACGAAAGGCACGTCGATCCCTACATGTTATCATGGCTCGTTAACTTATCGTCTTTGCAGGCACAATACCCAATCACTGGCGGCGATACAAGGTACACAAGGTCATGGGCGTTTCCGAATGGATTGCGGATTTCTCTCGCAGACTCGGTCAACTATCCCATATCGCCAGCCTTGACAACTTTAGCAACGTCGAAATCTGGCTGGGTGGCTTGTTCTTCCCTGAAGCTTATATCACGGCAACTCGCCAGGCTGTTGCTCATCGGAAGAAGTGGAGCTTGGAGACCTTGCGTCTGCAACTGGACATCGAGCGTGTGAACGATCCTGGCGCTTTCATCGTTGACGGTATGCGTTCTTATTACGTCGTGCCTGTCGTCTATTTACTGACCCCAACTCTATCAGGGCTCGTTCTTGAGGGTGCCAGCTGGACATCCGACCTGTTGGCTTTGAACAATGGCGAGACAGTCCGTCTGAACCCATCACAGATACGCTGGGTGCAAGTCGATGAAGTACCCGATGCCGCCCCCTCTGCTTCCACCGTCAACTTGCCAGTATACCTCAACAGTGACAGGAGCGACGTCATGTTCACTGTGGATCTGCCCATCGACCCCGCAGCAGCATCGCTGTTCGCTACTCGTGCAGTTTGTCTTACCGCTGGCGGCTAGAAGCTTGTAGACTTTCTTTAGGAACCATGTAGAGCATGCATGCGACATACCCTCTCATCATCAGTATAATACCTCAACCTCACAGCTTGCTTTCGTCGTTTCTCCTCGCTATATCCTGAGGATACTTACGGATGTATACCTCTCATGACTCATGATAATGACACGAATTTGCACTATCTCTCGCAAGGCGCATATGGTATCCAAAAGAATGACTATTCCGAGCCGTTGCTGGTATGGTAAAAAACTAAATCGTAGCTAAACAGTAAGAGTACACCCGGTACATATTCCTTAACTTACAAAACCCAATAACTTAAGCAAGTTCATGATATGTCGTCGCTTAGTTCTTTCCTCCTTTTCCCTTGGCGGCGGCCTTGGCATCGACCGCAGCGTTAGCGGTAGCGTTGGCAGCAGCAGCAGGAGCGGCGGCGGCTGCAGGGTTGGCGAAGCTGACAGCGGGGTTAGCTCCCTTCTTGACGGTGAACTGTGTAGGTAAGGCATATCAAGTCAGCACATGGGGTCATCAATAGAGGCACATGGTGCGAATGGGCTCACGTAGATGGTGTCGTCAAGAGCACCGTGTTGCGCAACCGAAACGAGGCAAGGCTGGTGGTTGGCCGCGGCGACGATGGTGGTCATGCGGTATACACCGGCGGGGAGACCGTCAGTGACGTCGGCAGTCAGGACACCGTTCTGAGCGACGCCGTTGATACCCTTGAAGAAATCGAACTTGGTGGGGTCGAGGGGAGTGGTCTGGTCAAGAGAAGCCATCTTCTGGACGACGACGTGCTGGTGACCGATGATGTTCTTCGTGGCGGCGTCGATCTGCTGAGGAGCGGAGTAGTAGGTCTCCTGGGCGTTGGTGAAGTGGCCGGTGACGAGGTTGTTCTGCTGGAGCTGGATTGTGAAGCTCTTGCCCTCTTCGACTTCACCACCGTTCTTGGGGAACGAGAACTTGCAGGAGGGCATGTTGCTCTGGAGACCGATCTCACCCATAGGGGCAGGGTTACAGAAACCAGTGGTGACCTGCTTGCCGGTGGTCAGAGGGAACTTCGACGACTTGCAGAAGTTGATGAAGTTGTTCGTGGATGTGAGCGAGGCGACTTGGCCGGCTGCGGGTCTAAATTTCGATACATAATGAGTATGGCGTGCATTCTGTCCACGAATACGGATACTTACGTAGCCTGGCCGTCGGCCGCAAAGCTCTTGGCAATGACAGCAGGGTCGAGGGTGAGAGAAGTGTTCGGGTCACCACCAGCTGCTGCAGCAGCGGCTCCGGCACCGGCGTTGTTGGCAGCAGCAGCAGCGGTCTGTGTACGGTATTAGTTTAGATTGCATTGATGGAGCCAGTGAACGACGTACGGTAGTAGCGGCCGCGGCGGCTCCAGCAGTGCTAGCGGCACTAGTAGCACCAGTTGCCGCGATACGAGCCTGGAAGTCGGCATCCGTAGTGCAAGTTACACTTGTACCAGCGGAGTTGACGAGAGGGAGAGAATGGCAGCTAGAAGGAGCAACAGGTCAATTAAGAAGCAAGGTCGAGTGCGTGCAATGATGAACTTACACAGTACCGGGAGCACAGGCCTGGAGGACGAACTTGCTGTTCGCGCACTGAGCAAACTGACCGTTAATGCAGGCGTTTTGTCCAGTCGTGCACGGCGAGTTGGCATTCAGCTTGGCGAAGTTGGCTCTGATTACTTTCCGTCAGCAAGAGTATCTGATAAGGGTATCAGTTGAACTCACTCGTCAGCAAGGGCTTGTTGTCCATTCGCCAGAGTAAAGTCGGCACGGCGGACAGGGATAATGCGCGCAGAGGCAACGGCAGCGACGGAAAGAATGACTGCAAGAGAGAACTTCATGATTGCTTCGTAGTTTGGAGTCGGTAAAGAGGGTGCTGAGGGATATGGAGCTGGTCTTCACTGAAGAATACTGTTTGCTACGAGACACCGGGTCTGTGAATTAAAAAGTAAGACGATCCCGGATCGTTGGAGAGAAGGTATATAAAGAGGGGAGAAGAAAGAAAGAAAGGCAGACGGCGAGGATAGCCAGGAGAAAGAATCGTTTGAGGCATTTTGAGTGTGGGGCCGGCCTATTATACCTGTTGCTCAGGCCCAACTAGCATGGTCAAAATCTTGTGTTTCATCATCTCGATGATGCGGATACGCATGCCGCTGGCCATCAACGGCCGCAATGGTGGGCAGTGCACCAAAGGTTGTTTTGTTTCCCTGAAATAGCGTACGTAGGTGATGGTCAGCATGCGTGTTACAGAACAAAGAGGCCGTATCCATTTTCCAAAGGCATGAGCGTGCTATTATTGTCAGCAGGAGACAACAAAGAGGGGAGATGAGCGTTAAATTTCATTGCCGAAAAAGGCAAAAGGGCGTGTGGCCGTGATCCGAAAGCGGAAGGCGCGAGCGAAGCGCGGCATCATCTCGGGGTATGCCCTTACCTAAGCGCGTGGGCACGCACCCATCTCGTGATTGCAAGGTCCGAGATAAAACATCGCAAGGAAAAATGTTCGTCAACGTCGAGCAGAACCTCATCGTACGGTCCGTATTCCAAGTTCTCGCTACTAGAAAAGCCCAAAATGCGAGGACCCGTCCTCGTCTCATACCGCCACCAACCCCCGCTTTCCGCCGCCAAAGATGCCTACGACCGTGACCGCACATGCTGTGAGTGGACCTCGCGCAGAATCTGACATTTGACACGAGGTTTTGATTGCCAACTTCACGACAGATTCTGTTTGACCTGGATGGGTGAGTGATCCCTTGGAGACAGTATCACGACGACCCATCAACCCAGCTCTTACGCATTGATCGTTGTCCGCGCCTAGAACACTGGTAGATACAACACCAGGTGTACTCAAAGCGTGGCAAGTCTACGCAAACGAGTACGGATTCAATGGCGCAGACGCTGCGCTCAAATCGCATGGGCGCAGGCTATATGATACCTTGCAAGATTACTGCAGACCAAGGAGTCAGGCAGAATTAGAGGTATGTCCGACGCCGCTGCTTCATGATCGGACTGTGTTCCGCTCACACGTTTCACGACGAATACAGGCCGCTGTACAGCGTTTCGAGAGTATAGTAATCGCAGGAGGACCCATAGTGCTGCCAGGCGCGTCAGCATTTCTCCAACGAGTAAGTGGTCGGGCGTGGTCACGTTTACATTCTGTCCATGTATCCTAATACCTTCCCAGATAGGTGCCCATAGCCCAGAAAAGGCCTCAGGATGGACGATCGTCACTTCATGTAAGCACTACCTCGCCTCACTCTTATTGCGAGATTCTAGCTTCCTCATATACTTCCGCAGCTACCAACGTGTACGCACCGAAAGTCCTCAGTGTATGTAGACTCCCTCTTCCTCCACTGGGACTAGTCACGTCTAGTGATGTGGCGAATGGCAAGCCACATCCAGCTCCGTATCTAGCGGGCGCTAGACGTCTTGGGGTTGATCCAAAGAACTGTGAGTACATTCAGAGATTAGCAGTTCTATATTGCTTACGCCATTGTACTCGGAAATTGGACCTTGTGACACTTATTGAATGTTCCCTGTTGTCCAGGTATAGTTGTTGAAGACGCACCATCGGGAATCCTATCAGGACGGGCCGCTGGATGCATTGTCATCGCTGTCTGCACTTCCCATACTCGCCAGCAACTGCTCGCTTCAGGATCGAATCCACATTACATCGTGAAAGACTTGACTCAGTGAGGCATTTTCCATCATCAGTCGCGATGAGCTCCTGCTGATTACGTTATCTTATCTTGTCTATTTGATTCGATCAGCCTGACTGCAAGATGGATTGGAGAAGCCTTGGAAGTTTTCATCGACGACTCTGCCGCATAAATTCCTCCCATCTTTCCCTGCTTTTTGGGTTTTGAATCTTTTGATACCTCGCACTCTGCTCGCACCTGACACATTCGCATCTGGATTCTACAATTGGGTACTCTGTCGTATCATCTATCTTGGTTTCTACGTCTTCTTCGATGACCTTGAGAGATTGATTCTCTCAGTCGACCACGTTTAGCTCCTTATCAGTGTGTTACTAACAGTGTACAACTAGACTCGCACGCATGCGCTTTTCTCTATCATGATCATCTTGCCGCCACCACGCCTTAGCTTTCCGAGAAAGCTGAACCTACAATCGCATTCAAAGCGACGCGTGGAAGGGCCTATTCATAGGTGTATCTCACGAACAGTCTCTCCTGACCGCCATGGTCGCGAGCAGTTGCATTGATCACGATCACGCTCATGCCGAACGTTCAACCACTCGGCTCAGAAAGCGGCAGGGAATCTGGGATATAAGATGAGATAGAGAACTTGAGCGCCGTATGCTGACTAGTGTATCCAAACCACAGGTACCTCGGTCCTACCTGCACAGCTTTGTGTTGCCTAGGTAAGCTATCGTATCGATGCATTTTACGATAGATATCTCCTCGGAGGGGTCACCTGTCTCTTGACGTCTTCCATGTCTCCGAACCCAAGGAACTGTGCTTACGACTGACTCGGACCTAGACAGCAACCGTGACGGTACCAGGAAGCACTATAACATGTCCTCAGGGGTCGTGACCGACAGCGGCGTGCGTGCTGCACCAAGCACAGGAAGCCTTGAGTACGACAGTAACCAGGCTCCGTTAGACCCTGCCTTCTACGACGTCGATGTCGAGTTCTTCAGCACGTTGACGGGGATCAAAGACCATGAAGAACTGAAGAAGCACGTATTGCAAGTCCAAGCTGATGCCTACGCGGTATGTTCCTCGTGGTCATCACAGTGGTACTCGACATCGTGTTCACGATGCATTACTAATCAGGTCTATCCATACCCATGTATTCGGAACTTCACGATCACAAAGTACGTGATGGACCGCAGAGCAGAAATCATATCGTCGTCTGTGGCTGATACTGCATCTCTCGGTCATGTAGGACGAAGATTGATCGCTACCCCGCATACCGAGACCTCCTGAAACTCGGAAAGGAACGTCAAGGTGCAATATTCCTTGACGTTGGATGTTGCGTCGGCAATGACCTGCGCAAAGTTATTCTGGACGGCTTTCCAGCCAGGCAGGCTCTGGGAACTGACCTTAAACCAGGTGAGTTGTGGTACATTGTCACACTGTTTTTGTGTTTCGACTGTTGTTTGTGTCGTATTAACTTACACGTACTTTTTAAGAGTTCTGGGGTGTTGGTCATAAGCTATTCAAATCCACGCCTGAGTCGTTCCCTGTCAAGTTCATACCTGGGGACATTTTTCAGGCCTCTTTTCTGGACACACTGGCGAAATCGGAAGCTCCGCCTCCAGATCTCTCAGCACTCACGAACCTCACACCTCTCGTGGGACATGTCTCCGCCATCCACGCGTCCGCATTCTTTCACCTCTTCGATGAAGAACGCCAGCTCCAGCTGGCGAAGATCTTCTCCTCCCTACTTTCGCCTGAACCTGGGTCCCTCGTCTTCGGCTCGCATGTCGGCCTTCCTGAGAAAGGACTACGTATGTCAGCGATTCAGCCTGGGCAGGTAGACCGATCGATCAGGATGTTCTGCCATTCGCCAGAGAGCTGGACAGAGTTATGGGAGAGCGTCATTGGGAAGGGTAAGGTGGAGGTTCGGGCTGAGTTGAAGGAGCAGGTGAGGAAGGATCGTATATTGTTGACGAACGATACAAGGGCATGGCAGCTGGTCTGGTCTGTAAAGAGGCTTTAGCCTGTCGGACGGGGGTATTCTGGTGAGGGATCTATGCCGATGGGTTTCGTGATTATTAGCTCAAGACTCTCTTATAGGACGCATTTGGTGCTTTAGTTTAATAGAGAGTTATAAATATTTATTGGTCCTCTCACTTAGGAGACGTTTCCTACATCATGGAGGCAGACAAGCCGGCGCGATCTGACAGATATGATCTTTCGCGGAGACAATTCAGGTTGTCCTGAACCACTTGATCTGTCGATCCACATACGTCATGCTAAATTCGTCCGGTCTCGATGCAAGCTTCCTTGAACAGGATTACCCTAGTCGCGCCGCGAGTGATACCATTTATTGCGAGACGGCGCGAGGCATACTTTGCATATAAGAGCGGAGGCCCGTCTAATTAAATTCTGTGACTAAACAGAGACATCGTTTAAGTGAGTGTATCAAACTTTCACGAGGTGGTTAGTAACGACGTTGATGTCACCAGATTTCCGACATGTCAGACTCAACGCAGAGTGGAGGTGTCCGTTTGCCAGTTCCTGCAGAGCTCGACCTGAAGAGTGCAACACCTCTCAATCCCACCAATTACGAGGCCGATGTCGAGTTCATGAGCGCAGTGACTGGCATCAAGGACCCTGAAGAACTAAAACAACACATCCTGAAGGTGCAAGCCGATGCCTATAAAGTATGTTTTGACATTTACCTGGGTAGATTCATTTGAATGACTTTATCGGGAAGGTGTTTCCATACCCATGCATCCGTCATTTTGCTATTTCCAGGTACGTTACCAGCTGCGCAGAATACCCGCATGGATGTGCTGCTTATATCTGTCTTTGATCTAAGGACGAAGATCAACAAACTCCCTGCTTACCCGGAGCTCCTTAAACTAGGCAAGGAGCGCAAGGGCGCGATATTCCTGGAAGCAGCCTGTTGTGTCGGAAACGACTTGCGTAGAGCTGTTTTGGACGGATTTCCTGCCGATCAAATTATCGGGACTGACCTGTACGGAGGTAAGTAAGTCAATAGATACCGATTTTGCAGTGGCTGACGCAATATGCCCCACTCGACTCAAACTCATCTTACCAGGCTACTGGGAGGTCGGTCATCAGCTATTCAAATCTACTCCAGAGACTTTCGCCGTCAAGTTTCTACCTGGTGATATCTTCGAACGCAGCTTCCTTGACCCAGATGCAAAACCCGAGAGCTCGACACCGAATCTACCGACCTTGACGAACCTTACACCTCTTATTGGCCAAGTGTCCGCCATCCACGCGTCTTCGTTCTTCCACCTGTTTGACGAAGAGCGTCAATTACAACTCGCCCACCTCATAGCGTCGCTTCTTTCGCCTGAGCCGGGCTCGATTATCTTTGGCTCCCACCGTGGCTTGCCCACGAAGGGACTACGCGTTGGGACAAGAAATACCTCACAGACGCCACAGGGTATAAGTATGTTTTGCCACTCCGCAGAAAGTTGGAAGGAGTTATGGGAGGTCGTGCTTGGAAAGGGAAAGGTGGAAGTGAATGCGACAGTGGAGGAGGCTGCGGAGAGCACCGACTCGGTTTGGACGGGCGAGAACAGGAAGCGTTACTCGCTAGTCTGGTTAGTGAAGAGAGTATAGATTTGACTGCTGACTGGAGGGTTTAACCCCGCTCTGAAAACCCCTGGGGTTTGCATAGGCTATCGTCCGCAGTAGTTTCTGCATTTCAACATTCACACGATGCTACTATGTACGTTTGTTAGAAGACAGACAATAAGGTTCAGTGCACACATGAGCGATAATAAGAGGATTCACTCACTATCACATCTGACCGGTCACCCATGGACTGGTCCTGAACCTACTTCAGTGCTTCTGAATCCTGATAGGTCTATCTCACAGGCAACCTCCTGACCGGTACGCAAACACTTCTGGGAAACAGTGTCCCAGGGTTCTATGTATAGACTCCAGTCACTTGTGATTGTGAATCGGCACGAACTGCGGTGAGACGTTCGAAGATAAGAACCTGGCCAGAGGAGTGCCATCCGTTCCAGGACGATTAAGTATCACCGTAGAGGTAAGTTTTTCACTTCGAAAGGGTACTTGCACAACTAACGGGATGTGCCACTCGTAGTCTTGCTACCTACAATGTCGTACGTGCACACAGAGGATGTGCATAGTGCATCGACCCCGGTAGAGATTAACGCAAACAAGGTCCCGCCACTAGATTCTACTAATTACGCTGCCGACGAAGAGTTCCTAAGCACTGTCACAGGGATCAAAGATGCAGAAGAGTTAAAACAACACGTACTCGATGTGCAGGCTGAGGCCTATGCGGTACGTGCTCTACGAGCCCCTGTCAGATGAAAAGTCGTTCAGCTAATAAGTAAATTCAATATTAGGTGTATCCATACCCCTGTATTCGCAACTTCGCAATTTCGAAGTATGTAAAATGCAATTTACGTTCTCGAGGTTGCTGCTAACTCGCGAGACAGGACAAAAATCAATCACTACCCTGCATACCAGGACCTACTCAAGCTTGGGAGAGAGCGTAAAGGGGCGATATTCCTCGAGGCTGCATGTTGCGTGGGCAATGATATTCGTAGGGCTGTCATGGATGGGTTCCCAGCCGAACAGATTATTGGAACTGATCTAAACCCCGGTAAGTGAGCCACCCATGTAGACTGAGAATCGCAAAAGAAACCTTCCTTGCGCAATCACTAACTCGCAATATGGGTTGGTAGGGTTTTGGGAAGTCGGACACAAGCTGTTCAAATCGACGCCTGCTACGTTCCCTGTCAAGTTCCTCTCAGGTGACATCTTCGCAGCCGACTTCCTTGACACCAAAACTGCGAATGAAGGCGCGATGCCCAAGCTCTCCACTTTGACCAACCTGACACCACTCGTTGGTCATGTCTCGGCTATCCACGCCTCTTCTTTCTTTCATCTTTTCGACGAAGAGCGTCAATTGCAGCTTGCCCATATCTTCAATGCGCTATTGTCCCCAGAGCCAGGTTCGATTGCCTTCGGTGCACACGGCGGTCTGACAGAGAAGGGACTGCGCGTCGGCACTCTGAGCTCCATTGGGGCATCACGACAGATGAAGATGTTCTGTCACTCGCCGGAAAGTTGGAAGGCGATGTGGGAGGAGGTCGTAGGGAGAGGAAAGGCGGAAATAGATGCAAGATTGGAGCAGGCGCCAGACAGAAAGGACTGTATCTGGGAGGGGGAGAACAAGAAGCGTTACTGGTTGGTTTGGTCAGTGAAGAGACTATGAGCCGCCGTACGGATTGCTATGTTTGTGTACTTACTTGTAAACAGTCTGCAGTCGATAGGTCCACGTTCGAGAGACCGTGGCGTCCAGTGGCAGACAGCTGCGCCTCTAAAGTGTGACTCACGGTGGAGTGCGGCCTCCGTACCAGTACAGTCAGCAGCTTTAGGTCGCCGTGCCTCGGGGGCCGTCGCGTAACCATTTAAGAGTATAAGAACCGTGTCGACTGATACTGGGGACGAGTAGACCTCACACCTCAACAACTACTGTCCAGCCTGAGCTCACCTGAAGGTAAAACCAGTCGATCGTCAACATATGCATTACTGACGTCTTGACAGCAATTAGCACATATGTCAGATAGAACTCAAGCCAAGCTACCTCCTCCGGCAACTGCGAACTATAGCAGTAAAAGCGCACCGTTGAACCCATCTCTGTACAACGTCGATGAGGAGTTCTTAAGTGCACTGACAGGAATTAAAGACCGTGAAGAACTCAAAGAGCACATCCTAAAGGTGCAAGCTGATGCATACGAGGTAGGAGTGTCAGATCCGAGAATTGGAGACCAAGATCGCTCACCTTAAATCGGGGGACACGTCAGGTCTTTCCCTATCCTTGCATTAGGACGTTTGAAATTGCCAAGTGCGTCTGCACTGACCAAAACCAGTCTAACGCACGCACCTACTAACTGGAGTCGTGATCCAGGTCAAAGATTAACAAATACTCCGCCTACAAGGATCTGTTGGCGCTCGGGAAGGAACATCCGGGAGCATTGTTCCTTGACATAGGGTGTTGCGTGGGTAATGATATCCGCAGAGCCATACAGGATGGCTTTCCTGCTGATCAAGTTTTGGGGACCGATCTGCACGGCGGTAAGTGGCACCTCAACATATTCTTCAAGTCGGAAACGTCGAAATCTTACGATATCAAAAGGCTTCTGGGATGTCGGGCATCAACTGTTCAAGTCGACGCCAGAGAGCTTTCCTGTGAAGTTCCTCCCCGGGAACATTTTCGATCCAGCATTCCTAGATCAACAAGTTAAACCCGCCAACGTGGTGGAAGGACCGAACCCAAAGCTGGAGAGTTTGACGAACCTTACTCCCTTGATCGGGCGTGTGTCTGCTATCCACGCGTCACTCTTCTTCCATCTCTTCGACGAAGACCATCAGCTAAAGCTGGCTAAGCTCTTCGCGTCCCTTCTCTCCTCCGAACCAGGTTCATTGATATTTGGGTCCCACAGTGCTTTGCCAGAGAAGGGTTTAGTCATGGAGAAACTGAAGCCGGGAGAGAATCACCAAACGACGAGGATGTTCTGTCATTCGCCGGAGGGTTGGAAGGAGATGTGGGAGAGTGTCTTGGGGAAGGATAAAGTAGAGGTCAAATCGACGTTGGTAGAGATGCGGAGGAAGGATTGGGAACTTCATGGTGACGACACGAAGTTTTGGCTTCTGGTCTGGTCTGTAAAAAGGACTTAAGTGCTAGTTATACATTGGTTGAGTATGAATAACGTACCTTATATAACGTCGAGACATCCTATCCGTTGAAGCAGATATGTGAACGAAAGTTTCACACTACACACCTCAGAAAACCCATACGTCCGTCGCACACCGTCACCTCCAATCCACATGGCTTCCCAAATTCGTTTTTACAATGTCAAACGGTGATGCGGAACAAAGTCTCCCACTTATCAAAGTCCGTAATACCATCCACCTCCATCCTGTCCTTTCTAAACTTCTCCCATTCTCGTAGATTGATCCATATCCTGTTCGCAAGCACGTTCGGGACGGATGCAGTGAATCCGCATCCGACGGTGTACAGTGCATATGGGGCGGAAAGGATCAAGATAGCGTTGACGAAAGTCACCACGATGATTCTATAATGAATGTTTTGTGAGGATGCCTTATCTGAGGGAGGGATGGTGAATAGCTCACGCAATGCTATATACTATAGAATCTCTAACCAGGATGTAGGCGAGCCCGTCGTAGCGTTGGTGACGTTGAAGATAGGTATACGCTACCTTACCTGCTATGAGGCAAAGAAATATCACTGTCATCATGTCCCAAGCTACTCTAGAAGGAGGGAACCATCATCAGCAATAAAACATCTGGCTGAGAACGAGACCACCAACGTGATACCGGTGATGAACATAGGGAACTTTGCATGTATTAGAACATCAAGATCGTCTGAAGTTGGGTGCCAGCCATGCGCCACATCACTCGAGGATACGTCGAGACATATTGGATCGTGTGCCATGACTGTGCGGGGGATTTGCATCAGATAGTTCATGCCTATGAGCCAACATGCTCGACTCACGTCTGACGGTGAATCCAAATCTCATGGAGAAGCCGAATACCAGAAAGGCCAATGATATACAAATGATGGAAAGTGGAATTAGAAGCCTAAGGTCTGTAAACAGTAAAATTGTCGATGTTCAAGACACTTTTGGTGGTAGATGTGAAAGTACGCACAATAGCGACGATTATATATAGCGTAGAGCCATATTTGTAGAATCACTGTTGGGGAATCAGCTATACATAGGGCGGTCACGCTGGCGGTGTATTTAACTGCGTACGTTGAACGAAAACGATAGCAATCCACGCTGTCCGCATAGAGTCAATACCGGAGGATAATTTAAGATAAAAAGGCTCGATATACCGTAATTCCCAGTCAAAAAGCCCAGCAGAGTGCCTGTGAATGTGGTTAACCTATAATTCAGAGGGCACGAAATTCAGAGGCCTACATCTAACAGGACAAGACTTTTAGTTCGCTGACTCGTTGGATATTTATAAAGCGGCATACCTCATAGAAGTGCGCGCTCCGAAGAAAGTAGCTAAAATCACCGTCGGTGACGTCGCCAAATCGTCCATCAGTTTCAACACTACCATTGAGTTCTCCCCGACCGGCGAAAACTCACTAAGAAGGTACGATAGCGCCATTAAAAGAGTTATATAGCGGTTCTGCAAGGCCGACGGTGAGATTGTTTCTTTGGTCGTTAAATGGAATGCAATACTAACCAGTAGGTACACCGCCTTTGGTAACGACCATCTCGAAGACTGCGGAGAATACATTCAATAGATGTCAGAGTATTGCTGTGAAGTCAATGGGCTTTCGCTACTAACCCAAACTAGTTCCACCTAGAATAGAATAATATCAAAACGACGCCATGTCAGTTCGTCATACCAACTGAGCCGATGTCGACTGGTTCTGATGAGGGAACCGTACCTCTTGGCTGAATGTCGCAACTAATGGGAAAGCAATTCAATGTCAGAATCGGGACAACAGCGGAAGAAAACACAAGGAGTCAGCTGAACGCGCAACTCCGCAATAACTCACGATATTCCCAGACAACGAGAGCCATTGACGCAGCAGTGGCATACGACGAAGCACCCTTCAGATAAAGAAACGTCTCCCAAATTTCAGAAAAGCCGGGCCCTCCATCCATACGTACACGGACGGGCTCGCGGTATCGGGCTCAACTTCTCGAGAGGGAGAAAAGTCAGGAGGAGTCTAGCAAGTGAATGAAGACTCAGCGAAGGGGTTCATGGATATGAGAGAAAAGAGAGATGTGTAAAGCGAATCCTGCCGTCACGTCCTGCCAGTTTTAATGTGGCAGTTAACGATCGGCGCTAAGTTGATAAATGAGCTCCTCCTGCGCGTACCTGGTAGCTACCACTCAGACGGGTCCTCCGGCGGTAAAGTCGTATATCCAGATTGTCATCGGCAAGAGATGGATCTTGTGTAGATCTCTAGAAAGGCAGAGAGACGACCGTGACAAAAAGCATTCCGGGCAAGCACCGTACACGTATTTAGCGAGACAATTAGACCATAAACTCGATAGCTTGGTGTGTCAATTTTAGTTGCGGCGTATAACTGTCAGAATAAACGATATCTGGCCGGTCCAGTCTTCTCTAGATTTAGAGCTGTCCAAGCTTGGATTCACACCTGACTGTACAAGTACGAAGCGACTCAGAAGACTGCGGCGTGTGATTGTTCATCTGGCAAGCCATATATCCATCCTTCCATAACTCCTCGGGAAGGGATATCTCGCTACTATGACGTCCAAGTCGTGCACAGACAGCTGCGCACTAGCACGTAAGCAGTGGTGTAAGATACGGGATAGGGCTGGACAGGGTTACGGAACAGGCTGGTGGCCACACCGAGACCCCAGACCACTCCCGCGCGCTTGTCACCTCAAATAGCGCCGGCAATAGATGTGCACCAGTACTTCGCAAATTACCAATTTACGCCGAAACCTGCATCCCACACAGACCCAAGTGGCATGGTAGTGCTACAGTTCAAGTTGTATAGATTGATACAAGATACGTTGATCGTGAAGAATAAGAGCAAAGCAAAGTTTTCACATCGAGGACACGCGTCCACATTAGGCATTAGTACAATTTACAGCTTTTACGCCTCCTCAAGCGGGGGAGGACCGTCATCGTCGTCGTCGTCAGACTCGGGCTCGCCACCAGCAGACGGGCCACCTGCACCACCGAGGTCGCCCAAGCCAGCGCCACCACCCATAGACTTCATCATCTGCAAAAGGACACAAAGTCAGCGATTGGAGTCCGTAGGGAGTGAATAAAGTGGGTGTGCTCACTGCTTCGAAGTCCATGCCACCGGGGCCACCCATGCCGGGCATGCCACCCATTCCAGGCATACCACCCATTCCGGGCATACCACCCATACCTGGCATACCTCCCATGCCACCCAAGTCAAGATCCTCATCAGCAACAGGGACGCCGTCCTGCTCATCCTCATCCACCCATTTGCTGAAGTCAGTCTTGATGAACGAGTTCTTGACCTTCTCCTTCGTCAAACGCGGCCAGTACTCGGCCTGCTTCTCCTTTTTGCGGATGACAAGCGCTAAGTGGCGACTTGTGAGAGTTTGCTTGGATTGCTGTGTGCGATGCGCATGGTGAGTTTACACGCGTCATAAATTTTAGAAGGACGCGTAGACGCACCTCTGGGACAACCTCGGCGAACAAGTCGAACTTGAACTCATATTCTCGCTCTTCGAGGCCTTTGGCGGCACTACGAGTATTTGCAGAGAATCGATCATCAGCTAGCCGCTCGACGCGTGTTTTGATAATTGGCGTACGTACTTGCCTGCCTTTGCAGCGAACGATATGCTCGTCGGTGTCAAGTCATACTTGAGGCTGTCGGGGATGATGTCTGGGAGGTTAACGGTGACATAGAGGATGTTCTAAAGGCACGAAGAAAGAACGCGTTCGTCAATCTCGAGATAAATGGCGTAGATCTATGAACGCATACGTACCTTCTCCTCGGATGTTTCAGAGCTGCGTTGAGCCCACAGGACTTCAGGATGGAACGGCATCGTTCAGAGTGTTTTGTAGGATGGTTTTGAGAGTGTCTTGGACGAGGCGAACGACGTCGAGCGTGGTTAATAGCTGGGGTGGCGAGAGTAGGTCGAATGCTCCAGAATATCGGAGAACGCCTGGGGAGCGGGGGCTCGCAAAGACTCGTAGAGCGCTCGTATCACGTGGGGGTTTAGGGTAGGCTGGGGAAGACATGGCGTGTGGGGCACAGTTTGCACTTGACAGCGCAATCAGACTCGTACTCGTCATCTCGGTGTTCTTGTGCTCAACGAGCTGCATCTAGGTTTCTTTTACAAAAGCATATGTGGTATGCTCCTAAGCTGATGAGAATACATTTCTGCTATAACGAACCTTTGTTATTACAGGTGTACGCGGTGGTATCTGCCACTTGTGCTATTGCCCTTGCCAATAGCGCCACCATACTTTCTTGCGCTTTTCCTATTCTCAACCACTCTTCACGCAAAGCCATGGTACGTCCTTTGCATTCAACGTAGATTACAAGACTTAATATCCACAATTCAATGCCCCTTTCAGCTTCTATTGCATCATCCTGCTCACGGCCCTGTTCATGGCCTCATGTTATTGGCCCCCTGTACCCATCGACACGCCCCTCGACAGACCGTGGTCAGATAACATCACCACGTTTGCGGAAGCACTCATCTCGCGCATGCCGAATCTTCCCCTGGAGATGATACCTTCCACAATACAAATTGCCGACCGCTGCTGGTGCGACTTTTCCGAAGGATTCTTCGAGCCGTTCAACACCACTCAGTGGGAGGTGAATAGTGTGGAGGGATTGAAGAGGCAGCTGGAGAGGCAGATTAGGGAAAAGTCAGGTGTTGGTTTGGTCGATGCCACTGCGCAGAACAATACGCCGACGCTGCAGGCGGAGTTCGAGAACAGGTACAAGGCCTTCAGTTCGTCGTTCAAGACCATGTGGGACAAAATCAACCTCTCCTCATACTCCTCGCCACACTTCCCAACGAACGCAACGCTGTCACCGGAAGATGCTGAGGAGGCCATACACGCCGAACCTCCTTCCCTTCCACCAGCCACACCCACTTCGTCTTCGTCCACCTCAGCGCTTCCAGCACTACAAACTATATCATCGCTATGGAAGGAATATGACCTACGACCGTATGGGTTTGACATGGTTGTAGATTTACGATGGTCGTCGTAGCACGCTCCTACACCGGGACATTGCATTGCTCCGCCATACCCTCATCATACAAAGTTAACTTATTGTAACGAAACATAATAACACAACCTGTAGACATTTCTGTATCTCTAATTTGCACTTTTTTATCACTCTAATTCTGCAACTTCCCTGTGAAATGTTTCCAGCAGTGTGCCTAGCAGACGCCCATTACATAGTGCCCCGGTCAAAGCCGAGGCGTAAGCGCCTCCGCGTCGTCGACGCGCTTCGGCCGTGGAGAAGACCGCACTCGGATACCCTTGCACCTCGACCGCCTGCATCCTCCTCAATCTCTGCAGTCTCTGTCGGTGTCGCAACGTCGAAGGCAGAAATGCCAGCGAGCTCACGAAAACGAGAGCCAAGGGCGGCGGTGGAAGACCTCGCGGAAGGCACGTCGTCTAGGAGCAGACTGGACGCCGTCGGGCAGGTTATAATGTCACCGTTCTCGAGAGTTAAACACGACTCGAATAAGCTGTTTTCTGAGCGTGAGTAGAATATCTTGTAATTATATATAATGGCTAATGCACTTGTGTAGTGGCCCCTGTTATTATGACACCGCGCATGGCGAGTGCGACAGCAAACGCGGCAAGCAGACGAGTGATCGGTGGTAGCGGTGTAGGCTCTTCGCGTATGGACTTCGCAACTCTCGGAAGGGCACCTCTACGACTTGGCCTAGGCACCCGGAAGTTGACTTCGCGCGACTTGCAGATTGTGGAGGCCACGGCCGAGTTGCTAGAGGAAGAGATACCTGAGCCGGACGGGGTTGCATCCAACGTCAGTTTGCTAAAGGGGTTCAATGCGACTATTCCTAGTTCGGAGAAGGCGAGGACTAGGAGACGGCAGACGCGGAATGTGGAGACTCCGAGGTTGGGTTTGAAGAAGCTGGGCATGGGGTCGAGGGGGTTGTTGATGGATGAGGAAGAGCACGACCATGAGAGCGTGGCTAGCGAGGATGACGTGGTGCTAGTAGGGAGCTCTGCGGGGAAGGGAAAGAAGGGCAAGTCGAAACGACATGGGAGGACGAGCTTGAGTGCTGGTGTTCATCTTGGAAAGGACGAACTCGTCCGGCAGACACATGAGATCGAGCGGGATAAGGAGAATATACATGTTCGCAGAGTACGTGGTATTTATTGTGTTGAGGTTGATCTTCTAAGTTTTGTGGATACTGTAGGCGTTGGTTAACAATGAAATTGCGGAGATAACACATAAAATAGAAGCATTGGACGCGATACGATCGAAGTTGGAGCAGGACCTTCTGAAACTCCAAGAAGACGAGTTAGAGTTGGATGACGAACGTGAGTCTCTATCCGGCTCTTGAGTATATTATACTCACATTCGCGCAGTGGAGGGTGTCAAAGCACGTTTAGAAGTCGAGCGGTCAACAACTAACTCGTCGCATACTCCTGCTCCTGCACAAAGCTCAAGACGGCGGAAAGGTAGGTCCGGTGTGTATAGTCACTGCATCTCCGCTCATTTGATTGTACATAGGTCCTGCATTTCTGCCCTCTGAGCATGATGAGCTACCACATGGAATGGCATTCATGGTAATGACGCAATGTCTGTCACACGGACGCCCTATACTAATAATATACTTCCTGTATCCTAGACATTGGAAGGCCATACTACCCCAATCACGGCACTAGACTTCTCCGAGCCGTACGGGACACTCGTATCCGCATCACTAGACGACTCTCAACCCCGTGTATGGGATCTGCTCTCTGGCGACGAGATCGGTCGATTGCGAGGGCACCGCAGCACGGTCAAGTGTATACAGGTCGAAGACAACTTGTGCTTGACGGGTGGCGAGGACGGGAACGTTATATTGTGGGACCTCAGGAAAGTGGATGAGGACGAGGAGTGGGAGAGGGATGTCAGCTTGAGTGAAGTTGCGGAGGTGGACGAGGAGAGTGTGGACGAGTTCGGAAATGTGCACCATTCAGAGGCGAACGGTGCGGTTCGTCAGGGAGGCAGCTCAGCGGGAAGTGTCATAGACCAAAGCAGTGCATCCATTCGCGTGCTAGAGGGTCACAGCAAAGCAGTCACATCCCTCTACTTCGAAGACGACTGCCTAGTACGTCCCTCAATTCCATCTCCACCACCCCACCACCTGACAAAGTATAATTTATAGGTCACTGGTGCTTCCGATAAGACGATGCGCCAATGGGACCTCGCAACAGGCCAATGTGTCATGACCATGGACATCCTCTGGGCGATCTCCCACCCTCCAGCAGCCGCCCCAGGCACAGGAATCCCTAACCACCTCTTCCCCGGTGCCGCAGCGGCAGCAGGCACCTTTGCCGTTCCCACTCCACCGTTCGCGGACGGCAGCTGGGATATGTATCAGGATTTTGTGGGCGCTGTGCAGTTTTGGGGGTATGCACTCGTGAGCGGGAGCGGGGACGGGGCGGTCCGGATGTGGGACAGTGAGTGCTACTTTTTTGTGCGTTGTAAGAGGTTTGTGGTGTGGGAACTTATGATTGTTGTACCTTGTGCGGTGGTGGTGTAGTGCGAACGGGTCAGCCGCATAGGACGTTGCTCGGTCATACAGGTCCGGTGACGTGTTTACAGTTCGATGAGCTGCACGTTGTCAGCGGTTCTCTGGACAAGTCAATACGGGTGAGTTCTCCTGCATTGCCGTCCTGTACCGTCGCGTATCTTGGGATGCACACGTAAAACATGGCTATTAACGGGTTGCGTGATGTATTTCAGATATGGGACCTTCGTACCGGTGGTATATTCGAGACACTCAAGTATGACCATCCGGTCACAGCCCTCCAGTTCGACACGAGGAAGATCGTCGCCGCCACAGGCCAGAACGGAATTGACGTGCGTCCTCTCGAAATTGTATTATTCCTCTCGTTTACCGACTCTGACATTCTGCTCTTTCTCTCCCTCCTCACCTGCGATCATTTGATCGCGATTTATTGCTGTGTGAACGTATACGTATATGGCGGCGGCCGTTGGTTTTTGGTGACGCAGATCTATAACCGGACGACGATGCAGCACTCTTCGTTGCTCACGAACGGGCACACGCGTCCCGCGGAGAAGCTGAGATACATGGACAAGTACCTCGTGTCTGGCGGTCGCGACGCGACTGTCAAGATCTGGGCGCTGTAGAACGCCTTCTTCTCGTGCTTCGGCGTTCTCAAGCTATCACGCCAGGACACAGCACAACGTCACTTGCCGCGTGGGTGGCTACATATAACAAAAGTTCTTTAGGTATTAGATATTCGAACGCGACGGAGCCTTTTTTTCTTGCACGTTGTGACGCGTAAAGATTGCGCATTTGTCGAAGGTCGGTCCCGGGTTTTATAGACGGTTGCTGGTTCGCATGCCCACGGTGAACGTTCATGGACGTCCGCACACAATGTAATCTAACCTCTTCATGTCCCGTATCATATTAACTCATTAACTTTGCAATCTCAATGCTCTGCTTCTGCCGTACAGTACTATAATTACGCTGTTGCTTTCGGAGCCGAAATGACGAAGGGAGATGGGGATGTGTATCACGAGCGAGATGAGACGGGAAGGAGAGGGATCATGGGTTTGCGAGCTCTTATGGGAGCATGAGAAAAGTTGGACGTATTTGAAGAAACATTTGAAGATTCGCTGCGAACTTACGAAGTCTTGTCTCAGTACTACTGTCCACGTGTGCCATGTGCCAGTCAGATGGGAAACGTTATTATGATACGGACGTATGGGTACTCGTCAGATGTAGAATACAGGAATAGAATGCATATGGGCTATCATGATAGAAGGAGATGTCCAGAAAACATGATGAACGTAGACCGCGGCCGCCGACGAGCCCGATGATGAAAAATTACTACTATACATACAATGTAATACACAAGGTACACTGCAACATGCGTGCGTGTCTGGATGACGTATGGGTATACGAGATGTTACGAGACGACGATGAAATGTAGACGAGGGCCGTGCCAGAATGGAACTTCCCACAAAATCCCGCCAACGGAAAACAGACGACAGAACAATTACAACGCGCGGGACAAGGATACGCTGAGGAACATGGAACATGGAGCACGGAATGAAGAATGGATGGTAGGAGACGCTGTGGGAGGTGGCAAACGGGACATATCCGTCATCCCGACAACAGACCTTCCAACGCACA
Source organism: Irpex lacteus (assembly GCA_001986395.2). Classification (NCBI taxonomy): domain Eukaryota; kingdom Fungi; phylum Basidiomycota; class Agaricomycetes; order Polyporales; family Irpicaceae; genus Irpex; species Irpex lacteus. The sequence continues at coordinate 287,321 of MQVO02000007.1, forward strand.
TACAGTACGTATTAGAGTTCTGCGCGGTGTGGATCACGGCGTATGTTCCGCATTGCCCGAAGGCAAACGGCGGGAGGCTACTGGCTACTGATGCCTCTTGACATCCCGCTGCGCTTCCATATTCTTGTCGGAGTAGTGGCGACGGTGGTGTACTGTGATGTCTGCGTTTTTACGTGTCGGACGACGGGCGGGTCTTGGAGGGCCCCATGCCATGTTGTCGTCTTCGAGCTCCTCGGCTATGCCTGAGGAGCTTGAGGAGCTTGCACAGTCGTTGAGCGTGTATGAGGGTGGAGGGAGGTTCGGGAGCTGTATGACCAATCGGGTTGGGAGTATTTGGTGAGTGGGGGAGCGCTATGTAATGGTGAAAGTGGGCTCACTGTGAGGGTGATTTCTTCTGACGCGTCGGAGCGAGTGGTGGATGTTGAGAGGTACGACGTGCGTCGTGAAGAACGCGTCGATTGTGCATCCTAGAGACAGAGATAACAAGAAGGCATTAGAATACGTTTATGAGTGTTATTAAAAGCAAGTGAAGATTGTTCCAGACTCGAGAACCCCTGCAGTGCGAGGCATCGAAATGAGACGTTACGAGACCCATACGACGGGCGACTGAATGGGATCGTCCCATAATGCGCAGTATTGCGCCTAGATTGACCGTCGAAACAGGGACCGGGAACGGGTACTCACCTGCGTCTTTGACCGACGAGATGTCAAGGAAAATAGGGAGAATGGGCTCATCGTTGAGTAGAGTCTGAAGAGTTATAAAACAGGGAGGAACGGTAGTTGTAAGTCGAGGATTGACGTTGTGGGGTTTATATTTATATGAACGCACCACCGGCGGTCTTCCTTTTGTCACGTTTTCGCTAAAGAGCTTAGTAGGGAGCTTACTGAGAAGTCACGAGCTGCCAGTAGGGGTTGTCCGCTTTATAATTTGACGGCATGGTCCACTGGCAGCCCAACCGGCGGACCTGTATTGGTGTGCATACTTGTTTACTTGTTCAACAAGTTAAAACACCGGTATCAGAGCAGAAGAAAGTTTGATAGTGGCGGGGCACATGATTGTCAACGTCTGCCAGGAATGAGCTGATACAAGAGGCAGGCAAGATTGGGATCGCTGACACCAACCCCCCCAGAGGGGGGGTCCCCAATCGGTGTCCGGGGGTCCAACAGAGGACTTTTGCATGGGTTTGTGCAAAACTTGTGTTCAGTCCCCACAAGTGGCCTCAAAAATTTGGGGTCATAGAGTCCAATACTGCCTCTTTTATGTGCCTAGGTTTCTCGAGGGTCAAAGAAATACACCGTCTTTCAGACACGAATTACTTGTGAGTTCTGCACGTGACAATTGCTTCTTTTGGATGAGAGACAAATAGGCATAAGCAAGACGTTAGCGACATCAATCACGGTCGTGAGAGCAGCCTGCTTCACAGCCAATGATATCGCCCGTTGGGATCACAACGCCACCTAAATTTGGAAGGTGGGGGGGGGGGCCCCCCCCCTCTAGGCCCCCGAAACTTTCGCAGTGGGTGTCGAAAATCTTTTGCTTGCCCCCCTCTTGAGCTGATAGACCTGAATACGGAGTCATGCGGGGTCAGTAGTATTGGACGGTCTGGGCTAGAAGTCAAATGCCAGTGAGCTTGAACAGAACCAGAACATGAGCTAAACAACAAGTGAAGAACTCACAAACTGTTCGCGAGCTGAACTGAATCATGCTCGTCGTTCGAGACCAGGTTCGGGCGGGGTAAGCGACGCCCCAACCGCCCAAGGCGCATCAATATGATCCGCCGCTGGACGGTCGATCGTGGCCACCTCTTTGTATTTTGGGTGGTTTTAGGTCGCTTTTTGACGAGCAACCCTGCAATGTTCCAGCTTGAAGAGCTACTACTGCAACCGCTGCGATAGCATCACCCCTGGTAGTGGAGATGAATATCGCAGGGCTGCACGTGACGGAGTGACCTCACTTTAGTCGCCCTGTTTCCGGCTTAGCTTTCGCTCTCAACCGCCACCATAAAACAAGATGGAGGTCGACGCTCTCTCTTCAAATTGGACCTCCGTCTTGTCGTCTCCTTTCCGCAGAATATCCTCGCTCGTCCTCACTAGACTTCGCCGTTTTGATAATCTAACCTCTGAGTGGGACAGTCTCGCCGAAACGGGCTACGCGAGGACATCGGCAGAGGCAAACACACGCTTGCAACGCCGTCTTAGGGAGACCATAGCCATGCCAGGACCACTTGGTTTTGCATCTTCTGGTTACTTTATGGGTGTCATCTTCATGGTCTGTACTTCGCTGTCTCTCGACCGGTAGACATAGTGACCCGCCTGCATAGGCATTTCTTCTCAACAGGGTTCAGAATATCGTCGTACCGTCTCGGCATGCGACCTCTTACGATCGACAGAGATCTCGAGAGGTTCTCAGACAGCAACTTGCAGATAGCAGGGAAGGCCCCAGCTGGAGATACGGACTTGTCTATGCTCGCTTTCTGACGGCCTTCGTCCTCCCGGTGGACTTCTCGTCAACACGTTCTCGCACAATCTTCCGCATACCGTCCATTTATCTGCTTCTCAAGGCCTTGCTCGTATGGACAGTTGTCATTCTCCAAGTCGCTCAACTTTATCCTTCCAATTCGTCCTACACATGGGTCAATTCATTAGGAAACGCCGTCAAGCACCGCTCTATGGACGACATCTGCTGGTTCTCGTTCCTGTCCGCGTGTGCAGCACTCTTCATTGGTGCGCTAACCAACGGTCTTGAGGGGCTGCATTCCACGAGCAATGCACCCTTCAATCTGGTGAGTTCATCACGGTGGTGTCCATGAAGAATTTGTTCTCAACACGGAACTCTCGCTCTCGTTACATCGGTTCACGTTATCACGATGACATGATGCAGTTTGGATATTCCTTCGTCCTATACATCTACGCATCGCCCGTAACGCATGTAAACAAGATTAACGGCCTCCCTTCGCGCCCCGACATCCATGTCCTCATTACCATGGCGCTCCCACTTCTCCAGGTAAGCCCGATATATCGGTCAACCGCAATGCTTCGATTACCATGGCATCTCGACAAATCTGCGGACCCTTGACCCTGCAAACTTCTTCGTGTTCTTCTTCCCGCTGACCACTTCGTGCTTCCTACAGCTGACTATGACGCACATCATCGAGGCGCACAAACGTTACGCCAAAGCCAGGCTGGTGCCTACTACGATCACGTCTCTCATATCGCTCACCCATTTCCACTTGGTCACCTTCCATTCGTTTTTCTCCTCATCTACGAACGCTGTCACGGCGCCAGCAAGTAACTCAGATGTGTCCTCAATATTCGCGACATCATCGTATCCTCTTCCAACCCTTGTGCCGTCATTAGTGGAGACATTCCTGATCCTGATTGTCCTCACTACTCTTGCGTTAAACGCACTCACCCAAATTCTTACCACGGGTGGCATCCGCGGTCCGCTCATCGGACTTATAGGTCATGCCGGGACGCTTGCACCTCGCTGGGACGAAGACTTTGGCGTCGTCCTCTTCCGGCTAGGCACGGCCAGTGTCGAAGCAACATGCGTCAAAGGCTTCGGAAACGAGGTCGGGGGCGTCGAGGCTGGTAAGATGAGCGCCAACCCGTTCCGTCGGCCGGAGTTCTCGAGACGGAACCGCAGTCAGTTCGGCCGCAAGCTTGCGATTAAGGCCGCACAGCAGGAGAGGGACGGCGGGTTGATCGAGTTGAATCGCGCGGGAGTTGTGTCGGTATACAATGCGAGGACGACCGTCGGTGGCAGGGTGAAGACGACTGCAATCAAGAAAGGGTTTTGGAACGAGATCAAACATGTGAAGGCGAGCACGAGACAAGAAGAGCTGTGGGCGGATTCTTTGTTGAATGTACCATGGTACAGAGGTCTCGGAAAGTTTGTAATCCAGATGTGGAGGTTGGTGAAGAGAGTGTGGGGCAGGACGAAGAGATTGGTGACAGGGAGGAGTGGGGAGGAAGTACAAGAGAGCGCATTATCGGAAGCATCAGATAGACGGAGCTTCAGCAGAGAACTTAGCCTCAGCGCAGACGAGCAGGTGGACATGTATGAGAGGTTCCTTCGCGGTGAGGACCTGGGTGACGAAGACGACGAGGAAGACGGCGATTTCAACCCGGAGAGCCCAGTATTTGACAGGACATCAGCTTCTGACGCTGAGGAAGAACAGGAGGACGAGGAGGAGCTGGATAGTGAAGAGGAAGAGGAAGAGGGCGTGGCCAATGATACCCTCTCGCTTTACGCAGACCTCTCCCAGGATGTGTCGACACCCTCGAGTTCACTGACATCTCCATCTGTCCTGCTCGCACATCTTACCTCACCTGGGACTCTCACGCGGCGAAGATATTCCAATCTTCTTCACGTTGGGCCTGCGAATTCGATGTTGGACAGCGACACCGAGTGGATTATGCAGCGTCGTGCTGAGAAGGCGCAGAACAGGTCATCCGAAGACGATGACTCTAGGTACCGGTGTGTGATTTGCACGGCGGAGCCGAGGCAGATTATTTGTTGGCCGTGTCGGTGTCTCGCGTTGTGCGATGACTGTCGAGAGAACTTGGCGTCGAGGTCTGCTGCATCGAAACATATCTGTCCTTGCTGCAGACGAAAGTGAGTTCTTGCCCCCACTTTGACGCTTGAGCTTTCGTTGACTTCATGTTTTGTGTAGCGTGGAAGGGTTCTCGAGGATATTCATCCCGTGAAGTCCACATCTAAAGAAGAACAGAAAAGGACAATCTACATACCACTCAGTTATTCGGCATTACATCTATCGGTATTTATTCTCGTATCGTATCGGAGCTTCTTGCAATTATTGTACACCAGCACACCAGCAAATATACTACTCAAACAGGTTCTGTACATGTACAACAGACAATCTACTCAAAGCTAGCGATTCTCGGCTCTGTCGTGTTCCGTCATATTATGATATATGCTACCGAGGTTGATGTTCGTATGTACAGCCTAGTACTTTAGAATGCAATGTTAAACGTGGATGAATCGTTTCTTGTTTGAATTCCGCTCGAGACGCAGCCGAGGTAGTATTACACAAGGGGAAGATTCATGAGATTCCAGACTGACATGCGGTCGCTATATACACATAACCTATCGTACAACAACTCCAATACACCAGCACTAGTAGTAGTACTACACAACGCCCATCCCATCACGATAGCTCACAACTTCGCAGCCGCGAGTACATACGGCGAGAACTTCCTCGACTTGACCTTGTCCACGTCCGTCAACGTCACCGGCTTGCACACATGCGCATGATTGTACCCCAACCTCGCTCGTCCGTCGGGTGCGCCGTTTTTGGCGTTGTAGAAGTCGGGACGGCGGAGAAGAGAGCAGACAACTGCGCCTCCGAGGCCGACGTTGTGCACGAGACCGAACTTGCCGCGGGGGTCGGAGGTGGAGAAGAGGTTGGGTGCTTGCATTGGGCCGGCCCCTGTGAGGAGTTGTCAGTAATCTGAAGGTGCATAAGGAGATGGGAAGAACCTACATTCTCTCAGTTGCACTGTAAACGTAAAGAAGCCAAGTAAGTGTCGGATCTAAGGAGCGAATGGCGGTCACACATACTGCAGATGTAGAAGTGCATGCCGAGCCCTGTGGCTCCCAGCGGGTGCCCTTTGGCTTCAAGACCACCACTTGGATTGACGACATACTTCCCGCCATACGTATTGTCTCCCCTCTCCACCATCTTGTGTGCCTCACCAAGCTTACAGAGTCCAAGAGCTTCGTACGTGATCAACTACCAACGTTACAGCTTAGCCTTCAAGTCCCAGCTTGGTGAAGTGTATGAAGCGTGATACCTACCTCGTTCGACGCGAAGCAGTCGTGCAGCTCAACAACACCAACTTGGTCACGGCCCTCACCAGGCTGGAAGCCTGCCTCTGTAAAGATCTTGTCCGCGCAGACCTTAGACATACCATACCCGGCGACGTTCATGGCGCTCTTGCTCTCGAAAGTCGATGGGTCGTCGGTAACCAGGGCCTGCGCGACAATCTCGATTGCCTGGTTCTCAAGTTGGTATTTGTGCACGAATGCTTCGGAGGCTACGATACAGCACGCAGCGCCGTCCTGTACCATAGCTGTCAATTGTGTGAAGTCATGGAGTGGAGAAAGGAGAGACTGACTGATGTAGGGCTACACATGAACCTGGTGAGCTGTTTGTTGACTTTGGGTGCCTTCAGGACTTGCTCGACAGACCATCCATCACGGAACTGAGAGTACGGATTGTTGACGGAGTGCTTATGATTTTTAGACGCTACATCCGGTCGAATTCCGAGTTAACATGTAACTCTGAGCACCCGACAAATGCGACACATACCAATCTGGGCTAGATGTTCAACAGTAGCACCGTACTTATCACAGTACTCTTGGCCAGCATTCGCAAATATCCGTGGTGCGCCAGGACCGTGATTTTCGCCTGAGCTGAGGCTTTCCTCCGTCTCGACGGTAGCAGCATTGAACAAACTGATGGGAGACGGCCGGTCAGGAAAGTTGGTTCCCAGGCTGCCTGGGTTCATTCGTTCAAAACCTAGGGCGAGAGCACACTCGACGAGGCCACCCTTGACGAGTTGGTTGGCACCATAGAGTGCTGTGCTGCCCGTAGAACAGTTGTTGTTCACGTTTGTGATCGGGATGCCAGTCAGACCCAAATTGTAGAGTGCTCTCTGCAAAAACAATTAGATAGCTTCTTGAACGCTGAAGACACAAAAACTTACCTGGCCGCTAGTAGAGTCTCCGTAGCAATAACCGACGTATGCGGCTTCAATACAGTCGTATGTGATACCTTTATGAATCAAGGTAAGCACGTTGCGTGGACGGCATTGTTCGCTGTGAAATGAGAACGTACCAGCATCCAGCAAAGCCTTTGTAGCGGCCTCCAATCCCATCTGTGCTCATTGCCTTTAGCACGTTTCTGTATTTCAGGCGAATACTACCTACATCTTCTGTGGCTCGTTTACCTCTGGGCTGCTCTTATGAGTCCATCAACTCGTTATTTTGAGGTAAACGTGTAGTTTACCTTGATGAAAGCCGTGCATCCTATACCAATAATAAACGAACGTTTTCCAGTCGAAGCCATGGTGGTCGTGGTACGCTTTCAACTTCCCCAAAGCTCATGCCCTCAAGTGAATGTGGGGTAATCAGCTGCGAAACCGGTAAGCAGGTACCCCGGAAACTCCGGAGTGTCAGTTGATCGTGTCCGCGCCTACCAGCCGAGCCCCCGAAGCTCGGCGTAGCATTGATGGATTGATGGCCGACTCAGGATTATTCACGACGACCACGACCGTCGGGACAGCGAGCAAGGATGTCGCTCCCGCCCATTCTCTACCACTACTTTCGTACACCACTACCGTACAGGCAGACTCTAGCTCTTCAGGAGAGACTGCACGAACTTCAACTTCGTCTGCGTCGAGAAAACAAGCACCAAGATGTATTGCTTTTGCTTGAACATCGGCCAGTCTATACACTCGGGCGACGACAGGATGAGCACGACCCAGAAACTGTTGCTGAGAGTACAGCACTACAACGAATAGGAGCGGACGTGGTGGCCACGAAGCGTGGTGGCCAGATAACCTACCACGGACCCGGTCAAATCGTTGGCTACCCCTTGCTCGATCTCGGAAGGACCTCTCCAGCTATCGGAATACGTGATTACATATGCAAGATGCAAACTGCCCTCAAATCACACTTGAAGGAGCAGCATGGCATCGAAAGTAGCCTGAACGATAACACAGGCGTGTTCCTGGACGAGAAGACCAAGATCGCTAGCATAGGCGTGCAGGTGAGGCATCGATTGACCACCCACGGGTTCTCAATCAATGTCACTCCTGAGCCAGTACCATGGTTCAACCACGTTGTAGCTTGTGGGCTGGCGGGCGTACGTCAAGGCAACATCGCAGAGAACACGAGGACGAAAGCGCGCGACTCTGTAACAGTACCGGGGGAGATAGCAGGTTTGGTGCAGCAGTTTGGGAGAGTGTTTGGAAGGGAAATGGAGAAGTTGGAGCTGAGTGAGGAGGAGATTGGGCCAGAGATTGCTGCAGTTGAACAAGAGGCGGAGGCTCTACAGAGGGTCAACCCGTGGCCACGGGCTCCTCTTTCGTACGTTCGATTATCATTAAAGCAAATATTTCAATTTGTTCATCGCTCCTTCATCCTTCAGAAAGTCACAATAATGGATGGCTTCCAACTACATAGAGCGACCTGTGTATCTTATAACAGTATAATACGCAACCAACCGACAAGACTACTCATTCTTAGTCCACGCCGGGATGCAAATCTGCCCTACACAGCAACACCACCTGCACGTCCTTAGCAGCCTTCGGACCGAAGAGATACACACGGTAGGTATGCTATGAAGATCACGTATATGCTGACACGGTAGCGTGTAGACTAAAGCCACAGCCTTCGGCGTACATTGCTCATACTCATTGACCTTCTACAGAATCTACACACACAAACGGTGCTAAGGGAACGTGTATTTCATACTACACCTCGCACATTGAGGACCCTGTACATCGATATACTAACAACATCCGCTGTGTAGCTCATATAGCTGATAGTGCACTGATATCGGAGGTTGTCGTGCGATGGCATGGCGAGGATGCGAACATCTTGGCGTTGGCGGTGGTTGGTCGTACGGGATCTCTCTTGTTATGTAGTTTCCTCTGCTTCTAATCTTTGCTATACGCACTGCAGGATTGGCATAGTTATAAAAGGTATAACAAGACAGGTGAGCATCCGCAGTCCTTCCTCCTTTGTCTACACCACAGCGATAACTTCATGGCCAGAGTACAATTTCTCAACGTCAAATTTCCCCACGCATCCATCTCCAAATCCACCGAAGACGTCCCCGGCAGGCTCTTTGATGCTCCTGACGTGAAACACGTATCGCCAGTCGTCCTCAGGATGCATAGTAATGACTCGCGCCCTGAACTTGTCAGTTTGCGTTTCCGCTCCTTATATCTCAAAGCTTGCTCACCACTAGCATTGTTGGCGGGAAAAATATATATAGTGGGAGATCGTCTACGTTGACGGCACACCCGTAGATAATTCCAGACTGGCCTACATTCAACACGCTGATTCAGGGAGATGGACGTTTGTTGAGAAGGGCGCCAGAGACGAATTTGTTCTGGCGACTCCAGACATCACGAAGCGTTCAATATGGAGGATCAAGTCGCTCGTTGGAGATATAAGAACGTAAGTATGCGATCTCCAGTGCTCAAAATTTTCTCTGAATGAGTAACATGTATGCTTATTTACTACTCACCTACCAGTATCCATCTGGAAGACGACGAACAACTTCTCTGGGGTGTTGTAAGCGATGCTCCTAAAACCAAGGTACGAAGCATAAATGTCTCAAAACAGGGACTATACAGAAGCTGACCTGGTCATACGACTTACAGGTGAGATTGAGTAAGGAAGAGACGAATCCTCGCAATGAATGGAGGGTCATTGCAGCCTAAGTAGCTCGATTGCTCTAGTGATTTCTGAATGAATGTACCATGTATTGCCTCCCGTTATTACATTCTTTTCTTTCAGGTTCAAACCAGCAGATACCTTCGTACCGGAGCTCGTGTACAGCACTATTCCAGTAGTAAGAGACATTCAAACGAATAACTCCTCACCCGAGAATTGTAGACGATGCGCGCATAGCGTTAACAGATTCTCTGCATTCACCATGTGATTCGACGTTGGTCGTTGTCATGAGCGAAGAAGAACCCGGGAGATGGTCTACAACAGTGTGTTGTTGAGTTCATGTAGATACAACCACGGGCCAAGCCATGTCGTACGCACCGTTCTGTACGACACATCGCCCTCTTGCCATCTGACTGCGTCGTGATGCGCCAGCACCACAAAGGCGATTGACTCTCTGATTTCGTACCGTGGCCGGGGCCTTCCAAGACCATCTCCTGGAGTGAAGCCGCTGCAGCCATACAACATCTGGCATAGGCATCTGGGCACATCTCACGAAGTGAGGCTGACCAACAGTTATCGTTTTCGCTCCGCATTTCGACAGCCTTGTAACCCCGCAATCCACCAAGATATAGCTCGGCCAAAGAACAGCAGCTCTCTAGGGCTAAGGCCAGCTCTTCCTGAAAAGTACATTGGTTTTGAGGCTTTGTCATGAGTCGAATGAGGGCACTCACAAGGATATCGCGCATTACCATTCGTTCCTCCACGTCACCTTCAACCGCATAACGAAAATCGAATCTCAAGTTTTGGATGGATCTACAGATGTAGGCCAAGGGGGTCGTAGTTATGAGGGTCGAGTAATTGTCGGCCTCGAGCTTAAAGTCGAACTCCTCTTCTGAGAAGTGATAAGCAACTTTCTTGGGCTTTAATGATTTGATGACGCTCTCTATCATATACAAATCAGCGTAACACCAACTGTATATGTGGAGCGTGTCCACTGGCCCCCGCAGCGCGAACAAATACATATGGGTCAGATTCCCCCGTGACATATTCAAGATGGTTCCACCAAATAGCCCTCTGAGTATCCAACATTTGCTGATGATCGTCCATAGATGGATTGTCCTCGAGAAAGAATGCCTTGACGCGAAGCTCGCGCACATTGGGAAAAGTCTGTACCACGGATCCCACGGACCATGTGTGTGTCCTCGGGTCCTCTTGTTGATTGATATGGAGTCTCCGTACCAGCGGGCACGCAAAGGGGTTAAGAACATCTGGAGGTAGCTCTAAGAACCCTGTAATTTTGACCTCTTCGAGAGTTTCATTGAAGCGTGGGAGGATGGCTAGAGGCGCGTAGCGAACCAGGTCTTTTTCAAGATCGGTGACGATGGCATCCGCTCTACCGTCCATTAGCTTCCGGAGAAGGACTTTCCTGCAAGCCACACATCTGTAACAAGGCACGTCACTGTGGATACTCCCTTCATCCTCCAGTTTTCCTTCCAAGTGGACTTTGGCAAGGCTGCCGATAGGAACGGCCGACAGGAACGTCTCACAGAATGAGCCGTGGTAGAACTGGATGGTAAGCTCCCTGACTGTGCGCAACCTCTCAAGTGCTCGAACTATGGCCAGATGCGGCTCTGTAACGGGAAGACCCTCGACGACGACGAACTCGAGTTTCAAGAGTGAAGTCGCGTGTTCGAGAATGTAGGCGATGAGCAGCGTTTCGACCGTTGGTAAATGAGCTGATGCGGTGATATTATCGCCGAAGTGAAGGTCCGTGAGCAGTCTGAACCGTGTTTCTATGTCTCGCAACATGAAAAGATGGAATGAAAGAAGCTCTGCTGTCGTGTGCAAGCGAACGCCGTTTTGCAGCATGTACCGCACTCCGAAGTTGCGCAGGGAATGGCAGGTGGAGGAAATGGCAACAACATCGTTGCGGTCGATTAATTGGAAGATGAGGTGGTAAATGTCGAGGTTCAAGTTGATTAACATGCCGCCGAGTGCTCAAGCTTAGACTGGCACCGGCAGTTAGGTCAGACGGTGCGATATAAGGCAACATCATACTCACTGCTGATATCACCGAAATATTTGAGAAACAAGCCTAAAGATTTAGAGTTGAGCGTGGATGTCGCTTTATGGTGTATAGTCAGTGATTTCTTACCTCGAGGACGGAGTCGACGTTGAACGTTGACTCGGATATTCAAGTTGAAGCACGCCTTTGACGCCCGACTAATTCAGACAGTATTTAGTCATGTTTGTACCGTGGCCAGCCGTGGCCCGTGGCCCCACGGGGGGCTGTATGCTGGGTTCAAACTACAACTACCGTAAAGCAAGACTGGCCTACACAATGAATTTTGTGTCTTACAGCGCGTTCCTGTCCCTTCCAGCTGAATGAGCGACACTTGGGCCGAACTTGTCAGTCTGACGAGCACTCGTATGAGAGACTCCTAAGTAGTCTCGTGGCATTCTATGTGATGAATTCATACTATGATATCGACAGACTTTACTAGCTTGGAACCAACACGCCGCCCGAGACCCGTAATTACCAGTGACCTTGGCGGAAATCGTTGTCATGAGCGTAGAAGAAATCCTCCGAAGGTCTGGGACCGTACGAGATTGAATCAGCCTGTCTCCCAAGTTATAACGCAATGCTTGAGAAATCAACTCACTCTTCCGTCTGGAATATGACTCTCTCGCCATTCGGTTGCATTTCAATGCACCAAGTCCAATTACAGACCATCTTCTCCCCTATGCAACCGGCAGGTCCCTCGAATGCAAACTCCTCAAGCGCGGTCGCAGCCATCATACAGCGACGGGCGTAAACGTCTAGACAAATCTCATCAAGGTTCTCCGGCCAGTCCTCATCTTTGCTCAGACAGCTTACGGACACTGCCTTGAAACCGCCGACGCTAATTTTCAGTTCGGCTAGACAGGGACAGTCCTTGAAGGCCAAGATAAGGTTGTCCTGGATGAAATGAAATCAGTACTGGCCACTGGTACGAGCCTCTAAATGTAACGCACCAGAGCAGCACGACGTGCTGCTGGACAGTCGGGGGGTTCCGATGGCAGATTATATGTATCAGAGAAGTCGAGGCACAACACGTAGAGGCTTTGATACATCGGGGAAAGCAGCATCTGGAAGCGAGGATAATTGCTGTGCACCATGCCCGCGACGCTTTCACTAAAGTCGTCATCAACGTAATGAAATGCTAGCTTTACAGGATTCGCCAGCTGCATAACTTCATCCAGAAGATGGTCCTGCGCATCGTGCCACATGGAGAGCATCCCAACCGGCCCTTTCAAACCGAAGAGATGCACAACTTCAGTGCGCCCCGAGACGTACTCTAAGTACTTCCACTGGTGGGACAGCTGTCCATCGATGTTCCTTTGGCGGTCCTCAACTTTAGTCTGATCTACATAGAATGCATCAAGGTAGAGCTCCTCCACATTAGGAAAAGCCTGTATCAACGACCTGATAGACCACGGATGTCTCTCGGGATCCTGTTGCTGGTAAAGATGCAACCTCCACACTCCCGGGCATTCAACGCTGATGCACGGGCCAGGTGGCAACTCTAAGTACCCCGCGATTTTGACTTCTTCGAGAGTTTCGTGGAAGCGGGGGAGAATAGCCAGTGGAGCGTACCGAATTATCTCTTCTTCCTGTACGGTTGCGGTTCGATGACCCTCTCGGAATATACCCTGCAGGTCCACTTTGGTGAGCCTGCCGAGGGGAAGGGCAAGGAGGAATTGTTCGCAGAACTTGGGCCAGTAAAAATGCACGCTGAGCTCCTCTAGCGCACGTAGATTGCCAAGAGCTCGACATATTGCAGGTTGCAGCCTTGTGTGGGGATGTTCGGTGACGGAAAACCCGAGTTGTTGGAGTGAGGTTGCGCGTTCGAGTATGTGGGCGATGAGTTGCGTCTCGACCGTCGCGGGGTTGTTCTGCGCCGTGATACTTCCCCCAAGATGTAAGCCTGTTTTCAGCAGCGCATACCTCCTTTCAGGCTCCCTATCCATGAATAGGCAAAACGAGATCAGCTTGGACATCGTGTCCAAGCGGATAATCCTCTGCAGGACGTAACGCACTCCGCAGTGGCGGAGGGCATGACAAGTCGACGCGAGAGCGAGCCGGTCACTGTTGCTGCAAAGTAACTTGAATATGAGATAGTATACGTCGATGTTGATCGACACCATGTTTCTCGCTAACCCAAGAATAAGCAGTTAGTCAGTATGCTAAGGTGATATATGATGGGACTCACTACGCTGAGAAGTCAATAGCTGTTTAGTACCGACAGGAATATAGTAGTCAAGGTATGACACGCCATGAGTTTGGTTAATCACTTACCTTGCGATGACTATGTCCTATCGGGAAGTAAAGACGTTGGTGTGGTCACTGGCCGCCAGAGTCAACGGTTTTGGCGCCCCTACAGGTGTATGTTTGGTCATAAGTATTTGCGCAATCAGTTCCGGAGGTCCAAAGACTTTCGTTGTTTTACTCATAGCGTATACCCAACTCCCGTACTTGATTTCACATCAGCGAAGATAAATTACTAGATTCGACGCAACTATACGCGATGAATGTACAAACCGCACAGTCAAGCACTTCCTATCCGGACCTTTCATGTGGAGGGGTGGGCACAACGCGCCGGCGGTAGGACACGCTCCGGCTTGATTGAGCTCACGTATTCTTCCCCCGTCCAGCATACCCCAGCCATATCACAGCAGGAAGAAAGCGTTGCTTTGGCACGAAAGACGAAAGTCGTGGTGAAGGTCAATCATGAAGAAAGTCATTACTGAGAAGCGCCGATTACAGCAGCCGGGGTTTGCCGACAATGACGCAGGAGGGAAATCATGGCCTCTGCCACCGGTACCACCACGGACAGCCGAGGATGAGCAAATAATGGATGATATTGTGTGCGTACCCACCCACTCACACCTAAAGTTAACCTCGCTCAACGACGATGTTGACCCGCCTACGTGCTCTCGTCCACCATCTCAACCACGCAAAGATGTCTACTGCTACTGCTACGTCTCAAGTGCATAATACGAATGTCGCGTGTTGCACGTTGCCACCTGTGAGGTCGGATTATAAGGAGAAGGGGTTTTATAAGGCTTATGGAGGGTTTGATAAGGTACTGTATGAGAGACGAGAGATTCGAATGATGTGTTTTGCTGACTATGAATGTAATTATGTTGTAGGTTTATGTTGCTGGACCGAAAGAGCCCACTAAACTCGCTTTAATCGGTGTCTTCGACATCTTCGGGTGAGTGCTCTCAAGCTCGTCCATGCGATATCCCGTTTCACAATATCAATGTTATCTGTCAGCTTCAAACCACAAACTCTCCAAGGCGCAGACATCCTCGCCGAAGAACTCAAAGCCCAAGTCCTCCTGCCCGACTTCTTCGAGGGCGACAAACCGTGGGACCTAGACAACTTCCCTCCCAAGACAGATGAGGATAAGAAGAAGCTCCAGGAATGGTTTGGCGGGTTTGCGAACCCTGCGAACCACACCCCGAAGTTGATCAAGGTTGGGCAGGCGATGAAGGCGGATGGCGTGGAGACTGTTGTTGCCTACGGGTATTGCTGGGGTGTGTGACTGAGTTGGCTGATGTGGTGTGGGTGAACTGACTGGGGGTGTGTAGGCGGGAAGGTCGTGATCAAGTCTGGGTCTGAGGAAGGTACTCCTTTTGGTGCTATCTCCACCATTCACCCTGCGTAAGTACAGAGTTGTGGGCACCCTATAAATCACCTATTCATGCATTTCTTTAGGATGCTCGCTTCTGAAGACGCGAAGGAATTGAGCGTCCCGTTGGGCCTCTACCCGAGCAACGACGAGCCCAAAGATGAGGTATGCACCAGCTCTTCACTGCTCGTACTTTTTATTATCGCTCACTACATGACGCGCTCCATCCACAGGAAGAGAAGATCGTCGACATCATCTCAAAGAAGCCCTTCGCAGACAAGAACGATTATGTGCACTTTGACTCGTACGTCTATCTCCTGACCTTCTTTTATAATTCTCGACGCTAATACCATCTACACACTGATGAAGGTTCCATGGCTTCGCTGCTGCCCGCGCAAATCTCGATGACTCAGACAACAAGGCCAAGTACGAAGAATTGTATCGCACTTTGATCAAGTTTGTCAAGAAGCAGTTAGCTTGAGCCTAAGCTTTGGCGTTCTGTAATGAAAACGTGTACTTATTGTAATTGTACGATGAGGAATGGATGGAAGTTGACTTAAGTACACTTCGTCGAAGGAGAGGGTGGGCCAGACAGGGCCTTTTACTTATTCAACGTTTTACCCCCCGCCAACCTCAACCCACCAACTGTACTAAGTAAACCCCAGAACAACATTCTCAACCCCGACCTGTTGTAGAAGACCTAGTCATAAACCCAACTGCTTAATGTTCGCAGAGAGAAGCTCTGACTAATCTACGCTTACTACAAAAATGCGATGTAACACGATCACGTGGAAGACGCGTTTGCATGGGCGTCTTGGGGCTGAAAGAGGAAGTCGTCGTTTCGTGTTCCCTCCTCTCACTCTAGGCCTCGCGATTCTACTCTCACATCCGTAAACGTCATCATATTGGTGAGTTGTTCTGCTATAACTGCCTATTTAGGCAATGCTTTGTCCCGTATGCCCTACATTAGACACTGGACTGGGTGGCTCGGAAGGCTCGCGGGCACCTAGGTGTTGCCCGACGTCAACGTTTCCTCATAGTGCCAACAGGCTACTTACTAAACTCAATAGTCCTATAGCGACACATCATTCAACTCAGAATATTTCTCGGAATAATATCTTAGGCAGAAATCGATCCACTGAAAGACCACGATCTAAACCATCTAAGCCTCTTTCCGAACCAAATCAAACTATCTCTCAGTGATGCCTCCAAGAAGACAAGCTGCATCTACAAACAATGCGCCAGTCACACGTACTCGCTCGACACGCTCAGCAGTGGCAGTGGAGCCTCCAGAACCACAGACTCGAACTCGACATGTTCAGTCTTCCAGTGAAGCACTGGCGGCGCGTATGGCATCGAGGTTGAAGATCAGCGATGACAGGGGAAAGGAGAAGGAGAGGGAAGGAGAAACCACTACGCGTGCGCAGACAAGTCGGGTACCTTCGCGATCTCGGGCAAAGCCAGTCAAGAGGGTCGAGGAGGAAGGAGTGGAGGGCCTGACGGAGATGGTCGAGCGCAAGCTGGTCATTGAGGACCGAAAGGCGGTACCTAGCAGGATGAAGTCAAAGTCGAAGGAGGACATCTGTACAGATGCTATGCTGGCGGTCAACGCCGCGTCCAAGAAGCTTTCTGCGATTATCCAGACAGGATGGAAGGTTTCCGAAAGTGCGGATTTTACTAACGCCAACTCTAAGAAGCACGAAGCAGCTGCGTTGGAGGCTGATGCTCAGTCGGCTGCGATACGGGACGGGCTTGCTACGTTGAGAGAGCATAGGCCGGGAAATGTGGATGTGGAGAGGGCTGCTTGTAGTGCTGTTGGGAAGCTCGTCTCTCTCGAATCTGTGAGTTTTCATCGCGTGTCGATGTGTATCAGTATCATGATTAAATTATATGCCAGTATCAATCTGCTATGCCCATCTTACGCGATATGTCTATGGCCCTCCCTTCGTACTATCCACACTCCCCTTTCGAAATCCCTCCGCTGGATACCCCGCTTGATCTCCCCTTCCTTCCCCTCCCTTCGTCACCAATCTCCTCCAAGGATGAGACACTCCTAAACCTTCTCAGCTCGTTCATGCTATACTCTCTCATAACAAGCGCATACACACTATTTACGCAACTCGACTCATCCGACTCCGCTTCTCCCTCCCTGCACGACTTCACACGCCACCTCCACCACCCTAGTCACAACTCTGCAACTCTCCTCCAATGGCTCCCAATCCTACAGCAGAACACCACCCCTACCTCTACAAAGCACTGGGACGGAACGCTTACACGGGCGTACACAGCCCTCGTCAAAGCCTCCTCCCTCCCTCTACTACCCTCCAAAGCATATATCCTCGAACAATCAACAGACATATTCCGTATCCGGCTTTACGCCCTACTCCTGCTCACGGGCACCTCATCCGATACGATCAAGCCCAATACGTTCTGGGAGCAGTGTGTGAAGTTCAGCGCGGCGTATGTCAAGTCTGTCTTCAGTGCGAACTCCAAGCACGCTTCGAATTCGGAGAGCGAGAGTGAGGTCAAACGAGAAGTGACGCAGGTCATTTTGGACGCGTTTGACGTTATCTTCCGCCATTCGGAGAAGAGAGTGGACAGAGGGGAGTGGATGAAGGGAGAAGGGTTTGTGACGTGGTGCGAGTATTGGATGGATTTTGCTAAGCGTGTACGTTCTTTTCGCCTATTTACACTGCGCATATAAGAACGACCCGCTCACAACAGTTTGATTAGGTCGGAAACCTAGAGACTGTGAAGAAGATCTCGAGGCTGATCAAGTCTACGACCTCATCGTCTCATGAACATCCATCACCGGCAGCAGGCTCTTCAAAGTCCAGTCCGAGTCATCCAGGTATCAGTACGTTACAAGCAGCGAATATTTGCGCGACTCTCGCACAGACGACTGCACATTTTGATCAGCCCGACTCCTCCGGTATGTGCGGCTTCTGTACTTCTTTTCCCTTAATCCACTGACCGACTTTTCCGCTGAAGAACTTGATGAATCGGCGATACAAGAGTCGCTCAAAGCTATCTCGCAGTCAGAGCCATATCTTTTAGTTGTCTTCGGCTCTGCCGACGGGGATGCTTCGCTTGAGAAGGCTGCCACCAAAGTGTGGAGGGCTCTCGAGCGGCTGCGTAGGGTGGCTTTGAAGGTGTTTGAGATGACGTTCACGTCTTCAAAGCAGCCTGGTACGGCGGAAACGTTGACGAGGAAGATCGTTGATGTCCTCTCGAACGTTTCGGCCTCCGTAAGTTCCATCCCAACACCATCCTGCTTACTGTAGTCCACACGCATACATACTTACCTCTTACTTGGCATAGACGGAGACAGGTCACGCCGACCTGCTGACATCAACCCTCGACTCCCTCTTCTCACTCGCAAAGTCAACACTCAGCCCGTCAAAACCCTATTCCATCGACTCGACCTTCCAGTTCCTCCACCAAGGTCTCACTCTCGTGAATGCCTCACCCCACTCTCTTGCCCCACTGGAAAGGGCAAACTTCCTGCGATGCATATCCGGGGCGTTCCACAATCTGGGTGCAACACTGTACCAGGCTGGACACCATTCTCATGCAGTGAGGTTCTTTGAGAAGAGTTGTGGAGTTGGAGAAGAAGCTCTGCGTGTGTATGCTACAACCACAGGAGAGAACGACACGAGTGAGGAGAAGGAGGCTCAGTGGCGGGCGCTTGAGGAGCAGGTGTATAGGCGGTGGGAGATTTTGGGTGTTTGTTATTCGAAGACGGGGGATCGGAAGGTTCGTGTTTCTCGCACATTATTACTTGCCGTTCTAGTTTCAACCGATCTTTGTTTTGGACCAGGCTGCGTACGAGGCGTTCCGCAACTGCATCGCCGCCTACCCATTCCATTCTTCTGCAAGTGGTAGCACGTTCATCGAAAGAACTGGGACATGCAGTCCCATCACGCTCTGGGATGGCTCTCCATCTACCAAGCATATTGCTAGCGTCGTGGACCGCATGACGTACACAGGCGTATGCGATCTCCTACTCCCTATCGAAGAAGTCTCCCTGAAATCCTGGTCTTCTCGTCTTCCTAACGGCCTCAACAAGGAACTCGACAAATTCAGCGTCGTTGGAGCCCTGCTCGAAAGACAGGTGGAGAGCCTTGGGAGTAGTAAGTGGAAGCCGGCCATTCAAAGCGCGATGGGCAAGCTGCTTCAAGATGCGATGAAGGTGTACGGCCGACAGAAGATGCCGATCCGTAAGGCGCGAGTGATCATCAAGTGCTTGGAACTTGCATCTTCCGCTAATGGGAAGGGTCCGTGCATTGTGGATGATATTGAGGACTATGCTCTGGAGGCAGATGGACTCTTGCAGGTTACAGTATGTTTCATTCCTGCAATGACCCAAGGCGCGCACTGATACCTTTCATTTTCAGGACCTCGGGCTGGATACAGGACTCGCCGGATTCTGTGCACAATATCGGGCAGCGCTGAAGCTACGGCTGGCACACTTGATGCACCAGCAGATGCCGACATCACAAACTAGTAATTCTCGCATAGTCGCATACGTGGAAGACGCTTGTGGTATACTGAAAGGTATCTTGTCACCACTTCCGAGACAGTCCTTGGCCGGTACTGCGTCGCCTCTTGCGAGTAAAAGTCGAGGAACTCGGAGGGCCACGGGGAAACGGCAGGCAACTATCTCAAAGGCAACGTCTACGAGAACGAGAGGACGAACGGCGAAAGTCGCGAGTGCGCTTCCCGTCACACCTAAAGCTAAACCTCGTAAATGTGAGTGCACTATAAGTGTTCATCTATGTCATAATCGTCGTCTTATGCAAACTCCAAAAGCAACGTCTGCTATGCCCCAATCTCCGCTACCCCGTCTTTCATTCGGCGTGCCATCAACACTGGAATGCGCGCCTGCGTTGTTAGATTTATTACAATCTACGGCTCATTTGCTTGGTCTACTGGGACATATCGTTAAGAAGGTTCAGGTTCTGGCGATCGGACGGCGGATTAGCGAACAGTATCTCGAGAGTCGACCAGATGGTACGTCTTACATTCAATCTCCCTGGACTTATGGCCCATGTCCTTGAACTCCTCGTAGATTACATCAAGTTCTCCACGGAAGTCGCGCATGAATACGTGAATCTCGGAAAGACGAGCAAGGCTGCAAGTATATACGCACACACGTGGAACGCCATGCATAACAACCTTCGCGTCAGCGATGAATCCCGAGTGCTGTTCCTCCTGAGGTACTCGGAGTCGCTTATTTCTTTGGGAAATGTCTTGAAGAGGTGAGTTCTTCGAAATAAAGGTTAGCTATAAACTGACTCTCTATTTTAGTTCGACGTCCTATACAGAGGCATATAGTATAGCGCAGGCCATCGACGTTGACGAGAAGAGCCTTCCTTCCGCCCAGCGCGTCTTGACGCGAGCGGCTCTATTGGAACGAGCTGCTGTCGCTGCGACAACGTTCTCCCTCATTCAATACACACGGGTGCGTTTATTTACATACGTGGTCATTAAAGTATTCACACTTTGTCTAGGATGATCCTGTGGCCTCTATCAATGGTCTGCTACAGTCCCTGCGACTATGGAACCGAGCATTTGATACCCTCTCTCGACTGGCTCCTCCTTCACCTTCTAAAGATCCCAACGAAGACAATCCATTCCTGCAAACCGAGTCAAAGCCAGCTAGTCCCAGTACCGACAACAGTCTCTTCCTGAAGTTACCCGGTATGAGCGGGATTGGCTGGCGTATCGCTGAGGGATTGTTGAACACTCTGTTCTCACTGACTCGTGCATACGTCTCACGAGGCTCCCCGCGGGAGGCTGAATTCTTTGCTCAACAAGCCAAGGATCTCTCGTTGTCGTTGAACATGCCAGCGATGGTTAGCCGGGCATTCTCTCGCCTGGGTGAGATCTACTTGCATCTCGGCCAACTGGAGGATAGCCATACTTGCCTTGTCGAAGCTGCAAAGCTGGTTTCTGACGCTGGGGGCCCTGACGCAGCTGAGATTCGCAGGCTTCGTGCTGAACATAGCAGAGTGAATGAGAACAAGAAGGACGCACGGCAACTGTACGATGAGGCGATCGTCATGCTGGAAGAACTTGAGCAGCAGTTCACGATTATAGATGGACATGTCGTTGGGTATGTTTCAATTCTCAGTTTCAATACGACACATTTTGTTTACGTGTAACACTCCAAGGAAATCTATGGAACTCTCATCGAAGACACCTACGACCTCTGCCAATGAGACACTGGCCCCAAGCCTGCTTTTGTCGATTCTTCGTCAGAATAGTGCGTAGGAAACGTTTCTCCAAAGCACAGTGCTTAATCTCCTTCACAGTCGTTATGCTTCATGCTGAGGGGGGTGAATACCAACAGCTGCTTGAGCGTCTTCGCTCACTGCCGCCTACCGCAGAGATCAAGGTTAGTCTACGTCATAATATCTACATGTGTGTGCTCACACATCTCCCAGGCCGAAGAGAGCGCGCTCATGGCGAAGCTCAAATTGGGAGATGTTTATGGTCGGTTCCAAGCGGACATGTTCTTGAGCTCTCTGGCAGAATCCGGTGAGTCCCGCACTTGAGCCTATGTGGGTTCATGCGAGCCCTAATCGACATATAGCAATTACATTGCCTATGGGTATGAAGAGGCAGAGGAATTCCGTCTCGGCTAGCACTCAGGAGATTCTCTCGATCTTGAATCAAGCTGAGAAACTATTCTGGTCAGACCTCGCACTAGTGGCAAAGCGAGGGAATGTGTTTCATGTGAGGGATGCCGCCGTCTCATTGGCACTCATAAAAGCGTTCCAAGATACACTAGGCAAGACCGGTTCAGATGGTCCCACTCTGGCAGCGTCTCTCTTGGGTGAGTGAAGGGTGATTCTACGCCCATCAAAGCTACTAGCTCATTGCCGCGATAGATCATTCGACAGCGATCACTCTCCGCCGAGAAGTGCTAGAAGTCGTACAGTACAAATTTGGTGACCCTAACGATCACAACGATCTCCAATGGCCATTGGTTACTCCGAGTGGCTCTCCGATGTCACCGCCGAAGCATCGCAAACGGACCCGTTTTGTTTCTTTCGACTCTGACGACGAAGAGTTGCCTACTGAAACGAAGCAAAGCATGTTGGCAACGTATTGGCAAGCTTTGGCAAAGAAGTATCAGGAACAGCCCTACGACTCTTCGAACTTAGCGAAACCACGGGAGATCCCGCTACCTGTAAACTGGACAGTCGTCAGCATCAGCGTCACAGAGGACAAGAACACCATGTTCGTCACTCGTCAATGCGCAAACAAAGAACCCTTGATATTCTATATTCCTTTGAAGGAACGTAGGGATAGCGAGGATGAAGGATACCTCAGTTTTGACGACGCACTCGCTGAGCTACGTGAGATCATCCGTCTTAGCGATGAGGGAACGAAGGAGGCTGCAAACGTCAAGAGTCGGGAAGCTAGGGCTGCGTGGTGGGCGAATCGTTCCGCTCTAGACACACGCATGAAGCAGTTGCTTGATAATATAGAGTTCTGCTGGCTGGGTGCCTTCAAGGTGCGCTGTAACCGTCGACCGATACGCGTTGGTGCTTACCGTCGATGTAGACAATTCTCAGTTCGCCGAAACATATTCCCAGAGACGCGTTGGATGACCTGAGAACGCGCCTTGAGAGTATCTTCGACCGGAGCATCGTTATTCGCGATCGAAAACAGGCCATTTCAATAAGTTTGGACGATTCGCTCATGGAATGCTTCGCAAACCTCTCGCCCAAGGCCCGTGATGAAGAGTTTGAAGACCTCGTCTATTTTATTCTAGACCTCTATCAGTTCCACGGTTTTCCGATCGCAACCGCGGAACTTGATATAGACCAGGTAGTGATTGACTTCCGCTCTGCGCTTGAAGACCATGCTGCGAAATATCGTGGGCGTATCATTCCTCAGCCGGACTCACATATGTTCCTTGTATTGGACAAGAATGTACAGGGGATTCCTTGGGAATCCATCCCCATCTTACGAGGTCAAAGCGTTAGCCGTATTCCTAGCATGGACTTCCTACTGGACCGTCTCCGCTATGCCAAGAACGTGCGAGGGCAGAGTGATAGGCCTATCGACAGACTAGTCGTCAACCCCCGTGAAACGTTCTTCGTTCTCAACCCTAGTGGTGACTTGAAGAATACAGAAGGACGCTTCGTGAACTGGCTTCAGGATATGAAACAAGTCGGGTGGTCTGGTATCGTTGGCAAAGTTCCGAGCGAACTACAATTTGCAGACGCGCTCATCACGAAGGACTTGCTGATGTGAGTACACGAGCGTGTAACATGATGGGCTATAACTAACAACCTTCTCAGTTACTTTGGTCATGGCGGTGCCGAGCAATACATTCGCTCACGGAAAGTCAGACATCTCCCGAGATGCGCGGCGACCATGCTCTGGGGGTGCTCATCTGGAGAGCTGAAGGAGATGGGTGACTTTGATCGCGCAGGAACTCCGTATAATTACATGCTTGCAGGCTGGTCAGTCACTTACTTTTCTTCACATTGTGAGGCTTACACTCACTCTTGTACGATAGCCCTACTCTGGTCGCAAACTTATGGGACGTCACAGATAGAGATATCGACAAGTTTTCCCAAAGCGTGTTCGACAAGATGCATCTGACCGCTGACGCCGTTGGTGCCTGGAATCTGCATACGGCCGGCGACCAAGATCGAACCTCCATTGTCACAGCAGTCGCTGAATCAAGAGATGCGTGTAAACTCAAGTACCTCACCGGCGCCGCTCCTATTATCTACGGAATTCCATTCTACCTCTAGACTCTGTTTTTCGATGTATGGTTGTATATCTAGTTTTGTGCCTGTATCACTGTCCCACTATCATGTCTCAGCTATCATTCACACTCACGTCTCACAACATCATTGTCAAAGTTGCTTCGATGAATCGTGCTGCCGTCCCTATATCGGACTCGTCTGCTAGAGCGGTTGATGTAAGGAGCTTTACGATGCGCAGCCGCTTCCTTGCTCTCCATACGATGATCCATTGGCCACGCAGGTAGGACTCCGACTCTTGGAGGTGCACGTTTTGCCCCTGTACAAGCATTTTCGAGCTCATTCAGATCACTGTGACCATATTAGTTGAATACACACGAGCTGCCTCCGAGGTCACCGACCGTCTTCGGGAGAGGCGCGGGTATGTTTTCTGACATAGAGATTCACAATTTTCTGCCATTGAATCTTGCCACGGTACAGACCAGTAAGTAGCCGATTGTACGTAAGTTAATTCTTTGTGCATAGCTCATTCCCAGAGCACATTTTTGATAGCGAGTTCCGCACCTTGTCCGTTCGTTCGTTTTCGATGACCTCGGCGCCGTGCAATGCGCGATGGACGCCTCACTTTAGGCCTGGAAATTCATGGCCAAGCGTATAAAAGATGAGGGCAAGGGCACTAGGAGGACTTCAGCATCGGTCGCAAGTCCCCTTTGCAGACAGATCCTCTAGCTCACCTCTCAGACACCATGTTCGCTCGTCGCACTCTAGTAGCTCTCGCCCTCGCCGCCGCCATCTCCGCTTGTAACGGTGTTGCTGGTAAGCAGGGTATCGTCCTCATACTATCTAAACATATGCTTACTGGCACAATACTTGTAGTCTTGCCTCGCATGGCGGTCCCTGCTAATTGTGCCCGCGCGTACACCGTGGTTTCTGGCGACTCCTGCAATGCTATCTCGTTCAAGGAGAGCGTATCCTCGTGAGACCCTTTTATCTGGTGCTCGCATGTATGCCAAATACTTAGTCAATATACCAGGTTCCAATTGGCTCTAGTCAACAGCGCGATCATCGACCCCGCCTGCGACAATCTCTTCCCTGGCGAGGTTAGTGGGAGCGAAACGTCAAGGAAGCACTTACTCACAAGTTTTGTCTGTCTACAGGCCATCTGTCTTGGTCTTACCGGCCAAGATTGCGACACTGTTCGTGTGGTTGAGTCTGGTGATACCTGCCTGGCGATCGCCGCATGGGCTGGAATCCCCTTCAGTACTTTACTTGCTAACAACAAGAACGTCGATAACTCCTGCAGCAACTTAATTCCCGGGGAGGTGAGAGACTCACATAATATTTATCTGACTCCTGCTAATACGACCTTCCCAGGTTCTTTGCGTTGCCCCCAATGTGATCCCTTACTCGATGTAAGCTCCAGCATGGCTAGAGCAGATCATGAGCGTCCGTGAATGAATATAACACATTTGACTGGCTAAGAGATGTGGGTACGCATAACCACCAGAGCTGCCGTGAAGTAAGAATCTTCGCCACATGAGCGCTGAACATGTGGGCCGATTACGAGAGACAAATGCTCGAGAGTGGCACAAGGCTGTCAGTTCTCCCAGTTATTTCATGGTAAGGGCAGTCATTACCTTGTAGTCTGCGTCAGCAATCATATAAGTCGAATCGGATTGATAGAGTACTTACTTGGCCATAATATCCCCAGCACCTCATGCGATAAAAACACATGATTCGATGATTCAATTGTGATGAGGACTTACTGTAGGTGTACAGCAGTATGCGTCAGTAATTAAGGGCGGACTGGTATCGGACGTAGATCAACGAAACTTTAAGAGTATGTCTTAGCCCGGATTTTCAAGGCTATCGGGCTCGTTCAACATATTCCGGAGCACCTCAGTAATACGCTTATGAAGCCCTCCTGAGAGCATATCAGCGCGAGCAAGAAAAAGACTGCTTCGACATACGCACTCGCTCGATTAACAGCTTTCAAGTAGTCTTCATTAGCCTGAGTCATCTCTTCCTCGAGAGATTTCAGCCTCGTTGCCTAATGACCCCTAGTTAAGCTAGTGAAATGAGAAGTCTAATATCGTTGGTTTACCTGAACTTCTTCCGGCTCTGGGACAGGCAGGGCATTTATTAGGTACTCTACTTGCTTAGCCTTCACCATTAAGTCGTGAACGAGTTCCTTCTTGTTATCTGCAAAATCCCGAACGTGGAGCAGCGTATCAACAACACGAAATAAGATACTCTTACCCTCGAACACATCCGGTGGGTCAACTTTCTCGGGATTACGTTGTTTGGTAATTGGCACCTCGGGGCTAACTTGTGCAAAGTTTGCCTTAGAGGTTAGATAGGCAACACTATTTGACATTATCGTAAGTAGCTACGGCCGTCCCATGGTGAGATGCTATATGCACATCTGAATTGTGCAAACGAAACTGACCTGTTGAATCTCATCTTGCAGTTGTGTGATGCGATCCATATGAGACAATTCCTGCAGCATGACGCTGCTTTCGCGAGCAGTCCTTTGCCAAAGCGACTGCGGTAGTGGTAGCACAAACGAAGTATAAAGAGGCCGCACTGGGACTCGAACTTCTCTCCCAGGGCGTCATTACCATCACCGGCAAACTCCGACACGTATAAGAGGGCGCTTCTCAGTCAGAGTTTTCTTTATGATTAACCCTCACCACGGCTTTCGTCTTTGTGGCAAAGCAACTCTTTCTGTTCTGCTACGACATGGCTGGGGTATGCTGGAGGGGGAAGAAGAATACTAGAGCTCAATTAAGCCGGAGCGCATCCTACCGTTGTGACCACCTCTCCGTATGGAAGGTCGGAATAGGAAGTGCTTGACTATGCGGCTCGTACATTTCTATCGTATCTTGTATATATTGGTGTTGAATACAGTAATCGTTTGACTAGCCCAAACCAGTTTTGACCATGCCACTAATGAATGGCTCGCTCAACGAGCAGCAATGTATTAACTCAATGACGACGTTCAGCTTGATATGTCCAGTTTACTCCCAGAATTCTTTCACCCTTTGTCAATCTAGCCATACCGCAGTGATCAATTTTTAGCTTGTAGGGCTTACTCTGCCTAGCAGGTACGAGCACTTGCAAACTTAAAGCACTTATCGAAGAACTAACCGACGGCGACATAATCAGGTACGAAAGATGTTTAGATTCCCTTTGCCTGTTCTTCTCATATTATTCCACCTAGAATGTAGACAAGGCACCGGATGCTGAGGCTCTGTTTGACACTTATTCATGGATGTAGGCTATACGAAAGGCTACGAGCAAACGATTGTGACAACGGAGCCTTCGAAGTTTGAGCGAGGTGACTATGTAAACACGGCCAAATACTCAACTGCGGGCGCTATATCGTCGACATCAGCGGCCACACCGACTTCATTGCTTCCCAACAGCGATGCTCGATGCAAGGTCAGTAGCTAGTCAATCTTATGAGATGATACACTGAAAACTTATCTATGCTCCTACCAGCCAGTTGTCTACTTCTCGGCCGTGAGTTCCATCGTATGCTTTGTTAACTTGGTGCTTATGCTGCAATATAAACTGACTTGACTGTCATAGTTAACTTTTAATAATATGCCAGTCAATGTCGATGTATACCACCTCATATTCCAGTTACTTCAAGACAACAGTGACACACTTGCTCTCACGTCGACCTGCCATGCCCTACGGCATTGCAGAGTGCGCTATGTGCTGCAGAGGACCATCCACTTGAACACGACGAACAAGCTGGTCTCTTTTTGTTCATTCATGGACAGAGATCCTGAGCGGAGATTCGGGCTAGTCAAGAAATGCCTGCGATTTTCTGAAGGGATCACGGCGTTGGACAGTCCCACGACGGTTGAAACGCAACTTATCGCCTACATACTCGAACGCGCGACGTCACTTGAGGAATTCGAATTCTATGCAGCTTATCCTGTCGCAAGGCTACAACCCGTAATATTCGGAGCCCTTGGCAATCTGTGTGCGCTGAAGGAGCTCACACTATATTTTCACAGGGCCCCGTTGTGCGAACAGTTCCTCTTGGCTCTTCCTCTCGGCAGCCTCACCAAAGTGGCCTTGGAGGGTGATGCTAACCACTTCCGCGAAGAAAATGCAATGCGCTACGAGCCATTGGCTGTTCTCCCCGCTTCTACGAAACCCTCGAACAAGACATGATCGTTGGATACTTACAGTTACCACCCGGCCTGTGCATAACTTTTGAATGCGCACGGGTGTGGAGACTACATGTTGACCAGCAACAGGACCCTGCGAGGCATGCATGGTCCATCAGGTCGCTGATACAGACTTTTCCAAATATACGGGAACTATACCTTGACACGTATTACTTAGACTGGGCTGCAGATGAAGATCGTCAAAGGAATATCGACGCACAGCTGTACCGACAGTAGGACCACCTGGAGTATGTCTCGGGCCGTACCGAAGAGCTGTATCTTTTGGGGTTGAAAGGGACGGTCGGGAGATCTTATAGGAGAAGTTATGCAGCTGGTGAAACCTGTGAAGCTTGCATTCCATCGATTCGACGAGGACTTTGAATACACGATCTCGGAGAATATACTTGGTTATCCCTACTTCCAGGATCTACTTTCCCCAATGTATCACAGCCTGTACGCGTTGAACCTCGAACTCTCGATATATATAACAGCGGGCCCACTCACGGAGTGTCCAGAATCACTTCGTGCTTCTCTCGTACGTGTCATTCCAGAGGTCCTCTCATCCTCCAAGGATCAGTACTGATCACTATCCAATTATTTTCACGTAGGACGACCTTATCTTATCCCTCAAGAACTGCCCCTCTCTAGCCGAGCTGAAACTGGGGATGTGTCAATGTGGTCTCCAGGCAGTGTCGATGAAGACCCCGCGCAAAGATGAAGATTGGCCGGACGTCCTTGACGAGATCTGTCCGGACGTTTATGCTCGTCGTTGTATGATGGCTGCGATTGCGCTCGAGGAGTTTGTATTCGAGGGACCTGCCGGTCGCATGGGGGAGGAAGAGATTGATAAATGGTACTGGCGCATTGACATGCTACCGGGTGGCAAGAGAACGATCCGCCGTACGGAAAGGTGAGCCTGCTTTCAAGAATTGCATCGAAACTCGGAAGGCAAGCTGACTGCCAGTATACGGCTCTAGACCGTCGGAGGATTTCTTCTTCGCTCATGAGAACGAAAATCGTCAAGGATACAATGGTGATGTATTAGTTACCCTCGGACAGGTTGAAAGGCAGTGAAGGGTATCGTAGGCATGGATCTGTTACGAGTAGTAAGTGCTGATAGTTTGTACTTGGAATTTCGTATGCGGACTTTGCTGTCCCAATTTAAGTCCCTCAAGTTATAAGATTTGCGGACTAATCGTAGTACAGCTTCAACTCCAAGTTCAACTTCCAGCGTCGATTTCAGACATCCAATCGTTGATGGGCCATGGTCGTACAAACACAACCAAACATGGTCTGCTGAGCTCTACACGTGATGATCTAAATACTAGCGCCCCGAGGTTTCTGAGCGCTTACTCAGCTTGCCTCCTCCCGCCAAGTAGGACACTGTCTTTGCCTTTACATCTCGAAGACACTCCTCTTTTCAGACAACTTTAGTGCAAGACATGGGTAATGATGGAGGAAGTATCCCAGATAGGCGGGACTTGGTGAAAACTAGGCCAAAGGTGAGTATATGCATTGCTCAATTCAGCCACCGGCTCATGTGCTCGTAGGCAGAACAAGCGGACAAGGCTAATCAGACGAAAGCAAGGTGGTTCTTCTGCGCTCTGTCCAAGGTAGTTACAATGTCTATTTGCTTCAATTTTGGATCTAATTTGCTATCCAGCGGCCGTTGCAAGAGCCTATCGTGTCTTGTGCGCTAGGAAAGCTGTATAACAAGGACGCCATCATTGAATATCTGCTTGACAAATCTGCGTACGGTGACGGAGAGGATATATGTGGGCATATAAGATCATTAAAGGTGTGTTCTCGTCTGTCATTAATGTTGCGCACGATGGCTCATGCGACAAGTAGGATGTTAAGACTCTAAAGCTTACTCCTAATGCCGCATATACCAGAGGCCAGAGTGATGAGTCGACTGAGAGAGCGCAGTTTATCTGCCCTCTTAACTTGAAGGAAATGAACGGTTCACAGCCCTTTGTCTTCCTTTGGACCTGTGGCTGTGTATTCTCTCAGGCCGGCTTGCGCGCAGTATCAAGCACTCCACCTCCGAAGGACGACTCTGGTAAGCTGGAAGACGCCAAGGACACGGGCATCACAGACTCAGGTCCTCAGCTTGATATCTGTCCACAATGCGCGACGAAATACAACCGAGCCGAAGACGTCATGTTACTCAATCCTCCGGAGGAGCAACTCAATGACCTAATTGTCGCTATGTACAAGAGGCGTGCATCCGAGCCGGTGAAGGCGAAAGGGAAGAAACGTAAGGGTGCAGTCGCTACATCTGACTCCGTGGAGCCTCCGACCAAGAAGAAGAATGCTTCTGGGTCGCCTGCGCCAACTATCAACCCTAATATGGCTTCAGCGAGCAGAGCCGTCGCTAGTAGCCTGGCACAGGAAGAGGCGAAGCGGAAGGCGAACATGAGCGATGCCGTGAAATCGTTATATGGCCCCAAGGATGGTGTCAAGAAGAAACAGACCTTCATGACCATGAACACATTTACACGAGTGAGTTGTCGACATCGTCTGAGGCGATCAAGTGCTGACGAAACCAACCAGTACGCCTAATTTTCTTTTCGATCAAGCCGTTGTGTAGCATATTATTGGATCTGTATTATACTTGCTCTTTTTCACTAAGTTTGACTTTGGGATACGCCCGAGCTTCCACAATATTCCGTTACCGTTCGGATCCAAACTCTGTCTGGTGGTCTCAGGCATGGCATTTTCCTCCTCCATCGACGGTCGACGTCACTAAAGCGTTCACTAGATCCTTATTGAGAGCAGGTCGCTATGCAAACCACCGTCAATCATATATTGGAGTCTTTATATGTATCAAGTTACACAATTCACACAAGCAGCGCGAAGGTGCTATCCATCCATCTTCAATACATGCGCTCAATCAATTGGGGACCTTTTACACACATTCATGTAAGATGGCCCTCTCTCCTCTCTCTACCAGCTCGCTCAGCGGTGATCTCAATCCATATTGTTCCGAAGCTAACTCCGGACTTTACTTGCGGAGACACATTTGACGCACGGCCGGTCTCGGAAAGTCCATACACATTCCTCGAAACATTGAGAGCGGCCAGTGCTTCGTCCGTATCCGTAAATTCCTGCGCATATCAGCCAATGCACAGTCATCCTTATACATGTTCCAGCGTGCTGAGGTGTTAGCGCGGTTGACTGTATTGCGGAGGAGCATAATCCACGATACCAAGCTACAACCACCGGCACTCGCAGACTCCAACGTATCATTCCGTGACTGGCCACGAACATGAATTCATTCAAACCATGCTTCGGCTACACGGTGCCCCTCTCCCGTCATTGTCCTGGTTTCGCCTTACTTACTAAAGTCTCTTTCATTTGATGTGTTTAGAATGCTAAGCGTGCAGAGTGAGATTCAGACTCAGATAAGGCCTTCCGAGCTGCCTTCAACACTATCTGCAGCCGCACTTATGTGCAATGACATACCGGTGATTTCTTTGTCCCGCCAGTCGGTGTTCATTATCATACACGCCCTCGAGTACGGTCCAGTATATATAACCACCTATACCTTGGGCATACCGTAGCTCAGCAAAGCACTTCACAGCCGTCAAATCTCACATCCTCATACTACCATGGCTGTTACTGACGCGGTTATCCTTCCCCGCTGCCGCACAATCATCATGGACATCGGAGACGTTCTAGTCACCATGTCCCTCAACACTACCACTACCATTCCTCCGAAAACCCTCCGCGCCATCCTTTCCTCTCCTACCTGGGCTGCATACGAGTGTGGCAGACTGACCGAGTCAGAATGCTACCACCTTGTCGCTGAAGAATATGCGCTTGGTGTGGAAGAGGTTACCCGTGCCTTCAACCAAGACGTCCGCGGCTCCATCACACTCAATCAACCACTCTTCGCCTTCCTTCGCCAGCTCAAAGGCGAGCTTGGCCCTTCCCTTCGACTTTGTGTGATGTCCAACATCTCCCAGTCAGACATCGACCTCATAGCCGCGAAACACCCCAAAGAATGGTCACTCTTTGACGACCTCTTCCCCTCCTGCAGGGTGGGCGTCCGAAAGCCGAGCCTCAGCTACTATCAGCAAGTACTAGAAATCATAGGTGGCGACCCTAAGGATACCGTGTTCGTCGACGACAAGGCGGAGCATGTCATGGTCGCACAATCCTTTGGAATGCGCGGCGTTGTTTATAGCCAGCTGGAGGACTTCCGTAGAGCGATTCGCTCTCTTACGTGCGATCCTATCCGGAGGGGCATCGACTTCCTGCGTACTCATACGTGTGGATTCGACTTTGCGGCATCAGGCATGCTGGGCTTCATAGATGGCCTCACCCTCTTACTAGCTCAAGACGGCCTCAAGGAAAAGTGAGGGGTTTCCTAATCATCATGAACGGCTACTAACTGTTGCTATCACTTATCAGAGGCTTCGTAGGTCCTACGAATCTATCACACCAACATCAAATTCCATTGCCGTCTGGTCCGTCTTTAAACTTTATCGTGCCAATTTCAGTCCTGACGGATGTGTCATTTCCTAGCGTCACTGGCGAATGTGGATACAACTGCTCTCATGCTGTTCCATGAAGCGCAACAGCAAGATCAGAAATTCCTGCACGCCACTTTGGACGCAGTTCTCGAGCATCGCGACGACGACGGGATCATCCGAGTGCGTTCCATAGATCTTATGCCACTCATGGAACTAATATGATGTTATTCACAGACCTTCGTTGACACACGATGCGGAAGGCTAGATCCAGTCATCTGCGCCAATGTACTGGCCTTATTCCACTTGCATGGACGCGGCTCACAGCTTAAGGACACGGAGACTTGGGTCTGTAACACATTGAGACATCGCAGTTACCTCGACGGTACACGCTACTACCCATTGCCTGAATCTTTCCTCTACTCCGTCAGCCGTCTCATCAAAGTCTGCCAAGACGGAGCCCTGAGGAAGGTCCTAGAGCCACTTCTCAAGGAGCGACTCCAAGAGCGCATCGGACTACCCTCAGACATATCTGCGCTGACCCTACGCATTGTTGCATGCGCTGCCGTCGGCATTTCACCTGCCACGGACGTTCAACAGCTGCTGTCCTTGCAGCTGGAGGATGGCTCTTGGACATCTCGGAAGATTGATCCGTCGGCTTCGAACATAGGGGGTCGGTGCATTGCGACTGCATTGGCTCTCAAAGCCGTCGGTACCGTCGTCGAGAGTAGTTCAAGTTCGTAGTTCATCCTATTGATTCCGCCCTGAGTCTCCTGATTACCTTTCACGAAAGCGTCATAGAGTAGATTAAAGTTATCAGCGCTTACGCAATAATACCTCATTATCCAACCAAAAGAGTCCGATCACTCCGAATCATCATGGGACTTGTTCCGAAAGTTGCCATATTCTGCATGGTCTGTTTCTGTTTGCGCAGTTCCTCTTTTCATCTCATCGCTCATCCTTGCTGTGCTTTGTGGGGAAGCTGTGGCTGGGAAGTAGCGGACGGTACCGCCAAGCTAAGAAGCCGGAATACGCCTCGGGTCCGGGCACGAGGGCATTGTGGCGTTGTATGTACCGCGGGCAAAGCTATTCTTGTGTGGGATAGAACGGCGGAAATCGCCTTTTGGAGCAGTTCTTCCCGCGCCTCGACCCCCTTGGGAGTTCTAGCGTGACCGTGTCCATTGGGAACGGAAGCCTGGAGCTGCTTGTCCTTGTGACCAGGCGATGCGCTGATCCCGTGTTTATTTACCCTTCGCCTCCTTCTCTTTCAACCACCACCACCTCCCACAACACGATGACGACCACAAGAAATCCCGCCCACGGTTGCCCGGGTCATGTCCACTTCGACGACGAATGCGTTCTTATACCCGACCCCGTAGCGCAGTCGCGCATGCCTCATCTCGTCAAGAAATCTTACTCTCTTCCTCTTTGGAAGAAGAGATCTGGCTCCCAGCAGCCTTCTAGCGACGGGGAGCAAGACTGTGCCATAGCCGCCAGTCCTCCCAAAGACACTATGACGATCACTGTCCCCCTTCCGAGGTCCGTTCTCAGTTCTACTTGAACATACTATACCTACTATAACTCTCGTGAAACAGTTTCGCAAGGTCTCGCTCCCCCACGCGGAGCGAGTACCAGCACCAGCCCCTCGTCTCATGCATGGTTCACGGAGACCACCATCGCCAGAGGCAGCACGTCAGACGGCCCTCATTACCCCTTCCCTCTCGTCAAGAGGCCGTGATCGTCCCTCTTCGTCCTTGCTGCGCAGAGTGCTACCACATCACGGAAGAGTGCTTGAAGGAAGGCGACGACTGGCAGGAGAAGTTCACACGGGGGGCTCGCAGGCGCAGGAACTCCAGCGCCGACGCCTGCCAACATCGCCATGTCCAGCGCCATAGGACCGTTCGCGATGATCTACCAGGCTTTGGCGCGATCGTCTCTGTCGACGAGGTCGACAGGCGGCACGGCATCAGCAGGACGGCGGCCACTGCCAGCGCGCTCAGCCCCGACGATTCAGACGAGGAAGCTCTGGCACCGTCGCTCTCACGTACAAAAGTGTCTGACACTGCGCTGACACCACCGCCTGCTGCGATCGGAGAAGTCGAAGAGGAAGAGGAAGAAGATGATGAATTCCCTTTCCCGCTCACGAGCGCATCGACTTCTTGTGCACCGCTCACGGTCGAAGATCACTCCCACGCTCCTTCTTCACCTGTGCTCTCCGACGCTCTCGCCGACGCATGTCAACTACCACAACATTTGGAGAGCCAGACCACCGAGCACGGAGACAACAAAACCATTCGGAATCGTGAGACTGTGTACTACACGCCTGACAGCTCTCCGATGCTCGAATCAGACGAGCCATCCCTCATCTACTCTTCGCCTTCCCTTTCAACCGACAAGGAAGACACAGTCGTGATTGACACTCCGAAGACTCCGCCGCAGACGAGTGCCATCCCCATAACCGGGACGTCTGCCCACCACAAGGCGTGGTACTCAGACTTCACGCTATCCACTCTCGACATCTTGCACGACTCGTCCGACCTCAGCCGCACACGTTCACGCTATAGCACGAGCACTGCTAGTCCCGAGTTGACGGATTATGTGCCGACGCTGGTGGCTTCGACTTCACCACGGAAACGAAATTTCCTACAGAGTCTTCCCAGTCCGAGTTCCTTCCTGAAGGTCGGTACGGACGTACTGAAGGGGATGGCTGCGCCAGGCACGATATCCGGTGCTTGTGTGTAAACCTCGGTCTCTTCGCCTTCCCTGCATCCTTCTCTTCCCTTGCTGTCCTCCCTTCGCTCAAATCATTGCTTCTCCTCGGTTTTTACGTGCTACTGTTGTACCATATAATCAACTACCATTCCCACTGCATTTCCTGTACCTTCTTAACTATACCCTCCGCACATCCAGCTTCTGTTTTTTCTCACCGTCATTTCCCTCCCTTTATTCCCCATCACATCTCCCAATGTCAAATCACCATCCATGTCACACTACCGGCTTCACCGCGGCTCTCGGCCTCATTGCAACCCAAAATTGGCCATGCTTTCTGGCTTCGATTTTGTACTATCATGTATACTGATTCTAATCCGTTCTGTGTACTCTATTTCCTCTTTCGCCTTCCTGATGTGTACCTGGATCTCGAATGTGTCTGTCTACTTTGCGCGTGTGTATTAATCGTAGTGTTTCCAATGCCTGTCTTGCTTTTGCCGTCGCAGAAGTAAGGCGGGCTATCGAGTCTTTCAACAAGCATGTTTTTAAAGCCAATTTATTGCCGGTGGACTATGAACGTGGTGTGTATGCACGGCTCGTGTCTACTAGCTATAGTGGTAGTCAGGAAGAGACTATGCCACGCATCGATTCTGAATACAACTGCCCTCGATACTCGTTGAGTTCTCTATCAAGGCTCGGACTCTACACACTGACTACGTATGTACGCTATGGATAGTTATGCAGTGAAGTCCTCGAACTCATCTATTAACAATCATAAGCGTCCGTATTAACCGAAAAACTACATTTGTCGTCCGATCTGTATGACGGTCTGGCGAGTTGAACCAGCAGTAGCACTGTAGCGGGATAGGACGATTGTCAACGCATGGTTTCTTGGAAAGTGGGATGCTTACCTTTCCAGTTCGTCTCCGGCGCTGTGAGCCTGATGGAATACTGTTATGATCTCCGAGAATTGGGGATAACCGCTAATGAATTTACATGGACTGAGTATACCCTCTAAGACAAAGACAATAATGTCTGCCTCTGACGAGGACAGACCAATCAGTCATGCCTGGGAGGGCTCAGAACCCCACAACCGCTGCCTGTATATAACCCTCTCAACCTTGTTTCATGGAACGCATTTCCCACTCCCTCGCTCTGTCTCTACCCATACTGCTGCCGCCGCCGCCGCCCTCCGACATTGCGCACGTGTCGGCGCTCGTAGGCATTCGGCAACTCCCGCCCTGCTGCACAGGGTGTCGACGGCTGTTCACCTCCCCTCCATCCGCTCACCTCCTTCCCTCTGGTTCTCCTCATTTTATATTGACCCTCTCACTCATACGCTCTCTTGATGTCTTCCCACTATCCTTGCCTTCGTAGTATGCCCTTCCAACCGGCCACGTCATCGCTCCTTCCCTCATTTTGGAGACCACCTCGTGCATACCACTTGACGTGTGCAAACACACATTGATAGGTGAGTCTATCGTTACATCATATCCACATACGTAACTTACTGTGTATATGGTGCTTAGGATTTGACATGCCGCTGGGCTCGTGTCGCTACGTGTTGTCGGCACGCAGGCGGGTTGGCGGGATACATAAATACACGGGGGTAGGGTAAACAGGTGAGTAAAACTCTCTACGTACTTTCCACGTCCCACATTCATGTCGTCTGCCAAGAAAGCAGGGCCTAAGGTCAAGTTTTTCGGT
Organism: Irpex lacteus; assembly: GCA_001986395.2. NCBI lineage: Eukaryota > Fungi > Basidiomycota > Agaricomycetes > Polyporales > Irpicaceae > Irpex > Irpex lacteus. The sequence continues at coordinate 324,245 of MQVO02000007.1, forward strand.
GGGGACTCGACGCCTCCGCCGACCATCGCTACCACACAACAAAAGGCGCGGGTAGTCATGCATGGAAGCAAACAGTCCCAACACGGACAAGATCCAAGCAAGATACCGACCCCCACGTCACACAATAATCGTTCGAGAGTGGCCCCTTCTCTTGACACTGCCGCCCCGTCTACTCCATCGCGACCCGACGCAAATCCATTGCTCCCACCAACCACACCTCCTGTACTCGTCGCACTTCCTTCTGCCATTATGTCGTCATCTGGCGCACCTGTCTTCGAAACTTTGCGTGACGTGTACGCTGCCTCATTTGAACTGGATTTACCCTCCATTGTGTCACACACCGCGTCTCTACATCCTACCGCTACGGAGATCGACTACTGGCATGCGCTAGATACGGTAGAAACTATCTTCCGTCTCGATGAACATCTATTTGTGATGCAGGACTGGGATGACAGGGAGAATATGCTTCAAGTACGTAGCCTATGTCTGCATAACAGCCGAGTACTAATGTCATCAGTAGATAGGACGATATTATCATATTGTCCGCTTACCGCTTGGTCCAGAGCAGTATGGTGTAGCTTGCACCTGCGTGCGATGGAAGGCCCATAGTACCTGTATGCACGAGAGGGTATTATCCATGAATATCATAGAGGCCAACCGGCTTCCTCAATTATCAACATCTCCTTTACCTGCTGCCCTCCTTCTGCACTCAACACCCTTCCAGGCAATGTATGTCTTCTCGTGTGTCTCTAACACTGGCCGCCATGAATCCGGTAAGCGGTCCATTGTTGCGCTGCAAAGAGACCGCCGGTGGCATTGCCAGTCGTGCCGCTACTCGTCGTCATGTAAGCATATCCCGCATGCGGTCGTGTTCGCAAAGGAAGCAGGACTTGTTGTAGATGCTGACGATGGGTCTTCACCGCCTGAGACCGAGTCCTCTGATGCCACCGACGTTGAGAACACTCTCTTACTGAAGGCCGGGACTGCCCGAGATGATCAGGGGCAGCGCGGAAGTGTATCTCACCTTCTAATCCCCGCACCGCGCTGGTGTTCGCTCCCGGAAGAAGAGTCCTTTCTTGCTCCCAAGCCGTACCTCGCTAGCAGCCACTTATCTCTTGATGAGACTGCCCAATGCTCATGCGGCACACCTCTGGCGTCTGCTGATGGTGGCTCGATGTACACAAAGCCTGCCACGCTCTACGACCTTCTCACACAACAAACAGTTACCATCGAGGTTGTGTTGTGCCCGGTGTGTAGACATACCAAACGCACAATCGGACCTGACCTTGCCAAGTGTGGTGTATTCAACTGGAACAACACTATGTTATTTACACACACTCTCCTGAATGAATTTACCAGTCAATTCACATCCTCCGAGACCCCGTTCTCGGCCTTCTGCCTAACAACACGACGGCGGTATTTCGACGCTGATCCCTTGCGCCCCTTTTGCTCCGAGGACACGTTCGTTCGGGTTTGGTTTGCGTTCATTCGTCTTCAGCGCCTGGATAGCCGTATGTCATGCCCAACCTGTGGCTCTACACCAGACGTTGTGATTGCAGACGGTATAAGTCTTGGTACACATCGATCAAAGTTAACTGCAAGTGTCCAACCGCCGACAAGGACTGACTCGGGGAGCGAAGTTGTTAACACAATATCCTCGTATAAAGCTAGGCACCTACCCGCAATACCCCATGCACCTGTGCGTTCAACGCTCAACAAGATAATTGATGCTAAAGACGATCAGGTGACGGGTGCCGTTGAAGGGCCAGCCGTGCAAGCCAATCAACAACTCACGTCATTATACCCTGCGGTCAGGGCTCTTGTGGACCTTTGGCTTACGTTCGAGCGTACGACGGCGCAGTATAGAACATACCGGTCGCTTTTGAGACAGATAGCAGCACCTGATATCGTGCTGCAACTTGTATCGTTTGATGCCATTCCACTGCTTCGCTCATTCGCCGAACCCAATGCAGAGCCACCAGCATACCTGCAGGCTCGATGTCCGGCACTTGGTGCTGTGATTGCAAGCCACAAGAATGACGGATCAGTCATACCACTTCAACTGCGCGAAGCCGTTGACTGGCTAGTAACTCGCGCGGTTGATGTCTACTCCCGCATCGCTCAGCATGAGGCTGCACCCGTTGACTTCCATGCCCCACTTGATGACTGGACGAAGTCGGGAACCGTGTATGGACTTTCAGCTGTACGGCGACGCCGTGTATACCCTAAGCTGTATCACGATGCACAGCCTCTGGACCAATCCACAACTGAAAAAGATGAGGCAGCAAGCGGTGACTGCAACAAATTCTATAAGACATATGCACCAAATTGCCTTACGGGTGGTATCTTAGTACTTTGGTGCAAGCATTCAATTTGCCTCGGCTTCCACTCGATACCTATTGCAGAGGGCCGCAACGACATCTTTTCCGCCATCTATTCTCGCTTCATCGTGGCACCCAAGATCATAATCTACGACTTTGCGTGTCAGCTTGCTCCCTACTGCCTAGTGCGGGAGGCAAAGTTCTTTCGCAACACCAGGTTTCTCATCGACGAGCTACATGCACAAGGCCACTCGCGCTGCGGCCAAGCGTGCTTCGCCAGCAACTGGATGCGGTTTGATAACGAAGTCTGGGCTGCAAATACAAGTGCGGCGGAGTGCGGAAACAAGGGTATGAAGCGTATCCGTAAAAGTGTTAGTTTCATGGTGTATGAGCATGCAATCATTTTCACTAAGGCATTCTTGGATGTATGGAATCGCGAGAAGATTAAACGTATGAATAGTTGCTAGTACACTATGAATAGGCTCGAAAGCTGGAACTATGTGTATGGTACATCCAATGGTTATGGTGCTACGTTGTAGTAGAAGTCGTCTGCAGTGCTACGAGCTGTGCTTTGATTAAATCAAGTTCTTTCGCTTTCGCTGCCAGCGCAACTTCGGCCTGCTGCCTACGAACTTTCTCTTCCTCCCTTTCCGTCAACGTGCGACTCACTTGCTCATTCAAGGCACGCGCATGCTCACGGCTGACAGTGTTGCGCTTGGCATCGTTCGTTAGATGCTCGAGAATAGCATTTGAAAAATTTGTCTCCGCAGTGCTCTCGACCTCTTCCATCCTGCGCGATCGAAAGCAGGAAACACTGCCGTTCTTTGTCAGCAATGTTTCCGGTCTGTGAAATGTCCAAAGTGTAAGTAACACTGTAACTATGGGGTATGATATTGAGGTCAGATTGCTTACCGCGCAACCAGCAGGAAGATGTATGGCTGGCTTGCTGCTTCAAGTTTGTCGCACTAATTATTCACAGTGAGGAATTGTTGGTGCTACTTAAGCGTATACGCACATATTTTAAGAGGCGCTGCACCCGCTCACTGTGGATCTTGCAACGCAGCCGATCGTTGTTGACATACCGAGGCTCTGAAAATAAAATCGTCATCCATATCTGTCATTGCACAAGGTTCAACGGTTACGCACTATTGGCACGTTTGCGCTTTGCTGGTGGCTCCTCATGGTCGCTGGTGTCTGAATCTGAATGATCTTCGTCATCGGAGACACGGTGACTTGTCAAGCCGATTGGCTCGGAATTCACCTGGCCGGATGCACTGCCAGTGGGATTAGCACTGGTCTGCAGCTGCGGGGTGTTATCTTCGCTAAGTGGTGCATGCAGGGGCGTATGGGTCAATCCTGCAGCCTGGTGGGTATTGGCATGTTCTTATATCATCAAGATATCAGGCACTATTACATAGTGCAGTACATATGAACCAACTGCACCTGTGTTATCTAGAGGCGCACTTATGACTGGATCATGGCCAGCGGAGATTTGAATTAAAGTCTCAAGATCAACACCGCCAATGACAGCGTCACTATCTTGCATTGCCAATCCACTATGACCATCCAGAGGAATAGCACCTGAGCCCTATTGTACGGGCAATAAGCTTTCCGTAGTTTGAAAGACAAATAGACACTGACTCACCATAGCTAACCCCGACAGATCACTAGTATCCATCGCGTTCTCGAACCCGAAGGCTGAGCACTCAGCATCGCTCATAGCATTATGGGTGGGTGTCATGTTATCTGGCCCCCCCAGCAGAAACGAGAGGTCGAACTCGGCATCATCACCGAACGGCCAAATACCGAGGGAGCCGTCCGCAAGGTTCGAAAGAACGGGGGGCAAGGACGGCTCCCACAGCTCACCACCACCATCATGCCACTCTGCGTTACTAGGTGATGACTGCCTTGTAAGGTGGTCGCCCGCGCTCCGTTCATCCGCAGCCTGCTGTGCGCCGTTCATGCAACTCTCTATAAATATGTCAAGATCCTCCTCGTGGGCAGATTTCTACAAGCCAATCATGAGTATAAAGTTTTCGAGTGACTTTGTATAGACTTTTGCACTGACCCGACCAGCTTTATGAGTACAATGGGGGCCTGGAAACTCCGCAGGACTGCCAGTAGCAGGCTCGAGACAGCCACGGCGACAGTGACCTATCAAGCGGAAATTAGAATGAATTGAGACCGGAAGCACATAGTCTTACGTTGTCGAGTCATAACCCGTTCCCGATGCACGCCGTTCAGATTAAAAGGGGTAAAGTGGTCAGATTAAGAGTATGTGTTGCGTATAGTGAGAGTCAATTAGAAGTGAAAAAGGAGGATAAAATGGTGTAAGGATATCGAAGAGCGCCGCTCTTAAGAAGACAGACGATCGAAATGAATGCAAAGCGAAACACGGTGGGCAGCGGTGACCAAGTGCTCGACGTGCAAAGGCACGAGAGACGAAGGGGAGAAGGAGTGAAGCGCGACACGCATATATAGATCGCAAACAGTCGGAGTTTGAACTGAGCGGCTGTTGCGCCCGCTTGCCATTTTCGAGTTGTCCTTCAATGACACGGACACTTTTGTCCCTCTAATACGGGGACATATCACTCCGTCAAATTTAATTGGCGGTTATCCCGAGAATTGCTGTGTATCGGGAGTTGCGTTGGTATTCAGTTTATCGGAAAAGTGGCCAGTGTGGTCGGAGGTACGGAACCTACAAGGCTGAAACTGGCGTTGTGAAGTGGGTTCCTGGCTTCTTGAAGATCTATATGAGGTTTACGAGCTCCTGAGATGTTCGGAAGGAGGTCAAGGTACTTAGGGATAGGTGGTCAGACCATATCCTGGCCCACTGAAGGATTGAAGGAAAGTGTCAATTGCATGGATAGGTGTTAATGAGTGACCAGTGCCATGGTCGCCAGTACTGCCTAACTGCCTGTGGTTGCAGTAAAGCGAGATGCCTCATAGTGCCGTGCCGAAGTTTCCTAGAACTCGTCTCCAGGTAGAACTCGTCTCCAGGCGAGTTCCCGACCAGGTCGCCGTCATTCTAGCACGGTGGCATTGCAAACAAGTTGGTCTGTCTCCACGTGGATTCCAAACGTCTCGAATGGCGGCCGACAGAGAGACAGCTTCCGCACCCGCCACATTCTTCCTGTGAGACATTCATCAGAAAATAATATGTATCAATGTCAGAAAATGGTGACCCTATCTGGCCATGTCTTACCAGCAAGAGGCTAGCGACGCCGGCGAACGCTGCTGGGACACACTCTGTCACTGGCAGATATTGAATACGGCGGCGGGCTGCCAGGAGTAAAATGCATACTATGATCGGTCGTCAGCTGTTCTCGCCAACGAGATTAATTCATGTAAGAGATGACGGTTCCTTACCACAGAACAATGCGAAACTTCGGACCAACATGAGCGTCGGGGGAATCGAGTATCAGAATTTCTGGAATTGTTGTATGAATTCGTGATAGACTAGCCAGGTACACTATGTAATAAGAGGTAATAGGTGCCGGTGATAAGCTATCAAGGTAAAGGAGAAAATGAATAATTTTGTAGGCGGCCATCAGCTGGTAAGTAAGCGAAAGTCTACCCGCGGTCGCAACCCTCCTCACCACCGCCGCCATCGTTTCCACCCTTATTCCTTTCTTTCCTTTCACCACCATCCCGCCCCCCGCGTCCGCTGCAGCCATGGGCGCATGCATGTCTTCAGGTCCGATTGAGGTCTCAGAGGAGGACAAGAGGCTGCACAGAGAGGCAGAGAAGCAGCTCAAGGAGGTATGTCACGCCTTATCCACCTGGAAATGTCACCCATGCAAACTTTCCTCTGCGCATACAGGCCAAGGCAAAGATGGCACATCAAGTCAAGGTGAGACTCTCGCCAACGACAGCTGGAAGCCGACCGACGCGTACTAACGCTTGCGCCCCAGGTCCTGCTACTTGGCTCCGGCGACTCCGGCAAGTCGACCATTTTAAAGCAGATGCGCCTCATCCACAGGGTCCCTTTCTCCACCCAAGAAGTAGAGTCCTATCGGCAGCTCGTCTTCAACAACCTCACCCATGGACTCAAGTACCTGCTCGACGCAATGGTCGACATGGAGCTCGAGGTCTCGGAAGATAACCAGCAGTACATACAGCTAATCGAGGACGCGCAAGATATTCGCGACGGCCAGCCATACCCCGAAGAGTATCTCGAGCCTCTACGAAGACTCTGGGAGGACCCGAACGTACAGAAGTGCTGGGAGCGAGGTAATGAGGCTGCACTGCCCGATAAGTGCGTCTTTCTCATCACGCGTTACGTATCATATATCACTCCCGGGTGCTAATAATTCCACCATATTTCAGCTTGAGCTACTTCTTCGCAGACCTCGACCGGCTGTTTGACCCGACGTACGCGCCAAACGAGCAGGACATTGTCCACACCCGAGCGAGGACGATAGGCATCACTGAGACTGTGTTCCACTTGCGGGAGAATGAGATGTTGATGGTCGATGTCGGCGGACAGAAGAGCGAGCGACGGAAGTGGATTCATTGTTTCCAAGACGTGACGAGTATCCTGTTCTTGGTCAGCTTGAGCGGATACGATCAGTGTTTGATTGAAGACAAGGACGCGGTAAGACTGGCATTCACCTTTCTACTAAGCTCGCGTCAGATGACTGACCCGGTGTTCGCGCAGAACCAAATGCAAGACGCGATGACCATCTGGGATTCAATATGTCATTCGCAATGGTTCAAGCAGACGTCGATTGTCAGTGCCTGCTCATCTCAGTTCCCACCCCGTGCATCTGCTAACCATGAGTACCATGCTAGATCCTCTTCTTAAACAAGGATGATCTCTTCCAGAAGAAGATTGAGCACTCCGACATTAAGAACTTCTTCCCCGTGAGTGGCGAGCGGCCGTGTGAAGGGCTCCTGGCGTTAAAGTACTGACCGATGCGCCTCTTTCACAGGACTTTGACGGCGAGCCGCGCGACGCTCGCGCCGGCCGCGACTACTTCAGGAAACGTTTCGCAAGACTGGCGCAGAAGGCGAATCAGAAGGAACGTGAGATATACATCCAGTGCGTCCATCTCAACTTTCTTTGATAACGATGCTCCGGCATCATTGTTATCATCACCGACGGCGGCCGGTGTACTGACGTATTTCGTACCGCATCAAGTATCACAACCGCGACGGACACTGCCATGCTTCGAGTGGTCATGGCTGCAGTTGAAGGTACGTGAGAATCAAAGATCGCTCGCGGGCATGACGGAACTAACGCCACTCTTTGCCTTTGCAGAGTGAGTTCCTTCATTTCATTTTACCCCTTCTTAGTCCCCCACTTTTGGCTTTGGACCTCTATTCTCCCTGTCTCGCAACGTTCCACGCTCAACTCGCGTATCCTCAACTCTCAGCATCGTCCTTCGTCAAAGTCTCGAGAATGCCGCTTTGATATGATCATAATGTCACTCCGGCATACGAACAGCACGAAGGCCATCCAACAGCAACTTCTTGGTCGTACATTATTACTTTTATATGCATCTGTTGCGTCACCTCTCTCTTCTCTTCTCGTCCATCTGCTCGCTGTCGCATTGTTTGAACCCTATCGATAACTTTCGTGTAATCCGTCTGTTTCTTTATCTTCGCACTTCCTATTCACTTTCGCTCTTTTTTCATTTCATTTCATTTTCGTTTTATCATCTATCTTCCGTTTTCGTGGTAATGTCGTGCATGGGAAACTCATATGTCTCTCTCCTCTTTTGACGCGCTCCCTCCTCCTGCCCTCCCGATCCATCAATGCAATGTTTACACACTCGAATACTCGAAACTCAAAACGTCGTGGGTACTTCTGATCCGCAGTACGCTCATTAGCCGTAACGTAAGTACCAAGCCCGAAACCTCGTGGGGCCTCCCTCCTCCGGTGTCTAACAATATGCTGACTCGATTTCTATTGTTCTTTGCTAGATTCGCGAGGTCATGCTATAATTTGGCGCGCCGTGGGGCGGGACGGGTGGGGACAAATACGAAACTCTGCGTCGGCAGGCGATCAAAACTCATGGCCCGCTCATTTATCGAGAGGCCGTTGGATCCCGCCGTCCAGGGATCTGGCAGAATCGGGCAGTGTGACTCTGCCTTCCGTATCCCTGCACGGTTTCCAGCTCGTTTCGTCATTCCCCGTACTGCGCTCGGTACTCAAGTCGCGCAAGCGAGGGACTATTGCCCCTTTGGTCTTATCCCCGCCCGCCCCCTCCGCCACCGCCGCCAAAAGCATGTCAAGCCTCGCCGTTCAGAACAAGTCAAGATAAGAAAAATCGATGTATCCCGATACCAACTCCCATCCAAGTGTTCCAACTCCAATGCTCTGCTTTCTGTTAATTATCCCCATCCTCATCTCCCTGATCGCCTCATTCACTTCTCTCTTCTTTTTTGGACGTCTCTCTCAGCATGCATGATCATCGGCATCTCACTCTCACTCGATCTTACTCTCGCCAATCATCTCCACCCACACCCACACGCTCACACATCTCCCTCCTCACGTATTAATCACCACACACTCCAAACCCGAACCCACTCACCGACAATGTACTCTCCTCCTCTCTGTCTCCGCATTCTTCTCATTCTTCTCATCTTCGCCCATCGTCGCCGTCGTCACTTAACTTGTTTATGTCGCCGTCTCTGTCTGGTCTGGATCTGATTTATTTCTTCCGTGGTTATTCGGGCACCCGAGCGTTTCTTCCGTTCCGTCTGTCCTGTGGATCCGTTGTATGTATCTGCATGTAGAAGTCAGAGTCGAAGTCTCATGGCAATAGGCTTAATTATACCTTGTTTTATCTTCCTCTCTCGGGTCTGTGTACCTACGTCGGATGGAAATGTGGTAGAGAAACGTTGGGGCATGGAAGTCGTGGTAGGGCGCGTACGGCTTGAGAGTGGGTGCGTGGGTGGCATGGGAAATTTCAGAGGCGGAGCCGGGGTGGAAGAGAGCAGAAAGCTCGTGAGCACGACATGCTCTTGCTTTCTTATCTGAAATCGCCCTCGATACTCCGACCTAGGCCGTGACCGTCTCGCGATCGTAAATGGGAAAAACAAAAGCAACTGGAATCTATTGAGCGTGCGCTGTCAGTAGTTGCGGCGGTTTTTCGAGCTAGTCGTACTTACTGAGATTTCGGGTCGGAGATCTTTCCGGTGGAACATTCGTTTCGTCCCTTGGACTGGCCTTGAGGTACGAGTTGTCCTGCTCCCCCTTGCCCTTTCTCCTTTATACAGCGTACCATAGCGTACCGTGTCTTCGGGATCGAATGAGAGGCGGTGATTACATCCCGCCTCTCCGGGGTTTCGTGCCTACCGTGACTACTGGCCGATCGACTACTGCAATCGCGTGGACAAGGGTCGGCGTTGCGGTCCTATGTGCGAGCCCCTGAGACTCTAAAGCTTTATCAGTAGATCTTCGTAGAACCCGCAAATAGACAGAGTTGGCTCCGCGGTCGAGCATGCGTTGCGATGTGCTGCTTGCCAGTAGCTACCTTCGAGGACTGGAGACTGTTGAAGGGCAAGACGCTACGAGGAGCAACTTTCATTCATCATTTATTATATCCCAATTTAATATTGAAGGAAACGAGCACATACTATTGGTTCGGATGTGTTGCAGCATCATATGTGGCAAGCAAGCCGGTGGCGGTGGCGCGACGACGAGGTTACATGCGGTTGAGCAATATTCACGTTTATTCGCCCTAGCTGGCCTCTGCCACTCCCCTCGCATCCTCGAGGGAGCCCTTGTTATACATAGGGGCATAGCCGCACGCGGGCGGACCTATGACTCTCACGAGTCTATCACCAGAACGATTAAAAATGATTTGAGAAGTTTATCCGCAGCTCGAGATGTTCCATTCCTTACTCACGTAAGTAAATCGTTGTGCTGGCGGTGCCATGGAGACTGAGTGGATGTGCGGTCGGTGGACGATTCGGATGCGAACCTAGCAAAGAAGCCATTTTTGGTCAAACCCCGATCATCTCCACCATTCAAACCCGTACCACCACCATCCGCGGCGAATGGGCGCAAGGCACTCACCATTGAAAACTGGATGGAAACCGCTTAGCTAACGGCCCTGACCGTCTTGGGAATTGAAGAGTTTTTGCTGGTGCGCCATAAAGTGTGGAGGAACGTTCGACCGTCTTTGAACGTGAACTGCGACCGAAACGCCCGAGAGCAACGAGCAACATTGTCGGGCTGGTGTTGGTCGCCGACGTGAACGACTTCTGAAGATAGCACCGCACTCGACGACTGGATTTTGACACGTCTTCGGTGGTCTGGAGGCTGGGTATGCCCTTTTTGTTGGTTTTCAGATCAAAAGTGATGTAGGAAGCTGATTGCACAACTTACCTAGGGTACGCAACACCTCCCAGACGACCACACTTCAACGACGACGCTTATATATCCAGCGGGCACCTCTCGTAACATTGAGCTGCGGCCAACCGGAAAGTTACTGTTTCGGGCGTACCGCCGTTTGAGCGCGTTGGCCATTGAATGGATGAAACCTGGTAAGCCGTTTCTAAGTGGCTCCGTGGCAGGCGGGCTAACGTAGGAGGGGACGGAGGTATGCCTGCTCTTTCCGCTCCCTATTAATCTCATCATTGCACAGTCAAATATAGAAGTGCTCATATTGAGCATATGCCCGTTTGCTATCAACCCACGCTGTAACTCACAAGTCAGTCATGATTGTCAGGGAGCGCATCTGCTACGTGGTCAGCGGAGCAAGGAGGGTTACTCACCCCGTTGATAAAACTGTCACGAATTGAGAGCAATGTGAATGGCGCAAGTGCAAAGAAACTGTATTTGGCTCATACCGATATTCATTGGTTTCTGTTCTGATTGTTATCCTAACCAGGACAGAATCATCATCTACCCACAAGATCACAATCAGCTCGGTGATGCTGATACTCTCCACCCACCTCTTGCCATTTACGTTCCGCCACAAAGGTGAGCTATTATCTCATAACGGAACGTTGGAACGACGATACTCTTCGCTGATGCCTTGGTACGAACTCGCAGCGCTACGTAGACGGGCTCAATCGGGCTGTACGGCTTGTCTCTGGTATGTCTCGGGAGCTGAGCTTGGGTGCATTCGTTCACAGTCATCACGTCTTATTCTCACTTCCATTCAATCAACAAAGTTCACTCTACTAATACTGCAGCCGGTGCTGGCTATTTAAGTTCAAACTGTATCAGCATCTGCCCATCTGTGGCTTCAAGTTCAACCACCTCATCAGAGTCTGGAGAGAGCATTCTGAGCGCCTGCTCGCAGAATGTTGGCCACGCGCTACCAAGTATCGCGGTCATGGTGTTCACGCAAAGCTTGGAGTACTTGAGCTTGCATCGAAGCAGATGGCTCGCATCAACCAGGACGCTTACATAAGGTAAGTAATGGTGAGGATGTATCATCTGATCAACAACGATGCATACATCTCTGCGACCTTGTCCTGATCGGTTCCTGTTCTGTTATCGCGCTGGGAAAGACATCTGTCGCATAAAAGCGCGGGGCTTGTGGCACTGGGTGCGGAATGCTGGCTGGATTGTCTCACAAACCTAGTATAATTTGTGGCTGCGGTATGAGATGCGTAAGTCGTTGTATGCGCACGTCTGTCTCGTCTGGCAGTAAAGTTGCTTACCATTATCTAATCTTAGAGTTATTTGTAGAAACTCTGTGTATATCGGTGAGTGATACGCTGTCTCTACATCAATACTGCACTATACGTTCTCACGAAAGATACGTCGTTTACGTTGGATATAACACAGCACACTAGATTTATGCCCGGCATGAGAATGAGAAGTTGATCATAATTCAAGCTCCAAGAGTCTCGAGCGAAGAACGTTGCCAGTAACCCGGTGTAGGTCCCATGATGCATAGGTGATGCATATGGCCGGCTGCGTATTATACGGTCCGAAGTCGATATGTCAAAACACGTTTGACAATCGCGCCCTGCGGCTTCCCGCGGACTTACTGGGTGCTGTCCTGTAGAGAATATCAAGTCCAGGTAAGGTAACATTTGCGCCACAGTGAGTACGCAGTCAAAACCCCAACTGGTTGTCGCGGTTTCTTTCCCACCAAACCCAACTGTACAAGATGGCAGCGCAAACGTCGAGTGCTGTTCAGCTGAACAATCAATACGGGACAGAGGCTGACTATCAGAATGCTGTCAAAGAGCTGGTAGAAGCCTTGCCGCCTGGTTCAACGTCAACTGAGGAAGCAATTCTTGAAGCCCATGGGAAGTCGTTCGGTGACAAGAAAGCTTGTGAGTACTCTGGTCTGCCTGCCGTTCCTCCGCACCACTGGCATTCATCATGTTTGTGCTTGTGAATAGTGACTGTTCCAACTATCGTGGTATTTGCAAAGTCCACGGAGAATATAGTGCTCGCTATAAACATATCACGAAAATACCGTGTGCCTATTATTGCCTATTCAGGAGCGACAAGTCTGGAGAGGCACCATATTGCGGTACACTCTCGCACATCTTTGTACCTGATCATGACTTCCCTGCTGATCATGATCGTATTCAATTGTATACAGACCGCGATTGGAGGTATTTGTGTGGACGTAGCTGGCATGAACAGTATCTTGCAAATTAATGGTAAAACCTTCACTTGACTTTCCTATTCGGTCGAATGGAAGTGACAGTTTCTAACAGAGGAAGATGGAGACCTTGTCGCCCAGGCTGGTGCAAAATGGGTTGACATCAATGCCACGCTCAAAGAGAAAGGTAATTGTCTCTTCGTTGATTCCATGAATATTCGGAGCATCGTACTGACGTGTGCACTGTTGGTCAGGTATACCGTTATTCTTCCCTGTAAGTCGATGTAGTGGTATTTGCGGCCTTCATTCCTGAACTCCCGAAGCTTGACCCCAGCTTGGGTGCAACACTGGGTGGCATGATGGCCACGGGATGCTCTGGAAGTCAGTCGCGCATCCATTAGTAGACTCCTTAAGGCCAATCTGACTTGATTCTGCACCCAGCCAATGCTGTGCGATATGGGACCGCCAGGGCAGAGTGGTTCTTGAACGCGGTGAGTCGTAGTTTGCAGAGCTGAGAATCATACCATGCACGTCACTCACATAAATACCAGACTGTGGTGCTACCATCCGGAGAAGTCATTAAAACACGTAGAAGAGCACGAAAGTGCTCTGCCGGGTTCGACGGCACCCATCTCTTCATTGGTGCTGAGGGTACACTTGGCATAGTGACCGAAGGTAAGGTGCTGCAACGTTTCTCCATTCATAACCTGTGCTTGATACGACCTGTTTCGCAGTTACCATCCGCCTTGCACCTGTTCTTCCGACAAGAGTGGCGGTAGTTCAGTTCCCTGATGTACACAAGGCATCGAAAGCAGCCATTCAACTTCTGAACAGTGGCGTTGGTATTCGTAAGCTTCTTCGACATCCGTTTCCCTAGATTTCCGGCATCTAATCATATTCCACTCACAGAATGCATGGAATTGGCGGATAAATATGGGATGCGTGCATTGAACTTGGTCGCCAAAGATTTCGGACGACGGGAGTGGGCGGAAACAGACAGCTTGTTCTTCAAATTACAAGGTCCCACGCCGCTCATGCTCGAAGAGACTGCCCGGGTTGTCAAGGAAGTCGCGCAGAAGCATGGAGGGACCAACTTCGAGTATGCGGCCACGGAGAAGGAGGCGGCGGATTTGTGGGACGTAAGGAAGCACGCCATGCATGCTGGAGCGAAGCTGTTCCCCGGGTTAGGACATGTCACGACGGACGTCTGGTATGTTGGATTCCCTTTCGAAGTGACCGCCTCTGTCAAGCTGAGCTTATTCTAATGCTCTAGCGTACCCATCTCGCGTCTCCCCGACTTGATCCAAGAAACAAAAGAGGACTACGAGAAGCTTGGTCTAGAGGGAATTGTCGGTGGACACATCGGAGACGGGAACTTCCATTCGATGATGGTCTATCGTAGCCAGGAAGAACACGAGAAGGTAGATGAGGCGTGCAAGCGACTAGTTTATCGCGCCATTGCTCTAGACGGGACCTGTATGTCTTTTCATCTGTCTCACTGGTATAATGTTACTTATAGAGATGGTGTCCACTGTATAGGTACCGGAGAGCACGGTGTCGGCGAGGGGAAGCGCAAGTATCTGGTTGACGAGCTGGGCCAGGGCACTGTCGACTTCCTGAAGACGATAAAGCAGACATTGGACCCTCTCAACCTCTTCAACCCCGGCAAGGTGGGCCTCAAAACTGAGTTCGCGGTTATACTGGATCTCTGACGTTGATTTTCTCGCAGCTCTACCCCGAGTAATGGCTCGAAGACGTGGATTATCCGTTTCTGTTCCAGGTTCTCGTAACGTGACTAGCTACAGAATTGTACCAATCATAACATCTTCGTGTTTATGCAAATTCAGGAAGTAACAAATCTAGGAAGTAGATACAAGCCTCAGCACAGCAACAGACTCAACATGTGCCGTCTGCGGGAAAAGATCAAAACCTCTAACAGTGTCCAAAACATACTTCCTCCCCTCCATAGCCTCACTCTTCCTCAATATCATCCCAACATCTCTAGCCTGCGTATGCACGTTACAACTAACATACACGACCGTCTGACACGCAAAGTCGATAAGCTGATCAATGAACTTCTCGTCCGAACCTTTTCTCGGCGGGTCGATGATGAGAACCGTCTTGTCTCGAGAGAAGTCCTGCACAGTAGCAAAGATATTCGCCGCGTCACCCTCCAAGAACGAACATTTTCCATCCGGTATATCGTTCAACTTGGCGTTCTTCGTCGCACACGCGATAGACTCCGACGAGAGCTCGATGCCTGCAACTTTCTCGAACTGCGGCGAGAGAGTGATGGCGAAGAGTCCGCTGCCGCAGTACGCGTCCACAAGATGGGTGGGCTGGGGGTCTAGTGGTGGGTCGCAGGCGAATACGGCGTCGCGGACGTAGGATGTGAGGGGGACGAGGACGGAGTTGTTGTTTTGGAAGAATGAACCGGCGGTGTATTCGAAGAGCTTGTCCCCTACGCGTTCGCGGACTGTCCCTCGGTGATTGGTGACGCAGATGAGCTTCTCCTCGGAGGGAGTGGAAGACTCTGCTGCGGGTGCGTCGCTTTCCTGTGAAGTGGTCTCTAGAGACTCGCGCAGTAGAAGTGAGACGCCTTTCTTGTACGTCAAAAGGTTCCTACTGCGGGTGAATATCTGGAAATTGAGCAGGAACAATACCTACTTACTTGAAGATGTTGTCTCGTATAGGACCGAGAGCAGCGTTCAGCACCGGGGTTGCAATCGGACACTCCTCAATGTCCATCACATTGCGTGTACCGATCTGGTTGAACCCAACGTTGAACCAATCAGGCTTCGCGCCATCGCCAGCTCCGAACTTCTTCAGCTTGTTACCAGGTGCATCGAAGTGCGGTGTGATTTTTGTGCGATAGCCATATTGCAACGGCGAGCCTATGGTAGGCAGGATTTCGGGTACAGAGGGGGCAGGCAAGTCTGGTGAAGACGGAACTTAGAGCGTGGATGATGCTTTTTGACAACAGAGCAGGCTTACCTGAGAAGTTCTTGTAGGCCTTGACTATGACGTCTCGTTTCAGACTGAGCTGAGTTTCGTATGAGAGCATCTTCACGCCAACTTTGAGCTTTGCCACTTATACCACGAAGCAACGACTGCATACCTGATACTGACAGCCAGCACATTTGCCAAAGTACTTGCACGTTACTAGACTGTCGTCTCTCATTTCGAGGTTCGGTTTGACGACCTCCAATAGATCCGCGTAAGAATGTAGCTGACTATGTCGATAGACCCGTGCTCGAATGACTTCGCCAGGGAGCGCAAAGGGCGTGAGGACAACCCATGGTGGATATGGTGCCGGAGCAATAGATAAGGATTCGCCTGGAAAAATGGTGAGCCATGCATGTAGGTTGAGCAATACATTGAGTAAGAGCAGGGAATCTGTTCACGACTGCTTTAACTCGGAATAGGTCGACCATGGGGCAACACATGCAGAGCTAAAGCAGGTCGTAAAGAGATTCATCTGCGGAAAGAGATAGCCTTGCAGAAGCATCAAGACATGAGACATGTCTAAGACAAACTCATTTTACTCACCGTTTGATGACAAGGCAGATACAGTCAACTCGACTTCCTCCCTCATCTGAAATGGCGTCGTCCAATCTTTGCCTTCCTCTATCAGCCGGTCGACGACATCTTGTCCTAGTAATGCAATGACGTCCCGATGAACTACATCTTCCGATGTATACGGCTCGGGAAGTTTGTGCTTGACTTTCCGCCTGTCTTTCTTCCCGCCCCTCTTCCCTCTTGGTTTACTCGCCTTGGAGGCGGAGCCAGACTCAACCGCCATAGCTTCAGTAGGTGCATCCAAAGCAAGTCCTTCCGTCTCAGCACTTCCCCCATCGCCAGACTTCTCGCCTTCATCGAGTCGAGGCTTTTTGTGCGGTTGTTGAGCAGGGCTCACGGAGCGGCTTCGTGCTATCGGGGCCTCCATGTTTCTTCGAGCCGTGATAGAATAGCTACGATGCAAGCTTGATGCAGAGACAAAGCTGAGTGATACAGAGCTGAATGGTCTACGAAGAGAAAGCCTGAGCATGCCTTTCGACTCACAGTCTACAGCCTGAAATGATTGAGCAAAAATATATGTGCGTGGGAAATTGATGCGCCTTGGCCCGCCGCTGATTTCCCCGCACGGCGGTATCAGACGCCAGCCAATGGCATGATTGCGATTTATATTACAGTGCTTTGCATAATAAATGACAGTTGCCCCGAATTTCGCAAGGGGCTAGACGCCAAATCAATGCCCTAAAGAGGAAGCGATAAGGTCTAGAGCTTGTGGAGTTAGGTCTTTTATGGGAAGCGGATCACGCACGGCAATCATTTTTACCGTTCCAGGCAAGCGACAAAGGCATGCAAAATAATGTCAACTGTCATTTCTTTTGCAAAGCACTGTAGTAGTGTAGCCACCACAACCTTAGGTGTGTTTGAAAGTTGTGAGATGCTAGCAAATGAATATATGGTTGTCGGTAGTATTGATGGACAAGTACAATATTATTTGAACGGCTCCTCAAGATAGCCTCCGCTGGTATTCGACTTAAGTATAGAAGCAGAGTTTGAACGACGAGTCATTGGAAAGCCAGATGAGAGTTATTTATACTGTATTATGGACAAATTTGAGAGAACCTGGATTTTGCGGACGATATGTCGAAAAGAGTATCGACTATGGCGTTACTGCTCTGTCCGATAATTGGCGGCGTATTGTGCGCAGCTCGGAGACGGAATTTGTATTCGGCGCGACAGGTTTCTGTTCGCCATGTTAAATTCTGTGACTAGACTCAACTTATACGCAGGAACTGCTCTTCTCTGAATTTCTGAGCCCTATCTTTGCGAGACTTCATAATAACAAGTCGAAGCGAACGAACCACAGGACGCACAAATCTGGAGGAGTCCATTCGATGATGCTGCGGCATTGCCCGATACGAGAATGAATGACGCACAGATCTGAGATTGACCACTGAAATGGATTCGGCCAGTATTCGGCCAAGGGTACAACGGCCGCGCTCGCTCGAAGCGATCCCGCCAAGGTTGTTCTTCAACCACAACGTCCACGACCGCAGTCAACACTTCCATCAACAGCGAAGGACTCATGCGGGGCGTTACTCTTCTCGCTATACTCACTCGTGTCTATGCATCCCCTCTGTTTGCATTGGAGGAAGATGGTCATGGAAAGCACAAGGGTCACCAGAATCATGGGTTGCCTCCGGGGTCAGCAGAGTTCTGGTCGAAGATCATCATTAGTGCGGTATTCGTACTGTTAGGTGGTTTGTTTGCTGGGTGAGTGGGCTTTCGTATGCTCTCTATTCACAATCTTACTTGGCAACCAGTCTTACTCTTGGACTTATGGGTTTGGACGAGCTGCATCTCCGTGTGCTCTCAGCCTCGTCTGAAAGCCCCAAGGAACGTCAGAACGCTGCCAAAGGTGCGTATTCAGATAGCTCATTGATTTACCATATTGACCTCGTCATAGTTCTACGTCTACTGACCAAAGGTCGTCACTGGGTTCTGGTCGTGCTACTACTCGGCAACGTCGTACGTAGAGTCTCCAATGTGTGATGATTGTGTTACTGAGGCCATCGCATGTTTAGATTGTCAATGAAAGTTTACCCATCTTTCTTGATGATGCTGTAGGTTCCTCTCTCCTATTGTAGTCGTTCGTACATATTAACAGTCTGCAGCTGGGTGGTGGTATCGCGGCCATCGCCCTTTCTACAACAGCGATTGGTACGTGCGTTGATCACTCACTACGCATGCTTGATATTGACTCGTCATACAATGTATAGTCATCTTCGGGTGCGTTTGTATTTTACGCACGTTTATTACTGACACTGATCTGGAGCATGACGTAGAGAGTGAGTGATTAGCGTCTTTTCAAAATCAAACAATATACTAATCGTTCGACCAGAATCATTCCTCAAGCCGTCAGCGTTCGTTATGGCCTGTCAATCGGTGCAAAGTGCGCTCCAATAGTGCTTGGAATGATGTACCTCTTCGGTATGTTTGATTTCCCGCGTAAGTCGCCATAAGGTAGCTAATCCGCGTACAGCACCCATCGCCTGGCCCACGGCTAAACTGCTCGACTGGATCTTGGGAGCCAATGAGGCTCATACGTACAAAAAGGCGGAATTGAAGTTTGTGAATACAAGTCATGTATTCGAAGGACTTTCTGACCTTCTTCTAGATCGTTCCTGCAGTTCCACAGGCAGGGCGAAGAACCGCTTCGCGAAGACGAAATAAGCATCTTAAACGGCGTTTTGGAACTGAGCACAAAGAAGGTTGACAAATTAATGACCCCGATGAAGGTCGGCGATGTTGTTCTTCGTGCCATTGTTCGCAACTTATGTTCTATTTACCTAGGATGTCGTGACAATTAGCGCAGACACAGTCCTAGATTACGAAACAGTGAACAAACTGTTAGTAGTGCCTTGTGTTCTTTAGAAAACGGAGGCTCATGATTTTGATCTCACAGCTTGCGAAGTGGCTATTCGCGTATCCCCGTTCATCAACCTGGCCACCCGCTCGCATTCGTCGGGATCCTGTTACTCAAAAAGGTGCGTTGCAGTATTCTGTCCGTCTTCTTTGTGTATACTCATTACCCTGTTCTCGTTTAGCTTTCGGTGTACGACACGCACGAAGGACTCGCCGTCTCTAGCTTCCCCCTGTCTATTCTCCCCGAGGCTGGTCCCAACATCAGCTGTTTCCAGGCTCTGGATTACTTGTGAGAAGTTTGTATGGGCATGTTCTCGGCCTTAACTGACTGTTCTTTTGCTTCCGTCTCCGCTTCTGACTATAGCCAGACTGGTCGTGCACATCTGCTACTGATCAGCAGCACCCCGGGAAAAGAAGGCGGTGCTATTGGCATTGTCACACTTGAAGGTCAGATTTTGCTTCTAAACGCCTCCAACTCCTTCACTCACAGAACGCGCTCCATCGGCAGACATCATCGAGGAAATTATTGCCGAGGAGATCATCGATGAGACCGACCGCTACGAAGATAATCACAGCAAAAGACGGGCTCGTCGTACGAAAGATGCCGCGGTTATGCGGGGGTGAGCCTTTCTTACCACTAATTCTTACCCACAGGATTCACTCACGCATTCCCTTCTTTTAACACGGCTTGGCATCACAGAATCATCGAATACCGCGACAACCGCTCAAACTCCATAACAGACGGCGAACGCACTCCCCTCCTCAGACCAGCCATCATATCCAGTTCTCTCCCAGACTCGTACACCTCGCCCATACCTTCTGGATTGCCCATTCGTGGGTCGAAAGGAGGAGCAGCGGGAGGCCCAGGTGGTCAGTTGTTGACTGCCGGAAACGCGACGGGAGCGGCGGAGGCCCCGTCGATGAATACTATTGATGAGCATCCGCAGAATGGGAGCGCGCCGACGTCGGATGGGGATGGGGGTACTACACCCACTGCGACCAACCATGGGAATGGGGGAGCGTCTGGAGCTGGCGCGAGTTGATGTTGATGAGTGGATGCGTTCGTTGGGCGGGGATTTGACTTTTTAAGGCTTTGGAAGTGGTTAAGTGTGCGAATACACGTAAACGTATGTTGTGCGTACTACTTGTTGTGTGTTCAACGTACTGTTACTTAAGAGTTCTAACGATTATTTGGGTTCACAAGTAAAAATGTTCTGCAATATGGGCGCAGCTACTCGACTTGCTGGGGGCTAAGCATCGCCCTATATCCGCGGGTATACACGTACAGAAAGTACGTAACAAGTCGAAGATAGCCTTCACATATGAGAGGGAAATCAGACGTCCTTGGTATGATCTTCCAACCAGTCCCAGAGCTTCTTCCCAACGGCAGGGTCCAGTGCCTCCTTACGTGCCTTGCCAACTCGCGCCCAGGGAATCAAGAACTGTATCCAAGACGAACACATCAGAAAGCCACCCAAGGCGTCAGACGAATAAACGACTTACTGCCCCGTTCAGATCGAGCGCGTGAGGATCTGTGCCTGCGTATAACTGTGTGAGGGCGCCATAGGGCGCTGGGTAGAGGATTTTGTCCTAAAGGATGAATAAAACCGGCGGTGTGGGCGGGTTAAATGGATGAATCGTGTGAGGTGGGATGGGTATGAGGGACGTACGATTATCCATTTCTTCACGCCTGTGAGGGTACGTTGGAGTTCGGTTCTGAGGTTTCCTGTAAGAGTTTGTGTAGTGATTAGGCACGTGTCGGATACTCTCTGCGAGGATGAGAAGGTAATAGGGACGAGCGCGTACCTGGGTTTACTGAGATGGCGACGATGCCTTTGTCTCCGTATCGACGTGCAACCTCATTAGACACAACCACATTCGCCTATAAATGGTTCAATGAAAGTCCTCAGTAAGCCCAATTTCTACTTAGCAGTGGTGGTAATCCCAACATACGTGCTTGCTCCGATTGTAGAGCCCATCCAACGCAACTTTCCTCCGTTGTGGCGTATCCCTGAGAGTGTCCCAATGTATCGTGTCTATGTAGGATGCTAGAGAAGAAGTGGTGATGACTCGTGCCTTTTGACCTGGTTCTTCTTGAGCGACGGCAAGTAGGGCGGGCATGAGCAGTTCGGTCAAGTACCAGTGACCTGTGGAGGAGCAGTGGTCGATCAAGTAGCCTTAGCGAGTGAGAGCAAAAGGAAGACGCTATACCAATGACGTTTACTCCGAATTGCATGTCAAAGCCCTGCACTGTGAGCTGATCTATGGGACACTCCATAACGCCACTAGGGTGTAGTTTGATATCGAGGGATCAGGATTCCATGTCAGAGTGCGACCTTTGAAGAGGAACTCACGCATTATTGAAAAGCACGTGAAGTTTCTTCTCTTTGCTGCATAAGCATGATGATGTCAGTAATCGAATAAACACGCAGTTTACCTTCAGTAGATCCTTACCTGAGAAACTCCTCTGCTGCCACCTTAACGTTCTTCAGGTCTGCAAGATCAAGGGGCAGGAACAGCGCTTCCTTTCCCGTTGCCTTTCTCAACTCTTCAATAGCAGCTAATGACTTTTCCTTATTCCTCGTAGCGATGTATATTTTGGCATTCTTCGCCAGGAGCGCCTTTCAGATGGGATGCCATGGCGTTGAGCACTACAAGTGTGGCGAGTTATAAGTATCTAGGATGATTTCTTACCTTGACGGTTTCTTTTCCAATACCAGTATTTCCACCTTTATGCAAACACCGCGTTAAGTATTCGAGCTACAGTAGTATAGGCTCTGCGCACCTGTGACGATAATGACTTTCCCGGTTTGGTCTGGCTATATATTACAATCTAAAGATAAAATCTTTAGGTTTTTCCGAGTGGCAAGGATAAACAGGACATAAAAAGTCACCACTCACTGGTAAGATATCCTTGAGTGCGATGGGCCGCATCACTCACACATCAACAAGCCACACGTGCGCCTATGGCGTAAAGCTGCCACCATTGCTCCCGAGCGCGACCGAGTGCAACTTGGCAAGGGGCGTGATGACGCCGTGAATGATGGCGGCGTAGTCCAGGCATGACTGCCTCATATGGCAGTCATTACGGCCACGGTGTTCGCTCCGCCGGCGCGCCCCACGTCCCGAAGCCATCAAATGGCGTGATCGCTGCACGCAATATCTCCGGTAACGTCCCCGAACCCGTCCTCGTCGTCTCCGACGATGAAGGCAACGACAATGGTATTTCTCCTCTCCCTTTTCGATTCTCCCTCTCGTTTTTCGCAGTATAGGGTAATTTTGTACGTAGATTATGAATATGATGCTCGTTTATTTATAGGACCACGCGATCTGGATCTTGACACCGGATCTAGTGTAGCCATACAGGTAAATGCCTTCCTGTAAAGGCAACCGTGCCGCATAGCCCCTCGTAACTTACGAGAAGTATACATGATATATCTGAATGATTTATCAAACGTCATATCAATTACTAGGCTAATAGAAAATGTGCTATACATCAGATATGCTGGCCACTAGAGTGTAGTGTCTCCGCAACAATGGTGGCATAGAATAAATGTTCTACGTATTCAATACCCTTCTATAGCATGTATGCGCTAGTAATATACTGCCCGTTTACTGATATACGCGCCGGACCTCCTTCGGAGTAGGTGTGCTCCTCCAGGTACAAGAAAAGCGCCCTCCCAAGAGACAAGTATTCATGGCGCGCACAGAATACCTTTACAATCGTGTTCACTGCACTATATATCAGTAGTTCACTAGTTTGTATGGCCCCCTCTTTCCTGTGCATGACGTTATGAGGTGTGCATTAGCGGTTAGTGTGGCTAGACTGCAGCACGAACCACATATCACCGTATATAAGTGCATGCAAGGCGTGGGAAGCTAAAATACATATGCAAGCATGTTTTTCACTTATAATACTGTACTACTGGCACTTTACCGCGAGAGAAATGAGGTCCTATAGCTCCAGATGTGCCCGAAACCGTGGAAAGAGCAGTATGAAGACCCGAAGTCACGCACAATTCCCTGTGCACTGGCTTCACCCCAGTGATATTTGGATGCATCTGAGGCTACAGAACCTCAATCCGCTCTCGGTCCAATGCTAGTAGTATAGTAGTATATACACATAACATGCTCAAATACGTATATCATCCCCCTCTACCTTGTGCCCACTTATATAGGGTGATATGTGGTTCTTAGCACAGTCTGGTTATACTACTACTAATATACACCTTATAGTGTCGTATTCAGGGCGGCGGATGACGTAAAACATGCTATTAATCGGTTTAAAGTACTTCCTATACAGCTGTTTAGTTATCCTGTGCGCGCCGTAATTACCTGGCCCTCGGCAGGGCGCTTTGCATGTGGATGAGGGAAGGAGGAGCACATCTCCCCCGAAGGAGGTGTCGCGTATACCGCAACAATCGGGCGGTATATTACTAGCTTATACATGTAATATAATAGTATGAGCTATGCAGGAAATTTATTCTATGCATCTTTGGATGTGTGACCACCACCCTCTGGTGGCCGGCACTTCTAGTGTATAAAACCTTCGCTATTGACTCTGCCATTAATTGAACATTCTCTACATTATTTAAAAGTGTTATTTATACTGCTCGTAAGTTTACGAGAGCCTATGCGGCACGGTTACCTTTACAGGAAGGCATTTACCTGTGTGGCTACACTAGATCCGGTGTCAAGATCCAGATCGCGTGGTCCTATAAATAAAGGAGCATCATATTCATAATCTACGTACAAAATTACCCTATACTGCGAAAAACGAGAGGGAGAATCGAAAAGGGAGAGGAGAAATACCATTGTTGTTGCCTTCATCGTCGGAGACGACGAGGACGGGTTCGGGGACGTTACCGGAGATATTGCGTGCAGCGATCACGCCATTTGATGGCTTCGGGACGTGGGGCGCGCCGGCGGAGCGAACACCGTGGCCGTAATGACTGCCATATGAGGCAGTCATGCCTGGACTACGCCGCCATCATTCACGGCGTCATCACGCCCCTTGCCAAGTTGCACTCGGTCGCGCTCGGGAGCAATGGTGGCAGCTTCATGCCATAGACGCACGTGTGGCTTGTTGATGTGTGAGTGATGCGGCCCATCGCACTCAAAGATATCTTGCGAATGAGTGCCTACCTTTTATATCCTATTTATCCTTACCACTCGGAAAAACCCAAAGATTTTATCTTTAGATTGCCAGCAGCTCGGTCTGGAATATCATCGACTCCCCACGTTGGCTTGGGAGGAAACATCTGCCTCTGTAAGAACGCTGCAGAGAATGCGGCACCCATGTTTAGTGCTACCAGAAGGATATTTAGTCGATTGACTCAAAAGTGAATAAGTAGTTCACGCCCGCGTGTCCCTGCGCCGATGGTGATGGTCACGGTATGAGTTGCCAGCCCCACAACTCAACACCCCGTCTATATATATACACTCAGCCACTTTCTTCATGGCAACAGCCTACAAGTGAGTTTCCGGCCGGGGCAGCTCGGATGACCATCTACATGAGCTCATGAGGGTGTGAGTATACGCGCACGCCGGTGTTGGGCTGCGTGGGATCAGCCGGAAGCTGAACTCCCCCCGCTAGCCCCCGCCCGTATCTAGATGATCTCCGAAAGTCAAGACTACTTATAAGTATACTACTTTATGACATCAGCTTGAATAACACGGCAACATCTGAGAATTGATCAATGTACAAGTCAATGACTCTTGAATCCTCAATACTGGACTTCAAGTAATCGGTAATCTCTGGCCTGTATACACGCTACATATCCGAATCAGGAAGGCTAGAGCTTTGTGGCACTACAAGCGCTGTGGCCACACAACGCTGAGATACCCGATTAAGCTAATCCAGGCCAACATGGCCAGCTAAAGGCTTCAAGGCACGCTAAACACGCGTACAGCATAGTCCACACTATCATTGTCTCAATATCCTTAGTTCTGCTAACGGCTACCAAGTATGAAGTGCTATTCAGTATTGATATTTTCTACGAAGAGGCTACAGAAGTTTCATTTCCCTACTCTTTGGCGCCAGAGTTAGGTACATTGAATCGTATTCATGAACAAAATTCAAGCACCAAACATGCTTTCAAATGAAGAGCGCACGTTTACGAAGAGTAAGGGATAACGTCGGAGGCAGTGCAAAGAACCTAGGAAGATATTGTCAGCGACAGAGAAATGTGCATGGAGTGAGCTTCATAGTACCTCTCCAGGGAAAATGTTGTCGCAGGCGTTGTCGACGTTCTTGTTGTTAGCAAGCAGGGTACCAAAGGAGATTCCAGCGGCATCAGCGATGCTCGTGCAAGTGTCGCCAGACTGAATGACATGGTTGGTGGTGCAGTCTTGGCCGGTGGTACCAAGGCAGATAACCTGTGCGTAAATACTATCTGTAAGTATATGTAGATATAACGCAGTCATCATCAGAATACGGACCTCGCCAGGGAACAGGTTATCACAGGCGGAGTCAATGATACCCTTGTTAACCAGGGCCAACTGGAACCTGAAAATAACGCGTATGAGCATAGCACAACAGCCACGATGAGTGCCAATGAATGATCCTTACGAGGAGACATTCTCTTTGGCAGAAATAGCGTCACAGAAGTCGCCGGAGATTACTGTATAGTTGCGAGCGCAGTTAGCAGGGAGATCCCTAGCCGATAAGACTGTAAAGATAGCGGATGAGTATGTGACTGAGTAGTAGGGGAGGACGAGAACTTGGCTTACCAGCAACCCCTTGGCAAGCAGAGATCGCGGCGGCGATTGCGAATGCTGCGAGGGAGAGACGGGCGAACATGTTGTCTGTGAGAGGGGCTGGAGGATCTGTTTGCGAGAGGGAATCTGCAACTGATGCTGAGGAGTAACTGCCACTGTTCTCCAGCTTTTATACACAAACCGCCAGAAAAGCAAGCGCTTCAGGCGCTCTCTACCGTCCCCGACAGCTTCGCCATTGAATACAATGATGACTGGGCGCTGTCCGAAAAGGTGAGGGCTGGGAAAGCGGGAAGGGATAATGATGACCTTACGTATGGCGGTCGATTCACCGTTGTGCACTTTGGGAAGGTACGCGGTGTCAGAACACTCTGGCCTGTCAAGGCGTCGGTCACCGGAGCCCGTGCTGTAAAAGACTTCGCGCCAGCCCGACGCTGTCTGGATCTTGAAGCACACCAGGTCCTGCGTGAGCATGATGTGCATCTGTATGTGTAAGTCATATCTCACCCCTTCTGCGTATGTCCTTGTGCGGATAACGCAGAAATCGCTGGATATTGATATGGGATTACTTCGTTGTTTGCTCCTCTGGAGCTGATGGGCATTGGCGCGGAATGCAACGGCAAACTCGAAGCATGTCACCTGCGGCGTCGAAAGAGTCATATGGCCGTCACTATCAACAGATTTGGACATGTAAAGCAAACTCACCGGAGCCTATAAAGCTGTAGATCAAGAACCTCTACAAAGACGATTAAGCTCGGTAGCGAGGTGGCTGTGCATGATGTAGAGTTGTTTCTGAAGGACTTGTTGTCAGCGCTGGCTGCAAGAATCTACGGGCTTAAAGCGATTCTCAAGCCGTATTGGAACGTCCTTATAATATGTATGATAGTAAGACTTCGAAAGCTGAGTAATTCAAAAAATGACCCTCAAGCGATAGTCTAGGAACGCACCTGGTAGTTAACGTTTTAACTTTTTATGCATCTCTTGATCACGGCTGTAATGAGGGATGTCTGATCATAGTCGCGCACATGGTGTGGCTAGCAGGTATTGACAGCGTTAGGAGTCAAGTGGATCTTGCTCGGAATACCCTCCGAGGTCATAATCTGCATCATCCTATATGGCTGTGATCAAGTTGAACAATCGTCGGGAGGCAGTGTAAGCACCAAGAGTGTAGTGACAGCAATCTACTTACAGTAATAGCTCACAAGCATGTGCCTACTACCACACTGGCCTGCACAACACCGCTGCTGAACATTACAGATCTGGCTCCTCTGGGAACTTGCGGTACGTTTGTGCCGTGCTCTTCGGGGATTCCTACCTTCCTAGAGAGGAAAAGCATGTTCGGTACCGCCATATCTGAACGTGATACTCATGTAGACTTCGGTTATGCGCCGTCAGGACACTTACATATATGAGTCACATCAGCGAGACCTTGATGAGCGCGTCTGCGCGCTGAGTTCATTTCAGCCTTCGCAAATATGTTGAAGTAGACTGGCGCACGTACGACTGATGCTCTGACAAAGTGGACCCACGCTTTGACTCCCAAGCGCTCCTTCTGCAATACTATCATTTATCACAAGGACACGACGCCGGAAGTGCATAAGAATGAAGCATCGTTCCCTCTTGCATCAAGGGCTAGCACACGAGCCGCCAGTATCCTTGATCATCTCGGGGTGCATCGTTGCTCATGGTGTGAGGGGGGGATACCCGACCATCTTCATACGCGGGGACGATATGGGAAGTCCGCGGGCCGTTCAACGTTCAGTTTATCGTGCATGATCCAATAGCAGCTCTCTTTACGACAGCAGGTTGAAACTAGGTTGAAGCTGGACTCATAAGTGTAAGGGTATGTAGGCGTAATTACACAAGTGGAAAGGACACACAAACTCAGGCCTCTGCTGAGAACACGAACGTTCTGCCGGCCATCAGATATCCTTCGTATGATCCTCAAGCCAGTCCCACAACTTCTTTCCTACAGCAGGGTCTTTTGTCGCTTCGGGCAGCGGGCCTACGCGTGCCCAAGGAACCAAAAACTGAGGACAAGCAAGGTCAGAAGTGATCACTGCTATATGCGACGGGAAGCTCACTCCTCCGTTGAACTCGGTTGCATGTGGGTCTGTGCCGGCGTATAGCTGCGTCAGCGCACCATACGGGGCCGGATACAATATCAGATTCTGCAGAATTGTGTGAGCTAAATGATAGCCTTGTGGATTAACCCAATGTTGTACGTACAACAATGAATTCCTTGATTCCTGAGAAAGTCCGGTAAAGCTCTGTAGCGATATTGCCTGATTCCCCCCTGATCGTTAGTAGTACATTCAAGGGCAACGGAAAGCGAAATATACAGACCTGGGTTCACAGATATCGCAACGATACCCTGGTCACCGTACCGTTTGGCCACCTCATTCGATATGATCACATTGGCCTAGCAAGAGAGCCACAGAGATATGAGTGAGAGGTTTAAAGTCAAAAACAGAGGATAATACCAACAGTCTTGCTTATCCAATACAAAACGTTTGGCGCAAGCTTTCGCCTCTGTGGTGTGTCCTCAATTGCATCCCAATGTATCGTTTCCATGTAGGCTGCATATGACGAGGTGGTGATCACTCGAGCTTTCTGAGTCGGGTCTTCCTTAGCTACGGCCAGAAGAGCAGGCAAGAGAAGTTCGGTAAAATACCAGTGTCCTGCAGCAAACCAATTAGGAGTTAGGCATATAGAGTAGGACTGGGAGAGCAAACCTATTGCGTTAACGCCGAATGTCAAATCAAACCCTTGTGCGGTGAGCTGTTCAACCGGTGGTTCCATCACGCCACTATTGTACGCGAGCCGTCAGCGTGTTTTCCACCAGAGATTATTGAAAGGATAGTACGAACGCGTTGTTGAAGAGTATATGTAACTTCTTCTCCTTCCTTTTCTCAATGAGAAGTCTTTCTCAACCACTATACGAAACCACTCACTTCAAAAATTCCTCTGCGCTCGCTTTCACACTCTTCAAATCCGCTAGGTCAAGTGGCAGGAATAATGCTTCATTTCCGGTCTCTTTCCTCAGCTCCTCAATCGCAGAGAGAGACTTTTCCTTGCTCCTAGTAGCAATATAAACCTTCGCGTTCTTTGTCAGGAGAGCCTATGTAATGAACGCCAAGTATTAGTAGAGATTTATCAGATAAGACTAACCGCAAAAAGTACCTTAACGGTCTCCTTTCCAATCCCAGTATTGCCACCTGTTCATATATTTAATGAGCATCAATCATACCAATCTGGGCGGGGTGTTTTAGTTGACCTATGACCTCGAAAAAATACATACCAGTGACGATGACGACTTTCCCAGTCAAGTCAGGGATATCGTTTACGCCCCACTTCGGTTTCGAAGGAAACGACTGGTTGATGAACCTAGAGAAACCACTACCCATACTAGTAGTTCACTGCACAATAGCGATAGAGACTTGGTCAGTGAGGACTCAGGTATGGAGAATTGTTGTGTACTTCACCGACTAGATCGACCATAATATATACCGTTGCTCATAGTGAGTTGAGGCACTACTGGTACTGCCGTCAGGAACACGCATATCCACACCACACAGCCAGTAGAATGTATCCGTCCTAACCCGACCGGAATACGACATGGCAGGTGATTCGTGGAACTGGCATTCCCCGCATTATCGGTGATGGGAGGAGCGCTGCGGAACGTGAGCGTGGTCGTTTTAGTCGGCCCGCACGTGGCTTGGCGTAAGCGCATCTCTCGTGAGCATTTATATCTCTTAAAGCCAATACGTATTATGGTGGTCAGCTATAGCTCTTCGAGCTTCAATCTTGAGATATGTATCTGCAAAACTGGAATGTAATATCTTTAGTCGGCCGCACGTTGTCGAGAGTAAGCGCGTCTCTCGTGAGCAAGAGCGGAAGTGTTGACGAGATATTGAGCATATTCGCACCTCGTTCCACTCCAATGTAAAATTGGCACAATCTTACTAGTGTAGTAGCGGGAATTCGTGTCCATACCGGAGGGGACTCGTCGGGGCCAGGTGATGATTGAAGTAGAAGGGATACTCACTTGATTACCGAAACGCAATAGGTGGCTTCTTGCATGTCCTTCTAGTATCTCTGTGGGAGTGTAGAGAAGTTCAACCTCTGTGATTCCTTCGCGCGCACCTTGTATTTGGCGAAAATCTTGATAAGTCGCCGCAAACCGGGGCACCAGTGCATGAAAAGAGAGCTGCGTTGAGAATGTGCCCACGTGGCATTCGAATTGGAGTCTACAAGACATGCAAGTTGGATTGCAGTCGCCACTGTTGAAAATGCTACAATATTGTTACAAAGCGCATATGATACATTATTGTCCCACCTATAGATCACCATCTACCACGGTCTTACCACCTCGTGATGTCTGCCTCTGCCTCACCGAAGAGACTCGTCTTCTTGATGTCAAAGCCTTCCTCGGGCACATCGTCATCTCCGGAATCCTGGTAGTACTCTGGTAGCTCTGCCTTCAGGAAACGTAGCATGTACCCATTGATGAGCTCAAACTCGAGTAAGAATCCGTCGTGGCCCTCTGGTGAAGGGATGATGATGAGCTCTGAGTCTGGGATATGATCGGCAATCTCCTTCTGCTCGGTCGGCGTGAACAACCCATCGGTCTGTATACCAATGACGAGAGTTCGCGGGGGAAGCGTTGACAATATCCGCGGGAGTGCTTCGGATTCAGTCTCGCCAGGTAGTTCTCGTCCACGGGATACACAGTGGGTGTCCATCTTGCGCGTGATGTGGATGTAACAGTTCGCATCGAACCGTGAAATGAACTTGTCGCCCTGATAACGCAAGTAAGACTGCGCGGAGAAAAGCGATGGCCCAGTTGGCGACAACGGACGAGAGGAGCCAGGCTGACTCAAGGTGAGCTCTGATCGGGGCGTGCGAGGTTTGGGGTTCTTGAGACCGTCGTTGTGCAGCGTGAGGGCTTCTTCCTCCAGGGTAGGTGAGTCCGGGGGAGTCATAACACCCATGGCTTTCGACGTCAGCTGAGGCTTCCTGCCGAATCGACTCTCGAACGAGTCACGAGATCGGTACGTAAGGAGAGCGGCCATACGTGCTGCCGCGAGGCCAGAAGCGGGCTGACTGAGGTAATAACCATCGTCGTATCCGGGATCACTGTAGATGCTCTGTCGCTGTGCTTCTCCCCAGCTGATACACCATGCCGAGTGCCGTGCAGAGGTTGCAATTGGGATGATATGCCGCACGTAGCCCTGCGGGGTACACAGCGGCCATTCTAGGACTGCCATACCGCCCATAGAACCGCCAATGACGACAGCGATAGACCTGACGCCTAGGTGATCCAATACAAGCTTGTGTAATCTTTGAATAGACACAGTAAGCAACGCGGAAATCACGGTAAAGAGAAGGGCAGGGTGCTAACCTGACATCGTCACGGATGGTGGTAGGAGGAAACTCTGGACCATACGGTCTCCCTGTGTCGGGGTTGATGGTGAGTGGAGAGGCGGAGCCGTATGGCGAGCCCATCACGTTGAGACAGACGACAAAATATCGTCGTGCGTCAAAGGCCTTTCCTCTGCCCATGAGAGGACCCCACCTGCGCAGGCAATCTCCTCAGTATTTCTCTAATTCCAAAGCTATGACTGAAACGCACCAGTCCTCGACATCTGCACTGCCTGTGAATGCATGACAAATGACCATGACATTGTCCTTGCTCTCGCTGAGTTTGCCCCAGGTCTTGTACGCCACCGGAACGTTTCGTAGTACCCGTCCGCATTCTAGTTGAAACGATGGAACGATGAATATCTGCTGTTGTATCAGAGCAGCGAATGGCGAAGACATGGTTTGGGGAGAGTTGGATGTGAATGGTGGTTGGATGCAGGAAATTTGCTTAAGAGTCCACCTCGGGATCCGGAGGCTATTATTAAGAAGTTGAGTATGTATGACTAGTATGAGCGTCGAGCTGCTATTCGTGGAAAGAAGGACAAAAGCATTAGCAAGATTCACAGGCCATGGACAAGCAGTAGAAGGGATGAGTAAAAATGAGAAGGTGTGGGTAAGAGTCTGAGGTCGTGGTGGGCGGCGTCGAGACCGAGTCACCAAATTGCGACATGTTCTCGGACTTGACCACGACCACCATCTCGACCTTTCAGGCTCAAACCAAGGCTGTAGCTGTCGCAAGCGTGCTTGGTGCAACTGTTGCTTTTCTATACGGCAAATATGGACGAAAAAGCAGGAGAAACATACCAAAGAACAAGGAGCGAGTCGTTGTGATAGGGGGCGGAAGGTGAGAACGCCATCCGAGCCAGCGGGCCCAATTTCACTCAATCATCCATCGCAGTGGTATCGGGCGCGCTATCGCACACCTCTATTCAACGAGAGCTGCCAAAGTATGCATCGTGGGTAGACAAGGAGATGCCCTTGGGAGTGTACGGGACGAATGCGTCGAGCTACGGACCAAGACCGTTAAGTTGGAAGAAGCGGACGCAGTGATAACCGCCGTCGCAGACTTTGCTGATGCCGAGGATATGGTAAAGCTCAGAGAGCTGCTGGTGAAAGGTGTGTGAACCAGAGACACCATCTTGTCAGCGGATATCTAAACTTCTTTCACATCAAGCTTGGAACGGGGTAGATACGGTTATAGTCACCGCCGGAGTCTCTGCCCTTCGGCCACTTCTGGAGGTCGCTGGCGTGCATGGGAAGGAAGACGAAGCTGCTGTCGATGACGTTCAGAGAACTATCGACGTGTCAAACGCAGCCATACGAGGAAACTATACTGGCCCGCTGGTCACAGCGGTAACCTTGGTACGAATCTCTTCATGCATCTTGCGGATACCTCCTCTCTGACATCGCCTCCCCAGATCCCACTGCTGCAGGCTTCCTCACCCTCCCCGTCTATTCTTCTCATCTCCAGCCTCGCTGCTCTAGTGCCTGCACCAACGCGTTCCCTCTACGGCTCCACCAAATCCGCGTCGCTCCTACTGTATCAGTCTCTCGCCATCGAGCATCCCCAAATCACTTTCACTACAGTCATACCTGCCACTGTCGAAGGTAACTTCCGTGCCTCTGCTGTCGATCAGGGGCCAGTACGAGAAACAGAACCAAATACCCATGGTTTGAAGAGGGAGTATGTCGCGAGACGATGCGTGGATGCCGTAGATGCCCAGCAGAAGAAGGTGTTATTGCCGTATTGGTACGCTCGGCTAGGACACTTGGTGTACTGGTTTATTCCCAGTGTAATAGAGTACTTTGCGCGTAAGAAGTACAACTTCTAAGCATGTAGGCCTTAGTGCTTGGACATATTCTACTTCACTGACCTAGCCCGGCTCTAGTTGTATCCATTTATGCACTCGTTGTCCATACAACTGTCGTGGGCGAACCTTTGGAGGTTGTATGCTGGAGGCCCACTGTGCCCAAAAGCTGGTCTTATTTCCGTCAGTCTCCGGGCTATATACCATCTTTTCTACACATCGACCAGCCTCTTTCGGAAGGGACAATAAACGAGGCTGTTGAAACGATATGGCGTAGAAGATGATCTGCGATCGTTCTCCCGACTTGGCTATGATAGTCTTCCACTTTAAATTAATCCCTGGCATCGCGAATTGCGAAACAAGTTACGATTAGTCTTGATGGCCATCGTACTTGTCCTTGACAGCCACTGCTGGGCCTTAGCTAAGGCCTTACATCCGGCCACTGATAGCTGACAACCCAAATTTTATGATACACGAAACTATATCAGCACTGAGTGCATTTGAGGACCTTGTTATTGACGTGTTTGAATGTACCTATGTTTGATGAAACTTCTATTTAGTAGTGATACTTTCAAGCAGCCTGAGCCAACTTGGCGAATAAGTACATCGATAGATAGCTGAGACTAACAAACGAATAAAAACAGCGGTCAAAACAGCTTCAGATGTGTACTGCCAGTGAATTAGGTGGCCTGATTGGCCTAGGCCTTAGTGATACTTTCTCTGGCCGCGATTTCGTGGGCAGCTTTGAATATCGAGCGTCTATGGGCCTCAGATTAGATCCCGATTTCATTATGAGGTTTCCTAAAAGGGCAGTACAGATGATATAGCACTTGTACCACCGCCCACATCTCCCCCTCTTGGTATCCACTGCTCGTTGACCACGCACACTCTCACACGACACCCATTGCTATACTAGGGTAATACAGTCACCGCAAGCACATATCTTCGGCGCGACACTCCAGATTGAACAGATCCAACTGATCGACGGCAGTTCCCGAGCCACCACAGTTCAACATTTACCCGCCACCAGTCTTGCCTACCGCCTTCGCTTTCGAGCCGCATTCTTCAGCCTCTTAGTGAACTAGCTCACAGGGACTTGTATTCGAGTATAAACGGGCAAGATGCCGGCCATTCGCACAAGAGACAAGGAGGAACTCCCAGGTTCGCCATGTCGCGTACGAAATCAACACGGTCGAGAAGTGCTCTTGCGTAGCCTCTCATCCAGCCAGTTGAAAGAGTTAGACAAGAATGGAAAGCAGTACAAATATCACGAGAACCTAAACAGATATGTGAGTATAGCGTTCAACTTCTTACACTCGTCGCGTCGCGTCCTGCGAACATGCCTGTGGCCGCCCGCCGCCACGCGTCCATCGCGACTTCTTCGTGTCATCCAATCCGATTCGTACTGAAGCGACTTGCTGTTGTTTCTAGGTCGGTAAACGAATAGATCTTCGGGGAGAGTATGGGAGCAGTCGGTCGCCGATATCATATTCGGTTGAAACTGTTATGGCGTCGGAGAAGCCGCCGCCGTTTAGGCCATCGGACTTGGAGTTGGTTCGCATCCTCGGTACGTGGCCTAAGATAGTCAAAACGAGTGCTCATCGCAGGGACTGACGATGGACTGATACAGGACAGGGGGCATTTGGGGCGGTCGGAGTAGTAAAGGCTAAGAAGAGGGAGCCCAAACATCCGAGAGATGTTCCTAGAGCGCAGATGGCGATAAAGATTTTCAGTAAGAGCGAACTACGAGAAGACGCGCCGGTGAGCAGTGTGAACCTAATAGTGGTGAGCTCAGTACTGACCAGCTATTCAGTCTCAGGATGTGACGTGCGCGAAGGTGGATGCAGTTCATGACTTGCTTAACCTTGAGCGTAGGAACCTCGCGATGATCGAGTGGAATCCCTTCGTTGCTGGACTATATACGTGCCTTCAAGACTCGAAGAACTTGTATCAGCTCATGGAGTTAGGCCACCTCGGGAGTTTGAAGAAGCTCATTCAGGAGAGGGGCGCACTTCCAACCTCAGTCTGCAGGTTCTACTTTGCCAATCTCGTAAAAATTACCGAGTTCTTGCATGGTCTTGGGCTGATCCATAGCGACATGAAGCCCGAGAACATCGTTATAGGGGCGGATGGTTACTTGATGATATGCGACTTGGGAATTTCGGCTTTCCGTAAGGAGCAGCGCAACTGGAACAGCGTTGGGACGACAGCGTATACCTCCCCCGAAGCTCTGCAGGGCAAACTAAGCAAAGAAGTGGCAGA
Source organism: Irpex lacteus (assembly GCA_001986395.2). NCBI lineage: Eukaryota > Fungi > Basidiomycota > Agaricomycetes > Polyporales > Irpicaceae > Irpex > Irpex lacteus. Next base: position 359,744 of record MQVO02000007.1, read on the forward strand.
AAGCGTCGATTGGTGGGCTGTTGCGTGCATACTGTATGAGATGGCCACCGGAAAAGCGGTAAGTGTATTTACGCTGCCCGCGTTCTCGCATGAAGTTGACGTGGAAACGTAGGTATTTCGGTATCTCAAGGGAACCACGGACGGACGCGGTACTCAGGAGCGTAAATCAGAACTTGTACAGCGCATCGTAGCATGCAAGTGGTGGTGGCCAAGAAAGTTGGAAGTGGATCCTGCCTTGAAGGATCTCGTTGAAAGGATGCTCCATCGAGACTTTGAAAAGAGGCTGGGATCTGTGGTGCCTGCACCAGAAGGATGCGAATACCCTCTGAAGAATGAGGAAGTTCGGGCACACCCTTTTGTGAGGCAGTTCCCATGGAAGAGACTGGGGGAGAGAACACTGGCGGTACGTTTGATCGAGTCATCTTATGCGAAGGTTAACTTCATACTTACTTTTTGCAGGCCCCTTTTACACCTAATCAGGTGCCAGACTTAGGTGAAGACGAATGGCATTCGAAGCCGTTGCCGCAGCAGAGAGATGTCCCTGGCATAACCGTGCTCGAGCCTGTCCCCCACGTTCGCTGGGATAAACGCTGCAGAAGAAAGCAGGACGAGAGACGCTTTGAACGAGAGAAGGAGCTAGTGAAGTGGAACAAGGACAGGTTACACCAAAGTCGTGATGCACGAATTGCGTACATCGAGGCCAATGGAAACGAGTCGAGTTCGAGGGATTCCGGGGAAGGAGTGGACCAGCATGATATGAACGAGCGGTTGAGAGCAGCGCAAGCAAAGATGCACGACCTTGAAAAAACCATGAGCTCCAGCTGGCAGCCGTTCGTTTCCGAGCAGAGGCAAAGTACTACTCACCCAATACCTTCCTTTGGGACAGTCCCTCGCCTTCGACATCCTGCAATCGAGAGGATCCTCAAAGGCACAGACAGACAACGAAGGAGGAGAGAAGGTCGACATGAGGCATCGATGGAGATACCGAAGGAAGCCTCTCCCAATATCGACAGCGAATCCTGCGACGCCCACTCTGCACACCGTCTCCCGACACAACCAACGGACTTCGACATGCTTGACCGAGCTAAACAACCGAAGTGCGTTTTCAAGGAGCCAATACTTCCCGAGCGAATTTTCGTTGGCGAGTTCGGCAGGCTTACAGTTGCCTCGAATGACGGGGGCACCGGCAACAGTGATGGAAGCAACGATATGTGCCACTAAATCTTGGTGATTTTCACTCGCAGGACCTTTATTTTCATATCAAACCCACGGACTTGTACATTACTCACATTCTACCTATCACATCTCAACTTCATGCCCCTGTACCTCTAGCAATTCTCTCCACGATTTTCGCCCTAGTGTGTCCAGTGTCTACCGTTCGCCTGGGCCTTGGGAGTCTTGGAATGGTGCTTGTGTAATATACGCCAGACAGCTGCAGGCTACGGATAGTGGTTCAAAGTCTCTCGTTCGACATTCAATTGATAAACAGAGAATAGAAGTGGTCTTTCGTGAGCCAGTCCAGCTGCGACGGCAATGGAGGAGATGAGTAGGGGATTACCAGGAAAGGCAGGAGTCGGGGTTACATGTGGGATTATGTAAGCAATCAGGATGTCCACGGTTGGTTTGAGGGTTTTTGAGGATGTAAGTACTCGTACGCCTATACATATGTTCTAGCGCATCCGAGACATGTTTATATTCTCAAATTATGCACAACTGAATTGATGCTCAAACTGACTGTGCCGTATAGGTATACAGATCGATACAAGGAGGCTTTCGGATGACAGGATAGAAACACGAGGTTATATTTACATCTTTACAGAAGGCTGAAGAGAACCCTAATCCCACTTAATAGGAGCAGAGTAGCGTTCCTCCAGAAGACCTTCTTGCTTAGCCTTGATTTCTGTGTGCGCCAAACGCATCAGTAATTAATAGGGCGGTTACCGTAAGTAACATGCACTTACGCAGCGCTAGAGTCTTGGAGTAGAAGCGGCACCAGGCAAGGTTTCCTAAGAGAATATTGTCAACAGGCTGTCCATAATATCATATACAAAGCTACAGGCACTCACCCATCATCAACCACATATTTTCGACGCCCAACTCCTTCCAACAGCTCCGCAGCTCTCCCTCATCGTCAAGACCCCAGATAGGTGTAATCTTCTTCCCGAGTTCCCCGCCGACGAGCTCACGGATAGGTTCACGAGCGTCACCGTATCCAGTGGCAAACAAAACAACGTCAGCCTTGAGTTCACTGCCATCATCAGCGATCAGGCCGTCCTTAGTAAACTGCTTGATACCGCCGCTGCCAGACTTGAGCTTGATTTTTCCGTCAACGATCATCTGGGATGTACCGACGTCTATGTATGTATATGTCACAAATGTTCGTGTGCTTAGTCAGCCATTGCGCGTACCTAGATAGTAGCCCCCTGCGCGCGTAAGTGCGAGGATGAAGAAGCCGGAGTCATCTTCGCCCATTGTGAGCCCAAATCCCACCTTTCTGAGGCCATCCAGTAGCTCTCTGAAGCAAACAGTCGCATCAGTATCCTGAGGGGCACGCAATGGCACCAACTCACTTGTCAGCTTCAGCAATATCTGCTGCAACACGTTTGTGAAGCATCTTGCGGTAGAGAACGGGCATAGAATTATCGATGAGGTCCGCAACTTCGGTCGGAGGGCCGTCTTCCCAGTAAATACCTACTTCACTGTCAACCAACGCGTGCAATCTAGAGCATAGATGCTTACCCTTCATGAACCGAGGCATGCCGTTCTTATTCGTCATGACGTATGTCTTTCCCCGCTGCCACAACGTCACATCTATGACAGCCCTCAGACAAAGGCATAACACAAGAAGCAGCTAAACATGTGTACTCACCAACTCCGTGGTCAGCGTAATCGGCTGCGATATCATGGGCTTTATCGTGCAAGTAAGAGTGCGTTAGATAGAACGGGAAGTGGTGTCAACGGGCGAGACGTGCCTGAAGTGCAAGCGCCGACGACAACAACCTTCTTGCCTGCATGATCCAAAGCCTTGTCATGTTGCGTAGAGTGCAAAATCTGGCCCTGGAAGTCGGCCTGAAGTAACGTCAATATCAAACTCCGGGTCAAGGGGCAGAGATAATGCTACACACCATCCCTGGAATTGTCGGCATCTTGGGAGTGCCTCCACCGATACCAGGTGCGAACACAACATGGTTGGTGTGGAGCACACGGTTCTTATCTCCACGCTGAACGGTTACTTCAAATTTCCCAGAGTCAAGTTTCTTGACGTTCAGGACCTTCGATGAAGTCCAGACATCGATCTCGAGAGACTTGGCATAGAACTCGAGCCAGTCAGCGAGCTGTGATACAAAGCTATCGTGAGCGGATGGCAACCAGGTCGGCATGGCCGGCGTTAACTGACCTTCTGCGCAGGCGTATATACGGGCCACGATTCAGGGAATCTGAAAAGTAGAATTAGCTAATGCTTTAAACTGAATAAGTCGAAAGCTCATACTTCAGGTAGGGCATGTGGTCGTACCCTGGAGGATATTGTGAGAATTACGTCGCGGCTCATTAAGATAAGATAACACTTACAAACAACGTCATGCAAACAGAGAGCAGCGTAGCGATGCCTCCATTGATCCCCAATCCTCGCCTGCTTCTCGCAGACGAGCGTGGACACACCCAACAGCTTCAATCGTGCAGCGATCTCCAGTCCACTCTGACCGCCTCCAACAACCAGGACCTCCGGGTCACGATCGGCAAACTCCATCTCCTGCTCGCGCTGAGTGACCCACTTGCCGTGATTAGGGGCAAAGTTGCGTCGCCAGCCAGACTTCTCAGGAAAGTCTTTCAGACTCTCGAGGTTTGTGAAAACGTTGTGAGCTTTCCATTCCCGCTGGCCATCGCCCTTTTCGACAGGCACTATGCGGAAGACCCCAGAGCCAGAGCCAACGTTGTTGTCGAAGGTGAAGTGACCACGGATCCACGCGAGATCTTCGTACAAATCATCGACTTTGGCGAATGAGAGCTGGAAGTCTGAGAGTTTCGAGCGTGTAAGACGATCAGTGAGGAACTGCTTGATCTTTTCCGTCCCTTGAAAGGTGCGCAAATCCCAAGTGAGGGAGAGGATGTCGCGCCACCACGCATCGTCTGTGAGACGCGATAAGACGCCATCGATATCGCCCTTCTCTACGTTGGTGGCGAACGAGTTCAACCAGTCCCGAGCAACCTGCTCATGATCGATGTTCTTGATTTCTGAGGTTTGTATACCGAGCTTAGCGGTAGTAGGAAGCTCTGTGGTGATAGGCATGACCCTCAGTGACAACCGAGAGATGAATGTGGGCCTAGGAAACAACGGGATTGAATGGACTCGGAACTCACGCTCGAATATTAAGTACTGTGTCCACTCCTATGTCTCTGAACAATATTCACGTGCGCAGCTGACCAAGGTTCTGGGAAACCAGGCGGTATGGTCAGTTGACTGCTTGGTTTTCTCACGGCTTCAAGGCGGGATACTCACGAGAACCTTGGCAGTCAACCAGACGGCTTCAACTATAACAGAACGAGCAGAGAATAGTCTAGGCTCTGCACTCTAATCACAATATTCCTATCAGGGGCTGCAGCAATACTAGCAGCAGCTGTTCATGGGGCGTTAAGAGCACATCCGAGTCGCCTTGGGTCCGCAAATAGCGTATAGGGTGGAACTGTGCCAATGCTAAGCAGAATCAGTATCTCCCCTTTCTGAAGTTTCCCTCTCTGAAGCCAGGCACAACTGCGGGATTCTTCTATATACGTGGTAAACGAAGAAGTGCTTACTGATTGCTTTCACAGTGCAGCGAGTCCCGAGGACAGTCGATACCTGATATCGATAGTCGCAAGATAATCACAGTAGAGCGCAAATAGACACTCGAGCCTGGTGATTAGACTGAGAGAAAGATGGTGGTAACTGAACTTGAACAAGCGGATTAGTAGGGATTGTCGGAACGATATGACGCCACAAAGCCGTCCGCCTGCCCTTTACGGACAGCTGAGTTACATCTGAGTTCATACTTGTTGGCGTCTGCACTGTAAAACAGTCCGGAATTACTTTCAAATTGTACCGTTACTCAAGCCATCCCGATGCTTACAGTCGCACGGCTACGGTCACCGTAGCCGTTAGCAAATGCGTGAAATACTAAACTCTACTGCAGTTCGTACTGGCTTGCAACAATATTTGAAGCTATACTTCCCGGAATCACCCGACCGAGGCCGACCCCGACGAGCAATACAATCGTGGCACGATGATGCTCGCGGCGCAGACGACGCGTCACCATGGCCGGCCTGCCAGTGTAGTATACGTAACGGCCAGGGTGACCGCCTGTGATTAAATATATCTGTCGAGGATCGTTGCCACGACGGCCACATATCCTGCTTTCCTCTTCATATTGAACAGCTCAACAAGCATCGTAGCTGTTATAAACCCGCCCTCTCCTCTAGTTCTTCAAAACCAACGGTGGTCATCCGCGAAACACGCCATTATGGGTGCTCTACTATCAAATTTTGACCAGATGCTCCCTCCACGCCCAAGCTGGAATGTGGAAGACATCCCTGATCAACGTGGCAAGGTAATCATCGTCACAGGTAGTCTAAGTTTCTCGCTCGTTTGTAGCGCTTCATATTTACTTGGGCTTGGATCTTAGGTGGAAATAGCGGCATTGGGAAAGAGACAGTCAAGGTGATGTAATCTGACTGGGAATCGACGTGACGTTAGACTGAGTTGCACGCATACTACAGGCTCTTCTTGTAAAGAATGCAAAGGTTTACATTGCAACGAGAAGCAAAGAGAGGTGCATGGCCGCCATCCGCGAGCTCAAGGAACAAACCGGAAAGGAAGCCGTATTTCTGCCTCTAGATCTTGCAGACTTACGCAGCGTTGAGGCTGCCGCGAAGGAGTTTTTGAGGTGAGCTGCAATTTACGACGACACCATGCAGCGTCTTATTATTCGTTGGCCTCAGTAAAGAAAAGCATTTACATGTGTTGTTCAACAACGCGTTAGTACCTCCAAGTTCTATGCAAAATCCAAATATCGTATGGCAGCATTGATTCTCTTCCAGTGGCCTTAAAGACTGTCCTATGGAACAGCTCACCGCTCAGGGCTTTGACATGGTGTTTGGCGTAAACGTAATCGGTACGCTATATCAGTTCGCCCATAGTATTCTTTCACTTAACCGTCTCTATAGGACACTGGTATTTCACCGAGCTACTGCTACCTGCGCTTCTTGCTGTATCTGAAGATAATCCAGGGCAAAACTCGCGAGTCATCACCACCTCTTCTTTTGCGGCGTACATGAACACCATTCACTGGGAAAGCATTAAAGACGGTCCCGTACGAAGAGCGATGACTCTCGACGATTTCTACGACCAGAGTAAACACGTGAGTATTTGATCTCCGTTCGTGATGTTTACAAATACTGAATTGCTGGTGCGTGCAGGCCAATATTATAGTATCTAACGAGGTCGCCCGCAGATATGGTGACAAGGGAATTGTCGCCATTTCTGTCAATCCTGGTACGATTTCATTTGCATTTCGTATCTTCAGGACATTTGAGCATGAATGATTGCAGGGAATATCTTGACTGAAATGGCGAAGTCCAACCTCACTTGGTGGCAGAGAATTCTCCTCGTGAGTTCTTGTTAAGTTCTCGAACTAAGAGTCGCTCTCAGAATGTCGCACAGTGGCCCATACTATACTCTCCGCCTTTTGGAGCGCTTACTCAGTTGCGTGCTGGTACCGACCCTAGCGTGGCAACGTACAATGGAGCGGTAAGTAAATTATATGTACGTGTTGCGTGATCCATCCAGGCTCATGCATCGACGAGTAGTTCATGATTCCGTGGGCGAGAATCGGTAAGGCTCCCCCGCAGACAGATGACCCCGCAGTTGGTAAGAAGCTATGGGACTGGTTGGAAAACCACGCAAGGATAGGGGTTGCATGAATCTATAGGCCGCGATCTTGATATCACACTAATCTGTCCCGTTTTGCTAGTGATTTGCTAGGACGCAGACTTAATACAGAAGCTTTACTCTCGCTCAATCTGATTGTGAATCAGTCTAGAACCTCAGATCACAGCCGTTTCCCAATTGCGAAAGTGAGCCTTACCAATGACTGCTTCACTCTCCGTCACTATTACAGTAAGTAATGGCCGGTCATCTCCACCGTGTAACTCTATCTGACAGATGCAATTATGGCGTCAGTTCTGGATGTCCGGGTGCACGAAGCCTAAGGAGAAGACGGCTGTGGCCTGATACCTTCGCACGTTCCTTTTCTGAACTTTGCTCACTGCGATCCGCTTTGAGTTCTGAAATCCACGGCGGCCGAGATGCAAAGAATCTATATCGCACGCGTGTAATCATCGTTGAATGTCAAACCCACTTCGGCGATGATACGAACTTGATAGTCCGGCTTCACGCTCAGGCTCCCCGGTCAAATCTACACGCATCTTGTCTTCTGAATCCGCAGCCACAACTCAATTTATGATCGAGGGCAACACAAATCGACTATTAGGACTTAACTGGATGACTGTGTACGCATCTTTAGTCCAACAGTGATGCATATGATTGCGCGGTGTTGTTCTCGGAGGTTCCGCCCAATCAGTACCTTAAGTTTTACACTTCCACCGCGCATATGCTTGTGAGGTGTGTTCATATAATTGACATCGTGATAGCATACTTCTGCTTACTTATACTGAACAGGTGCAAGGACTCAGACTGCATATCGGGTGTTGGTCCTTCACTCTGCCTTCCGTCCTTGGTCATCCTCAAACTCCGGACAGAATACGTAGTTCATCGAACTATGTCGGAGCAGGTACACTCGCTAGCTGTTGGTCAAGAGACACCGGCGTCCTTCTCTTCATCTGAAAAGGACACACCCTACTTTGTTGACATAGTCAGGTATGAAGTGCGTAACTTCGTTCAGTTAAAGTTACTAACATCACACAGTGCTCGAAAGGACACGGGGAATGGCCATGAATTCTCGTGGAGAACTCGTAGTCTCAGTTTCTGGATGATTATCGTCGCCAATCTGCTGAGTGACTTTCTCTCGGCATTTGACATGGTATGCGTTCAGCTACCGCAAAATGAGTACCCTGCTTACTCCGTTGTGTCCTCAGGCTGTGGTTTCCACTGCCCTTCCGACCATTGTTCAAGATCTAGGAGGGAATGATTTTATATGGGTTGGTAGTGCTTACGCTCTTGCAGGTAGCGCGATAGTTCCACTATGTGGCGGCTTAGCGTCCATATGGGGAAGAAAGCCTATTCTTCTTATTCTAATGACCTTGATGGCTATCGGGTCCGCTGTAGCTGGGTCCGCAAAATCGTTGAACGTATTAATAATTGGTAGAGGTACGACGTGTCATTTTCCCACGAATGCTTTTCGCTCTCTCTACTAGTCGCTAGTAGTGCGACACTGACTATGTGGTATAGCCTTCCAAGGGTTCGGTGGATGCGGCGCTCATTGAATTCGATGTTTCAGAGCAGTGTCTATTGTAGAAATCCTGGCGGTAGGTTCTATAATACAGCTACTGAACGATTACTGAAAACCTATGTTAACTGTCCACAGTTTGTCGTCACTCCTCGCCCGAAGAATTTCTGGTTTATGACCGTCGAATATATCATGATGTCATCGCGGGCTGTAAGTGCACTTTATTCACACACTGGCAATTAAGTATGAATATTCATGGGCTGACCGTCTTTTCCCGACACACAGTGTATGCCAACTCGTTTCTATCCTCCCTAAACTGTCGCCAACGTATCCGTAAACGATTGGTGGGGAGCGCTCGCCCAACGGAGAACTATCTGCTCCCATCCTCCTCAATCTTTACAGCCCCAACGGCACTAGCGACACTACCACAGCTTGCGACGAGACCCAGCCGACGACCGGTGGAATACAAGTGGATGTGTATAGCCAGAAGTTCTACGATAAAGCTGACAAGGTGAGCGATAACATTGTGTTGAAATACGACATGTCGCTGACGATTCCCAGGCGTAAATCAGGCTCAGGGTGGAGTGCTTTCTCGTGCTTAGATGGTTGTAGTATACCTCGCATCACTTCAAGCTTCAATGTGCTCGACTCCGACGTGAGTACAGACACTGGTCTCCCGTATACGTATACGTATATCCGCTCATTGTTAGTGTATTGGTTGTATGTGGAAATGTCATATATACCTCTGTTTGTTATCCCTCTAAGCTACGTAGATGAGTAAACCAAAGTCATCCTCATCTCTCCTTAGATAATCTTGCTCGACTAAATTATCCACCCGCTGCTTAATCATCGGGATGTCGGGCTTGAAATGATGCTTAACAGCATCGACCGTCGCCGTCTTCAACTGTTCGTACTGCATCTGCTGCTTCCCTTTCATGATCCGTACGATAGCCGCATCGAGAGCGTACTTGCGGTCGCCTTCGACCAGCGATTGCGTGCGTTTGGTTTCCTCCGCCTGTATACAACAATAAGAATGAGCTAGAGAATCAAGTGAGAGTGTGAAGGACTTATACGTACCGTCTCCTTCACTTGGATAGAGTTGATGTGGACACGGAAGGCTGGATCTGTGAAGTCAGTGTTGAACAGGAAGATGTCGCCATCGTTGACGTCCTTGCCAGGTGGCTGCTTCTTCAGCACGCGTTTCTTGCCACACGCAAGGCTTTGTAGAGTTCTACGTAGCTCGCCATCCTCTAGATACTCGATGAGTTATTCGTCAAGAGCGCACCGTCCAAGTGGACATACCCATTTGCGTCAGTAGCTTAATCTCAGAGAATGGCTTCTGCTCCTCCTCGTTGAATAAAAGTAGAATAATCGCTTGATACAAGCTGACAGATAGCTCCTTCTCCCCTCCGTTAAACCGAGCACGTAGGTTAGCCGTACCGAGACTATGATCCCAATCGAGCTTGTGGCCCGAATGCTTCCTCTTGTAGAATTCCATGAAAGCTTGAAGTTCCTCGCCCATCTAAGGGAAACGTCAGTACCTATGCCATCTTTAAGCTCGTTCCTAATTGCGACTCACCCACTCCGGCAGCGCAACATCACCTTTCCGACCGGCAAAAGGCCACACGCTGTGCTGTAAGACCATGACCGAGACCTTATAGCTGGCGTATCGTTCGAGAGCAGTGAACTCTTTCATAAGGTCTCGAGACAGCGAAAGATCCGTAAACATATGATCACCCATGCCAAATTCAGGGTCATATTCTATAATCGGTTCAGTCAGAATCCTACGCGAACCTGTGAAAGGAGTCCACTCACGTTCTTTCAATTTCTTGAGCATGGCCTTCTCGTGGTCATCCGAAGCCGACTTCTCCAGTAACAACCTCTTCGCCAATGCTCTGTGGTAGAAAGCCCGGAAGACATCCTTGTCGTCCGTGAATCGATACAAGCCGAGGGCAGCATCAAGCTCGGCCGAGTAATCCCTGTCGTCCCTCCCCTTTTGACCCCTGCGCATAGACTTGTCGATATATTTAGCGATGAGCTCTGCAGGCTTGTTTCTCCGAGACCTGAAGCCTTTTGCAAACGCGTCGATCATGGCATACCCGAAGTCCTTGTTGGGCACTTTCTCGGTTTGAATCTCGACGTCCGCAGCTGCAGCTGAAGTCGATGGGTTGGAAGGTACGGCTTGGGGCGTCTTGACTTCGTCAACGAAGGTTTGTTCGACGAGTTTGTCGCAAAACGCCTTGAACGCAAGGAGCTTGGGGACCATGTGTTCTTCGTCGGTAGTGTCTTGTACGATGTTACGAACGAATACCTGGGATGTATTTTTTTAGCAATTGCGTGGTGAGAACTGACAGATTGAACTAACCTCGACCTGCCACTTGAATGATTCTTGCATAACTTTGAGTCCGCCGACTGCAGAGAAGAGAATGTACATCCTGCGTAAACCATCCGAGTCCTTGTTCGCGATTTGGACGGGAATAGCTGGGATAAACAACATTAGAACACCATGGAACTATATACGAGAAAAGCTGGATACGTACCCTCTTTGGCGATCCAATCTAACCTATCACTCAACAGAGCGCGATGTGTAGCGTCTTGAACTGCGTCCCAGGTCCTCGGAGGCAGAATATCCATCGATCTCTTCTGCTCCTGTATATCACGTTTCTCGCATCGCTGCATGAATTCAGCAGCACTGAGTATGTCGCGCAACCTCTGAGATTCAGCCTTATAGTACTCTGTGGTAATCTTGAGGTAATACCACTCGAAGACAGCCTCGTACTGATCGTGGTGTATGAGCCGGTTCACTAATCTGGTGACCACAGGGCGAGACGCGTGTTCAGCCTCGTTATTACGCTCCCAGTCGAGCCAACCTCGGATGCAGCCCTGAATCCGTTCGTGAATAGGGTTGACGCGGAGGATATTCTTAGCAAAGAGTTCATATGCTAGTGCCCTATAGATCGATCAGGAAAGAGAATGCAGCTAATACCGAATCACAAACCGTGTTGTCTCGAGATCCTTTTTGTGAAAGATATACTCGCGGTCGAGATATGCGAGTACAGACCCCAGGATACCCTGTTTGACTGTTAGGAACATGATGAACGGTGATGGAGTTCTTCACGCGTACCACTTGCTTCTCAAACCACTCGCAGGCGTTAACGAAGGACTCCAACCATTGCTCACCAGTCTGCGCGGACGAGACAAGCCGGGTGGCTATTTTGCCAATGCCTTGCTCCAGGCTGAGCTTCAAGCTCTCGTAGAGATCCTGGCCCCTCTCAGCCTCACACACAACTGCTCTACAGGCGGTAAACAGCCTCTGATATGTGGCAGGTAGTGGCTCTACGTTCTCAATATCCAACAGCAAGCGTATCGATGCTCTCAGCACGTTGTATTCAGCATCATAGAGATTGGTGGCAAGAGTAGTGACTTGAAATGACTGTCAGACCTGAGTGTCGCGTATTGTGGCAAGCACGCACCAGGAGTGCCTTGCAACTTCAACACTACTGGGCCCCTGCCCTCAGCAGTTCTGTTATTGCTGGCATCGATCCTCGACCTAGATGCGGATGCAGTGTCAGAGTCTGTCGCCCGACGAGGTATCTTCCTGGGAGGTGAATCGGACCGTGGCTGCTCGACAATCCCAACGCCAGACGAGCGAAACGACGAGAAAGCCTTTGATGACGGCAAGGTCAGAAGAGTATGGACGTCGATTGCCATTGCTGCTCGACGAGTTTGACCTCGTGCTCGCTGTGTGAGATAACGAGGAAGGATCTCAAAGCCTCCGTCATCTGGCCCCGTCGGCATCTCAATCTAGTTCGGCGGATCCCGACCGCACTAGCCTTTATGGGCGCCTACGGGGCTGTGGAATATCGACTGCATGCGCACGCGTCTTGCTTTTATACCACGACCTGGAGTCTTCTCCTCGTCTCTCCGCATTCATTCTCGTCACGACCACCTAATTTTTCGACGACTCGACAGCCTGAACGTTGCCCAACATGACGAAGACGTATGTGATGACAGGGCTCATCGAGAAGGTACGGCAGATCAAACACAATTCAATGCCACAGTATTGAGATAGCTTGTGTTCGCAGATGCAATCGCCCGACCAGGATTTTCGGTGCGTTTTACGCGTAGTTTTCCCCGAAGTGATACTGCTCATGCTCACGGCTTGGTCTAGATACATGGGGTTGAACGATCTTTTGCTTGAGATCAAGCAGGATCAGAATAGCTTCATGGGAGATGAGAGTGTAGAGAACAAGGTTTTGAAGCAGGTTCTTACGCTCGTGGAAGACAAGATCTCTGAAGTGAAGAACCAAGCGGTTAAGACGTATGTGCCGCCTCTGTTCTGTCGCGTTCAAACCTCATCGGGATTATCACAGGCTCGGTCAGCTCATCAAGATCATCCGTGAACCTCAGATGGTCATGGTTGTTGACAAGTTGATCGATTTCTCTTCCTCAAAGGATGAGGAACTGCGAGACATTGCGGGCCTTGGTACGTTCTTGTTAATTAACATTACGGTGGTACTAATACAGTGTATTGTTACAAAGCTTTGAAGACAATCACGGCCGAACTCCCTCAAGAGGGCAAAATTGCCGCCAAAGCATGCGAGAAGCTAACTCCAAAACTGCTTGCTCAGCTTGCAAGTGTAAGTTGGGAATGAAAGTCGCCAATCTCATGACTGACTGCTATTTAATACAGCCCAGTCTCCCACCTGAAACTCTCATCGAAACATTGGCCATTCTCTCGATATTGATCACTCGTTTCCCGGCATATCTCTCCGACCCCAACTTAGCTCCCACTCCATTAACAGTAATCACTCCTCTGCTGTCGCACCCCCGTACTGCAGTACGAAAGCGGGCTATCACAACCCTTGCCCAATTCTTGCCGATATCTCAACCTCAACATTTCCAGGATCTCTTGAAAACTCTCATTGTTCCTAATCTTGCGCCTTCTGCGGACCTTGATAAGCAAAGAACCATCGTTCAGTTGGTCGCCGCGGTAGCCCGCCACTCGCCACATCAAATAGCGCCCGTACTGAACGATGTTGTGCCGGGAATAATCAAAGCGGTTTCGAAAGATGATGAAGAGTTGCGGGAGAGTGGCTTGCAGGTTAGTGGTTTAGATAGATCTGACAGACAACAAGTTCTGAACTACCTTTCAATAGGCACTGGATGCTCTCGTACTCAGATGTCCGACCGAAATCACACCTTTCTTGGGTAACATAATTCAAGCAGGTGCTCACTCCATCAAATACGACCCTGTGAGTGTACATTCACTCGCTATCTTCTTTATACTGACGCCTGTATGCAGAATTATGCAGGAGATGAAGATGACGAAGACGAAGAGATGGTAGACGAAGAAGATGAGGATGACGCCGAGCTTGACGAGTGAGTGTACTGCTACATGACATAAATTTCGCTAATTAACTCCGTTGTAGCTACTCTGATGATGAAGACACCTCCTACAAGATTCGTCGATCAGCTACGAAGCTCCTTGCAGCAGTTATTGGCACGCGACCAGAGCTCCTCGTGGCACTATACAAGGATGTCTCTCCCGTCCTGATTTCTCGCTTCAGTGATCGAGAAGAAACTGTTCGACTCGAAGTCTGGGCAACCTACGGTATACTCCTGAGCCAAACAAAGGTATACGCTGGTGTTCCTCAGGCAAAGGATGCGGAATACAGTATCGGTGGAAAGCGAAAGCGTGCGGAGGGTATGGAAGTCGAGGAGACGCCTTTGTCTCTGCTTGAGAGACAGGTCCCTTCACTAGCCAAGTCGCTTCTGAACCAGTTGAAGTCTCCGAAAACCTCTCCAGCAACGCTACAGGCCGGGTTTACCCTCTTGAACTCTCTGCTCTCTGTGCTCCCGGGAAGCCTGTCAAGTCACGCGCCGCAAGTTATTTCTAACACCAAGACTGTTCTCTCACAATCCTCGACATCCGCCGCGAACCTGCAAGTCTCCTGTCTGTCGTTCCTCGGAGTGTTCTTTGCCACTCACTCACCACCTGTATACTCCGACTCACTCGACGCCATTCTGCCTAAACTGCTGAAGTCTTTAACGGAACGTCATCCCAAGATCACGTCCGAGGCTTTCAAGACATTCTCTTCTTTACTCAACGCTCTCAAGCCTGTCAAGGGCGGCGAATGGGTCGAGACCGTCTACAATGAAGTTGTGTCAAGGCTGGTCAACCATGATACCGACGCAGAAGTCCGTGCCTCTGCAGAGACAGTTATCGGAGATCTCTGGATCTCTGCTACGGATCTCCTCAAGACAAAGGACCGGAAGGAGTGGGACGCCATTTGCAGAACGAGCGGCCGGACGGAAGGTGCTGTAGAAGTTGTCACTCGGGTGGCTCGCGAGGTTGAGATTGACGATGCGTGGTTGAATGGCTCGATTGAGTGGGTGTTGAATCTGCTCAAGCGGAGCGGGCGTGCTGGAAAGAACGATTTGTTCGTGTGCTTGGATGCCCTCTTGAGAAGGTAGGCCTCAACGGACATTTCTCACCCCGAATGTGAGTACTAATGGCTATCGTAGGTACGGCGAGACTATCCCTGCAGACCTTCCGCTCAGCGTCATCGATCAACTACGGCCATACATCTCTACTGCCGACATCTCTCTTCTCGCACATGCCCTTGGCATTGTCTCTCTGCTCTTGCAACTCGCACCGGCAGTCACTTTCCCCAGCGTGGAGAGCGACTTCCTCAAGGATATCTACAGCATTGCTCATTCGCCGCTCGTCGCTGGTGTTCCGTTCGAATCCGTTCTCGACTTCTTTGCATCGCTCGTCCAGGCGGATATGCAAATCGCCACCCACGTCGTACCCAACCTTGTTATCTCCGTGGACAAGGCTCCTAAAGCTGAGGCGTCCTACTCGAACGTTGCGCGTTGTATCGGACAGGTGGTCAAGTGTCAGCAGACAGTTGCTGCAGGTACGATTGCAGAGTTTGCTAAGCACCTCAAGGTCAGCTTCTTCGAAGTGGTTCATTGTAGGATGAGTACTGACAGCATTTATAGCCTGGATCGAAGGCGAAACCTACTCAGGTCGTACTCAGTCTACTCGTGATGGGTGAGGTTGGTCGCTTCATGTGAGTTTTGCCTCTTCTGGTAACTCTAGGAGACTGACGCTCTTGCAGCGACATGTCACCATCGCAAGACATCTTCAACGCAGCTATCGACCGCTTTGGTGCCGAGCAAGAGGAGATCAGGACCGCGGCCGCTTTCGCTGCTGGTATGTTTATGTCACAAAAGATACTGATGTCGACGTGTCTCACACTCGCTTCCAATAGGTAACATCGCTGTTGGAAACCTTCACCACTTCCTACCCGCCATCGTTAAGATGGTCGAGCATGACCCAGCTAAGCGCCTATTGTCTCTGCATGCTCTGAAGGAAGTTGCAACACACTGTTCTCACGGCCAACTCGAGAACGTTGCCGACCTCCTTTGGGTGCCCTTGTTCCAACACTCCGAGGACTCTGAGGAGATTACCCGAAATGTGGCTGCTGCGTGCCTGGGCAAGGTGGCAATGACTGTACCTTCACGGTACTTGCCACAGCTTCATGTGAGTCCTTCCTGGGACCTGAGACCTGAATGTTCCTTATCTGACAACTTTCCAGGAGCGTATCAAGGACGAAAGTCCTGCTGCAAGAGCCACTGTCATCTCGGCTATTCGCTATACCTTTGCGGAGTCGACGCGTTCTTACGACGATTTGTTGGGCTCTGTGATCATAGACTTCTTGAGTCTCATTACTGATCCTGATCTGGTACGTAATGACCCTGGTAAAGGATTTCCAGCGACTCATCAAGCTCGTGTAGACCGTTCGACGACTCGCTTTGTCCGCCTTGAACTCGGCGGCACGCACCAAGCCGCATCTTATTCGGGAACATCTGCCTACAATTCTGCCTACCTTGTACCAGGAGACTGTTATCAAGCGTGAGCTTATCCGTACTGTCCAAATGGGCCCTTGGACGCATAAAGTGGACGATGGTCTTGAGGCTCGTAAGACGGCATATGAGACTTTGTATACTCTCGTAAGTGACACATACCCTTTACAACTCGCGTGTATTGAATGCAACGAACTATCTAGCTCGATACCTGTCTCACCAAGCTCGACCTTCACGAGTTCCTCGGACACGTCCTCAATGGTCTCGCTGACGATTCTGACGAAGTAAAGGTCATCTGCCATATGGTTCTTTTCCGACTTGCCCAACTCGCGCCGACGGCCATCTCTCAACGACTCGACGATATCACACCGGCACTAGAGAAGAGCATGAAGGGCGCCACAGTGACCAAGGATACTGTCAAACAGGATCTGGAGCGCGCAGGCGAGTTGCAAAGAAGCACTTTGCGTGCCGTTGTTGCGCTTAGTCGTGTGAGCCAACCGGGAGCCTCACCGAAGTTTGACGCTTTCGTAGAGGCGACCAGGCGGAGCAGTGAATGGAGCAGTGAATTCAAGGAACTCTGAATAACGAAAGTGTGTACGAATCAAACCACTGTATGAACTAGTCTGTCCTTTGCTAGGACCTTATAGCGCTACATCAACCTCACCCAAACCTTGCAATGTATTACCCATGATTCTTCTACAACAGTTCCGCCGACGACACCCGCCGGATGATAAACATCGATAGATACTGCGCGTAGAAAGCTAACCCGGGAATTCCGCAGCGGTACTTACAGACCAGAACCTCTAAATCTCCAACCGTTTTTCTAGCTTGAACGTCAAGAGATACTTATCGACTCTCAAGCCTCTCAAGACCGGCTTCGTGATCGGTTGAAGGCTTCGGTACGCCAGGTTCCTAACACGATTAACGCTCACTGACTGGCATTACACTCCAGGGTATCAGAGTTTCTGTTGATGTGGGTCATGTGTGTGGTGAAAAAGGCAGTACGTGAACCTAGTCAGTGTCTTTTGTAATGAGGTAGGCAAATATATCTTTCCGCCATACGATATTTGACCCCAAACTCGCTTTGATAGCAGACATGATGGTGTCTAAGTAGATAGTTCAGGTGTACGTTCACTTACTAGGGCTAATATTCCTTTCTTAGATAGAGAAGGCAGTGTCAAGTCATATGAATTCTCAATGGGTGGATCTCTACCCCATTAAGTATTCGCCTGTTGAGCCGTATACATGAACTCCAGCTCCTCGGCACCCTTTGACTTGCAAGGCCCTCTGATGGATACCCGAAGCCGTTTTCTCCATTTTGCTCATTCGAGAAACAGTCTTAGCAGAAAGAATATGCTGATAACACGGTAGAGTATGGTGGTGGTCCGTGCCTCATAATTCCAAAACTGTCAATGTTCGGCTTAGGTTTCACCGCGAGTGAGTTGTAGAATCTCGCTCCAGGAGCTTGCAAACTGGCTGACTCATTTGTTCTCATAGAGCGCACGCCGTCGTAATGCAGCTTATCTGTCGCTTCAGTTTGTAATGACGCTATCGGCCTCGTGTCGAAGTCATCATTCTAAGGATGGTGCTTCTATGATACTAGATCGGACCACCGCACGTTGACCGTTCTACGCCCTCGGTGTCCTGGTCTCGTGATGAATGTTCATTAACGTTCATGTTCGTCTCTTCTACACGTCAGAATAGTTGAAGACGGTGACTCGCAGCAGGCTATATCACTGCTACTCTCATCGGACGTTATTGAAAATCTCGTTGCGGAGGTGCGCTCGGCATTAATGTTCAGATTGCACTCTGCAGTGTTTAGATGCTAACAGTACTTTTCTCTACAGTAGGAATCTGCTCTCCTATTTAACAGGATGCAAGAATGGGATCCTGATTTCAATAGGCCATAACAACGTTCGCCGTGTAGATATAAAGCACGGTCGTGACTCGAGCCCGGAGCACAGGCTATTTTCGCGCCATGGATGAATCTTTGGTATCCCAAGCGACTCTGAACATCCTCTCGCTATCAAGATATTTTTCTGGTGAGATAATGCTTTTGAGATACGAGCGGTCTTGTTAACTCATGAATTCAAAAAAGCCGCATCTTTTGCCTTTGCCGTTTGGGAGCATGCCATAACATTCGATCTCGAAGTACAACTTGTCTGGAAACTGAGCCGTCCATCGACGAAATGGGCATTCCTGATCAATCGTTATGGCTTGATACTTGGTATCCTGCATTCACTTTGCGGTTAGTCAGTCTTGGATAGTCGTCATGATCCTTAGAAAACTGAAGAGCTGTTCTTATAGTGACACTTGCATTACCACGCAGATATATGAACAACGCAGTTTGTTTTTCGCATCCGTTATCGTTGTCCCTATCAATGCTCATAAATTTTGTTTTTGTCAGCTGTACGTAGCTCTTATCGTGCCAGCTATCTGTCCGCTAATAAAAATCGCAGCTGTCGATCATCCACGGCCACAGACCTCCTCTGTATAATGCTCTCTACGTTTTGCTCAAACAGTAAGGTCGCCGCTTAGTACTTAATCATCGGGTGTGTTAACTCACTTTTGCAAGTATACCTCATTATCCGGCTTCATCGACTTTGGGGCAACCGAAGGTCGATTCTGTATATTCTCATCTCCGCAATGGTCGTCACACACGGAATCTCGTTCTGTCTCACCATAGTGACAATAAAGAAACTATTCAGCAAGTCCCGCCTAAGCTAATGATTGACAAACTGACCGACCTTCCACAATATCACCACAGGTCACATCACATACGACTCAACAACTGGAGCATGTCGCTTAAGTTTCAAGGCTCCCGTTCTCGAGGCTGCATGGGCTCTGATCGTACGCTATTGACATTGGTCCATTATTAATAGTGATATCTGATTGTTTTTGCCACAGGTTGCCTTTGATGTTGTCATGGTCGGGACTATCACTACGAACGCGCTCGACAGACCGAGACGACACAATAGAGAGCTACTCGGCTACCTCAAAAGCGATAGCGCTGTATTCTTCGCGGTGAGTAATGGTAGATTGCTCCCATCAGTATGTTGGCACTCCTAACGTGCACATCCGTACAGAGTCTACTCTGTACGTTATACATCTCCTGAGTCGCGTGAGCATCTGTTCATGACTCCGTGACGAATAGTGATGAGAGTTGCCGCACTCGTTTTGATTTCTGCGATTCCGGTAAGGCACTCCTTTTACTCGTTCCCCACATTGTCTAAGAGCTTTACAAATCAGCCGCCCAATTCTCTCGTATATAGCTGGTAAGTCACAATCAACGGGCCTGACTTTTTCCTCCACTTTCTCTCATTCAACTGAAACAATTGCATGTCCATAGCTACATCACATGGCCATTAACATCCGCTGCCTTGTCAAGATTCGTCTTAGAATCCGAGACCTTCATGTATCAGACATCTTCTCGGGCAGATTACCTGACGTACGAGATGGAGTCTCGCAGATGGAAGGCGAGAGTAATTGAGAAGTAACTCTCCGATTTTGACACGACGAGTTGTATTGTACGGTCTTGGCGATATTTCAAGACTCCTGATAATCTTGACACCAGTAGTGACAGTGGACCATGACGCGTTGACGGTTTGCTTTCGACTTTGCTACGTTACTGCGGTTTGCAGAATGATATGGAATCCAACTTTTTTCGCACCCGGCGCTACGTGGGCGTTAAGAGCATTTTGGCGCTGATCGCCGACTATCACCTCGGCTTCAGCAGATGGCGACTGTCGGAGTTTCACTTGCAGTAGCCACACAGAAAGAGTTAGCTGAAGGTATTGGTGTGCAGCTGCATGAGCTTAGTAAAATGTTGTTCATTGTGCTTTCATTCAATATATGCTATACTCCTGGAAGAATCGAGTGGTGAATGTAGTCTAATGAGTACACTGACAACTGCGGGGAATATCGAGGATTCGATGAGGAATAAATACCTACTTTTACGCACTCATTGAAGTATTAAAGCACAAATTTTGATTCTCACTCATCTGAGATTATACATGGATGCTATTGAATCATTCAGTGATAAGTAGCCTCATTACAGTTGAGCGAAGACGCAACTACGCCATGTTTCGAGCTTGAGATAAGTGGCGGAGCTTGAAGAGACGTCATGCACGTGCCATCAATACATCATGTGGTCTAAACGCCGGGATGCGCGAAAAAAGTTGATTCCATATCATTCTGCAAACCGCAGTAATCATAGTACGTCACACGCATTTCACTTGCAAACCATACTCAGCCCGGCCGCCGCCGCGGCTCGCGGCGGGCTTTAGGATGGTCCGGCGTTACCCGTATTAAGTAAGCGACCGTGACTTGTCGTTGTGGCAAGTCTCAAACTTCATTTCGAGTCGACGTTCAACAAAGCAGATTGGCATCCAAGTCTTCAAGTACCCCTCAACTTGTGGTAGGAATTCTGAGACTGTTAGAAACCGTACATGGGGTCAATCGCTGTTATAAAAATAAATGTAAGTGTACAGTGAAGATAAAGTTGGTGCCAGTGGCTGATTCATTAAGTACCGAACGTAATAGCGTACTCCGATGCTTCAGACGCTGCACGGCTCGCAATTGGTATCTATTGAATCTGGACATACTTTCTGTTTTCAACGATAGAAGCTATGCCACAGAATTCGACTTTTGACTCCTAGTATTCGACTGATAGTCCCAGGCCCACGCCTTTCAGAGGAGGGTGTTGTACCCTCCTCAGTCTCTCGTAAGGTGCGTCAGTACAAGGTCTTGACTCATGTTATGTTCTTAACTCTATCTTGCGATTTGTCTGCATATTAGTGTTTGCATCTCCAGAACAAGATGGCAGAGACGAAGGCAACTTGAATGAATTGGTACACCACTTCTCTTAGCAGTATCATGATAGGTTCCATCGGCATCAGACTTCGCTGCAGCGATGCGCTCAATGTTCGAGCCAGTGCTTATGCCGTTCCGCGTCTAAAGGTCGCCTCACAGCATAAGCACCGCTCATACAGTGCAATCTTCTATCGACGTTTCAAATAGAACCCGGGATTCTACGCATTGTCACGGTCATGTAACATCGATATAAAGGATCGTATCGTGGAATGCACCCTAGCCAAGTACCCACAGACTAAGCCATGGATCCATCCTCGGCTCTTCAAACGAGCGATAGCGTCGTCTCACTATCGAGATATTTTGCAGGTACGCGCCCTTTCTAGATTTACTTAGTTGCTGCCACTGATAGGGTACATCAGCGGCGTCCCTGGGATTTGCCCTTTGGGAGCACGTAATAACACTTGATCTCGAGTGTCAACTTGTCTGGAGACTCAGTCGGCAATCGACCAAATGGGTGTTTCTGTTGAATCGGTATGGTCTCATTTTTGGCCTGGCATACTCTTTCTGCGGTGAGCAGGTATAACTGATCATAATGGCCCTCCACTGAATGTTGGACCTTTAAGTGACACTTGCGATACCTCGTCGGCACCTTAATGATAAAGTACGTGCGTATTCGTGCGTCTAGCTATCCACACTGCTAAGTCTACCCTTGTTTCAGTTGTGCGTATGGTCTCGTACAGTCATTTAGACTTCTTCTTAGCATGCTGCAGCTGTCAATCCAACATCATTGCCAACCTCATCTGCATCATGCTCTCTACTTTCTGCTCAAACAGTAGGGAGCTCGCTCCACTACTAAATGCAGTCGTTCATTGATGTTGAATATTTGTTAGTCTATCTTGTCATTCGACTGCACCAACTTTGGGACCGTCGAAGGTCGATCTTCTACGTTCTAATATCTGCCATGGCCGTCACCCATATAGCTTCATTCTGTCTGTCAGTAGCAGCGATGAAGAGATTTTTCGGCAAGTCATACGCTCAGCCTGTTTTATCCTGGACTTATACAGGCCCCCCACAGGGCACATCACTTATGCCCCACACATCGGAGCCTGCAATTTGGATATCAAGGAATCCGCGCTCATGGCCGCATGGGCTCTCATTGTATGCTCTTCACACCATAAAAGATTACTCGTCAATACTTATGTTGATCACAGGTTGCTTTCGATGTGATTATGGTGGCTACTCTTACTACAAACGCATTGGACCGCCCGAGGCATCGCAACATAGAGCTTCTTGGCTATCTGAAGAGCGATAGCGCAGCATTTTTTGCGGTACGTGTCAGGGGGTTGCTTGATCGTTGACAAATACTGACCCACGGACGGTACAGGGTCTTTTGGGTAGGTTCTTAGCATCCGTATTGGACTTGGCACTATGGCGTACTCATATCTATCATAGTGTTACGAGTCATCGCACTCATATTCCTGGCTACGTTACCGGTAAGCCTCTCTAGACATTTCTATCGCGAGCTCTCTCTGCGGTTCTGATGAGAATCAGCCATCGAAAACTTTTATTTATAGCTTGTAAGTTATCATTGTTCGCTGCCAAGCGGAATGGACTCAAGCCGTGTCTCTGCAGCTACCTCACATGGCCACTCACATCGGCTGCAATGTCAAGGTTTGTCCTTGGATCCGAAGCATTCACATATCGAACAGCTGGGCAGGCAGATTACCTCACCTACGAGATGGAAACGCGTAAGTGGCGACCTCGTGTAATCGAAAGGGTACCCGGCTCTGCTCAGTAGAATCAGTTTATCTGCTAGAGCCCGTGATTTTTCAGTAGGAAACTACTCTAATGAATGGTAAAACTTCCCTGGAAGATTGATATTCTGAATAGCATCCACGCTGGTAGATAGAAGATTTTGAGCGTGCCGAGAAACAAGCACAATCCGTGCTTACGACGACTATGTACCGCCAGAACTCACACGGCTTCCCTTCTTGTTCAACAATGGTCTTGTCATGCCTGCGATCAGCTCAGGCTGTACGCGATAACAATTTATCATGATGTTCTCATCAATGGCATGAACACGGATCTATGGCTCACAGTGGCTGTTAGCCCAGCGAACATAGAGGACGAGCGTCAGCATTTAGAAGGAGCGTCACGCCCTGCCGTCCAAGCTGGAAGATGAGCAACATGTACACACCGATCGGAGTTTTAGGAGTCCTCATCAGAAAAAATTCTTAGCAGCCTCTTTTGACATCAAAGCACTCGAGGCTCACAGGTCCGCCAGTGGTCGGTTATTAGTGAGCAGTTTCCACTCTTTCTATTTCCGTACTAAGCACCGATTACAATACAGTATAGTCACCAGAACACTGCGAGCTTACGGGCACTTCTCACTTAATCAAGTGATGTACTGTAGTACCCAGAATATTGTTGGCGTAAGCAACCATCGTCCACGGGCGATATACTTACTCGATACATCACTTGCGAGCAGCGTTTCGTATCAGTATGTGCTATTACACTTGCTCAAAACATTCCGCTCAAATGACCTCTGTACAGGTCCTCTAGACAGACCATCATCGTCGGCGCAAGAGAAGCGATTTCAGATCATTGTACCATCTGATCATCGAAAGCACGTCACCGCCGCAAGCAATTTTTCGTACAGGACAGAAGATGCGACACGCTTAAAGTAGCGTATGATGACTAGCACAAGTACGACACGCCTGGTAGTCGCCCATGACACGGAACGCACGCATACGTAACTGATCCATGTCTCACCACTGCGGCACCGAGCGACAACGTATAAGTATAGGAATTAGGTGCTGGCCCAGGCAGCCCAACTGATTTCTCCTTAGGGCCGCATCCAGCGAGAACTACATGTATGGCTCCAGTCGACTTTCCTGCTAGAGACTCATTGTAAGGCTGCTCTGTATGGTATGTAGTGAATGCCACTTTAGGTGCGTATTTCAAGGTTCCGACATAGCATACTTATTCTGATCGTCAATGCATCTCAGTCGCAGGCATGGTCGGGATGTGGCTGTCAATACTTCTGTGCGGTATAGGAATAGCACAGGTCAGTCCAGACGTTTTGGTAGTGCATGCGATCCCTGGCCCATATTATCACCAGGCGTGCAATTATTTCAACAAGTACTCCGAAGATCCTGTGTGGCTGAAAAGCCTGGTATGGCTTGTAACGTACGTTTAGCATACGTCCCTTCTGCTCGTACCTCTAAAACCACCTCTGATTCAGATTGTTAAACGTGGCACATTCCGCAATCAGTAAGATCTATACTCGCGGTTGTCAAATGATGCATATGGCACTGACTCTGTAGCGTAGTATGTGCCAGCAACTATCGTTTTCTAGTGAGTACAGATATATCCAACTCTGCAGGGCTGATGCAGCCAATGGCTCCACAGTACTGACTATCCCGTGACCGTGACATAGATCGCTGCCCACACTTTTGAAGACGAAATTTCCCCCTACTGGTGGGTGTATTCATCTCTTGCACCTACTGCAATGATGTGAATGACAGCTTGTCTCACTCAGGGCGACTCCGGTGCGCATGATAGCTCAACTCCTTGCCTATGCTTCATACCAACATGCGCGTTCAATGTACTGATCGTTGTCGCAGGCTGTGGTAGCAACTCACGTATGTAGCTCATAGCCTAATTCACTCATACATGCTCATTTCCATGTGTTTTCAGTTTTTAATTGCTGCAGTAGTCATGCTGTGCGTGTCCTTGCGTCTACCCAGTTTGTGTGTCATCGCTTTAACGATGGTGTTGGTCAGGTATTTTACTCGTACCTGCTACTCCTTGCGTAAGTCTTCACGCAAAACCAGATTCTGCTGATGGTTAATATTCCAACCCCTGGGAACTATTCTTTGTTTTACCGCAGTTGTGGGTAAGAAGCTCCAGAAGCCGGTTGTTGCGGTTTTGGTGCGTCGTTTGCGATGAAGTTGTCCGGTATTGAACTTGCTAATACGGACCAACTCGAAGATTATTCCCATTGCGTGCCACCTGGGTACGTCAATTGAAAAACGGCAAATGACGAACGTGATCACTCACCTACGATCTCCCAGTTTTTGGGATAGGTCAGTACCCGGGCCAGTCGACTTGCCTATGGGCTACAAATGCTGATTAATCGTCTTGGAGCTCAGACACTGTAGTTCATATGTAAGAATCACAATCCTCTCTTAGCCCACGATATTACACTAAAACTAACCTTGTGCCAGAGCTCACATGAAGACTATGCTGGATATTGAGCCGTTCAGAGTATGCAAACCAATATACCTGACTAACAGTTTATCAACTTATATGAGTGGGGTTTTCAACAGATGAGCTCCGCCGTTCCTATGCTTTCGTTTCAAGTTGCGGCTGATGTCCTAGTGTCTGTGGCTTTTGTGCTTGTCTCTGCCTAGACCTTCACTGATGAATGAGCGGTCAGTAATTGCGAGTTCTGACCCAGCAAACCTCTGACAAACCACTGCTTCAGAACACGGGTAGCCGTGCAAGAGCTTATCATCTATACTGTTAGCCGAGGCATTATCACTACGTAAGCCCTTCATTATATACAGTCCCAATAATTGCTGCTAAACTTTCCATCTCTCAGAGCTGCGGCAGTGGTGGAACTGGTAGCGGTATGTTTCTAAAATATCTGCCGATTTATTGCAGGTGCTGACTTATTAGTTCCTGCATCTAGCTTGCTGCCGTTCCCGATTCAACTTGGTTCATAGCAGTAGAATACATTGTCGCATGTCGTGAGTATACCTGTCTACCATGAAACATCACTTGTTGTGCTCAATCATTTGCTTTATTATCATACAGTATACATTAACTCCTTCCTTGCTTCTCTGAACACTAGAAAACGTCTTCGGAGGAGTTTGACCGGGTACACGTCCACTCATCCTGCATCATCGGCTCCCATACCTCTCGGATTGTGTAGGCCTAGGATTCGTGAGAGTCGTGGCGATGTCGGAGGAGAAGATGCCACGGTTGTTTCTCCTCATAGAGTTCAAGCTGACGTGTTCACTATCCCGAAGTACGACAGTGCAGAGGACTACAAGGTATCGTTTTTGATCGAATCCTAGACATTTCTCGGTGATACTGATCATTCTCATCTTCAAAGGCGTAAGTCGTTGCGGGCAACGTATCGAAGAGGTCGTCTGCGGGATTTTTGCAATGTGTAATTAGTCGCGGTGGACGGTGGAATCCAGCCTTCTGTGAAAACACCATTGATCATTGGTCCAGGTTCAGTGAACTCTGTGAGTCACTCGAGTTCAGAATACGAATTTAGCATAGGATATATGGTATGATATGGGAATCGAGGGTCGGTTGGCTTGAGACTCTTCTGTAGATGTTTACATAGGTTGTTTACATGATCCGCGGAAAAAGCGGCGTCTTGGACTTTGCAGGTTCCACTGAGCATGAATAGTGCTACAGACTGTTTATCAGATCGGTCACCTCCGCTGAGCGAGGGATGATGCGACAACGAAAAGATTGAGGGTGGCTACAGATGTAGACTTCAATGCTCTCGCCGAAAATTGTCAGTTTAGAGAGAATACGCACCTGACGATACCACTAGTATATTCGTCGGCCAAGTGAAAATGCTTGTCCACGTCATCCGACTCGGGAAGAATATTGAAGCATGCCAACACAGTAGCTATCATGATATATCCGGCAGCATTGACATAGTCCATCCCTGGACAAATCCTGAGGCAAAATATATCAGTATTGTTACAGGAATTACGTTATTCGTCAACATACCGTCTGTTGTATCCAAAAGCGTATTTTCGAGGGTCTAGCGGTGCTTGGTCTTCCTCGCACTCGAAACGATCGGGATTGAACCCTTCAGGTCGATCGTATAGCTCAGGATCACGGGTAAAAGCCCTGTGTGACAGTCAGCAACATCGCCACATATATCGTCGACAGTGGCAAAGTTATACCAAGTATTGATTCCGATAGTTGCGCCCGCTGAGACATGGACTCCATCGATAATGTCATCTGTGAGAGTTGCTCGAACCACTTCAATAGAGATTAATATCTGAATCATGTAGAAATTGGAAGATGAAAACTTACTGCATGGTACGGGTGGTCTCCATCTAAGAAGCTCTTTGATGATACAGTCGATATACGGCAGCCTTTGTCGGTCAGCAAAGGTGGGTAGAGCCTTCTTTCCTAATTCACGCTCAATCTCTTCTTGGGCTTTCTTCTGGAACTTCGGGTGGAGGGCCATTGCGAGGAAGAACGTCGATAAGAAACTAATTGTCTAATGAGATAGTTAGACAAGAATAGTGTATGGAGGAGCGCTAGTCTTACAGTATCAGTACCCGCTAAAGACCCGGTACATCATTCAGTACGAGGCAGTATTCGTCAGACTGTGTACGTACCGGCGTAGAGCGCAGCCACTGTGTATTTCAGGTTCTCGGCGTCCTCGGCTGAGATGCTGTCAAGCTGACCGTCGAGCTGGTTCGATAAGATTGACGGTAGTGCGCTGCCGTTGCGCTAGAGCCACTCAGGAAATACAACTTTGGCAGCGATGAGTGAACCGAAGACTTACAACTTGTCCAACCACCCTATCGTACGGCAAATTCGCGAATTTGTTAAGCTTTGCACGATACTTCTCCGCAGTTGACTGTAAGCCCGTTAACCAAGGTGGAATGGCATTGACTACAGTAACTCAGTTTCGTGAGTAAATCTAGAGAATAAGGGTAAGTAGATGGTACCTACGCGCAGGGATGCAGTCAATAAGCCATGCAAACGGAGTAACGACGTCGGACAAGTCTTTCATGACGGACTCCGCGAGACACATAATGGTATCATCCGGTCCCTGTACTTGATAGCCATACGTAATCATAAGAAGATTCGCCGATACAGACCTACATGATGTATGTATTTCGCAATGAATTCCAAGAAAGGTGGTCTTAGAATGCAGAGAAACTCACATTCGAACGTGATCCAGAAGTGACTGGGGATCTTGCAAAAGCCGCTTCACAAAACGTCGCATTTCTTGCTCTTGTAAAGATTGGTAGGACTTGATTGACCTCGGAGATAGTTCCGCTTGCATAAGCTTGCGACTATGACGTAGCGGCTTTGTGTAACTCTGAACGAGACTGGCACTTCCATATCCACTCCTAATTGAAAATACACGGCCAAGCTTCAATAACTGGAAACAGCAAAAAGCTGCGATAAATACCCACATCTCTGCCATACGAACTCTGGGTTTGTCGGCATACTGTACTGATCTTGGACCCTCTAGAAGAGATGACGCGACCGCATAGGAATTGATGACGACCATCTGTTCACGGAAGATCCACAGCACGACCACATTCCCTAGCATACTCGATTTAACATCAAATAAAAATTCTAGACAAATAGCACTGACCATAGGTACGACCCCATTCAGTGAATTGAAGCCATGGTTTCTGCTTTGGGATTTGGAGGGCGTTTCCTAGTATGAACGCCGGTAGTGGACCGTGATTAGACCGTTTCCTCGGGAAAATCAAGGAGTAGGCGGCGGTCGCTATAACTGGGAGTAGGAGCAAAGCAACGACTTGAGACATGGTGGAAGCACAGGACACAGGAAGTGAGGACTCACCGTGACCCATCTGTCGATGATGCCGTACATATGAGGATGGTCATGCATGGGCTATTCCTTCATCAGATGGAGAGCATTAGCCAGCAGTTCAATGTTCTACCGTGTTGATGCAAGTACGATCTCTTCTCGCGCTGGGCATACCATGTACAGCACAGATGTAATATTTGTTGATGCCTCCGAGTCTCCCATCGCTCGAGAAATCACAAAGCGCCCATGGCTCTCGTTTTGTGACACTACGGGCCGTTACATGTAACGCATTACCTATATGTCACAGCTGCGATCGCAGATCCACTCTAGATCGGCCGGCCGGTGCCGCCGATGTGGCCAGGCATGGCCTCCGCCCGAACCCAATCATAGCACAATACTCATGACACTGATGGACTTGAGATCTTCGCGGGTGTTTCTGGCTGTAAGCTACTATCAAGCGGCGATAGCATGCTGTTTTGCATTGACCATGTGCGCAACTCCGTGAGACTCAGAGGACTCAGAGAGCTTCCTGAATTCATACATCCATGGCGAAACGCGTGCTTTATCATTGCTTGATCATTCGAGGTGGGTCACCCGTGCTTCAGTGCTTCATGTTAATGAGCTTGGGATGCGATCATGCTATCAAGAATACATACCTGGAACTCGAGTGAGATGTGGGTGAATGGTCGACCTGGGACTTGTAGAAACCATGACATGACACGCTGACAAGCGACTGTTCGTGGGCACGTACTCACTGATATTGCTTTACGTGCAATACGTGGAATCTTCTTATGATACGCCGCTGCTTTCAGCCAGCCGCTGTGCACGGCCTCTTCGGAGAAGCATCTACCGTGGCCTGAGCATGCCATTGCGCCCTGGCAGTAGTAACACGCCGCGTTCTATAGATCTAGGACAGAACCCAATCATCCGAAGTGGAAGAAGCGAATCCCGTGAACACCGTGAGTGTTGGCACCAATCCGTCGCTTGCTGTAGGTTGGTAATGAAAGACATTCCCGCAGTGCTATAGGTAATTTGACATGAGTATATTCTCCGTAGTGACAGTTTGGCTTCGTGAGGGAAACTGACATTTTGGGCAATCGTGTCTTACGGCGCCTGATTCGGGCTGGGTCCCGCAGATCATGGCAGACAGAGTAGAAGCTTGGAGACTTGTTTTGTACAGGCGGTAAACCTTGGAATTCGTCCTGAGAACATTGTGCTGATAAATATTGCATTACACATTCTATAGCAGGACCAAAGGTGAGCGCAGCCATTCCCAAAGAACCCCTAGAGAAGCATTGAAATATCCATGGACGGGGTACCAGACGATAGATGTCAAATAAGTTTAAAGGTGCTTCTCAACCCAGCTGACACAGTCCTCAAAGTATTTGTCCTTGCAGGAGGGCTCGGTCATGAGGTCGTGCAATGCGCCCTGACATGTTACGTGAGTATCTGACCTTCGCAGCCTTGTCAAATACATACCTCGTAATCGATGAACTCCTTGTCCTTTGCCTGGAGAATGCCGAAGAACTCCTTGGAGGGAGGATATGCGTTCACCTGAGTCAAGACGTCAGTACACGAGTAACTTGAACGCACTGTCGAGCGGATCATACCTTGTCGAGTGTACCGTGGAGGATTATAACCTATGTTTCCCGCTTAATCGAGGTTACAGAGGTACTTACGAGTAAAGACTTACTGGTAGATCGGCGGGCCAAAGCCTGTACCCTTCTTTCAGCAGTAGCTCTCCCTGTGCATCCTACGTAAATTCATCGAGCCAAGAAGAATGTAAAAAAATACAGACTCTACCAAGCATGTCGCCAATTCCTTGCATCGTCCCCAGAGGCTTGATCCAAGGGTCCTTCAGCAGAGACGGGCCAACGGCAGGATCGTGGGAAAGTGCCTGCATGTCATCGTCAATCGCATGCTTATGAGATCTTGTTGCTGATAGAGCACTTACCTTATCTTGAACAGGAGTATCTACTGGCATAGTTGGAAAGTACTTCGCACAAAACTTCAACACGAGGTTCATGAACGGCCCTGGCTTGTTGTTGTCTATCCGAACGAGGGGACTGGAGGCGATCACACCAGAGAGAAGAGCAACAGTGTCCTTGGAAGGAGGTGCCTCGGTACGCGTGGCAAAGCTAAGCACCATGCCACCAGCCTACGATATAGCGACGCAAGCATAAGTAATCGTCAATTACATATGCACAGGTACTCGCCATTGAGTGGCCCATAAGGAAAAGAGGCACGTCCTTGTCAAACAACGATCGAGTATGCTTGACAGCCCACTCTATATCACCCATTCGTTCCTGTGCGCCGCCAGTACGTCCATACACGCTATTCGGGCTCTTGTGCTTTTCGTCCAACGCCGTTCTGCCGAAACCTCGTTCGTCGTAGGCGAAGACGGCGATGCCTCGTTGTGCCCACTTGGCATGGACCTCGGTGTACCGACCAATGTGCTCCAGATAGCCATGGGCGAAGACGAGTGCTGCACGCAGCGGTGTCGAGATAGGTGGCTCGTAGAGACGTGTATAGAACATCGTCGAGAGTGGTCCTTTCAGCCATGACTCTGTGTAAGGTTCGACCGACATTGTGGCTGAGGATTGGGGAGAGCGAAAGAGGGAGTACGCCGCCAGACAGTTTGGATCACTCTGCTCTGTATAGCGGACCACATCGTGTTCGCAGCATCAGAGATACTGCCAGACTGCTTCATCATCATGAGTAAGGAGTTCTCAGCGATCTCCTGAGAGCTACCGGCGTGTGACAGTAGTGATCATGGAGATTGCCCGTTGCCGATCAGGGCATTCTGTGGTGTTCGGGGGCCTCACGGCGTGACAAGGCAGATTTCGGCGCCCGTCCCACAAAGCTCTTGACTTTCATGTCCATTTGAGCACCCCATTGCTCACGTTGTGTATGAGCTATGACAGGCGTATATCAAGATCATGATTGAAGCAATGTCTGGACCTTCATTTGGCCTGTCGTTGCTGAACTGTTACCAGAGTTTAACGTGACAAGTAACACTGGCACCGGCGGGTGCCTTGAGGCTCATGACTTCTCCATATTGAATTCGCAGCCCAGCCCGGACACTGCCTACTTACCGCTGACAGCCATGGGTAAGATTTACCTTCCATAAATACTGCGTTCCTTCAAACTTTGTCTCGAGACATCCTTCGACTCGCTGACCATCACCCTCGCAGAGCGATATGGCCATGAACGCGACCACCCCGGGACTCCCACCAGACCTCCATGGCGCTCTGGTCAATATACAGAACAGCTTTGGAGTTGTGCTTATCGGCTCAGCTGCATCGACAGGGTAAGCGCAGCTGATCAACATGGATGCGTCGAGTAGACAATGTTAATCTTCCCTTCTGATCAGATTACTTGGAGTCACTACCTTGCAAGCCTGGTTCTACTTCCGCAGCTATCCCGAGGACAACCTTCTTACTAAGTTGATGGTGAGAGAAGCCGATTTCCCAAATTTTTAGAGTCTGATTTCCATCTTTTTCAGGTTTCTGTCGTTTGGTGAGCTGAGCTCGCACTGCCAAATCCGATGGGTTGTCGCGGTATTAATCCCTACATTAGGTGTATTGAGTTCATCCGGTCGTCTTTCTTGGTCCGCGCGGCTTATTTTTATCTTGTCCTGAACTGGGGAAATATCGCTGTCCTTAACGAGAACAACTGGTAAGTCTGCTTACCGGTTTTACCATCCCTCGATTTACACAACAACTTGTCTGCAGGAGTATCAATGTACGTCCTATAGCCTACACCCATACACCATGCTGATCGATTTCTCCATCAAGATTCTTCCACTCATGACGGTAAGTCGAACAGTCTCGGGAAATATTATCATGTTGACCGTACTTTGTGAAACAGAATCTGGGAGAACTCTTCGGACATCTGTACTTCGCATGGAGAATCTACACACGTACGTGAAGTGCTGTCCGAGGTATTTGTACGATGCGCTTACTGAACTACCAGTGGCTCGAGTGCCCGTTGTTCGCTGGATCTTGACCGGCCTGGTGGTAAGTGCTATAGTTCTGCGGATAAGGGAAGGTTTTCTGACGAGTAACCACAGGCAACTTTGAGCGTTTGGAACTTCGGTGAGCTTAGATTGGTGGTGACAGCAAAGCAGTGTTTCTGACAGGCCCGACGAATGACATAGGAATGGGAACTGGTGAGTATTTCGTTTTATCCGGATCATAGCCTTATGCTGACCTCCTGCGATAGCTACATACGTGATCACGTACGAATCCTCGCACTCTAGTGATAGACATTGATTCTGATATTTCGTTCAGTTCGCGTGCGGCCAGTTTGACCTCGTTCGGCAACAGCGGTTCACAGAAGGTAAGCCGCACGATAAATATTGTGAACGATCCCACAATAATACTACTTTACATAGATCCTCTCGCCATTCGCACTAGCTACGGCCATCTCGACTGACGTCGCTATCATGGTGTCCCTCATCTTCCTGCTCAACCGAGGTCGTACCGGTCTTTCTAGGTAAGCTCAGCACTACTCAGCTCCTCAAATTGGTATTGATTCTTTCTCAAGAACCGACCACCTCATCAACATGCTCATTTACTACACCGTACAAGCCGGTATGATAACTGTGTGAGTATCACTATGCCTTATTTCGTCATGTTTGAACTTCTACTGATCATCACTATCACCTTTATATACAGCGTGGCTGATGTGGTCATCATCATACTCGTGAGAACCTTTTGATTGTTCAACAACGATAATCTTTGTTTCTAACACGATCCACAGAACCACTACATCGACCGTGTTGGGTTCACTTACCTCGGACCTTATGCGATTGTCGGGAACTGTAAGCCTTCTCTTCTCTTATTTCACTGCAATCATTGATACTGATCGTCTCCTAGTATACGCCAATTCATTCCTGGCAAGGTACGTTTCATCGCTCTAGTTCTCTGACCGCGTTTCAATTCATTGACGTTCTTCCGTCAGTCTTAACGCTAGAACCAGCCTGCGCGCTCACAACGGCGGCACTATATCCGTCTCTACGACCCCAGGCACCTGGAAGGCTGCGGGCCCGGTAAGTCTTACTTCTCAATGACTCTAGAATCTCGTGATCTCATCGCAGTGCCTTGACAGTCATCTACTGCGCTCGGTGGTACGGAGACTACTATCGGCGGCAGTCGTGCCGAAGCATACGAAGTGCAAATGACTCGATCCTTTGACGATCCCAAGGAGTCTGGAGAAGTCAAGTCCATTCCTCTGTACGAGCTGAACAACAACGCTAGCTTCTCCAGGTAATGGCATGTTCCCATAGCGCCTCTACTGTCACCACAGCATCTAGCGTTACGTGCTCTGAGGGTCTCGGTCGTGTTGTACCATGGTTATTTATGCGGTCGGATGTACGATTCTTGTAGTATTTCTCATTGTAATAGGTCTCTAGAATGCATGTGTTTGCCACTGTATATTTTGTTCTGAACTGCTTTGTGCTACTACGATTACGGATAAGTGACCGCATGAGATCAGGAGAATACTTGTAAGGTTGGCAGTTGTCACATGTGAGCATTCATTGTTGATGCGGACACAGTGAGTATGAGAGCTATCGTATATTCTCAATGCTTTTGGCGTCCGATACTAATTTGCATTTTTATCGCTTATCGCTTGTTCAGCGTCTAATGTCGGCGGGGCCGATGATGGCGGCATCAAGCGCCGGAAAGGGCGTTGAGTACACTAAATTTCCTTATAAGACAATTTATTCTCGTATCTCATCTCACAGCTCCTACCCATGGTATCACGGAAGACTGAGAATTACAAATCATATTGTGTTTATGAGACGCAGTTTCTACTCTCTCTAACGAACACATTCCGACGAAGGCATGCGCACTGGCAGTCATTCGCACGGCGCGCCCTTGACGCCGGAGATCTACTGATCTCACGCTGTCCGATATGCTTGTTAGACAGGCAGAGGAAGTGAGCAAAGGCATCGTGGCGCAACTCCCGCGCTAGACGATCTGCGAGACCGACATACGAGCTTAATTGATAGAACAGTAATTTGGACAGCTTGCCTGGGGTAAACTCAAATATGAACGTGCGCACCGTGTCCATCCGAAAGATCTACTCGCGCCGTTGCTCGTACAAGAGGAAAACGTGCGGATCCAGAGTCAAGCATGTTCGAGAAAGTTGCACGCAGTACGACGTGCATTCGTGAATTCTCCGTGCTCACCGTAGAATCAAGCTACGGTGACATTTAGCCAACGGAGCCAGTGAGTTACGAATAGTCGGGACTTTCAGTTGAGAGCTGAGACTCTCGGACGTACAAGTGCAGTAGATCAAGTGGAACAATAAGTAGCATTGATTCGGAAGACAATGTTCACGACGAGACGGCAGTGCCAAACAAGCTGACTGCGTTTTAGCGCTGAAGTCACGGTCAATACAGCTCTCACGGTCTAGCGTTCCATGCGGTTACGGGGTCCTGGAGTACGCCCACGCTTTTTGGAGGCGAGGCTCTCGCATGTTGTTACTCACCACCATCATGACCCACGAGACTTCTTCCAATACAGTAGTACACAGCAACTTATCAGCATAGATCAGAAATAGCTGATAAGATCACGGTGAGCGTTGCAAGTGGACGCTATGCAAAGTTGATTTCTGGCAGTGTAACACTGTACACATTGCCAGTGCACTGACTCAGATTGTTCTCGATTTCCTACAGTTTCTCACCAAGTCCGCTTGGCCCCTAAATTTCCGTCTTGTGTGTACCATTTCAGTCACTTTCGATCGCAAGAATTCTCATTAACAAGATCTGTCCGTCTCCGATAGGTGACTTCTATCCGATGTGTTCGCAATGATATAGTACACGCATAAGCCTAGTTGCAACTAGTTTCACTCCCTGAGTCTACGCTCCCGGGCTTACTAGCTCACGTGAATTGTTTGGTGAGATGACACCTCCTCCTTGTCAGCCGGACCCTTCGTTGAATAGTCCTTCGATGCCGGCGTTGTTTAGGTTATAGACGGCACGCTGCTGCCTGTGGGAACGTGCTGCTCGCACAACCCCTGTGGGTCTCGCTTGAGTACTTCGATGAATGGACTCAGGAGTGATTACCCAATGTATTACCGTCGAGCGTCTTGCGACGTGAGGGCTCCGGCAGGCTTGTTTGGTATGGCACTCTAGCTTCCTGAGGTCGGACTGTGGGACTCGAATATCAGATGGAACTCGCGAGGCACTACATGATTGGAGTACGAATCCGGATATTGGATGCCATCATCATGTTGTTGTAAGAGAAAACGGGAGAGTCCTTCGGCGCATGCGGAGCTTGCCCTGCAAGTTTGTGTCTCACCCGTATCTGCTTACCGAAGGATGGCACCCTCGTATAACCCTCTGTATGCAGCATTGGCTGGTGCGGTACGTACTCTACCAGATTGGTTCTGCTGTGCTCCATGAGCTCATACTGTTTCAAACTATCCATAGCTCTCATGGAAAATACTCAATCGACATACAGTTGCTGGAGACTACCTGCTTCTCGGCTTCAGTGCTGCTACCGCCACACTATATTTCATTGTAAAGGCCACAATCCCGACAAACGCTGGTCTTACTACCGCTAAGGCCGTGCTTACATATTTCTTATCGCTGTCCGCCACGACTATTGCCTACAGGCTTTCGCCATGGCATCCTCTCGCATCGTACCCAGGACCTTTACTATGGCGCTGTAGCAGTACCGTTTTGGCGGCCGTGTCGTACACTGGGCGACGACACATCGTCATAGACGAACTGCATAGGAAATATGGAAAATTCGTGCGTATAGGTTAGTAGTGCTCAGAAAATACTCTTCGAGAGAACTCGAGTGAATGCTGATAATTGACGAAGGTCCCAACACACTGTCTATCAGCTCTTGGACAGCTGCCCCTATTATATACGGCGCGACGAAACATATGGTGAAGGACCAATCATACGCTCTCCCCGGTCACATCAAGGGAGTTTCATTGTTCTTCAAGCCACCCAGCAAGGAAGAACACTCAAAGCGTAAGAGAATATGGGCAAACGCATTTGCATCAACTGCGTAAGCTCCTTCTCTCCTGGAGAAGCAACTCTACTTATTGACATATTGCAGAATACAGCACTTCCAAGCTCCTCTCGAGAAGATGACTGACCAGCTTACCGAGTGCATCGAGACTCGTAGAAACTCAGATGGTATGGTCGACGTTGGGACGTGTATCGCGCACTTCTCTTATGACTTCATGGTACGTATCCTTCCTCAAGTTCATGACGCAACTCACACTGCTCACTATCTCCTAGGGAGAAATGATTTTCGGCGGCAGCAACGAATTGGTGAGTCCCACAGCTAAACTCTCTTCCATCTCACCCCGTACTAACTTTATCCACAGGATATGATGAAAACAGGCGACCCGGAAGATGTAATACCGGGAGGTAAAATGGCCACAGTAGTCCATGACAGGTGAGTCTGCAGGGAGCGTACATGAGCCGTGCTAACCCATGGACCACGAACAGTCTTGGCCAAGCTCCATGGTTGATAGAGATCCTTTGGCACCTCCCCGGGGGTGAGGCCATGCATCGTGCTCGGCGCCGCGCTGAAGATATGATGCGAAACCGCATCGCCGCCCAAGGAGTTACTATTCGAGACCTCTCCTCATACCTGGTACGTAACCCTACTTCCATTGCATTGAACTACGCAGTCATGCGTGATCATCATACAGCTCGACGGTGACCTAAGAACAGGGGAGAAGATTTCGCGCCAGGATTTGGAAATAGAAGCTGTTCAAGCTATTCCAGCAGGTAAAGCTCAGGCTTCCCGTATACCCGTAGAAGGTTTGTGAGCTCATCGGTGCTGTAAAGGTTCCGATAACACTTCTGCTATTCTTACCTTTGCAATCTTCAATATGGTCTGCCACCCGGCTACGTACCGTACACTTCAAGCCGAGCTGGATACCGTCTTTCCCGATCCCACGATGACGCTCGACCATGCGAAGCTAGAAGCGTGCCCGTACTTGAACGCCGTGATCCAAGAATCTCTACGCTTAGGTGCCCCCTTTTACGTTCCTCGCGTTGTCCCGCCCCAGGGCGTGATATTGGACGATCGGCATGTTCCCGGAGGTACCGTAGTTGCACTAGCAGCGTATTCCCAGCAGATTTCAGAGGAGAACTTCTATCCGGATCCTATGGTATGTACATCAACGGCTTGATTCAATTTCGTGTCGCTAACCTATTGCGTCGGACGTACATGAAGGGATTCCACCCTCAAAGATGGCTAGATGAAGGCCTTGGTCCGGGCTCTATCCTCAATAAGTCAGCTATGTTCCCCTTTTCCTCAGGTGAGCTCCGACATTCTTTACCACGAACTGCGTTGCTGGGTACTTATACTTGAGTGTCATAGGTCCATACGTCTGCGTCGCAAAGAACTTCGCCATGCAGGAGATGCGACATGTTCTCGCACGGCTCGTACTGCAGTTTGACATGGAATTGCCCAAAGGGTTCAACAAGGAAGCTTGGGTACGCGGGATGAAGAATATGCGTACTACCATATTCGATGAGCCGTTGCTTGTCAAAGCCGTCAGGCGAGCTAAGAAGAATTGACGATAAGATCTGGAATTAGGTTTAGGGGGTAGGGGGTACACGGATGCATATACCAGCTTCATTGCTTTGGATTGTATGTTATGGTACCTGTGTATGTACTGATAGATATGGGTTATTTATGGTTTATTGTTTCATTTTTACCAAAAAGCTGACCCAAGCTGAGCACTGTTGTCAGAAGGTTGGCACATAGTCGCCCGTGGACCTGCTGATTGCCAATACGTATCACCATCTAGTAAAACAATCGCATGTATTGACCATGTGTCTTGAGAAATCGACGACAACTACAAACGGCCGTCCAGCAATGCTACGAAGCAGTTATTCACGAGAATTTTATGCGAATCATATTCACGTCCCAAGCCAATCAAGTTTTTGGGTACATAAATAGGAGGGTATAGACCGAGGCTGCTGACGCAGTGATACAACGTACAATCACTGCGAAGTATTACCGACTACTGAACGACACGAGATACCTATGAGCGAACCGACACAGCACAGAGGGTGAATAAATAAACACGTGTAAATGTGAGGCATGGTCTCAGGGGAATGTTGGAAGGCTTGAGGGCGACATATGACGACCACAGTGCTGCATGCTTCTACTGAGAAGCATCGAATGTGGAGGCTGGCCGGACAGGCAAGCCCGACTGTGGAAAATGTATTCAGCTCATCAACCGCATACCACAGCAATGATCACTTACCTTTGTGTATATCTTCTCAATCCATTCCATCTGAGTGATGGAGTCCTGAGCCGTCCTCCACGCATGCGGTTCACGGCCTTGAACTTTATTGACGAATGCTTCGAGCTGGTAACGGTACCTATAGGGACAGCACGATGATGAGCTAGCATCTCAGTTTTAATTCTATTAAGCACGTACGAAGACCACCACGGTTGACCCAAGCCGTTCGGGAACACATACGCCTTCTCAACGCGAGATGGGCCTTTCGTGGGTGTAACCTTGATCTTGTGGTAGTGATGAGGCAAAGTCAGCCCATAGTGATAGATTTCTCCGCCTTCCAGTTTGATTGTCATTGAGTTCTTCACGAAGTGGGGAATGATACCAAACGGTCCCCATCCAGGCTCTTGGAAGTCGACGACGGAGCTGGCGGAGACGGAGTTGGGGAATGAATAGGTGACGGACATGCGCCGGTCTGTATTGCTATCTCGTACATGCTTGACAGCTTCTGCTCGAGTAATTTCGAGAGGGTTTGAGGCCGTGATGTAGCGTATAGCATCCAGAGTATAGACTGTCATGAAGTAAGTTCAGCGATATCACTTCAGCGCCGTTTCAGCTTGGCGAACTCACCTCCAAGATCCATTGTGGCACCTCCTCCAAGTTTGTAATTCTCACGAATATCTCCTTTGGGAATAATGCCCTTGGGAAGACAGAACTCAGTATGCACACTCTTGATTTTCCCCAGTTCGCCAGAGTCGACAATCTCTTTGATCCGGATAATAGCTGGGTAGAGGCTGGAGAAGATCATATGAGTTGAGGGAATAAAATGTTGAATGATGAAAAAGCTCACGTGTACGCATAGCCCTCGAGCAGAATAAGCCCTTTGCTCTCAGCAAGATCAAATAGGATTTTAGCCTCGGCGGCCGTATTGGCACATGGTTTCTCAATTAGAACGTGTTTTCCCGCTCTCAAGGCACGAATGGTCCACTCAAAGTGCATCGCGTTTGGAAGCTACAGTGTGACATGTCAGCTTAGTTACATGAGACCAGCTGGACATGTAGCTAACGTACTGCATTGTAAATGGCGTCAATCGCAGAATCCTCAAGGAGACCTAGAGCACATAATCAGTTATCTGCAAACCGTAATATCAGCAGGTGACAATTTCGCTACTTACGCTGGTATGCGTCCTCCCCAGAATACACAACGGCGATCGAGTGCTGTTTGGCATACTGCTCTGCTTTCGTCCGCTCGCGGGAAGCAACAGCAGCCACAAGCGCATTGGGGTGGCTCTTGGCAGTGTTGATCACAGCATTCACTGCGATCCTAGAGGCGCCAAGGAGACCAAATCGTACCGGATTCTGCTCTTTCGCAGCGGCAGGGGGATTCCCAATCTGCAGAGTTCAGTGTACACATGGTGAGATAGCATGCAAAAGATGAGGTGGGCGACGTACGGTGGCGTTGCGCTTGAGGAACCCAATAACACTGGCCATGGTGACAGAGATGAAGAGACGGTTTGAGAGTCAGTTGTTCTCAAGAGAGAGAAATAGAGAGTACGAGGAATAGAGTAATTTGGCTTCACGACCAGCGATCACATGAGTTGCGCTGCGAAGATGATTATTCCTAGATGCCGTGTTCCCCACGCTGTCTGGGTCCGTTCTACTGGACTCATGCCTAGTCCTGGAAGCACGGAGGATCGCCGAATCAGTGCGCAATACGGGAGGCATACGTCTCCTTCTGCTTCTCCTTCTGTTTCTGATTATGGTCATACCTTTGAATTCAAGTAATCAGTGCGCAGGAAATAGTGACCTGTCTCTTGTAACGGCGTTCATCATGCACATGCGTGGCCTAAAGTGACGGTGGGAGGCAAGATAGCCTTTCGGGGAGCGCTCATCCTTGTGTGGGAAATTCGTGGAATCTCAGGCTGCTCACGTTCGCTTCGCCCACTCGAAACGATCATGTCGGATTTGTGCTGGCTGCTTCCTGGTGGGCTACGAGTAACGGCTGATTTATAGAATTGATATAGCACAGTCCAT
The DNA here is from genome assembly GCA_001986395.2 of Irpex lacteus. Classification (NCBI taxonomy): domain Eukaryota; kingdom Fungi; phylum Basidiomycota; class Agaricomycetes; order Polyporales; family Irpicaceae; genus Irpex; species Irpex lacteus. Next base: position 400,693 of record MQVO02000007.1, read on the forward strand.
TATCAGTTTCACCACGTTACAGCGTGGAAGCTGTGGGTAGATGATCGATTTACGCTGCTGTAACTGACTTTCTCTTGGTGGTAGGACCCCGGCTACACCGTCTGTCACGATTTCGTTGAACTCTGTCTGAAGGCTCTAGCAGGTGTACGTCCTCGTTAGGTGTGTACAAAGCTCCATGAATGCATTTATGACCTGATCAGCTATCACAGATTGTTACTACGTTCATGCGAGCTGAGGGATACGTCGCGCTAGTGTTTCATTCCCGGGTGCTAATAACGTCCAGCCACTACAAACTATGAGTTTCTCCAGCGGCTGGTCTATTATTTCGGATGTACACTGCTGTTTATCATTGCCGGGCCTCAGAGCCTCAGAGAGATATAAGATCAGGTAAGCGCAAAGCGTTCCGCAGTACCCTTAACGTATTTACTGGTCATGGCTTACCTTCCTCAGCTCAAGATCGCTGGTCTTCTGGCCACCGCGGTCGCTCACCACTTCGCTATCACTCCACCCATTCCTCCTCCTTCCGAAGAGGAAAAAGTATGCTCTGGTGGAGCAAAGATCTTTGAAAATGTCCTTCCTTGGCTTCGCTTTGGCACAACTGTAAGCTCTTCACCGACTCTGTGCATTTCCATATATCTGACAAGCCTTTCATAGTGGACCGTCATCGCGAGCATTCTCAGCGAAATCGTTGTCATTGCAAAGCTGGCATACCCGAGCAATATCCCCGTGTCCCCGGAAATATACCACACACTCTGCCCATCTGCTTCACCCGACACCCTGGGCTTACAGTCCATCACCACGACCTTCGCGCTCGGGGTGATATTAGCGTTATGCGGATCCGGGATCCGAACGTGGTGCTACAGCGTTTTGGGCCGCTTCTTCACATACGAAGTGTCTCTGCGCCCCGCCCATGCGCTTATTCGAGACGCCCCATACAACGTCGTCCGTCATCCGAGCTACACCGGCCTCTTCCTGCACTTCGTGGGCGTTGCCGTCGTGCACTTTTCTCCGGGCGGATGGAGCCGTGAGTGCGGGATGTTGCACACAAAGGCTGGGTTTTTCATTTGCTTGTGGTTGACACTCGTCGCATACACGTTTGTGTCTGTATGGAGGAGAGGTGCAGTTGAAGATAACCTGTTGAAGTCGAAGTTTGGATCTATCTGGGAGCAATACGCTCGTGAGGTCCCTTGGAAGTTCTTTCCTTGGATCGCCTAGAATACCCTGTGCTCTCTGTACCTTTAGATATCTGTTGAAGTTGTAGAATTACATGGTGTCTTTATATGTGACGTTTGTAAATCATATCCGGGGTAGTTATTCAAACCGACCTCCGAGTCGCACACTACAAATTCGAAAGCTTGTATTGCATGGGCTATGATGCATGATGCATGATGAGTCGATAGCAGCTCAGTACAAATGCACAAAGTTCATGATCTTTGACTATCTCAACGTTAAATGATGGACTCGCGCAGTTTGTTGGCGCAGCCCACGCCAAGCTTTGAAGTGTGTGGAATCCAGCTAGTGTTGGTACTGGCACAGAGTAAGCAGAAGAGAGGAAGATCTGTCCGAGAAGCTCGGGCTATGGACAAGTATTCACTGAGTACTATCTCGCTCGACTCTACCAGTGGCAGTGCTGTTCAATTGCGTAAGTTCGGTTACACTTCGTGGTGCAACCGTGATCGACCAATTCTCATATATCGTATACGGATGGAGCTGCCTCGTAGTAAACTGCTCAGCTGCCAATCTCCTGTGCGACGCGATCTCCAAGATATTGGTATATGACACCCTACAGTACAACATCCTCGATGTCCCTTCTAGCTCAATCTACGCAATAAATACGATACACGGGACTCGATGCATGGTATATAAACTCGAACCCACATTTCAATACGCATCAATAGGTGTCTGACGTCCTTCTCTCCTCTTAGCCTTCACCATAAGCTGCTTGTCGAACAACGTTGTGCGCATGTTACGCAATCCCTTGTAGAACCCATCTACATCGAACCCATCCGCAAGTTCCATATCAAACGTGAGCATGAGGCGCGACAAGCACAAGCGCATCTCCTGCATAGCGAAGGTTTTCGCAATGCACATATCTGGACCTGTCAACAATAACATGTACGGTGAGTTGCGTGATCCGTATAAGGAAGAACGCCACAAAGATAGATGCATGATCGGGGTGGCGGTAGAGTGTTGAAGGGTTGAATGATCGACTGACTGACCTGTAGAGAAGGAGAAGAGTGCTGCTTTGTTCGTGATTGATCCTGGTCCGAGACCGCCTGGGAGCCATCTCTCAGCGCGGAATTTCTGACAGACAAGCCAATCAGCCACGATGAAATATATGGGTCAGATAGATGGAAGAGATCGCTCACGAGTGGATCCGGGAAGAAGTTCTCCTCTGCGGTTTGTTGGGAGTATGCTGCCAACGCGACTGTGGTATTGCCTGGGATCTCCGTGCCTTCTATGGTCACACCTTCTGGAGGAGTAACACGAGGTAAGAAGAAGGGAGATCCAAGGCGTAGCGCTTCCGTGAGCACAGCATCTAGGTACGGGATGGCTGCAAGTGCTTTCTTGTCCAACGGCACGAGCGGGTCCGGGAAGGCTTCGTCAAGCGCGCTTTGCAGTTTCTTGAATGAAGGGGGGTTGCAGAGCATGAAGTAAATGGCGAGGGCCATCGTTGTGCCTGTATTGTCGGAGCCTATGGTGGTTGTTAGTCATTAGTAACTCTTAAGTCACAGCCGGTGCCGAAAGAAGTTCACGAACCTCCTTGGATCGCGACAATCGCGTCAATTTCCAAGTCTTTAAGGGGGATTTGCTCGCCAGTCTTTGGATGCCCGTCCAGCTAGTGGGAGAATGAGAACTGCCATCTTCTAGTACGCGAAATTTTAACTCACAAGGTACGAAGTAAGGTCACGAATCTTGACGTTGGGTACTTGCACACGGGTACGCATCATTGAGGCGGCGACTTCCCGAAGATAGTGCATAGATCGCGCTGTGGGTATATGCCATAAGATATCCAAAATCCATGGGGTCTGTCCGAAGCTGCATGCGCGGATCGATGAGAAGCTTGAGAGCCACACAACGAGAGTGAAGAACTCACCTATCTAAGACGACAGTCGCCTTCTTGCCTCCGAGAACTAGCTCACGAGGGTCTCCGTTCTTCATGAGCTCCTAAACTTAACCATGAGCGTCTATGTCATCGGAAAAAAAAGCAAGTGTGTATACCAGAGCGTTGCTTCCACCAAATACCATTTCTCCCTAAAATGGCTTGTTAGAAGCAATCCGTGGCGGTACAAGCTTATACATACCATGAAATCATAGGACCAATGACAGAGGCACTCGGTAATGTCCACTATCCCATCCTTACCTGCACGGGCTTCTACGCAATCCGTGAGTTGCCAAGTGCGGCGCTCCAGTGGTGCAAAGAAGTTGCTCAATCTGAAAGTTCCATTGTAATGAGCGTCTTCGAACGAATATCAGGCAGTTGAAGTATTTACGCGACTGGAGTGAAGGCTTGCGACCAAACTTGCTTACGCGCTGTGTGGTTTTCCCTCTTCTGCTGGAAGAAGAGCGCTGTGCCCTTGATGTGTCCAGGAAGCCTGTAGGAGTCGCTTTTCGCCATGGCATTCGCTTGGCCATATATAGCGTTAAAAGAGTCACAGTAATTAATCGATAACGCGTTTGGCCCTGCTCCGTGGATCAATACAGCCCGCCTCGTTGACGTAAGTGCGATGGTGACTGACCTATCCGCACGAACCTCCCATATTTCCTGTGGTAGGAATCAAGCACAAGATGGCGATGTCCTATGAACGAAATGACTGCCAGCGGTACACTGCTGACACGCCATAAGAATGGCCCGGGGAACTTGGCTAGAGGGTGGTATGGCGAGAGTCGATATGCGACGGTACTCGCTCCAAGAGTGAACAAATAGGAGGTTAGGATCTCCGCCGTAGACTGGAATGCTAGCTCTGGGTTGCTAGCTCTCGTTTGCAGATACAGCAATCCACAGCCGATCACGAAGATGACGAGCCCATGATCACCGCTCAAAGTGTGGCGATGGAGGACCATCCATGATACCTAAGATACGACGACTTAACGACGGTGTTCTCGAGAAAGTTGAAGAGGACTTACCAGACCTGCCAGACATGCAACGCCGAGTGTAGAGCTACAGTTAACAAGTGTCATGGCGCGACAATCGTAGCGAGAGTCGCTAGTACTTGTGTGATCATGGTTAAAACCGAAGACTTTGATTTATAGCGCTGCCGCGAATTTTCATGGTTCTACTTTGGTGAATGAATATCTGCGTATGCCGCTGAGGATCTGGGGATGCCATGATCAACAACACTGAGCCAGATCACACGTCCTGAGTCCGATCTTTCGAATGATGATGAGGGCGCAGATGAAAGACGACGGTCGGTGGACCCCGGACACAAGTGGTGTGTACTTTGCCGTGTCACGCAGTCACGCTTCTCTTTTGGGCAGTCATCGCCTCGCCTCAACTGCCTGGCGCCACGAAGGTGATTGAATTCGAACGGCCAGCTTCTTCTATTCTATGTGCCCGACATGCACCGCGAATACATGGGAAGCACAGTACTATATGAAAGTAAGCCCGTTATTATGCGTAAATGCTGATATCGATCCGTGCTCACCGTGGACACTATCATCAACTTCTAGTTCCCGCAGCGCCATATCAGTATCATTGGTCACTGGACTGAAGATGGTAGCTTCGTCGAAGATCACATCGTGCGTACAACGCCGCCAAGGAGTAAGCTCCTATATCCCTCCGAGCGGTAGCCGTGAGAATTGGACGGAACCCACACTGTCATCTTGCCTTCGCACGTATTAGTCGCAGTGCAGAACTGTGACGATAGAACCGTTTGAGTCTGTGGTATTGCTCTTTGGTACCTCCCGCCACAACTAAGTACAATGTCCGCTCAAGAGCCACTAGTGTCGAGCTCGAGCTCGGAGCAAGATGTAGTCTCGACCAACAAGGAGCAGTGAGCGCCCATTCACCACACCCCGTATGAACATATCTAATACTAGACCCTATTCAGGCATATAAAAACACAACAGCACGAGAGTCCAACAGATGAAGAGTTTTCTTGGAAAACATGCGGTCTTGCATTTTGGATGATAGTCGTAGCCAACCTCACTTGCGATTTCCTCTCAGCTTTCGACATGGTATGCACACATTCTCGTACCTTACCTCCGTCATTTACTGATGACCTCACCAGACGGCAATCTCGACTGCCTTACCTACAATCGTCGAAAAGTTAGGCGGAGAGGACTTCATTTGGGCTGGAAGCGCCTATTCTCTTGCTGGCACGGCGGTTATCCCACTGTGCGGCACTCTTGTGTCAATCTTTGGAAGAAAACCGATTCTACTGCTATGTGTCGCTTTCTTCGCTCTTGGGTCTGCGCTTGCAGGTGCGACACGGAGTATGAACATGCTCATAGCTGCACGAGGTTTGTGCTTGCACGCTGTAATGTTCAGTCAGTGTATTGATTGTACGACCTCCTCGAACTGCAGCTGTACAAGGGTTTGGTTCCGGCGGATGTCTCGCTGTCACTGAAATCATTTACGCCGACCTCGTTCCGTTGCCGCAGAGAGGGATAATCCAGGGAATAACAGCGGTGTAGGTAGAGCTTCACCCACCTGGCATGTCGTAAATCTGCTAATCACCGTACGTTGGCAGTGTCTGGGCTTTCGCGTCGTACGTATACCCTCAAAAAGTTCATGGAAATTCTTACAGCATCCTAACGATATTGTTAGAGCTATAGGACCCGTAGTAGGCGGTGCGTTGGCTAATGCAGGACAATGGAGATGGCTATTCTACCTCAACCTGCCCATATGTGCAGCAGCAGCAGCTCTCGAACTTTTCTTCCTCCACAACAACTCTCCTCAAGCAACCTTTGGTCAGAAGATTCGTAGGCTTGATGTATTGTGAGTCTCCGATCCTTACTTCTTGGTCTTTCTAGGTATCTGGACTGATAGTCTTGCGCAGTGGCGGTGCAGTCATTGTCGGTGGATCGGCTGCACTGACATTAGCATTGACATGGGGCGGGCTCCGCTTCCCATGGAACTCTGCACAAGTCCTGGCCCCTCTTATAATTGGAATAGTGGCTCTGATATGCTTCTTTTTCATCGAAGGACGCACTGTTTCTGAACCGATAGTGAGCACCATCCCTGCATAGTTTCTTTCTCCTCCGTCAACAGGCCAGTTTAATGACCGTTTGTGATATCAGGTCCCATGGCCCGTGGTTACCAATCGTACATCCTTGAGTGGGTAAGCAACTACTATATACTTACGACACTTTCTGGCACAATACCTCACTTTTCATTTCATGAAGGTACTTAGGGACTGCGGTTCACGGCATCGTAGCCTTCGCCGCCATATGTCAGTACCTCTCAATCATACCTTGCTGAGTCATTCGTCCCCTACTGACATTCTGCCACCATGTTGTCCAGACTACCTTCCCGTCTACTTCCAGGCAGTTAAGGGAGCATCTCCTGTTCGGTCGGGTGTTGACATCCTCGGCATGGCCATGTTCATCACCCCCGCTTCTCTCGCTTGCGGAGTCTCAGTCCAAGTTTTCCGCGTCTATCGCCCTCAGAATTATCTTGGATGGGCATTAGTCATCGCTGGCTTCGGAATACTCTCTATCCTAGACGTCGACAGCTCCAAAGCACAATATATCTGCTGTCAGATCGTGGTCGGCGTCGGCCTGGGAATTGTATGGATTTCGACGCAGTTCCCGATCTTGGTACCACTGCCATTCTCGAATAACGCGTTAGCCTTGGCATTCTTTACCTTCGTGAGGAGTCTGTCCCAGGTAAGTTTAGCAGTCTTCTCGAAGATTGACAACCCTCGTCCCACTGCTCACAACCGCTCTCCCACTATGTTAGACGTTAGGCGTAGCCATCGGTGGCACAATTCTCCAAAACTCCCTCAATCGCAAACTACCCGCCTCCTTCATCCGCACACTCCCCGCAGGCGTATCCTTTGCTTACTCCGCCATCCCCTCCATCGGTACTCTTCCCGAACCGACACGTACAGAGGTTCGCGTAGCGTTTGCGGAAAGTATCAAGCTATTGTGGGAGGTGATGATTGGGATATCGGGCTTAGGTTTGATTAGCGTGCTACTGATGAAGGAGGTTCCAATGAGGACTGATGTCGACGAGCAGTGGGGGTTGGAGAAGAAGGGAGCACAAGGAAGTCGCAGTGGCGAGGAAGGCAGACATGATGTATAGGTGATCCATTTACGAGCTCGTTATGTGTACTAGTACATGTCATATACCCCGAGCATCCCTAAGTACACATCTTGACGTACTACCTGTCTGTCTCTCAGGCCTCGAGTTTAGGCTCGTGCGGAAACAGGAATGGCATGTACAACGAGAATGCCATGCTCGGCGTTGAGTGGATCATTAGTGGATCCCCGTGGGATCTCAATGGTAATGGTGAAGGCGAATCTAGTATCAATATCAGCTGCCGTCCGATGCATGGCTCCTTAGGAAGACATACAGAGCTCCCGCCTTGTTCTTCAGAATAAGAATTTCGCCATCTACTCCTTCGACTCGTGTCTTCAAAGGTGTACAGAATGTCGCAAGTTGGCGCAGAAGCATTCCATTAGTCGCATGTAGCTGTTGGACTTGCGGCGGGAATTTTTGATCCGGGATGACCTGCTCCCAGCAGTTGGCAGCGTTCTTCAGCAAATCTTCGGCATCGCCAGCGACCACAATGAAGTTCATGGCAAGCTTCGAAGCGACGACCCATTTGAAGGGGCCGATGTCATAAGAGGAGAAATAGGTGGACTGAATTCCGACGGCATAACCGATTTCGCTGGCTGCATAGCCAAGACCGGCGCAACGGGCAGCGCAGTACGCTGTTGCAACTGTTTGTGCCAGAAGTATAAGCGGTGCTGCTAAGGCTGAGTTGGAGAAAAGCTTACAGTCGGATGCACCCATGCCAGTCACATAGTTTATGCAGAGTGAACCCAGAGATTCACTGGCTTGGAAACGGGTGGGGAATCGACGTGAAAGACCCATATTTGAGAATTTGTATGGGAAATGTAGTAGAAGACCTCAATGGAGGTGTTGAGATTATCGTCTACCTTTTTATATGCTGATGAGCAGGGGTTTTCAAGTAGTATGGTTTACTCGCCAATCATGCAGGGGCACCATGACGCACACCATGTCGCGGACCTGCCAGGAGCCATACTACATACTGTCAGATTCCAGGTCATATCACGTCGAGCATGGAACATATACCGAGGCCGGTGCCTTGAAGCCTGCTTGTGATGAATGTTCTTTTCAGTTCTTCTCGGCGACGTCTTACTGCCTAGTAACGGACAGCTTCCAATCGACTTCATGTCTGTAGCATTCATGGGTTATTGTGAGTATCCCTCCATGATACAAAATGCGTCGCTGACATTCAGCACTGGCAGAGGAATGGTGTGTGACGCACTTATTCGGAGCTGAGACGTTCTAGCCCAAGCTACTGAGACAGTTGGTCACGGAGGTTTAGATTGCCCGTTCAAACGTTCACCAGCAGCACTCCTGTCATAGACTCAACGAAAGCAGGTGTCACGTTCTGGAACAGTAACATTCCCGTGTAAAGTCTGGCCTCTCTATGTGCTTTGTAAAAAAAACTTGAATTGTAAGTACTTCAGACGTCGATATCGCGTTGAGAAGTTCACCCAGACTGAAGTCGATGTTATCGCGTGGTTGGCCTCAGGCGATGGATTCACAACTTGATCAGCGATGCTTTATTTTCATAGTTTCTGTTCTGGCTGTGTTCATTGAGTACTCGTCAAGGACCAAGTATCACTCACATTACATAGCCCGTAATGATATTACTTATGTCCAACTGATCCTGGGTCAATATGCATGATATACGCACAACGGTTGAGCAATCCACTACCGTGAAGAACGTTGCTAGTCAACGATAAACAATCATCTTAGCCCCTTATTCACATCGAGTGCGGCCGACACTGGCAGGACTATACAGAGTCAGTGTTACCCTGGAAAGAACTCAACACCGTAACTTTTGTGTCATGATCCTTGGTTTCGGAGTTACGCCCGGCACTGGAAAGTAGGTGGAGTTGATACGCTTCGGACGTGAGTGCTGGCGTGCTGCCACCGACAGTGTCGCTGGCTGTCTGAGTGCCTCCTCTCATTGTCTCGAACGTCTTTGTACGCTGCATTAGCGGTTTGGGTATTGGATGCTATGGTGCGTTTGAAACTTACCGAGACGTCGCTTCGCCAAACAATTGGGCCTGATGCGCTGATTATGCCATCACTGCGATGATTATCTCTCAAGCTTGCTCTGGCGTTCAAACTAATGATGGAAAGACGGTCAGAAAGAGCCCCAAAGATATCTGTATATAGCGGACCTTGCGAGCACAGAATTAGCATATACTGTGAGCGGCATCAATTAGCAGAATTCTAGAGCTAACCGTTGATAAGACTTACAGTTACCCAGCATAGAGTACACAGCAATGTATACGAGACCAGTGCGAGAAAAGTACTGGTTCTAAATCATTGGGTAAGCAAGGTCCAGAAGAAGACCTGAATTAAGACTTACTAAGATAATGACTGCTATGTCTACCACTCTGCAGACCGTGTCGGTCAATGAATGTTCAGACGTAGAATAAATAGTAGAGTTAGCGTACATGATAAGGGCACCAGCTTGTATCGTGTAGAACATGAGCACATTGATGAGATGATTAGTCCTAGTAAGATCGACGAAGTCAATACTATCAGCGTAATGTGCATTGTGGGCAGTTATCTTACGATTTGAGCCCACTCCGGCTTCGATGCAATAGATAGCTAAGAGCAACCATGATTGCAACATTCGCGGCCATGGAAGTAGCCAGTGCCAGGGGGGAGAGAACCTATGGCAGAGCGTTAGAGGAGACCAAGAGTAAAGCACCGATGCTGACAACTCTTACCTTCTGGGCGCCACCTTCATAGGCAGCTATACTAGTCGCGCCTAAGCTGTTCATATGTGTGAGTAAGGCTTGTTGTCCGGATCGCCTATATGAGTCCCCTACTTTGAGGAATAGACAGCTTATAAATGGGATCAGATTAGTTGTTTCTACGCACTGTGGGATAGCCCACTCACCCACTCCCGTTCCTTCGGAATTCAAAATTGTGAGTATCAGTAGCTAGTAAGACCAATAGTGTTTTGTTCACACCGAAATTCGTAAGAGCCATAAGTGCCTGGAAAGTTGTGAATAAGAGTTCCGTGGGAAGCCAGGACCAAAAACGCACCACCACGGACGGCAAACCCCAACGATAGCGGCTCAGACGACTCACTAAATGGAATTTGATAATGAGTTCTAGCCGGCGGCCTCAAGATAAAACTATACGAACGTATCCATATTCTCCAAGCAAAGTATAGCTGAACAATCAGCTCTACAATATTCTGTTCAAGACGATTGGTCATTCCATCGTCTCAACTAATTTTAAATGCTGCTCACCGTAAGTAGCGGGAGGGTCTGTCGTGAGATGAGCATCAAAAGCTGTGTCTCTCAAGAAAGCAGTGTGTAAAAGACGCACACTCATGCTCCTATACAGATCCGTTAGGAAGGAATTGCGGCTCTGGAAATCCCGGTGGACGTACCAAACGATCGTACTGAGTACAGGAAAGTTACCCCAGTTCAGAATAGCATAGTAGTAAGATCCATGAACAACGAAAGTCGATCGTACGAATTCGAGGGACCTTTGAACCGTATTTAGTTCTTTACGTGTATCGATTACCGCGGAGGGCCTACCACACAACGACGACCTACAATTAGGGGTCAGCGTCATCGTTGAAATCTCAGCGATCTGAGGCGACCTACCAGCAGCTTCGTGTAGATACTATCCTCAGGATAGCTACGAAAGTAAAACCAAGCTTGGAGAGTTGTAATGCCTAGAAGGCTATATAGACGATGTGAGTATGGCCTTGGCACATTAATAGCCGCATGAGCATCAGATACTCACCCAACCCCGACGATCCCACCGATGTACAGAGCACCGAAGGTGTTCCGGAGATCGAGGTGGGCACCGGCTGGTAGCCCTCCTGGCAAGGGTGTTGAAGTGTTCATGTCGGCTCCCTTATTAGCCTCAAGCTAAGTGGATGAGCCAATCAAAGCGGTGTGGTGAGGATTCGGCCACAGGGTCACGCAGTATATAAGGGCGTCATTGCAAACCCAACATCCTATGTACAAGTCAATGAGCCGAGCAGCCTGAGAGCCGTGAGCGGTTAGTGATTGTACGCATCCCATTCATTTGTATGCAATGCCGCCTACATTTCAATCATGCAATTATCGCAGCCAATCGTGAATTTGTTGAGATGTTCGGGCGAGTCAAGTATGAGGCATGTGAGCGTTGTGGTGACGGTAGTTTTACTTTAGTTGGCAGATCTACAAGCGCCGTCATGAACTGGGGAGAGCCCCCAGACACCCGCTGTGATAAGCCACGCACGATCTCCGCCGGTAACTTCGATGTTGCGCAAATTGCTTCTATGTCTTAGATTTGAGAGACTATAAATATCATCTTCTGCTCTGAACAGCCATGAGACTCACTCACGGCGGTAAATCACTGCCGTTGACCACGGACAGAAGAGAAGGATGGCAAGCGTCACGGTCGTGCCTGGACGGCTCTGACTGCCTGATTTGGCCATCTGACCAGGAACCGCCATGGAGATAGCAGCTTTTGGATATTCACGTTCGTCACTCGTTCTATAACGCCGCAACTCTTAACGGAGGCCTACAAGGTTTCATCAGGCGTTGACTTTTTGTGTACGACACACGCCTTCATTCAAGAAGACGGAGAACTAGAACATTCGCGAACATGATGAAATACTCGGATAGGAGATGGTATAATCCAGACCAACGATGAGGCTGCACAAGAATGACGGGACTAATGAGAACATAACTGTGGTACACAGACGACGAACTACACACTCTCTCGCAAGTAATAAATACTGTACCAACTATGGGGAGGACTGTTTCGTGCATTCGCAGTTCAGTCTTCAAGTGATTCCAATCTAGTCGCTTTTCGCTTCAGCCGCACGCCTCTTGTCGCCCTCAATCTTCCTGATCCTCGCGATCTCGACACCAATACCATTCTTAATCTCATGATGCAACTTTGGACGGTAACCCAACTTGAACAAGACCTCGAGGTGAACAAAGAACTGCGCCAAGACTAGAGCTAAATAGGAGGATTCAGCGATTAGACAGTTATTATTGAGACAGTGACATACCGCCAACGACGTTATCGAGCAATGCGGGTGCACGCTTCTCCGCGACGCCATGTCCAATGAACTGGGCAATCCAGCAAACGGCATGAACGACCGCAGCCTCTACCACAGCGTTCGGTCGTTCGGCGAATGCTCTGGATGTCAGAACGATTGTAACGGCTGTCGGGATCCAAAGCAGCTTTGTTCAGAGTTAATTAGCTCAAGAAGGTTCGAGCGATGCACATCACGTACAGCTGCAAATGGTTCCAAGAAGAAATAGTATGTAGCCCAACTCGCAATTAGCAGGACCGGGAAGTTCAATTCGAATATGAAGTAGTCGTTGAATTCATGATAGATATGGGGGAATGACTCTGGCAGAGGTAGGTTGGTCGCCATGACCGCGAACGACCTGGAGAGCACTCAACATGTCAAATTTTGACTCTCAATGCTTTACAAGTCCCGCTTACCAGAGGAGGAGGGGCACACATACTGTATGAATGGCAATGTTTACCGGGTGGTTGTGGTAGGCGCCATAGAAAGTGAACTAAGCAGCGTTATTGTAAACTCTGTCGGTAAGCTTTGAACGTCATGAGAGTCTTACCTGCTTTTTGACGTCAGTGAGACCTGTATTAGCGTTAATAGTCGACATGACGCTGAAAAGGGTTGGGGAGACCGCCTTTCGAGGTACAAGCCTATTTCGAGATGGAGGCGAGGGTATATATCAATAGGATCACTGGCCTTGAGGGGGTGAGAAAGCCCAGCTTATGAGCGTCGATCTGGTCGCCAGATGTCTAATTCCCCTGAGCCCTCGGGCCTCAAGGCGTCATGTATCACTCTGCACAGTCACCTTCCATCTCTTCTCGTGAGGTGCACGCTGACAGCTGAGGAAGCCTGCTGTGCCGGCGGTGAGAACGACAGCAGGACCCCAGACACTGCTGCCTCCACGTACCGGATGTCACGCTCTGATTGTGGGTAAGTATGTTCGCTTCGCCTTACCTCGCCCTCAGCCCTATAGCGAAGTACCACCGCGAAGGTGATATAATTCAGACTACTATCACTTGCCAATCCTGTATTCTGTCCGTGTCCGAAACGTACCGTGTCGATAGATGAGAACAGAATACTACAAAACATAGTGCTCAGTAAGTCCTCTAGAAGCAAGATTGATGTCATTCCGTGCTCACCGCGAGTCCCCGCCTCAACTGCTGCTCTTCTACTTCTCAGGCAAAGTCATGCAATTATATCAGGAACACCTGTAAGTGTTACGGCCACACTGCTAAGGTGATCGTAGGATTTCCCGTAGATCTTGTAGCGTGTATAATCAAAGTGTCATGCATGTCATGGCGTAAGGCACCAATTGTTCCAACAACTGTGACAACCAGTAGAGAGACCACTAATTCTCTGTGACGGTGTGCGTAGGAGAAACGTGGATAGAGGCGGGAAACTACCACGCAGGGATCCAACTGCCTAGTTGTTGTAAGCACTCATCATCATTATCAGCTCGAATGCTACGATCACTCACCATCTACTTGTAATCAGTCCCATAATCAGAGTACAGCAAAGACATGTTCGTTATGCAGACATCGATCGAGCAGACCATGCGTAGGCTTAATTCTACTCAGCAGTATCTCTCGCAGGACGCGTGACGCCGTGGTATCGAAAGAAAGAACGTTGAACGTTGAGCCTCTGAGCCCAAAATTTCCAGGAAGTTGGTTAGCAGTTAGCAGTCTTCGGTGGTAGTACGGAGACAACTTGCAACGTCTCGCTTGACCGACGCGTCCCGACCTCACCCACGTGACCGCGCCCCATAAATTTCTGATCGCTGCCGACTTGCCGAACCTTCACCCAGTTCTCAAAGCTCGAAGCAGCAAGTCAGTAAGTACCGCACTAGTCCTCCCTGTAACGGTGCCGTACCAAAAATACTCACTAATCTACGCGGGCAGATCAAAATGACGAAACTCGCAGAGAAAATCGGTACGCCCTCCACCGCACCACACTATCCCATTCGTACGATTGCGGTGGTAAAAACTGATGCATTTTTATTTTGGTGTTTGTAGGCTCCCTGCTCTTCTGCCCAGACTGCGGCACCCTGCTCGACCTACCTCGCGACCAAGAGAACGAGGTCAAGTGCGAGCAGTGTGGGCATCTTGAACCTGCTAGCTGTGAGTTCTCCTTCTCTCTCCCTTCTCTCACTCCTTCCCTTCCTCCTTCACTTCTTCAATGCTCCGGTAGTTGATTAGCGATGCTAATGCGGTGGTGTGTTACAATTTCTGTAGCGTATGAGAACATAGAGATCGTCACCCGCTCGCACCCCGATGCGTTCCCGTCTGCGCTAAGACAGAAGGGGAAGACGCAGACGAAGGTGCATGATAGCGAGGCTGCGTTGTTGAAAGTATGTTCTTTCATTGCCGTCCCTTATCATCGTCGGTCACAAAATTCGACGATACATTGACGAAACTCAACTCAATTTGACTGACTGCGTGATGTATTTCTAGGTTACAGAGAAGTGCCCAAGCTGTGGACATATGGAGGCCTACTCCAAGGAGATGCAGGTACGCTTTACCTCTCTCTCACAGTTTATTTTCTTCAGAGACCACTCACGTCTTTTGTTTGTTTGTGTAACAATAGCTAAGAAGCGCAGACGAAGGCTCAACCATCTTATACACCGTGCGTAATTTTCCTTCCATTGGTTGATGTTCAAAACTAAATAAAACGACAGTGCGTGTCGTGCAAACACGGCTGGCGAGTCAACAACTAACACGTCTATGTATCTCTCCACGTCTCCGACTCTGCGCACGGGCTGCTGCGGGTTCGAGGTCTGGATGGTCTAGTCTTGCATGGATGGATCATTGCACCGGGGGTATCAAAACTGGGCTCGCAGCAGCGTACATCTTTTAGTCGGTGTGGATGTAATATGTGGGGGTATGGGGAATCAGAGGTTACACGTATACACCGACGGAGCAGAAGAGGGCTACGACTCCGAAGCCGCCTAGGACGCTGGCGATAGAGGCAACGAGTGCTTCGTGCACGGGTAACGACTTTGGTATCCTGTCAAACAAAAAGTAGAATATTTAGGTGTATGTAATGCAATGAGAGAAAGCTGCAATTGAGTGAGACGCACGTGGAGAAGTAGAAAGCCAAAGCGAATGTGGCACCCAAAAGGACGAACGCGAGGTACGGCAATAGCGCGACTGGGACGTAAGGAGCGAAAGATGGGATGTTCTTGTGCAGTGCCTACGTATACGTGGCCCACTTCGTCAGCGACTGCGCACCAATACTAAACTAGCTATACGATGATAGCACAAAGTACGTACGACGACGGATTCGTATGAGGAGGAGGAGGCCATGACTGGATTTAAATTGGTGAGTGGAGGAGGGAGAGCCACCGATTGCGCGTGGCAGGTGTGTTGGTGCAAGCACCCAAACACACGTCATCAAATCCTGCCGCCATATCAACCGCCTCGCTCCTCCCTGCTCTGTCCTTCTTCTTCCTCCCACCACCAACAAACCACCTGTCCTCCTCGTGCTACTGCTACAACATTACAAGTAACAAATAACGACTATATCATAGTGAGTGCATTGTTTGTTGTTTGTTGGTGGATGGGGAATGAGAGCTCAATGTCGTACGTGTCACCTCGTCCGTAATTTTCCCGCTCTCGTGCGTCCCGAAAGAAGATGTCCGCGACAGAAAACGTGAAGCAGCACCCTGCTTTCATCCAAGCCAACAACAAGGCGCAATACTACGTCGACCAGCTCGACAAAGAGGTGCGCTTTCCCCCCTCCCTCTCCAGGGCATAGGGCTCCACTCCACCCTCCACAAGCGACTCACACGACATCCTCCTTATAGCTCTCCAAATACCCCGCCCTAACCAACTTCGAACAAACGACTCAAATCCCAAAGGCCTACGCCTTCCTCGGCGGCGTCGCCCTCCTCTTCATCCTCCACGCCGTCAACGCCTTCGCGCAGCCCGTCTCGAACCTCCTCGGCTGGGGCCTCCCCGCGTACCTCTCCATCAAGGCCATCGAGAGCCCCGGCCACGCGGACGACGTCCAGTGGCTCACGTACTGGGTCGTGTTCGGCTTCCTGAACTTTTTGGAGACGTTCGCGAAGAGCGTGATGCTCTATTATTTCCCGTGGTATTTTGCGTTCAAGACGGTTTTCTCGCTCTGGCTCCAGCTCCCGGCTTTCCGCGTGAGTGTCTCTCCTCCCCTCTTTCTCTCTCCTCCTCCTCTCTTTCTTCCTCTCCCTCCCCTCATTTCTCTTTCTTTCTCCCTTTGCCCATTATTTTCATCAAAAATCACAAAATCACATTACTCGGAATCTGACGTCATCCATCTGACACTACCCACCCACAGGGCGCCGAGAAACTGTACGGCGCAGTCGTCCGACCCGCGTTCCACAGCGTACGCGCGAAGACGGGAAACGGTACGAACAGCGTTCCTCCCGAGAGTACTGCGCAAGCCGACACCCTTCGTGAACGTGCAGCTTACGCCACTACCGATTAATTCCTCCGCCTCAACACAATCTCAATTCTCTCTTCTTTCGATTGCAAACGAGTTTCGAAGTCGTTCAAGACTGTTATCGCTTTTCGTAATGTGCCGACGACCCTTGATGTACATATGAGGAGAAAGGATGGAATTGGAAGTGCGGTTCGAGTGTTGTGTGTTGGATTGGGATGTGCGAGGTTTTTGGTGTGATGTTTGTGTTTTGGCACACGTACATATATTTACCTTTTTCTTTCATGTTGTTTCGTTTTCTTTGCAATGAACGACTGATTCTTAGACTTTCTGTTTCGTGAGGCTGATGGGTGGTGTGATGCGTGTGATTTCTGGTCGTGTGCGGCGTGAAGATATGGTGAGGTAGGATAAGGCACGCATGCGGGAAGGTTTAACCCAAAACCTCGAGGTGTATGCGCTTTCGTTCGTAGGTAGGTGATGTAGGCACACGTATAGGACTAAGTATTCGAGGTGGTGGCCTCGCAGTGTAGTTGTTGCCTTAAGGTCAGATTCCTCAGCCTGCAATGATCGACGCGCTCTGTTTGTTTGGTGGCCACATTTTCACCGCATACAACCAATAGGTGCGCACCCTCCTCTCAAAGCTTGCGGTGAAACCAGCCTGCTCCCTAGGCTCGTTAACCAGCCTCTGTACTCGTACCTGATACCAGACCTGCTCCCATGTTAACACCGATCGTGTATCTATATGGGTCTAGACGATTCTATCCATAAGCTGCCAGTGGCTGGTTGTGGTGGCGATCGATGCGTTGGTACCCGACAACAGGCAAGTGGGGATTGCGGGTTCCTTACAGTG
This sequence comes from Irpex lacteus, assembly GCA_001986395.2. Lineage (NCBI taxonomy): Eukaryota > Fungi > Basidiomycota > Agaricomycetes > Polyporales > Irpicaceae > Irpex > Irpex lacteus. The sequence continues at coordinate 418,222 of MQVO02000007.1, forward strand.
ATCGTGAAGAGGTCGAGAGCTGTGATAGTTATATATGTAGATAACTTAGTACTACGTACTACGTAGGCCTGGAAGGTCTGATAGTGGCTGTAGAATGATGATGGGGCGCGGTTATCTCGAGGTTGTTTCAAGCGGAAGGCTGGAGGTGGATTCCGAACGCTGGTTCATGTGCGAGGAGATTGAGTTGAAGTGCAGAGGCCATAGTTCGAGGAGACGACCAACACCAGCACTGGCATTGGTCAGATTCCTAGTCATACCTACGTACACAGTCCGGGGTTGAACACGCGTTGGGCAGGTGACTTGCCTGTTCTTGTAGCTGTGTGCGGTGCAGGCTCAGCGTTATCGCTCTCTTGATGCAGTCGTGATTCGTCGGAACGCCACAGGCCCGTCTCGATCGTTAGCCCTTTGCAGAGACGCGTCGGTGATGGGGTCTGCGTCGGAGGAGCGAGGTGTGAAGGCGGTGGACAGGCGATGATGGAGTTCTGTCTGACAATGGTATGTAGATGAGGCAGGGAGAATGGGCATGCGACACCGGTCATTCAAGGCACTTATCTACGGTAGAAGGTATGTAACTCTGATCAAAGCCAATCTCATACTATTACGGCGGGCCAAGACCATCAGCTGACTCCGGCCTATCCCCTCTCAGCTTAGCAGCCCAATATACCAATGCTCTTTAGCACCCACAGCGATATGATTTACACCTCTCTCTTCTTCTCTCTTCACTCCTTACTACTCCCTCGACGGTACGACGCACCACCTACCCAGGCCAACCATGGCCGACCAAGCCAAGCCAACACCATCCTCGCCAACTCACTCCTTCCACAACGGCGAAGACGACCTCCAAGTCGAAAGTCCTACGGAACTCTCATTCAAACGGCGCCCCCGACTCGGACCCCTCAAAGCCATCTACACAAACACCCACACCCAAGTCGTCTTCCTCGGCTTCGTCTGCTTCATGTGTCCCGGCCTCTTCAACGCCCTCAACGGTCTCGGCGGCGGAGGCCAGGTCGACCCCACCACCAGTGCCAATGCCAACTCGGCGCTGTATGCGACCTTTGCTGTCGCTGCCTTCTTTGCTGGGTGAGTGCGATTCTCCTTCCACGCTCTCTTCTTTACTTCGTGGCGGAGGTGTCGGCGTTGCTGGGTACGAGTGGCGGACTCGGGCTGGTTTTCAATTAGTGGGTGGTCACCCGACCTCATTATTCCTTGAACGCTTTCAAGACCGAGTTAGATGCTCTGTCTGGAATGTCCGGACTCGGTTGGATTTGGGAAGTGGTGTGATGGGATGGGATGGGTATTCGGAATTTGGGATGGGAGGAGCGGGTGAGGCGCCGTTTGCTGTGTTCGTTGAGTGGAAGTGCGGGCAGGTTTGTGGAGGCTTGGGCACTACATATCGAGAGCCCCGACAAGGTTTTGCTAGCTGTGCAGATTGACGGTGCCAGGTGCGAGTGACACCCAGTCGTGCTCGGGACAGTGGTATGATGTCGGAGTGCGGGGGTCTATTCGCATCTTATGGGTCCACTGGTGCGGGATACTTTATTTCCCCCTACGACGTACGGGCCGTATGACCTCCATATCGGGTTTTATGCTCGTTTGGGGTATATGCGAAGGGTATGGCCGAGCAGGGTGGTTTGAAGCACTCCATGCTCTTGATTGCCTTTCTTTCTTTCTTTCTTTATTTCTTATACTTGGCCCTCGGCCGCGTAGTTCGTGCGACTCATCTTCCTCTGGCTTCTTACTTTTGTTTTTCGTGCTCGCTCGTACGCGGGAGAGCCGACTCTGCGTACGCTCTGTCATAGTCGGCTCTTCACGTATGTTATCCGAAGAGTGCGAGGGTTCTCTTTGCTCCGCATTTGAGCGGGGCGCTTCGTTTTCATCTGAGATATGTCGAGGGTTTGGTCGAGCGGGGTGTCTTCAAGGACTCCGTCCTTTCTTTCTTTTTATTTACTGTACGCAGGCCAAGCCATCATCTCAGCCGTCCTGTGATTATGGGATTCGGCTGGATATGGCTCGCGCACTCGACTCACCGACGCTATGAAGTGTCTTCGTGTCGACTCTCGAGCACGGTGGTATCGAAGTGCGCGATGTCCATGTTCACCCAACCTGATCACTCGGACTCAGCCTATCTGCTTGCTGTCTGACTTTGTTATTTTCGCCTTCGTCGTCCCGTTTACAAGTGATTCATCTTCCGCTGACTCCTATGGCCTTCCTACTTCTCTTTATTTGTCATCGTGCTTGACCATATGATGGGAGAGCTGTCTCTGCGTACGCTCCGTCCAGAGTCGGCTCTTCACGTACGTTGTTTGCAGAGAGCGAGGGCTTCTTCGAGTTCATCTCCGCATCTTGTAATCACTCGTGCATTGTGCTTCATTTTCATCTGGTACATATCCTCGCAACTCTATATCGGGTTTCATGCTCGTTTGGAGTATCCCCGAGATATGGTACGGGTATGGTCGAGCAGGGTGTCTGGAGTACTCAACTCTAGGCTCTCAACGATCTTTCTTTTCTAAGCCTTACCATGATCACGAGATCTGGCTGCCAGAGTGAACAAGGCGCACCCACTCACCCACCGATGCTACCAACCAACTTGGTGTCGAGCACGGTGGCATCGAAGTGCGCGGGTTCATGTTCACTTTGACTTTCCCAGTCGGACTCGGCCTGCGTTCTGTCTGGTCCTTTTCTTATCGTCTCTCTTCACCGCGTGAATATGTGATTTATCCCCCGCCGAGCGCTGTCATCTTCACGCTTCTGTTTATCCTCCATCGCACTCGATGATTCGATGGGAGCCGACTCTGTGTACGCTTTGTCCGGAGTCGGCTCTTTCTCGAGCACTGGCTTGCATACGATGTATCCTATACTACTCACCCGCCATCCCCAACGCCTTGTACACGCCGCTTCTTCTATACTCAACAATGTTTGCGCACAATACTGACCACATTTTGTTTCTTGCATATGCAGGTCGATAAACAACGTCCTCGGCTCGAAGATTACTCTCCTCCTGGGGAGCATAGGCTACGCAATCTACATCGGTTCCTATCTGTACGTTTACTTCTTTTCATACCCTTCGTAGTAATCACTTCGTGCTCATCACACACCCTCCCTCCTTCCTCTCCCCTCTCTAATCCACTGCACAGCACAATAAACATCCACCCCTCCGCAAATGGCTTCGTCATCGCCGCAGGCTGCATCCTCGGCGTCTGCGCAGGCCTCCTCTGGACCGCCCAAGGTTCGCTCATGCTCGGCTACCCCACCGAGAATGAAAAGGGACGGTTCATTGCGATATTTTGGAGTATATTTAATCTGGGGGTGTCGTTGGGGCTAGTGTTTCGTTGGGGCAGAATTTTCATTCGGAGGTGAGTTTGGATGGTTTTGGTTTTGGTTGTGTGCTGTGGTTGGTGAGGATGGGGCGGAGAGGGTAGGTGGGAGGAGCGGAGAGGAGGTGGGAAGGGCGGGGAGGCGCATCGCACGAGATGGACGCTAATCTGTCCATCGGATATTGGACATGAACGCAGAGTTCATACGCATGCCTGGCCCCTCCCCATCTCCCCCTTACTTCACCGCTGTGGGCTCGAATGGCCGGGCTCGCGCGCGTACGTCGTACGTCGCTCGATTGGTACGTAGCCACGGAAAGCAGCACTATCAGTCAAGCGACTGGGCGACTACGCGGCGAACTCTGAACTCTAACCTCTAAACTTTATTCGCATTGGGTTGGCTTTGTTCCCCATTTTCTCCATCCCTTTCACCTCCCTCCTCTCCATTTCCGCCACTGTCTTTTCCCTCTGCCTATCAGAAAGATGTGTACTGACTGACTGACTGACCCACCCTCATTTTGTTGACAGGATAATTCCGGTGAGTTAACGCGCCCATTAAGGTTTCAATTTTTAATCATTCATTCTTGCTGGCTAACCGCCGCCGCTCTACCTTCAACCTTCCAACGACAGTCGGTAATGGCACCTACGTGAGTCCCCTCCCTCTCCTCCTCCCTTCCACATCTCCCTCTTCTCACCCTCAACTAACATGACACACCCTCCAGATAGGCTTCATAATCCTCACAGGCATCGGCGTCCTCATCCCCCTCCTCATGGTGGACCCCAAACACATGGTCCGCTCCGACGGCACGCGCGTCCCCGTCCCGCAGCATCCGTCCTGGAAGACGGAGTTCGAGGGCTTGTGGGTCGCGCTGAGGACGGATCCCTATATTGTGCTCCTGTTTCCGATGTTTTTTGCGAGTAATTGGTTTTATACTTGGCGTGAGTTTCTTTCATCTATTTTATTGTTACGGCGAGAGTGGGTCTCTGATGATACGTTGACATTTGATAGAGTTCAACGACTTCAACGGCGCAGTATTCAACATCCGTGCTCGCGCACTTAACAACCTCGTCTACTGGCTCTCACAAATCGTCGGCTCCGTCAGTATCGGTTTCCTACTGGACCAGCAGGGGATAAGTCGAAGGATCCGTGCGTTCAGTGGGTGGTGCGTGTTGGTCTTCATGGTCTTCGTGGTACACGTGTGGGCGTATTTTTACCAGAAGTGAGATTTTCCTTTCCTCTAACTGTTAGTGGCTGATGACTAGGTGACTGACTGATGACTGTCTGACAGAGAATACACCCGCGCGATAGTCCTCTCCCAAACCTTCCACAAAATCGACATCTTCGACCGCCCGTACGTCGGGAGGATATTCCTGTACATATGTTGTGGGCTGTTGGACTCGATGTGGCAGACGACGGCGTATTGGCTTATGGGCGCGATGAGCAATAATCCGAGCAAGTTGGCTCATTTTAGCGGATTTTGTGAGTGTCTTCTTTTTTGGGTTGGCTTGCCATACGAACTGGTGGACTGTGGACTGATGATGTGTTGTTATAGATAAGTCGATACAGAGCGCGGGCGCGGCGGGGATATGGAGGGCTGATGCCGTTGGGATCCCGTACGTGATTTTATTCTTATTTTAGTTTTATAGCGTAACTGAACTGTGTGACGCAGATACATGAACATGTTCATCTCGACCTGGGTACTGCTCGTCGCGGGGTTGGTGTTTGCGTTCCCGATGATCCATATGCGCGTGCAGGAGTACACGGACGAGGCGACGGATGATTTGTACGTATCCCGTTCCTTACTTGCGATTGAAGTTTAGTGTACTAATGCAGATGTCGTAGGTATGAACATGGAGAGTCGGATCAGGAGCTTACGGACGCTGCGCGACATGGTGGGCACATCGAGAAGCCCGCGTGAGCGAAAGAGCTTGGCTCTCTTCCTCACCTCCTCATGCCTTTGTCTCTACCGCCCTTGCACATCATTCGACCTTCATCAGCAACCTCATTCTCCCATAACTCAGATACCACTACGAACACGCATACCCCTCACCTCTAAATCACCACACCACACCTTGCCGATCCCCTCCCCGCATTCGCTCCTCCTACCTCTTGTTCAAGTTCAACCCAAAAGTCACGACATACTCCTCACGATCTCTACATCCTCCTGGCGCTTTATCTGGTCCGTATCTATTAATTGTCGAAGCTCTGTTGTTCTGTATTATTATCCTTGTCTTCTTTCCGGTTGTGCTTTTGCTGTCGATACATATCAATGTTGCTTTGGAGATCCCTTAATGTCATTCTTTTTTTATGTCGGTGATACTGATCAGAGACTAGGTGGGCGTGGAAGGATATTCTGAGGGTTACAGTATGCTCTTACTCGATTGTTGATGTTGCTATATTACTTACTCACCTATCTCAGTTTAATTGCAAGGCATAGAGGCAGCAATACTATCAGGAGGAGGATGGCATGGTACGGCATAGGGGAGACAAATATAAGGATACATGACTATGCTATCGATACAGATTATGCGGGTTGTATACCCCGATGAACGTCTTTGTTGGAGACGTCCTGGATTCAAGGTCATCATGAGCAATGATTCGTCGTGCCACTTGAATGAAGCGAAGGATAACTCACGAAGTCAAGGAATACGGAAGCGGTTTATATCCAGACACAATTTACCACCAGTTGTCGGGGTTGGCTTTAGAGCATTTGCAGGTGCGTTTCCCGCAGTCCCATGCTATGTAAGGCTTGTAAGCTCCGTTGACCCATTTAGTTTTCCAGGTGCATTCATTGACGGGAATTTGTCCAGAGAGGGCCGCCTGAGCGGGCATGTCAGAGCAGTGGCAGGAGAGACCATTGACGGATGATTCGCCCCTGGAGGTAGACGACTCTGAGGATGTCTGGCACCGAGGGGAGTCAGCTTTTCTCCCATGAGTATACGAATGGGTTCGTGCACTAACCATGACAATCAAGTGTTGACGAGGTGAGTGTTTAAGTTACTGGATATTCGGCGTGCTTATTCAAGTTGAGGTACGCTCTCCTGAACAGAGCTTTTGGCCTTTAAATACTGCTGTAGAGCTCCTCTGGGAACAGTGGTCCATAGGCTCTACTAACAGAGTCTCAGCGAACCGCGTCGTGTTACGAATCGAGACAATAACCTACTCTGCTACGAACAAGGTAGACAGAGTCTGTGGTGACACGGCCATGAGTATCTCACGATCTTCGATAGCAGAATTCATATTCTCCAGAGCATAATGGGGCATTGTTGAAGACGGCGAGTTGAAGCTCGCCAGGTCCGGTGACTCGCCAAATGATGTAGCTTGTTGGAAAACAAGCACAGGAGCGCAAACAAAAGCCAGCTGCTCGTGCACTGGCCCAGTATTATACTTGATCCAATGCCCTGGAAACATTTTGTCTAGTCAGTAGCCACGATTTGCACAATGACGGTTATTGATTCAGTACTTGGCACATCCAGTACTTCCTTTTCAATACTTTGAGCGTCGAGGCCGCGACAACAGTGTTAGCGTTATTGCTTCTTCGCGTTGACTACCAATTGAATGCATTGAACATGGAGAGAAGGGAAGGAAAGTGAGCAGTGAGTGACTCAGAAGCCACCGTCGCTGATCGTGATGCGCCGGCGCCCGGGTGCGAGTCTCAAATGGATGAGCGCGTGTCACTAGTACTTCCCATCGGCCACCATGTAACAACCTGACAAACAAACAAGGACTCGGAAAAACAACATGGAGGCACTCTTGATCTCGAAAGAACAATAGCCAACTCGATGATGGAAGAAGCTCGCCCCAAACCCATATACGCTCCCCGCTGGGCCGCCACACATCCTCTTTCGCTCTCCTCTTCCCTCCGGTGGCAGCAAAGTCCTTCAGTGACCGCGACTCAAACTCACGACTGGGCATCTCTAGTACTTCGCATATCTTTGTGCTTGACGCATTGTAAGACGCGGCGTCCGTGACATTGTGAGTAAGCAAATATGTATTCTGCGGTTTCTTGAAGGCCTTCTGATATACGGGGATCAAGCAATGACTCGACAACTACTTGCAGCGCAGAGCGGATGGGACATAGTGGATGGCGAACCTCAGATTGTTCGCTGGGCAATAGCTTGGGAAGAGGATGGCAAACAATACAAAATCGAACACGGAAGGTCGCAGGTTTGATCTAGAAAAGCTCGACGCCCCCGAACCAATACCGCTCGAACACCTTACCACCCCCTGGGTGGACTCCTACCTCGAAGCTCCTAAGCCGCTACCACCCAACTCCTTTATCAAGTCAAACCCCGCTATCAATTACGAGCCGGCCCATCCTACGCTGCTATCAGAGCTGACGCGCAAGGAAGTACATGTATACATGAAGCTCGTACGCTCGCCACATCCCAATATTTGTCCCTTCTATGGCTGCGTTCGGGAAGGTCAGCAAGTTACCGCATTAGCGCTAAAGCGGATTCCCCATGCGTTTCCTCATATCTGGAAGGACACCGAGATTCAAGTCCCTAAGCTGAAGATCTTACGCGGATTGAAGCGTGGCCTGGGTCATTTGCACAATCTCGGCATTATACATAACGACATTAACTCTACCAACGTCCGCTTGGATGAGTCTTTCCAGTCTGTTATCATCGACTTCAATACTGCCCATCCCGAAGGCGCGCCTCTGTCTTCTGGAGGAACCCCTGGGTGGTTCAAATCAAGTGAATTCTCGCTCAGAGAGAATGATATCTTTGGACTTGGTATGTTCGCAAAGTGGCTAGATGGTTGGAAAATAGATCCATTTGAAGACCTTGATGTGCGTTATTTCCGTGAAACAACAAGAACCATGGTTGCGAACTCACAACGCGTTTTACTAGTCAATGCATCCATGGACGGAAGACTATCTGGCGGCGAAGATCATGACCGTTGCTACTTCGTCTGGGCTCTGCAATAAGATCTTAGCCCGCGCGTTTTGTGAGCATCGTCCAATTATATCTTCTGTTTCTTATGTGACATATACGGATATTTTCCAGATACGGGTGCGCATCTAACGGTGTTGAATGACACTGCGCAATCAAATTCTATCGGGATTCCTCTGCATCTCCTTAACGAACGTATCGCATTTGCGCCAGCTAAATCTCGTGAACAGTTCGAGCAAGCGTGGGCTATGACTTGTGCGGGCCTCCGTTCGGACGAGGCAGATGTTGTGTTCTTCCCCGTCAGTACGTCGATTCCTCATGCGTATTATGACGAGTTTGATACTCACAAACGATCTATCTTTAGCATCGGACATCTTATCCGAAGATAGCGACGAGCTTCGACTGCTCCGTAATCTGCTATTCACTTTGCCTCACAATTTACGGCACCCTCGGATGCAGCCACGCATTATACTCGCTGACAACGATTCCAGTCTATCCACTCGACACGATCGCCGAAAACTCGAAAACGTCCTGAAAGAGCTCGTCAAGGATATACGGACGCCTCTGACGGGTTCTTCGCCCGCTTCAAATGAACCATTTGGTAACTTCGTGCTCGTACAACCAGGGGGTTGGTTCTCCTGGAACAGGCTTCGCGCTTATTTCTGGCAAAATTCTGGCGCATTTCAGAAGACACCACACCTGATCTTACCAGATGATCTCATGGAATTCGTTGTCGAACCGGCGGAAAGGGAGGACAGCAAAGGTTGGGGACTCCTGGATAATCTCACAGAGCGCATCGACGATCCCACTCTCCTCGCATTCGTCGCTGCCCAAGCTGCACTCACCGTCTGTGCTACGTATAAGCTTGCTTGGGTTTCGTAGTCGGTTTGGCCACTGTGGCTATCGTATAATTCTCAAACTTAGACCGAGAAACAAAGCATAATTGCTTTCTTTTGTTCTTTGTTGCGCTCGTTGTCGAGCAAGGGGAGCTGAGAGCCACGAGCGTGGGCATAGATGTGATAGTGCCGTTGCTTTTGCTATCGACTTGCCATCATTCTAGAAGAGATCATCGGAGGTTCGAACCGAACTTGTGGGTCTTGTATTTTCCTACTCACAAAAGATCACTGATCATGCATAGCCTACTCAAACACTACTTTGGAAGGGTACTTGTTCTCGATATCGATGCTTCAAGTTGATGCATTGGTATCAATGCCAGCGGCCCGGGGAACCAGAGCTGTCACACAACAGGCTTGGCCAAAATGTGGCGTGCAGTCATCGTTGCCAGTGAACTCCAATTATCGCATTCTGTCCCCCCTACTGCATCTTCCCATTCAATAGCCAACCATGATCAAGAAACAGCGATAATTGCGGGCCAAGGCTTGCTTGTCTGCTCACTGAGTACGCCGGTGCCCGGGTTCGTGTCACATATGCACAATGAGCGTTAATCTTATGTCAGTAAGTCGATCAGCACTGCAAGGGACACAACTGGGGACGGTCCACTGATGGAAGACTTCATCCAAAAAAACTTATATTATCTTCTCTCATGCGCCTCTTCTTTTCCCGCTTTGCTCTCCTCTCAACCACACACTGTGGCGGCCGAACTTGAAGTCCTTTGGCGACCGTAACTTCCACGACCGCAACCAAATTTGGGTGGTTCTATCGCCACGCAGACTTCTGTGTTCGAGGCGCAATAGAAACGGAGCTTGCTATACTGTGAGTGGCGTACACAAATACTACCCCATAATACACTGATGCCCTGATATCTCCGAAGCATGGCTCGACGACTCCTCGCAGTGTACGACATGTTCGGTGAAGTGGACGGCGAACCGCAGATCATTGGTTACTGGATAGCTTGGGAAGAAGACGGCAAGCAGTACAAGCTCGAATACAAAGGCCGTACCTTTGATCTAGAACAGCTCGACGCCCCCGAGCCGATACTGCCGGAACATCTCACTACTCCTTGGGTGGAATTCTACCTCGAGGCTCCCGATACCTTGCCACCAGACACCTTTCTCAAGTCGAAGGACGCGATTAGATATGAGCCAAGCAATCCCACTTTATTGTCAGAGTTGACGCGGAAGGAGATCGAGATATACATGAAGCTCGTACGCTCGCCACATCCCAACATCTGTCCCTTTTATGGCTGCGTTCGGGAAGGCCAACAAGTCACTGCGTTGGCGCTGAAGCAGATTCCTCTGGAGTTTCCTTACATCTGGAAGGACGCAGGGATCATGGTTCCCAAGCTGAACCTCTTGCGTGGCCTGAAACGCGGCTTGGATCATTTGCATAATCTCGGGATCATACATAACGACATCAAAACTACCAATGTTCGCTTGGACGAGTCTCTTCAGCCTGTCATCATAGACTTCGATAGTGCTCTTCCCGAAGGCGAACCGATGACTTCAGCAGGAACTCCGGGCTGGTTGTGCTCAAGCAAAGTCTCGTCTAAGAGTAACGACCTATTTGGCCTTGGTATGTTCGCGAAGTGGCTGGATGGCTGGGAGATAGATCCCTTTGAAGATCTTGATGCATATGTACGTTATGGTAATGCAACACGATGAGATATGACCGCGAACTCATTGGGTGTTTTACAGACAACGAGTCCATGGACGGAAGACTACCTGGCGCCGAAGATCATGGCCGTTGGTACTCCGTCTGGGCTCTATGACAATATCTTGACCCCCGCGTTTTGTAAGCATTGTTCGATCGTATTCTCTGACTCTAATGTGACGTATATCAATCTTGTCCAGATTCGAGTGCGCATCTAACGGTGTTGAATGATACTGCGCAGTCGAATTCTATTGGGATTCCTCCGCCGCATCTCCCCAACGAACGTATTGTATTTACGCCAGCTCAATCTCGCGAACAGTTCGAGCAAGCTTGGTTTACAGCTTGCTCAGGCCTCCGTTCGGATGAAGTCGATGTTGTGTTTTTCCCTATCTGTGCGTTGATCCTTTATACGTAATATGACGAGGTTGATACCTATAAACGATACCTTTAGCATCCGACATCATATCTGAGAATAGCGACGAGCTTCCTCAGCTTCGTGTCCTATTGTACACATTTCCCCAGAATCTACGTCATACTAGGATGCAGCCACCCATCGTCTTGGTTGACAGCAATTGCAGCCTGTCCACTCCTCTCGCTCGTGAAAGGCTAGAACAGGTCCTGAAGAAACTTGTCCAAGACGTTTGGATCGCTGATATCGGCATGCCCAAAGTTAGCGAGGATACGATCGGTGCCACATCGGATACCCCAGCCATCTTCAGTAATTTTGTTCTCGTACACCCTGACCGTGACGGTGGGTCCTCTTGGAACAGACTTCGCGTTTGCTTCTGGCAGTCCTCAGAGCCTGCTGAGCGGGCGTTCTCACACAAATCATATCTCGTCGCACCCAATGACCTCGTTGACTTCGTACTTGATCCGCCGTCGGAAAGGGAATCAGTTCAGGATGGAGACACATGGAAGCCCGCGCGATGAATAACATTCAGAACGTCGCCAAACTCTATGTATCTGATATCGCGGCTGTTGTTTGTGCTCTCTATAAACGTCTCTGGTATACTTCCTATTTGTAACCGGAAGCACTCCGAGTCATACTATCGTCTCAATTGTATCGACCGAAACATCATACTGCTAAAGACACGTATGAGGCTAATCGCCGTCATTGGTCAAAGCAGTGAGCTATACCCATGAGGCTGGTATCTATTCGCAGCCATGTTACTCAGAAACGCTGTAAGGAATCTCTATGGTTGAAATGTGCAATCAGTGTATTTGCCGTCAACTCGACCGGCTATACTACTCCCTCGAGGACTTCCCCGAGGTCGGGAACTCGAGGCGGGCGTGACTCCATACGTTTGTTATCGTCCATACTATCCATTGAGATACGAATATAAACATTGGCACTTGAATTGTATTAATATGGATAGTACTCGTGTGACTATTGATCACTGGTATGAGCAGACTCGGAACTTGAGAGTATCCAGGTTTCGTTGTTATGGAAGAAGAGAAAGAGAATCCAGTTATTATATAACAGCTACGTAGTAAAGTATGGGAAGGGGGAGATAAGAATACTAGCGAGATAGTCCACAATATTGTATGCTACACGACATCATGTCTGCGGGTGAGCCCTTGACTTTGAGTTCAAAAATTGTAGGCAACGGATAGCCAAACGGTCCGATTCAGCTACATCATGACATGAGCTAAAGATCTACAGATAATTCAACTCGAAGGCCTCACGTACTGGAGCGTGGCGCGTTTTTAGCGTGATATATGGGAATTTACCAGTTCTTGCGGTTCATCTTAGACCATTTGCATGTCGGCTCTCCACAATCACGAACCTTCTTAGGCTTGTACTTCTGAAGGTCACGGTCCCATACTGTGATGTATTTGCATTCATTCACGGGAATTTCTCCGGATAGCATGGATGTTGCATAGGAGCAGCCACAGTGACTATAGCTGTTATCAACAGGGGATGTGTTGGACGATGAATTCTAAAGTAATAACGGCAAGATATCAACAGAAACGTATGGGGGTAGTGAACTTAAGCTTCGACTGACCATGGTATCCGGAGTAATTGGAGACTTGAGTAGGTAGCGGAAGATGCTTTCTGGTGTGAGTATGTTTTATCCTCTTAATACTCACTTCCTTTATATACCTACCAGCGACACATATAGCGAAGCTGTCCTAGTATCACTTCGTTGGTACTTTCGGGCTCAGCTCTGCACGTCTTGCTCTTGAGGTGGCGTACTGACGAGAATCGTACGCCCCCACAGGCTGTTGCGATGGAAGAACAATTATTCCAATAACTATCCAATTGGAATCGTGAACTTGAAGCTCACCATGGACACGGCCTTATTTTCTATAAACATATAAACAGTCGACGTCGCTCGCCATAGCATAGTCTGCTCGTGCATTAGGATATTCTTGTTAGACTTAGGGAGACATGGAACTCACTGATACATCGGAACACAGCAATATTGAACAAAGGGAACCTTCGATTTCAGATCTTTCGATTCAAGATATCTGGGTTCCAGGAGTCGGTCATGGGCCATGGTCTCTTTTGTTGGCACTTCAAGTTAGTAACCAGAATTGATCATAGCAAGAACAAGACATACGTGCACGTCGGAGAAACAAGATTGCTCTGCTCCCTGATCTTGACGAGCATGAATTCGGGCCTATTGGAGCAGCATGAGTGCCTCAGTACAGTGATGGCGTACTCAGAACAACAAAAAACGTCGCGCCGTCGCCCGGGACAAGCACTTTGATGTGTGATTAGCGCCGTCAGTGTATCACCCATCGGCGGCCTCAGGACAATTGCGTTGTTCAGCCCCCCTCGCAAGCTATTAAAATGACCTTCGTTACGCAGTTTCTTGAACTCATACCACTCCCAGAACAGTGCCTCGACGATACAAGGCATATTGTTCTCATCAGGTGCCTCGGACTACTACTGAACAAGTTATCCCGTCGCATTGGCTTGAATCGCCTTTATACACCGTCGTTACTTTCCAAGGCCATTATTGAAACGCCCTCGTAAGTAAAGCTGTGGTCCTTCACAGTCTGATGCTTACATTCACCTATGCTTTATAGATTCGCCTGCCATGCGTCACCTCTTAGAAACTCACGAGTCCTGGTCAGATGAAGGGGGCGAATTCACGCATGTAGGCTATGTGATAGCCTGGGAAGAAGATGGAAAAGTGTTCCGACTTGAGCACGAGGGTACAACTTTCGACCTCGAGCGGCTCGAAGCACCCTCGCCCATACCACCAGAGCATCTCACTACACCGTGGCTAAGCGGATATGTCGAAGCACCACAGCCTCTGCCACCAACTACTTTCGTCAAGTCTATTCCCCCCATCCGGTATACTCCGCACGCACCAATGGTGCCGTCACAACTCATGCGCAAGGAGATAGAGGTTTATACAGCCCTTTCACGCGCGCCACATCCAAATATATGTCCCTTCTATGGCTGTGTTCGAGACGGTCAGCGTGCAACCGCGTTAGTACTCAAGAACGTTCCGCACGAGCTTCCGGACCAGTGGCGTTCTGCAACCCCCGACATCATTGTTCCGAAACTCGTCATTCTGCGAGGTGTCAAACGGGGCTTGGATCATCTGCACGGCTTAGGTATTGTACATAACGACATCAATAAGGCGAATATCCTTCTGGACGAGTCACTGGATCCTGTGATCATCGACTTCAATATCGCCCTTCCGGAGGGTGAACCAAGAGACGAGTGGCTAGGAACTCCAGGATGGTTCAAGAAGAGTCCAATATCATCTAGAGAAAATGATATATTTGCCCTTGGACTTATTGCCAAGTGGCTAGATGGCTGGGAAGAAGACCCGAGTAGTTTTATTGAGGTACGCTCTTTACATGCTGCAATTCTGGCTGCTATATCTCTCTCACCCTACTGACTTTCTGATACAGCTAGAAGAACCATGCTCGTGGACAGAAGACTATCTCGCGCCGAAGATCCTCGCCGTTGGGGCGTCGTCAAGACTTTATAACGATATATTGTCTCGGGCATTCTGTGAGTGGTCTCTGTCTATGTCTCCTCGAATGATATTCTTATCAATCTCACACAGACTTGGGCGCATACCTCACGCTCCTAAATGTACCCGAGAGCGATTCGCTCGACATCCCAAGTCGACTCCTTAACGAGCGCATAAAAACAACCTCTGCTAATTCGCATGAGGAGTACATCCAGGTCTGGGCGGAGGCGTGTGCTGGTCTTAGGTCGAAGGAGCTGGACGTGGTTTTCTTTCCTATCTGTAGGTCAATTCCAAGCCACTTACCAAACACGTATCTAATGATATCGTTCTTGCGATGTATAGCGAAGCACATACTAGATCCAAACAGTGAACAGTTGAGGCAGCTGCGAAACCTGATCGCGGCCATTCCATATAATCTACGCCTACTCCGGATGCAGCCACGGCTAATACTCTTTGATGTTGACTCCAGCGCATTCGGTCCAAGCGAGGTCTCGAGACTGGAAACTGTCTTGAGGACACTCACGCAAGAATGCTGGAAGGATGGCGCTAGCAACATGAATAAGCACGTTCCCAACAGCGATGACCACCGCAATGGAGACGGGGTGGAGGTAGATGCACCGCGGAATACGAATGATGTCTTCGGGAATTTCGTGCTCGCTCAGCCAGGAGGCTGGTTCTCTTGGAGCAGGCTACGTGTACGTCTATGGCAGACAGTGGGAGCTCCAAGTGTGCCATCTTTCGAGAGAACCTCACATCTTGTAGCACCTGATGACTTAGTTGGCTTCGTGCTTGAGCCACCTAGGCGCAGGAGAAGCAGCTGGCGAAGTCTAGCCAGTGCCACGACGCGCGTTATGGGCATCGATGATCCTGCACTGTTCACCTTCGTCTTCGCGCAGGCTGCGCTAACTGTTTACGCTGCTTATAAATTGGCCTGGGCGAATTAAGTGATAGTTGTATGTGCCGGAAGTGTCAATACGATAGCCCGATACACTTATTTTTGGTATCACCGGCGTCTAATACAGCTTCAAGTTCAATCTCCTTCAATGTCCGAGTCGTAACTTAGCGGAACTTGCAGCTTCAAGTTCAACTTGGATTCAATGGATTGCATGCTGACGTGCCATAACCTCACCCTACTCACCCTGGATTAAGCGGAGCATTCGATGATCTCCGTGGACGTGTTCCCCAGATGGTCATCGATCATCTCCGAGTCAATGACGGCTGGGAGCGTAGGGCCTTGAACTGGCCCGTATGCACTGCTCGTCATGCGGAAAACACAGGCTAGTATAACCAGCGACGGCAGTCAATTTCCTGATTTCAACGCATGTCACAAGAAAAGTCTGTGCCTTTGCCTTTATTGTCGTCAAAAGTTCGTTCAGCTGATTCGCTGACTTGTTTTGACTTGACAGTGGCGACTTTTGCGACGCCCAGCTGGCGTCCGAGTCTCTTCGGATCCACAGGCGGTCCAATCTGAGCGGGAGTGCTATAACTCGTCAGGCATGGGCATGGGCTTGTCTTAAAACCATCTCATTGAGAATACTAACATACGTCGCTTCCTCATCAGGATCCACACAGACACCCCATCTCTCACAATACAGGAGTGGAACAGCACGGCAATGCCGCAGTCAGTTATTCCTAATTGCAACACTCTCTTCCTTGAGATCGGGGACGTGCTTTTCACCTGGACTCCTCAAAGCACACCCTCTATCTCTCCCGAGACTTTACTATCAGTAACCACTTCCGCAACCTGGGAACTCTACGAGTGCGGAAAGCTGACTCAGGAAGAATGCTATCGCACCTGTGCAGAGCAGTGGAAACTGGACCCATCCGAACTTGAGCTCACCCTTCATCTCGCGAAACAATCCGTCCATATCAATAATGACCTTGTATCCTTCATTCGAGAGCTCAAGAACGAAGCAGGCAATAGTATCCGTATTTTCGCCATGATCAATATGTCCCAGCCGGACTACCAGTCTTTACGGGATCAGGTGGATGAAGCGGTATGGTCGATTTTTAAACAGGTATTCACGTCGTCCACAGCGGGAGTGCGTAAACCAGAGCTCAGCTTCTACCGCCATGTTCTCCAAAGCACACATACGATCCCCGAGGCCGCCGTGTTTGTCGAAGATAAAGTGGAGAATGTCTTGGTGGCACAATCACTTGGGATGCATAGCATAGTCTTCATGACGCCTGAGTCCATGCGAGCTGCGCTGAGGAATATGTTCGGAAATCCACTTCTGCGTGGAAAGGCCTTTTTGGACTTGCACGCAGGCATGTTGCGATCTACGACGAGTACAGGTGCCGCATTCGAGGATAATTTCGCACAGCTTCTTATCTTGGAAGTAACAGGACAACGGTGAGCAGCGTCAGCGGTCATTGGCTGTTTATCGGACACTGAAATCATATCTGGCTAAAGCGACTTGATTGACATAGACGTGCCCCCGAACTCTGCAAAGTGGAATTTTTTCAAGGGCAAGTATATAAGTCACGGCGTAATACGTGAGAACGTTACTAACCTATCCACAGGCACACCTGTCTGTACGACCACCCATTTCCCTGACGATCTCGAAACGACATCTCTCGCTATGACAATTCTATCTCACAATAACGAACTGGTCCACAAAGTGATGGACGAAATGTTGTCCTTTCAAAGCCCAGATGGGATTGTTCAGGTACTGTTATCACTTACGAGTCTTTGCCGCGTACTCACCTCGAGTTTCAGCTGTATTTTGACCATGAGCGCAGGAGAATAGATCCCGTCTGCTGCCTCAATATCCTGTCACTTTTCCATTTTCAAGGACGCGGCTCCGATCTAGCAACCACACAAGCCTGGATATTCGATGTTCTCAAGCATCGCGCTTATCTGGATGGAACTCGATACTACGCCTTCGCAGAATGTTTCCTCTACTTTCTCAGTCGGCTCCTCATTGTCGCCGACAGCGAGATGCAGGCACAATTTCTGCCCTTGTTGAAGGAGCGACTCCAGGAACGTCTTGGTGCTCCTGGAGACGCTATCGCTCTGGCAATGCGAGTTATAGCCTGTACACGAGTCGGTATACGAGACGAAGTCGACACAAGGAGACTGCTTACTATGCAGTCGGAGGATGGTTCCTGGGCTGCCGATGCCGTATATAAGTACGGGAAGTCGGGAGTTGGGATTGGTAATGCTGGGCTGTCCACTGCGCTCGCGTTGGACGCAATCTGTATAATAGAGGGCAAAGGAGGCGCTGCATCACTGTGGGGTGGCGAAATCACCTCCTGACTGTGTTCGTACTATGGTATTATGCTGTTGAACTGATGCCATGAAGGACCTATGTGAGCATCTTGCTGAACACCTTGCACTCTCAAGTCTATGACGGTCTGTGTAAGTCGCTTCATCGACCGCGAATGGATTCCGAAGCGAGAGTATAGGGTATAAGGTATGTGACATCTGATTACAGGAATACAATGCAAGAAAACACTACCCATTAATATAATCCGGTATGAATACAAGCCATAACGCTGATTGAAGACCGTAGAATGAGTGTGAGTGTATGGGGCAGTGGTTGTGAGAACAGCAGAAAAAACATGCAATGATCGTCGTGAGTGAAAGTCATAAAAGCCGTAAATCCCTCGAAGGCCTATCCGAATCGATGAGGAGCACCAACAAGTCCTTCTATAGACTGATGCTCTAGCTCGTTCCTTGCCTTGAGAATAGATGCATGCATCTCCTTCATAGCGTTCCCAAGCTTGACTCCGAATCTGCTGAGAATATCGCGCTGCCAGGAGTCGTATTTGGCATTGACACGGGCCTGAACTTGCTCGTAGTCAATCACGCAGACACCGAAGGACTTCGAGGTCTCCGAGGTATCGAAAGTGGAGCGGGCCTTTTTGATCTCCGTCAATAGCTGTTGCCAGTGAGAAAGATCTTCTCCGAGTCTGTTGAAGACGTATTCCGCCTCTAGGTCCCATAGTGACTGGAATTGCAGCCATTTGGCTACGTATTCTTTCAGTTGCTGCACCTTAGTCTCCACGAGTGCGAAGGGGCGCTCCAGAGTTGCGTCAGGGAATCGCGTTAACTGAGCGAAGGTTAGCAAACTGTGACGGCCCATAAGATGGATAACCCACCAAGGAGGTGTATGTAGTCTCAGCCACGGCATTGTTCTGCATCTGTAGACCGATTTCGTATCGTGAGCTTTGTATTCTTCTCAGACGACAGATGATGCCTAAAACGAGGATGAGTTCTCGGAAGCTTATCGACCGGCGGAAGGAATCGCTCACCGAGCCAGTCGTGCAGTTGATGGATCCAAGTCTGACGAGCGTATTCGATGGGAGGATCAAGGAAGATAACTTGGTTCTGTATCCGTATCTCATGGACAATAGGCTTAAGAGTCATTTGGTTCTCGAGGAACTATAAACTCCGCTTAGTATTCTGTAATTGAGATAGTAAGTATTCGTTCTCACCTTCTCTTCCTTCATTCGCTTATCGGTCCGTCGCTTGCCAGGAACATCTTTCGCGGGTAGCTGATCTCGACGGTTATCTGCATCTTCTGAACGATCGAATTCCGTACACCATGCTTGAATCACTTGGGTAAGGCGCTGAAGGAGGATATTCTCTATCCGCTGGTCGAGCTCTGCCACCCAGTGGTCCAGATTAGCATACCCTTCCAAGTTAAGTCGATCAATCTACGCGGATGTGAGAAACTTCATTGATACGCTATGATCAAGCGTGTAAACGTACCGCAGCTTGTATGCGACCAAGGAGCTCTGAGAAAGCTTCCTCAGTGTATGAGCACGTTGACAAGTCCTCTACTGCTCGCAGGATATCCTTGTACAGATCGATGACATTGTTTGTCTTATCCTACGAAGTCATTGAGTTTAGACAATTTAGAGTACCCTGGCGTCTCATGGACGTACCTGGAACACGGAAACTACGCTTGCGAACTCTCGGACGAATGTGACATGTCGATTATCCCGGGTATCGCTCGAGGTAGGGAACCTCGAGTCGCCGTAAGGATTAACGAAATAGTCCCATCTTAGGTTCATTCCTGAAGTCCGTTAAGCAACGACTCGCACCACGTACGGGTTTGTGCTCACCTCGAACAACCATCCTCTGAGCTTCATTGCGATGCTCTGCAACTAGCCACTCGATACCCTTGTTGTTTTCTACCAGGTCCAGCGTCTGCCCATACGTTCGTACGGTCTCCATCAAGCTGACTGCATGTGGGTACACTCGCTTGGCTTCCTTCGCCATGTTGGTGATGACATGCGGTATAGAGAAGTTCTGCCATAGAAGATTGCGAACCTCCTTAAAGAGAGTGATGATCTGCGGGTCGAAGTTCACAGCCAGCTGGTAGCCCCCTCCGCGTAATCGAATGATCTCCAGCAGTCGACCGTTGATACCAAGGTCTCGTCGGTTGATATCGTGCAGCCAGGCGTCGAAGACAGGCTTGGTTTCGAGCTTCTTCTTGAATGCCTCGCTCTCAGATTGCAGTCGCTGACCCTCGGCGTAATGCTCCCATTCTTTCCCAAGAACGTTCTCGACCCGCTTCATGTATGTCTGAAGCTGTCTCTCGATCTGCCTTGCCCAGATGATGGCACCGGATATGGGAGGCAGATCGCGCATCTGTGACATATGGTATGCTTCCGAAAATCGGTATTGCGTCTTGAACTGAATGCATAGAATAAACAGTTAAAACTGGTTCAGTACATCTCATGAATTGAGACTAACCTTGTGATGCAGTCGCTGAATATCTTCCTTGACAGAGTCGATCAACTGAGTCTGGTACTCTTGGATAGCACCACGGATCTATTTAAAGGTCATTTGGGTGAAATTTCATTGAACAGCGTAACTCATACCTTTGGTCGCACAAAGAGAGCGTTGAACTTGGAGAAGACTCGGAACATCTCGTTTGCGTTTCTTGCTGTTCCTAGTCTGTCACGTAGACGAGCAATGATCTGGTTCTCTACCCTGGAGACATGTTCGTTGTATGCGTTTTCCGCGGCAACCCATATCTCGTTACCGTCTGGTACTAAATTTAATACGAGAACCGAGTTAGAGTGTACCAGTGCTTACCTTGTGAAACATCCAAGACGTCAATACGCTTCATCACTTCGTACGCCTCCTTGACCTCTTCTTCCATGTTCATACCACCAACCTCAAGACCCACGCTACCCAAGCCCTTCGTAGGCCCAGTCATCACCGCCAGCTGTTCATGCTGTTTCCTCCAGTCCTTCAGGTACCGCAGCCGATCCTGAAGCTTTGCATGTGCCGCGTTGATCCTAATGAGGATGAACTTCTCCGCACGCTTCCTCGTCACATCGCGAGCAACGTTAGTGAACTCTTTGATATTGTCGTCCCAGACACGGAAGTTCTCCATAGCAGCCGAAAGCAAGCGTTCAAAGGTGTCATAGGGGGTGTAGAGGAGACGCTGAGAGCTCAATACCCGCAGGAGCTGGTCATTGAAGTCCTTTGAGATGGCCTCGACGAGGGGGAGAGCACGTCGTATAGGGTAGGGGGAGAGTTTGAGCTTACGGATAATATGCTGGAAGATGAGACCGATGGCCTCCTGGATCTTCTCGAGGTCTGTGGCAGCCAACAGCTCGTTCAAAGGGAAGTCCTTCATGAGGACATTGTACTTGTGCACTACGTAGAAGCGTTGGTGATACGAAGTCATAAATGATTGAAGCAATACTCACCAGTGTCGATAGCGTCCTTGAGCCCAGTATCCGCAATGAAGCTCACCGTCGCTCGAAAACGCTTGGCATTCCGTAGGCAGTCCATGACCATGTTGACTTCGTCACTTCGTAGTTGCACCTCGATGTTCTCCAAGGCTCGCTCGAGACTCAACCAGAAGTTGATTTCTTGCGAAGCTGTACCCGAGCTAACATCCCGATTGAGCTTTGTTACTGTCTGTATTGACTTGATCCACGAGTTCACGTTGTTGTGCAAGGTATTCAGGAAAGTACTGTCATTCAACAGTCGCGGGGGAACGTCGGACAAGCCTGGTCGGTTACCACTTGCTCGTGCTTGTTCAACTGCTCGCTGGATGGCGGGATGAATAATGAGGTGAGTCTCGGGGATTTCCACGTTCTGCTGTAGATGAAGCAAGGAAAGTTCCAATTCCGCGAATTTCTTCTTCGTCATTGGTATACCTATAGCATATAAGCATTATCCTCATTTTACTCAGGGCTGAACTCACCCATTTTCGCGTCGCCGTCCTTCCCTGTCCCTCGTGATCCAACAAACGCCTCGAACATGGGCTTAACTCCGGCATTAACGACCGCATATAGACTCTCATACGGAGTCTCGTTTCCTCCTGGCAAGTTTAGAATCTGCAGTTGTGAAGCTAGGGGAATGAGAGGATCGAGTGTAGCCTGCGTTTGACTCCGCTTCATTATCACCAACGTGGTGACAATGGATGGATGGTAGGTTATTTGCGATGACCAGTAGTAGGAATATGTCGGCTGGCTATCATCTAGGACGCGTTACATACTTCAGCACGCACGACAGACAAACTCGCACATACCTTCGACTTCATCCTTCTTCTTCACAATGTAGATCACCCCACCGCCCTCCCCCGCAAAGCGTGTTACGCGACCATCGAAGTCTTCATCGAACAGCAATTCTACATCCTCGGGCGTTGCAGCAATTAGTGGTGGTAGAAGAGCGAGCAAGTACGCGCGAAAGATGGCGGGGTCAAAGGGGATTGCTGGTTCTGTAGGCGCATCAGGCGTAGTGATTCCGTTTGTGCCATTTATGTGATTGCCATTAGTGAGGGGTGGCTCTACCAACGCCATGGTTCCAAGAGAGAACGAAGAGGTGTGCAGAGGCCCTCTCTGAAAGCCTAATCTTGTCTCGCAGTAATTACAAGTTGTCCGCTAAAGGCAAGGGAAAGCGGGGTACGGTAAGCACGGAAGACTTAGTGAATGTTTCAGTGATCAAGTGAACGTACAGAAAGGCAACGGTGAGTACGACTAGCTCACTCTTGACTATAGCGGTCCACGCGTTCAAGTCGTAAAGGAATTGTCGAAGGATTGAGCGTCGTGGGCGTGTCGGTCGTCGAGAACCAATGCAATATACGCAGCGTAACCGAAAACGCGTATCTCTAGGGCGCGTGCTGTTCAAACTCCGCCCTTACACTGAATAGTCCGACAATCTAGTCTGTATACAGCCCGCTAATGTGCCTGATAACAACCTCTGAAAGGGTGTAAGTAACATTTGTAGACCAGATAGTAGACTAATTTAATACGATTTAACACGCTTTACATGTGTGTGTTCTGCAGGCCCGACAACACGTAGTCATGATAATATGGATTGATCCTTTGCGTAAAGAAGACTACTATACATATGTACGTTCATCGTCCAAATTACCTGCCTTGCTCAAATACCCTCACCAATCAACCTCTGCGGATTCTCAACCCAAGATCTCCAACTCTCGATGAATGCGACTAGTTCTGCGCCCTCGACCACCCTATGATCAGCACTCCAGCTGACACTAACTTTCAACCGCCTCTCTCCCTTCCCATCTCCTCGATTAACGTCCCATATCCACTTCGCACGTCCAACCGCAACGATAGCGACACCTCCACCAGGTACAAGAACCGGAGATGCGCCTTCGCCATCTCCTATACCGCCAATATTGGAAACGGTGAGTGTTCCGCCGCGTTTGGGCATTTCAGCTGGAGTGAGTCCTGATGGCACCTGTCGACCGAGGTGAGAGAGGTGTTTGAGTTGTGAAGCCAGGGAATACACGGAATGGGTGTCCACGCGCTGGAGAGTAGGCGTATATAGACCAGTAGGCGTGGACAGAGCGATGTTGATGTCAGCATGTGGTCGGAGCGTTAGGGTTGGCTTTGATGACTCTGCTGGAGAGGAGGACTGGGGTGTGATGGAAGAGCGGAAAAGCGGCCACTCGACCATGGCTTTTGAGAGGGTCTTAAGAAGGATGGGAAGGTATGTTAACTTTGTATACTGCTCTGAGGAACGCGTCTCCGGCGAAGAAGGCTGAGCATAGAAAGATGAGGGGGAGACTGCAGGTGGGTATGCGGGTCTGGCAGATTCAGGGAGGTAGTGGAGAGGGATATGTTTGTTGAGTATAGGCATAAGGTCATTTAACGACGTCAAGTCGAGGCTTGTCGAGTAACTACAGCACATGTCAGCGTTCAAACAAGACATTCGTTTTTCTGGCACTTACCCGAAGTGAGGGATTTCCAAGCTCTGAGAGACCACAAATGTAAGCTCACAAGACTTAGTAGCTAGATTCAAAGTAAAACGCACCTTGGTCATAGCCTTCCACATACCATACCGGGTTCTTCCCAGTTCAACGACGATATCATCAGCGGGCAGAGGTTGCGTTGCGCCACCGGACAGACTTCTGCTTCGGTGCCGCGAGGTACGTCTCAATATCCTTTTTCTCTATTCTTCCACCTTTGCCACTTCCAGGTGCGAGCGCAGCCAAATCTACTCCTTCTCCCTCGCAAAATGTCTTACGGATGGCGTAGCGAACACGTTCTCTGCGTGCGAAGCAGAGGCTATGTCCTCCTTCGGTGCATTCGGATCGAGGGGATGTGCTTTCCGCTTCTTCGGCGGA
The DNA here is from genome assembly GCA_001986395.2 of Irpex lacteus. NCBI lineage: Eukaryota > Fungi > Basidiomycota > Agaricomycetes > Polyporales > Irpicaceae > Irpex > Irpex lacteus. The sequence continues at coordinate 442,492 of MQVO02000007.1, forward strand.
GTGGACGACGAAGTAGGTGCAGCATCGCTAGCCTTTTCTGCCTCTCTGGCCTGAACTGCTTCTTGCTCCTGATGGGGTGGTGGGCTAGAGGAGTGTGCGTCCTCGGAAGACGGGTACTCGTTGGAGTCCACCTCAATAACGCATAGCCCTGCGCCCACTTTGGCAACCTCGCCCTCCTTCACTAGCAGTTCTTTGACGATGCCATCAAACGGGCTGGTAATTTCGACGCTGGCTTTGTCACTCTGAACTTCGCACAGTGCATCGAAGGACTGGATGGTGGCTGAAGGTTGTACAGACCTGTACACAGGTTCGTTAACGTCTTCACTTGACAATGAATGCAAAGCTCTCGCGTACGGGAACGTACCACCTAATAACCTCGCACTCCGTTATACCCTCTCCAATATCCGCCAACTTGAAGGTCCTCAACACCTTGTCCCAGCAGATGCGTGAAGTATGAAAGTGCCGCGGCCTTGGTACGACAGGTCGCCCTCGTATGCGAACTAACCTCGTCAACATGATGCTCATACCCTTCTGAGAAGATGAGCGGTCGTGAAGGTTGAGAACAAGGGTAGCTGGGAGGTCGAAGCCAACCTCAGTCTGAGAAATTCATGTGCATCAGGTGTGCAAGGCCCGACCGACAGTCGCCTCTCTCGTGCAGGCGCGCCGGCGAGCTGGTCTTTGTACCACCGTCGTAAGAATGAACGACGTCGAGACGGTGAAAGATAGTGAGTACAGTTACTTGACGGTGCGTCGCAGAAAGAGGTGAAGCTCAAGACAGATTCCAGAGGAACTCGTGTGCACGTAATTACGATGACAAATAAGCGCCAATTAGCGAACCTCTGCCAAACCGTCTGTCCATTCGTCAAAGATCATTCAGACTAAGCCGAAGTTAACATATAGAAGTAGCCAAAAAAAAGTACATTCGCCTCTGTTACCCCTCTCCCTGAAAGTTACATCCTCACACGTCTTCTATGCTTTTTCTTCAGCTTCGGCATCCAATTTTCTGCACCTCGTCTGATATTATAGTCAGCAGATGCACGAAACGTATATCGACTGGGATGACTTCGCACCTCCAAAGCGTATAGATGCGAGTCGTGCGACTCTGGGGCCAGCTTCCGGACATCTGCACTCAATTCATACAGATAATCCTTATTGCGCCCAGAGGGCCCAATGGATCGCCAGATCGTCTCAGCGAGTTCGTCTATCGGTTCCGAGCCAACTACGTGCAAAGAAGAGAGTGGTGAACCAAACCGTGTTTAATATAATTGAGGACAACTTACTGAAAGAAGGGTTATCGGGTCTTCCGACGTAGCACTTATGGAAGATTAATATCTGGCTTGGAGGAAAACAAGAGAGACTTACAAAAGCCTATTGATGTTAGAGGGTAAGTTACACATACACTGAACAGACGGCATGCGCTTCTTACTTTGTGATGTACGATTACCTCTTTGCCATCTTGAACTCCGTAAATGTCAATCTCTTCTAGAGTGTAGCCATCTTTCTCCCGATAATCTGAAATGATAAACATGTTTATGCATGGATCAGATGAATGAACTGAATCAATGAATAGCGTACCAAGGTAGTCTCTGACCTCGGATTCGTACAGAGGATCAATTGTATACGCGATACCTATGCGTTATCAGTGTTATAATAAGTATGCAGACAGTGAAAGGAAGGAAAATCCAGGGCATACCCCATACTATGTCTTCCTCTGGAAATGCATCCTAAGCGCGATAGCTGCGTCAAAACACGGCACACAAGGACACAAGGCAGTGCACGTACAGCTCCAGAAAATGCGTCCCAATCCTCTTTATGTATGAGAGTCACGACACGTCCTGGATTCTACACGCTGTCACTTCCAGTACTATTAACGAAAGAATAAAATACACAGACCTCTGGAGTCCCTCGATGGTCATGAGACTTTTGGGCAAATCTGCGGACGTAGCCTTTCAGGTAGCCCGGTGCTATAGGCACAAACCATATTGTTCAACTTCGCGTGTCCCGCGAGAGATAAGTATGGAGAGGAGCTTACTTTGTGAAATTACATGCGGAGGTGGCTGGTGAATCGATCAATAGAGGGTGTACGAAGTTGTGTATTCAGAAATTCGAGTCACATACCTTGAAAATCAAGGATCCATATCCGAAGACTACGTATGGTCTCTCTTGAGTTGATATCGTCATGACTGTTCGAAAGCAAGGAATAAGTGTCACAGCATGAGCTTCCTGGTGAATATTTAAAGAACTCGAGATGATTAGCAATCTATGGAACATCGCGCAAGAACTTGCAATCGTCACTACGTCCGAACCCGGAGACACGCCGCCCGCTGGCCTCCTCACATAAGTACACAAAATGGTAATTGTTGAGCTGCAGATAAGTCTGACAAGACAAGATATCGTATAGGGATAATAAAACATGAACGGTATGGTGGTGAGCTCGCAAGTGGAGGTTCTGGTGACGCCGAGCCGAGTCCCTCGAAGGGGTTAAAAGCTGACTAATCACATAAGCGCTGCTGCAACGATGATGCTGGCCACAGCTCAGATTCCGATCTTGTCACTCAGCATTATTTATGACCTTGAAAATAAACGGTTGTCTATGTTTTGATAAATTCCAGTCTTTGCCCTCAATTACTCACTCCTAGATTTATGTCCACCCGCTGGAACGTGTTGCATCGAACGGTCATCGCCACTTCGCCGCTAGCAGCGTACTTCGAACTCGAGTCCGCTGTCTTCACAAGACTCTGTGACGACGCCGAAGCATCCGACACAGGATCGGTATGTGCGGTACTTATTACCTTTAGTCTGGGCCCTTACTTGGAGTTGCAGATAATCGGTCACTCTACTCAATATCTCTTGATCATTGCTATTGTGGCTGAATGGCATCAAGTGCAGTGGTATGTTTTACGTTCTGGTTCCATATATTTTTGCTCAATTCCAGATACTTGTCATCGGATGGCAGATGTCCTCTTTGACCTTGGGCCAATCACGCAGCGAGCATAGGAAGCGTGAGACATTCGGTGATCCGCCTTTGTTTGGGCTTGCTATATCCCTGCATTCCCATTGGCCCCCGGTGCTTTCCTGAGCATCTTCTCTCGCTGATGAGACACTTTCCTCAGTCAGTTATAAACGAATTGCTGGCGCTGCACAGGTTTGACATGCGGAAACGTGAAGCTGAATTCCAGATACTGGAGAAGTGTTATCAAGCGAGCCAGTGGGAGCTGTCTGAATTGAGAATGTATTCAGCTGCAGATGTTCGACTACGTTGCGCTCCATTACTACCCTCTAGGTATATAATGTAGCTCCCCGACGCCTCGAATTCTCATCAACTCATCCCGCCCTTCCTCTGCTCGCCTCAGCCTAGCTGCCTCAAGCTTATCACATCTCATCTCCCAAACTCGCTTACATTCATACAATGGCCAACCCACCCCACGGCGGAGTCCTCAAGGTACGCTTCCCTCCACCATGCCTCTCAATCACACGCTAATCTGTCACCTCTAGGATCTTGTTGCTCGTGATGCACCTATCAGTGAAACCTTGAAAGCTGAGGCCGCTACTCTGCCCGAGATCATTCTCACAGAAGTAAGCATTACTTCCCATTGCTAAGTAGGATTGACACTCACCGTAATATAGCGTCAATTATGCGATTTGGAGCTCATCATCAACGGTGGCTTCAGCCCTCTGGAGAGCTTTATGAATGAGGCTGACTACAAGAGTGTCGTTGATACTCTCCGTCTCGTGGATGGTAACCTCTTCGCCATGCCAATCACTCTGGATGTGTCGAAAGAGGACATCGAGAGCAAAGGAATTGCTCCTGGTGCCCGTCTTGTCCTGCGCGACCCTCGTGACGACCAGGCTCTTGCTATTATTACTGGTAAGCAAAGTTCACTTGAAGCATCATGTGGAACCTTTCTCAAAATTTGCTTCAGTCGACGATATCTACCAGCCTGACAAGGTCAAAGAGGCTGTGCAAGTCTTCGGTGCAGACGACCCTGCTCACCCTGCCGTGGCATACCTTCGCAGCAAGGTCAAGGACTTCTATGTCGGCGGTAAACTCCAGGCCATTCAGCCACCAACCCACTTCGACTATGTTGCCCTTCGCTGTACGTTCACTGCCTTCATTCAATTCGATGTGCTACAGTTCTAACGTGCTAAACAGATACCCCTGCTGAGCTCCGTGCTCATTTCCACAAGGTCGCCTGGCGCAAGGTCGTCGCTTTCCAGACTCGTAACCCCATGCACCGTGCCCACCGTGAATTGACAGTCCTCGCTGCTCGCCAACGTCAAGCCAACGTCCTCATCCACCCCGTCGTCGGTCTCACCAAGCCCGGTGACGTCGACCACTACACCCGTGTCCGTGTCTACGAGGCTATCATGGCCAAGTATCCCAACGGTATGGGTCACCTCGCCCTCCTCCCCCTAGCCATGCGTATGGCTGGTCCTCGTGAGGCCGTCTGGCACGCCATCATCCGTAAGAACTTCGGTGCGACCCACTTCATCGTCGGTCGTGACCACGCTGGTCCCGGCAAGAACTCTCAGGGCAAGGACTTCTACGGCCCCTACGACGCACAGGACTTGGTCACCAAGTACCGTGATGAGATCCAAATTGAGATGGTTCCCTTCCAGCAGATGACCTACGTCCCATCCATGGACGAGTACCAGCCTGTCGACGAAGTTCCCAAGGGCGTGCAGACCCTCGACATCTCTGGCACTGAGCTTCGCAGGAGGCTGAAGACTGGTGCTCCCATTCCCGACTGGTTCAGCTACGAGTATGTCTATATGTGCGCATTTCGACATCAGTTTGCTCATCCAACTTTCATAGTGCTGTCGTCAAGACTCTCCGCGAGAGCTACCCTCCTCGCAGCAAGCAGGGCTTTGTCCTCTTCTTGACTGGTCTCCACGGGTCTGGAAAGGACACCATTGCCAAGGCATTGCAGGTCACTCTCAATCAACAAGGTGGCCGCAGCGTATCCCTCCTCCTCGGAGATGGTATTCGTCCCGACCTCGATGCTCGTAAGTGTTGTGTGCATTTTTATCATATGTACGTAGTCGCTAATCGACCATAAACTCCCAGCTTTCTCCACTACCCCCGAGCAACGCTCGAAGGACCTCGAACGCGTCGCATTCGTCGCCTCCGAACTCGCTCGTGCAGGTGCAGCCGTCATCGCCGCCCCCATCGCCCCCAAGCGTGCCTCCAGAGACGCCATCAAGAGCACCGTCCTGCAGTCTGCTGGCGCTGGTGGAAACTTCTTCACCATCCACGTCGCTACTCCCATCGAGCACTGCGAAGCCCACGACAGGAAGGGTGTCTACGCCAAGGCTCGCGCAGGAGAGTACAAGGGCGTCGCTGGTGTCGACGAGGAGTACGAAGTCCCTGAGAAGGCTGACTTGACGGTCGACTTGACCAAGGAGAGCGTGCCGGAGATCGTCACCAGCATTGTCTTGATGCTCGAGACGACTTCGCTCGTTTAAAATGTCGGATTGGGATGCCTGCTGCGCTTGTATAGACGTCTTCTGAATCACTAGCATATGTGGATGTATCATAGACTGTATTTCCTGGTGTAATTATTCAATTTTATTGCTGGTTGATCTCAAAATCACGCGAAGGATCGAACATCCAGAGTTTGTAAGGATACATACGCATAAAAGAGCCGTAGCGCAAGATACACAAATATAGCAAAAGACATAATGAATCAAGCCTCAACCTCAAAGTTGAAACCTGGAGACGCAAAGAAGGTGCTTCCCAGATTAACCTCGTCGATCTCCATCTTACTTCCCTGAACACTCTGCTGTTTACCCTCTCGACGAGCCTTCTTCGCAGCCTTCTTGAGCATCCGCCTATTCATAGGGTTGCTGGTAGCCAGCCGACGTGCATCCACAGGTGCATGGTAGTCCGGAATATCGTGCGAGCGACGTAGCCGTTTCGGAGCACGATGCGCGTAGTCAGGCTCAACCGATTTGGTCGCTGGAGCAGAGCCACTGGGGACGACAGAGGGAGCTACAGAGGGAGATCTTGCTCGTTTGTGCGAGAGGACCGTGGTCTCGGGCTCGTCAGCTTCCATGAGATTACTACATGGAAAACACTCCGTCAGAACGACTTGATGATAGAAAAGAGGAAACAGCACTCACGAAGCCTCGTCTGTCTCCATCTCTTCCTGTCCTTCCGCGCTATCGTCCATAGCCATCTCAGCATCTGCGGTCTCGTTAAAGGCACCTTCGTCTGCTCCTCGGAACAATGCGCCGAGGTCAAATGCCTTCCCAAATTCTGTGAGTATTTGAGCCTTGCCGACTTGTTCAGCACCCGGTGCAATAGCGCCATCGTTCGTCAGAGAAGGGAAAGAGGAGTGGTGAGCCTTAGGTGGCACGGCAAAAAACCGTATTTTGTAGTGATTCCAATCTTCTAATATGATTCTCGCAGCTCGGTCCTCGTCTGGTGCTCCTCCCTGTCAAGGCTGTTAGCTGGGGAAGCTAGAGGATGGCTGAGGGTGTACCTTGTTGAGCCTTCCTTTGACGAGAGCGATCATAGCAAGGAATTCTTTTACAGAGTCAAACTTGGGTAGTCCGTACTGCTTCCTCATGTATTCCATCCCCGATAGTGCCATGATTTCCTCAACTGTGTTTGGTTAGCTGTATGCAATACTGTGACAGACCCAATGACTTACCGACTGCAACGGGGTCTTCTACATCCTCCACGTTGACAACGTTTCTCAAGAGAATACTGCTTTTCCGATTGCCGAAAATATCGAGCTCGTCTTCATCGAAGACGACGCCGGGGGAATCCACAATCTTAAGACCGCGCTCCAACTGTACTGTTTGCAGCGTTTTTGTGTGGCCTGCTTGTGCCGCAACAGCGCAGACCTCATTTGAAGGCATAAGCACGATGTATCACTTGTGCCTATAGGACCTACACACCTTACTACGCTTGAGCGTATTGATCAAACTACTCTTGCCGACATTCGGGTAGCCAACCACGCCAATGGTGACAGATTGGGCAGCACTCGGCTTGTATGCTTTGAGTAATCGCATAAGGGCGGGTGCAGTGTAAGAGGAGAGGTTGCTTCGTTGATTATTTGAGGCGCTACGGAAAGGCAGGGTGGGAGCTGTGTGTCGGAGGTGCGTAAGCCATTCCTTTGCATTATCTTTCGGTATCAGGTCTGTTCTCTTGTCAGTACTCCTCCTTTGAGATAACGTAACGATGCGCACCAATCTTGTTCAACACAAACACCAACTTCTTCCCTTCTGACTCCCGTCGCAAGACCTCCTCTTCGACCAATTGACTCCTCGTACCATCAGGATCCCGCGCATCGAGCACCAAAATGATGATGTCGCTTTCGTCGATGACTTTATGCAGCGCTCGGATATAGTGTTTCTTCAGTTGTTCTTTGGTCTTAGTGGACCCGGACTCGTCCTTTTCTCCCGAGGACGTGGCTTCGCGGGAAGTAGAACTAGAAGCGGCCAAGGCGGCCAGTGAAGATAAGGTCGGTTCAGAGGCCATAACAGCGTCCGGGTCTGTGCGATGAGGATCGACATGCTGAAGAATCCTGAATAAGTACAACGTTATGCTCCAGAGTGAGAGCCTAAAGACTGACCGTTTGTTGTTTACCTGCATTGCGCTGCTTTAGAGAAGGAAGTCGCGGTACGCCAGGGTCCTTCTTTAGTTCTGCAAATCATACATTGAGCACTGTGGGCAATCAATAGATAAGTCTACGCTTTGCCAGCAGTACACTCTAGATACAAGCAACAGGGAACTTGTGTTCTTGGTAGAGGCAGAAGCGTTGTGAGTCCGCAAAACACTTACTGGTCTTCATCGGGACACCTGGCTTTCTGGTCTCTGTAATAAATGCTCGTTATCTTTGCATGCGAGATAGCAAAGCACCAGTGGCAACATACGGTTTCTGCCCATATTGTTTTTATTCTAATGAGAGTTTGCGAAAGGAAAGATATGTTCTGTGGCCGTTCGTTGATTGCCTTGAAGCCGCCGCCGCGGAGGAAGAGAAAAGTATTGTTTGACGCTGTTATGATCCAAAGCCCATCATTGCCTTTTTCGTCTTCCTTTCGGGCAGCTGAACGCCATCCCCGCACACGGTGAAAGCTGTCTTGCTACATCGCAGCTACCATAAAGAGTTCTCACTACATATTCTCATGACGTATCATGTGCTCTACCCATGAATCGACTACATAAATTTCTATGTACTCGCGTAAGTACTTACTTCGCCGGCTGCATCAACTTGAAGATTCGATATTGAGTAATCATGTCCGTCCATTTTTGTCGAGTGCTATAAATACTGCCACATGCACCTCATAGCCGACGGTCGCACATGATAAATCTCCACACATCCGCCGCTGTGCTACACCTGTTCTCAGCTTGAGTTCCGTGGAGCGGGTGAGACAGAAGGCGAATTCTTCTTCTACCAAAGCTTGACCTGCACCGCGTGCCTACGAAATCAGCCTCAACCTGTGGGAGAATGCCCTCGGTCAACTGGAGCTCATTAAGAGCACCTCCGTATCTGAGGCCTGAGGCCTGAGGCCTGACTATCAAATGGACGATTATTTGTATTGAGCTTCAAGCACGACGGCCGAGGAGATTCGGGAAGTAGACACTGACCAACATGTATTTACTTCACTCGGGATAGACTTCCCGACCCATCACCTCATGCCATGTCCCTCCATGAATGCATGAACGGGCGGGCAAGAACGAGGCTGAGTTTTTTGAGAAAGTAGCCGGCACCCGAATTGGGTTGACGAGGACTCTGAGCATGATTCTTCCATGCATTTCCGTGAAGCCATTGGTCAGTGTACATAATGGACGACTGAACCTGCCACGACTCGTATTCATTTTTCGCACTTTCCAATGAACCGTCTCGCTCATAAAGTGCGTCATTTCACGCGGCTGCATAACCCCTTGCAGCACTGACGTGCCAGATTTCACATCCATCGATACGGTACATCGCACCTGTCCTAGTACTACATATGACATACAACTATGTTCTCCTTCGAATTCGTCAATACAGTCATTTACCCACGGATAATTAATAATTAACTACTCTCTTCAGGCCCGCTCTCATACCCGCCAAAGACTTGATAACCAAGCTTGGATACGGGCGTATACAAGTGCGGTTGGTGGAGGTGAACGAAGAAGTCCGTTGAATTCCAGGTGAGAGTACGATACAAAAGTATAGCTACTTGATCGATAGTATATATTGCGCCCCAAAGGAGGTGCACAACGTTAACGACCAAGGCGAAGTAGTACATTACATTGATTGTATGATCCGAACTGACCTCGCAGTCAGCTCGAGAGTCGAGTATGTATATGATGGTGAGGTACGTAGTATTGAGAATGCTGGCAGGGTATGGGGATCGTGAGATGATGATGGAACTTCGGACATAACGGACGAAGAGTAGACATCTGCAGCGGACGAGGGCACCATGGAAAAAAGACGTGGGATACCGGTACATTACACGAAACACAACACAGCAGCGATCAAAGAGACTGTCACCAACAGAGAGGTATCATGCGCATAAAAATAGGTGGTGGTGAGGATGATAGAGAGATAAAAATGAAAGGAAAGGTATGACAGACGCTGCAGACGTGAAGTGATAGGTGATGGTCATAAGAAAGTAAACTACGTGCGTACGCGAGTCAGAGACCGCGGTGCCCATAAGGGCTACGAGTCGACGACCTGTACCTGCGCCGCGGCCATGGCTTGCGCGTGGACATGGACGTGGGAAGCCTTCGGCGCAAGATAGCAGACCTCAATAGTCTGAACCCATGGGTGAGAAATGGCTTCCTCGATAGAACAACGGAGCTTCGGATTCGGCTCGAGCATCTTTCGAATAAGCGGACGACATGCCCGCGGCGAAAGGTTGTTTATCGTCGGCGGACATTGGGCCTGTGCCGCGGACTGACAAGCCGACTGGTAAGCCGCAAAGAGAGCGTCCGAAGGCTGGGCAACCGTCCACGGCAACTCCTGGAAGTGGAGGCAATAGTAGACGATACCGCACGCCCATATGTCAACAAGGCGAGCGTCGTACGCTGCCGATGTAACATGCAAAGATAGCATGGAAACAATTAGGGAGGGTGGTAGACGGTAAACGAGGCAAGCTGCTTACGTTTACCCAGGAATTGCTCCGGAGCGATGTACGGCTCACTTCCGCACAATCCAGTGGACATGTGAATCGTCGACTCCCAGGGCAAGCGGTACACAGTCGATGCGCCATAGTCACCGATCTGAATCCGCGTAAATAACAATTAAAATCAGACGCCGAGCGCGGGGCTTACCTTCAGATGACCCTTCGTGTCGAAGAACAGATTCTCCGGCTTGATGTCACGATGGGCGACACCCTGGCTGTGGAGGTAGTGGACGCCAGTGAGGATCTGCTTGAAGCAGCATTCGACCTCCGCTGGAGACATGCCGCCACGTTTGATCGCAGCATAGAGATCACCGCCAGGGCAGAACTCCATAACTTCACACCAGTGCAACTGCTCGTCCTGAACGAGATCAACCGTCTCGACGACGTTGATGTGATGAAGGGTCGACGAAATGCAAAACTCGGCAGTGAGCTTCTTGACGTACTCCTTCTCCGACTCGTTCTTCCGTCGTTTCCGGAATTCCTGGCAGCCGAGAGGTGAGCAAGCGGGACGCCAAGGCACACTGACAAAGACATACCTTCACTGCGTAAAGCTTCTCCTCCGACCTGTCCCACTTGTGAGCGAGACGCACAACGGAGGTAGCGCCCTTTCCAATGGCGATCTTCTCGCAAACTCCGTACTTCTTGAGCAGGCTGATCGTGCTCGCGCCCATCTCAGACTTCCCACCGCGATCGGAATCCGACTTCTTGCTGCTCGTTGAACGGGCGGACGACTTCCGCACGAGCTTCGGTGTGCCAAGAAGGTCTTTGAGAGTGAACTTCTGACCTCCTGTGTCGGAGTGTATCGACGGCGGGCCCTTTGGACGTATGCTGCCGTCCTTCGAGGGCGTTGGTGAGACTTTTGTGGAGGGAGCCTTGCGCGCGTCCTCCTTCTTGGGTGTGCGAGGGGCGGTGCCACCGGTGTGCATGAGGGCGATCTTCTCCGCGATGAGCCTTGCTCCTGCTCCCGCCTTGCCCGCAGAAAAGCTGGGAGCACGACTAGGAGGCTGCGTGGACGGCAAACTCCAGCTCTCACTTTCCGAGGCAGAGGGTGAGTCGCTGAGTGACGGCGAGATGGAGCCGGTTGTCGAGGAAGAAGTGTTCTGCTTCGTGTGGGGAACACCGTTGGTGCCGTTAGGCTTGCTGCTGGAGAGCTGTTCAGCTAGCTGTGCAAGATCCTTGCGAGTGGGACCTGCAGACTTAGGGTAACTGTTCGCTTCAGGCGGGGGCAAGGGGATGTGCGGCGGTTGCGCAGCGTTCGACGACCGTCTTGAGGCCTTGGCCGTCTTAGCTGAGCCGGTGGGGGACTTTGTACCGTTCATGAGAGACCTGTCTTTAGGTGGCGAGGAGTGCTTGAGGGACGATATAGCTCCATGGGGCGGTTTATCTGAGCCTTCGGGACCCTCGCCCTCGGCTTGCGAGGTCTCGGGGCTGGTCGTAGACACGTCTGCCATGGTCATGAGGGGTGTGTGTGGTATCGTGAGAGATGTAGAGGAAGAGAGATGTCGATAAAGTACGTGAGAGGTTGCGATGGGGGTCGTGGAGATTATGAATGAAGTTGGACAGAGACGGGGGGCTGGGGACTGTTGTAAGGCTGAAGTAATTTATTGGGATATCATGACTGCTTGGAGGTTGTTAAGGTTGTTGGTTGTGGTGGTTGAAGGCGGGAGAGAAAGCGAGCACAAGGGCGACGATGCCCCTGAGGGTGCCGACGAAACGTGCAGGACGCTGTCGACGACGGCGACGGCGACGAAGACTCGAGAGCTAGCAGCGGAGAGAGGAATGGACAAACTGCAGAAGGGGAAAGTGGCGCTGGGCCTGTTCCGATCTTATATACCAGATTATCTAATCCGTAAAATAATCACAAAATAAAACTTTATTTGCTGCGCCCCCACTCGCTGGCTCCCGCTGACGCTGCCCAGTCTTCAGCCTTATTGTCGCAGGTCGAGCTGCTCCGTCGAGGTTAGCCGCGACGTCCTACGACATCATGGCCGTCGTCGACCGAGAGCACCCTTGTCATCGTTTTATTTTTTCACGCACGGCTATCGAGCTGATCACCAACGTTTGAGGGTGTGCCATGCCTCGTGGCGCGCTCAAAGTCAGACAACTGTGGTTATTATAACGGCATTTCCGCAACTATCGACGTAAATCGATCTGCCAAATCGTTCGTGCAAGGGGGACATTAAACTACAAACATGGTTGGCACTCTGCTTCCACGATAGCGAACATGAGGTGATGGCGACGGGCTAACAACGAGCAGGAAGAGACATGGGAAATAGCGCTGCCGTGCTTAGCACCTGGTGACGCTCCGCAGACCCTGATGTGATAGAAGAGCAATTCATCTGGAGAGGACCAATCGAGATGGTTCGCGTAGACCGGAGGGACAAAGAACGCCAGAGAAACAAGCACACAAACCAACACAGCAGCTGTAAGGAAAGCTTGGAAAGGAGAAAGCCGTCGTTCGGTCGGATAGCTTGAATCACCGAGATAACGCAGGGCTGTCTACAGTTGGTGCTGAAGCCTCGAAAGAACGTAACGAGATGGAGGCCGCCGCTGTTCCTGCAACAACACGAGATTGTGAGCGCACAGAGCCACAGATGATCAGAAAGTTCCTGGACAGCTGGGAATGTGAGCGAGACACGTTCCACCTCTTCTATCACCTTGGTTCATAAAGCTCGCGGCGCTGAGATATCACTCGGCGTATGGGAGCCAGTCTTCTCGCGAGTACAGGGTGGATCAGAAACCGAGGCTGTTCCGACGTACGGCTGGCAGAGCTCGTTGAAAGAACTCTTGGTGAAGTCATCGGGGACAAACTGGCTTGCTAATCAGTTGCCGACGGTGCCCCTGCACACCAGAAAGAGGACGGACAGCTGCCAACCCAGAGCATGCTTTCCAGCAATGAGGAAGTTCCGCATGGTGTCGGAGGTATTCGTTACAGTCACGATGGGCCCGCGGAGGTTCAATGGTAAAAAGTGACCAAAGGTGACCAAACTTTCGTCGGGCAACGCTGTACTTTCAAAGAGCCCCTACGGCAGCTCTCAGACGAAAGAGGACGACATGTACCTGAAACATGGAACAGTCAGAGATGCCACAGATGCACAGATACGAAAGTGCGAGACGCTGCGTGCGATGCCGTCTTGCCCGTTGAGGAACACTTGAATTCAAGCTGAATTGCAGCCACCACGCTCTGACAACGTGAGCGTTCGGAGAGAGCAGGAAACTCTCCAAATCAATTATTCTTGCTGGCCCGGCCATCCGAACTCTTTCGGCCGGCACCGGGTCCGAACATCAAGTGACCCGCCCGCGTGTCGGTGTCGGCGTGTCGGGGCTCGACCGGACCTGTACAGCTGCTCTGATAAGGTTTCGGCATTCCGCGGGTGGCTTTGCTCACGTAATTGTCTCTCGCACGCCAGGCCGCTTGCTGCGCCTGCGACGCTCCTCATCGACCCCCTCAAGACTCAAGGTTAGTATTTTTGCCTAAATTCCGCCCGTTTTCAACGTCGTTGACGAACCCTTGCTCGTCGTCGTTGTGGCCCTCTAGACCATGGTCAATCTCCGTTCTCAAAAGCGGCTCGCCGCGTCCGTCGCCGGCGTCGGCAAGCGCAAAATCTGGCTCGACCCCGCTGAGCAGTCGGAGATTGGCAACGCCAACTCGCGCACGCACGTTAAGAAGCTGATCAAGGATGGACGTATCATCATCAAGCCCACCACTGTCCACTCCCGAGCCCGCACGCAGGAACTCCTTGCCGCTAAGCGCAAGGGTCGTCACACCGGTACCGGTAAGAGAAAGGGTACCTCGGAGGCTCGTATGCCCACGAAGACATTGTGGTTGAGGAGACAGCGGGTGTTGCGTCGGTTGTTGAGGAAGTACAGGGAGGCTGGCAAGATCGACAAGCATCTGTGAGTTATATACATTGGCGCTGGGCTTATCAGGGGGGAGTGGTTTTCGCTAAACTGTAACGTCTTTCAAAGCTACCACTCGCTCTACCAGAAGTCCAAGGGTAACGTCTTCAAGAACAAGCGTGTTCTCATGGAGTACATTCACAAGGCCAAGGCCGAGAAGACCCGTACCAAGGTCCTCACCGACCAGATGGAGGCCCGCCGTGTCAAGAACAAGGTTCGTGAAAAAAACCACTTTGAGATGTCGTCAGTAAACGCTAACTCTGCTATTTCAGGCTGCTCGCGAGCGTCGCCAAGCCCGTGTTCTCGAGAAGCGTGCCGCGATCCTGGCTGTCGAGCACGAAGCTCCCGTCAAGGAGTAAATACATGTATACACCCCCGTACGCCACCCACCCTTACGCATTATTTCTCCCTGGTCCATCACGCTTTCACTCGTCACTACTCTCGCCTTGCCTTGTTTGTATCTTATGCCACGCATGCTCTCTACAATCAAACTCCAGGCTGCACATGCTTTCTTTCTCGGTATCTTTCGGATGTCGCCATTCACTCGGTTCCTGAGGTGAGGACGATGCGATGCGCTTCATTTCATGATCCGCCATATCATTGAGGATGTCCACACACAAACAGCTATGAATTGTTGATCTCACAGTCTTCTGCCGCGCAAAAACATCGAATCGTTGTGAGTCTATTTATCGCGTTGACTGTACACATTGAGGTATCTCAGCCACAGCAGCCAACGTGCATGAACTCTGCGGCGAACGCCAAGCTATTTCCTCCGCGAGAGCATGAGAAGAGTGCCGTCACTGTGCCAGCATCCGTGCTATCCGGCAGTTCACGGATAGTCGAACTTACAAGGGTCATTCGACATGGGATTCATGATCGTGGATTTCACTGTGAGTTGATACATCTTATGCCCATTCTACCCCACACGGCGTTACGGCACTTATGTTCTATCCGAGGGGTTATCGTACTCTATCGTAAGAGCACTTGGTATTCCATACAGTCTACTACTCGTCAATCCGATCATCATATAAGTTAGTTATCCAGATCACCAGTAGACCTCGCAAGCTACCAGATCCGTGCAAGCTCGAAGAAAGGAAGCTACATCTGGCCACATCTGTCGGCGGAGTCCTTCCACTTAGCTACGCATGACAGCTGGGTCGATTGTATAGCGTGCCCTGAGCACCAACATCCCCAAAGTGCACATCGCACGAGCTTCTCTCGGATCCCTTCGCTTTAATCTCCCGGGCTCTTTCTCCCTCAGGCAGCTTCTCGCATGTGTCCAGTGCTTTACTGTGATAGCAAACTACTGATGGGATCCCATGCACATCTGCCTCGAGGCCGGCCAGTGGAATAGTCACCCACGATCTATGAACGATCACGACTTCCAGTTCACTTCAAACCCCTCCAGATTGCTCCAGATGAAGCGTGAAGCTGTATAACAAGCTTGATTTTCTCTCATCCCCGCGCAGCTCAGACCGTCCGAGCCTAAGTTCAGGTCTTTCAGGCCCGGTCGGAATGTCACGCACGAGCGAATAAATCTAGCTAGGCCCAGGAACCCTCAACCTCTCGCTTTGATTCGAAATTCTGCACTGGAACACGGGGCGTGGAAAGTACAAATATATACTAGCACGCTGAGAAAGCGAGTAAAACGCGGCACGGACTCCCGTGTTTACCTGCGATTTGTTGTGCCATGTTATAAGTTAAGTACTTATCACGCATCTCGAAACTCAGCGGCCCCTCGCACGGCGTGACGGCGATGGAGAGTTCAGCGAGGGCTGCATGGCGCGAGCCAATGGCGAAATGCGCGGTCTGGGTTGGGGGGTTGACAAAGCTTGCGAGAAGGACCGGAGGGTGGGTGATGGGCTGATAGTTCGATGTATTGGGGAAATATCAGGAGAGAGTTCACAGCTATGTCAGCCATGCGTAGCAGGGATTTTTGGCCTGGACAGACATAGGTCCCGAGCGGGAGTGGGAGGAGTGGTGAGGGAGGTGGTGATGGCGGTGTGATCTGGTCTGTGCGCGAGTCGAGGCTGCTGCCTCGAGGAGATTAGCACTCGGGTTGTTTGATGTGCGTCTAAGCTTCGATCCAATGGAGTATTCGAGCGGGAAAACTTGCGAATGGTGTAGTAAGCCGTGCGCGGGTAGAGAGAAGGGAGAAGCCCGCGTTTAGAGGAGGACGTGGGCCAGGTCCATGCACATTCTCTTCACGTTGCGTTCTTTCGCTATAGCCTCGACCATCTCTCTCGAAAGGACAATGTATTCCTCCTGCTCGTCTGGATCCGCGGCTCTGTCTCTACTCTTCTTTGCCATGTGGTCGGGGTTAACTCGCCTGCGCCTGTGTAGCATGCCACATTCATTCATCGCGAAAGCTGCGTCTTCCACTCGAAGTCCGGTGGCTTGAGCAATGTCCGATAGGGTACATCTAACCACAACATGCGAGGTGGCGCTTCCGTCTGGGTTGGCTGTGGTCTCGATCGTACGCAACGAGGAGAACAGAGGGTCTATTTTCAAACCGTCGGTGATTAGCTGGACCTGGGCTGGAGTAATTCAATTTAGAGGTTAGGCTTACCATCATCGTTCGGAAGGTAAACATTTTGTAGATCGCGGTCGCCGACTTCGCCGTCCCAGCCTTTGGTGCTCTTCTTCTTCTTTGCCTTGACTTGGGGATCGTCGGTTTCTCGCACAGGCGACATTGACTCCAAGTCAGGAGTCTGACTCTGAATAGGAGCTTGGGCTACCACGCGTTTTGTATCAGCTGGAAGAACAGATAGCAGTCGTCTATGTTATGAGCGCGATTCAGTTGAGTGACGGTGTAGGCGCAGTGGAGGTGATCTTACCTGAAGTAGCGCACGAGCGTGGCTATCCAGTATGTAAGATAACTGCGGAGGCCAAGATCTGACAATGGTCGCTCAGGGGTACCAAGCTTCCCTGCTCGTCTCGATAACTCGTAACCTAATGACGTACAAGTCAGCCACGGCGTGTCCTGCAATCACACCCGAGACAGCTTACTGAATTCGATCAGGAGCATGCCATAGCCTTTCTTCTGGTATGGTGGGAGAACGACTATACATGCGAGATTGTAGTCGTCATACGATACTTTCTCCTGTGAGCTGTGCTGAGTGATCGAGCCTGTAGATTAAGTAACAGAAACGTACTTTGGAGAAAAACCCGAGGACGTGGTCGCGCTGTGAATCTGCGTCTGTCAGAATGTAGAACAAAACTGGGCATAGATGATCAGTTCTGAGTGCTGAGACCTCAGGGTGACAAACGAACTCACAGTTATCGCAGTCGAAGAACAGAGTTTTGATGTCGATGAATAGCTTTCCAAACAGAGAAAGATTCTGGCAGTAAAGCTGAGAGGCAAAAACATCGAGAGATAAGAACTTTACGTCAAAAGCCAGAAGAGCTGGACCAACCTTCTCTTTTGCACCATCAACTTCCCAAATGATATGTGCCCCGCGTTGATAGACTTTCCGGCCAGGGGGGTTTCTTCTAGTACATTTCCTCTAAAGGCTGTATTGATCAGCATACGTCTCCTTTGACCGGGGTCATGTACCTCCGTTCAAGAGGGATATCTATACGCACAACATGCAGTTCCCACGAGAGTCCCTCCGTCATATACTTGAAGCATTTGTCGCATACCCACAAGGTAGACTTCTCTCCTATCCCGTGGCTTCTTTGCAGTCCGCCGGCGAGTAAGTCAGACGTCCGGCCATGCGAGCGAACACTGGAGCGGCTGACGCCAGGGATACGTGGCAGTGAAGATAGCGAGGTACTTGGCGGTCCAACAGAAGCGGTTGCAGGTGGGTCATCCAGTTCAGTCTCGATGAGAGGATAGGGGGAGAAGTACCTGGGCAAGCTCGCGGTCGGTAGGTAGTAAAGGACACACATTGGGGAGGCCACGCACCATGTCTTAATCTGCCATTTCCCAAAGTTGACCTTGTCAAAGTTTCTCTTGGCAGTAATCTGCTTGTGGTGCTCAATGTCGTACTCCTCCTCTGACATCTTCACCTCCTTCGCGACCTCTTCCCCATCCTCTTCCAGGCCTGGGGGGCTGAACGACCGTTTCCTTTTCTTCATCTTGCTGCCGTTCGTAACAATGTGAGGACCTGGCACTGTGCCCTTGACATCCGTCAGACGGACAGAGCTCTCTGAGACCCATTCATCCAGTCTCTTGTCGGTATTCGCGTAGTGCACGTACACCTCGTCTGGCCGTCGTTCCAAAACGAATGCAGGAACTGTAAGCGATGTCATGTGAGCTTATCCGAGACTTTTCGAGTGGAACCTGACCTTCGAGACCGCCTTTCTTCACCATACATCCTTCTAAGTCTGGCTGGGCCACATGGAACACTTGAGGCATACTGGACTTAGTTCAATTGAGCCAGTAGCGTGTCTGCAAGTGATTATACAGAAGTAAATCCCACCCAGAGTTAACACTTCATAAACGGTATAGTAAGTGTTCGGGATATATGTGATAAAGTTGAGAGTTCGTTCATTCGTTCATTCCATGCCGACTCGGACTTGCAGCCGGTGGACGGTCATATTAGCGCTAGACGGTCTGCGGCTGAAAAAGTCAATCGCACAGAGGAGATGCATTAAGGGGGAATCGAACCCCCGGCGGGTCGATGGCAACGACCCAGGTTACCACTACCCCATTAATGCGTTCAAAGTCGACCAGTATAAAATACTAAGTAGGTCAATGGCCGTGCTCCCTGGCCCGTACTTCAACTTGACTCGGAGATAGTCTTCATCACCTCATCACCCTTTCATGTTAGCATCCGAAATTGACGTGCCAAAGAATATCATATCAGCGGCCTTAGATACCACGTCCTAAGGTTCACTCTGGGCTTCAGATTCATCGTAATTCACCGGGTTTAAGTACAAGTTTGACTACATATACTTGGGTTAGCATCATCATGCTGGTAAAACTCGCGTGTAGCCACATACACTAACCAAGACTACTGGGTATAGTTTCAGTTCTCAAGCATCAGCTACTACTAGTAAGCCCTCCTCTTAAAGTGGCCATACAACGCACGCTCTAACATGCTTGGAATTACTACAGCTCTTGCCCATCGTTACATGCTGAGCGAGCCTCGGCCTTTTCAGATCGCTCGTACTCTTCTCGCATGGCCCGGTAAACATCGCTCGACACAAATTGCAAGCTACTTATGTCGACCTTTTCCATCGGCCAGCCCTCCGGGGCATGAAGAATTTTATAACACCTCACGCCCCTCTCCGGCCACGCGATTTTGCCCGATATTAACTCAGGATCAGATACTTCAGCTTTTAAATAGTAATGACTGCCGTAGCTCGTCAACTGCTGGATTTAGATATGCACTCAGGATATCAACGTACCTTCCAACCTTGAATGCATCCGTACAAACGTGGTATCTATCGCAAGAGTCGATCCACGATCTCAAGCCCTGCATGCTGGTAAGTAATGCCACTTTCTACGCGTTCTTCGTGCACTCACCATGATATCAAGCTCGTTACAGAGTTCAGCGTCATTGAGACCCATGATAAACGAAAGTGAAGTTTCAAAATGAGGGAGTTAGTGATACGTCACTTTACCAGACCACTATTTATACCCCAAGTCCTTATATAGGAAGGCCTCCGCAGTGGTGAATTTGACACAGCATTCGCCGAATAACCATATAATGAAAGCTGATTGTCTTTTCCTAGGCACAAGACTTTTGATAGTCGCTTTGGCCCTGAGGTACTGGCATTCGTCCATTTGACGCCTCCCATGGATAATGGCCATCGCATTCTCGATCACTTCTTTTAGGACTGCGTAGACCAACAATATTCTGCCTCCGCTCGTAAGTATCGATCAATAACATGACCATGACTTGGGCGTGATGTCACGGGGTACAGCTAGCCCCATGTTTTGAACATGCGACAGTCCATGCGCGCAGGATACTCCGTGGCCAAAACTCCACATCTACAATGGAGCACACCAAACCCTCACTGCAGGAACTGTTTTCCGCATCTATCGTGTGGTGGGACGCAGCTTTAGGAGAATGAAGTCCGATTTCGGGCCTATCTCACGTCTGGCCTTTACGCTTAGGGTACAATCAGGCTACTTTGGCTTGCTTACAAACCATCCAGTCCTTTTACACGTCCGCAAACGCCCTCAAAAACTCAGGTAAGAGTATATTGTTAAAATTAAACGGGAAATTGACTGTTAGAAACTATAGTACAAACACAAAACTTTGCTGTGCGGCCGTTGGCGGTCCGTAATCGTTCTGTCACCTCAGGTTGTGGCCTGCTCTTGGAAGCGAGAGTAAACATGGTTCAGTTCATCGTCCCTCTCGTTCAAGTAGGCATACTCGGTTATTTCTACTCTATCATTGATGTGCGTCACGTCTCTATGCACGTCCTCGTTGAACCTGATGAACCTGTGCTGCCTGTCTGTGCTGCTGTATGATTGATACTTGAGGTAATACTCGCTAGATTCATGTCAGTGAGTAATTTGCTAGTGTATCTAATTCATCGTACCCGAGGTTTGTAACCACCTTAACCACTTCTACACAATACCAGGAGCACCCGGATGCATCCCGGAGCTTTCCAAGACCCTGTGAAGAAGTTGTTAGAAGTTGAATATAATTATAAGCATGCGATGAAAGTCGTCGCATACGTTTTCCTCGAGCATCCCGGTGCACTGGTCACACATGGTGATAATGTAGTTCGAAAGGTGAGAAGTGAGGTGAGTGATTGAGGGTGAGTGAAGTGGTTGCGCTAAAAGATCTCTCCAAGCCTCACTTTTATACCTCCAGAGCCTGAGGAAAGAAAACACGAGCCATGCAAGTGTCAAATACATGTGCGGCCTGTGGCCCCCTTTCAGGCTCGCCACACTCAGCGATATAGTGTAAGGTGTGCCAGTGGCATATCTGTTATTGTGGCGCTGCTAATATGCATCATGATCACAGGTGGCCATGTTTGTGGCAATGAGCGAAGGCCGAGTATTGCGTAGTGGGCCATTACAGAATCCTACATTTGGGACCGTGTCCTAGTGGGCCATCGGTGGCAATTCGATGTGTATGACTAGGATACGTTGGACACATTGTATGTTTTGGCGTGGATTGGTGATTCATAATTTACAAGGTGTGTACGCCATTTATCACAGCCGTGTCGAGCTTGAACGCGTCAGAGAAAATCATATCTCTCGGAGCGGCACACTAGTCACAAGGACTTCTGGGTCTGTTGTACGAAGCTTTCCGGAAAGCATCGTACGTGAGTAGGTATCTATCGACCTACATACAACAGTTGTTCCTCTCTGCATACTGCCGTTGCCTCAGAGGCGGTAACGATGGCGCTGCAGTTTACCAGGTCCTTGTTCTCCAAGGGGGCGCTAGTGTGGCGTTTGCTCCTATGAATATGCTGCGGGCGTATCGAGTACATAAGCTCATTCTTCGTCCCTGCAACTGATATATCTCGACCAGAATTGCGTCAAGTCCAGTCATCAATCAACCAGTCCATTCCGTCTTGCACCTTTGCGACTTAATCCTTCGAGCACAAGAAACGGATCGTTAGCCATGGTCGGTCCACTTCATTTGCTATCCACACTTCTTCCTCATATCACACATTTGCTTTGCAGGCAAACATGTCGGAGACGACTTCAGATATACAACTTCGAGAGTGGACGATGCGGTGTTGTGGGGAATACAGCCATGTAGACAAAGTGTATATCACACAGTAAGTAATTCCCTATGCGTAATTTCTATGTCACCAATCGTTTATACATTTTATGTCCACACCAGAAACCCTACATATACGAATAACTACCTCGCCGTTCTATTCATCAAGGGTGTGCGTCACGGTCAGAAGTCAAAACGAGGATGTGCGACGTTTCAATATAACCGTCATGAATGCGGCGATGCCACCTATAATTTGGTCGAGGCGAAGGTTATAGAAGATGCGCTAGAGAAAGGAGATCTATTCGATATCTCGCGTCACCGAGGGAATGCACGTGCAGTCGACTGTTACGATTCACATCAGGATTATGTGTTTATGCAATGGGGGTGATGACTCGCCGAAGGAGAGGTGGCGATCAAGATTTCGAAGGGCCTCTAGTGTAGGATAGTTTAAGAATTAATGTATATTTCTTTAATCATCTAATTTGTAACATCTTTACTTGTATGACTACTCATCGACCTTTATTAATATTTCGTGAGCTTAGGCTGAAGGCGCTTGAGCGCGCCAGATTTGTACTTGTTGTGCGGCGGCTTTAGATCCTAACATGCACAAACAAACAAATGATGAGAAACACTGGCACCTTGCCAGTGGCCGCGCCAGCTGGCGCTCTAGAGTCTGGTCTAGTACTTATAATCATCAGGGTACGTGACCTTACGCGAAGTCCTGGCGAGTTGTCTCATAAGCGAAACTCCTAGCTGTTAGAATCTACATATGACGGCTATGCAAGTTCAGACAAAAGCAACCTATCCTGGTCTCAAGTCAAGGGCTCTCATCGCCACACATAAACCGCAGCAGAGGTCAAGCCCGTGTGGCGTAATGAGTGGCCTCGGTCGTTGAATTTACGCTAACATCTGCAACTGTTGTGTGGCAGGAGTGGTCCCTCTACTATCCGCTTTGATACTGTGCTTGGTTACCGAGTCGCGCCACATGTCCATTCGCATTTGGGGGCAGCTACGCTCATACCTCCAGCCGCCACAATGCACCGCTCGATAACGGTATGCGAGAGGAGCACCCCCTGTTGGGCGACTATAAAAGGTTGAAGAATGAATGCGACCTAGAATGCAAACCTCTTCCCCACCCTCGCACCACGAACAACGCCTACTTCAATCTTCAGGCTTAGACACTGGGAGTAAGGATTTTCTTTTATTATTATGAGTCTTTTAACTCATATGCGTTTCTGTATAGAGATGAACTCTGGTAATCACGATGCACGCACTAAAGGGTATACGCCATGGATTCCGACAAGACCGCATACATTAACACTCGATGATATATGCCCGGAATGCACGAAGGAAGTTGCGAACTGGGTGATAGGTCAAAGTCAAGTATACACCTACCCGATTGACCCGACTCAGGTGATAATTAAGTTTGATTCTAAGCACTGTT
Organism: Irpex lacteus; assembly: GCA_001986395.2. Taxonomy (NCBI): domain Eukaryota; kingdom Fungi; phylum Basidiomycota; class Agaricomycetes; order Polyporales; family Irpicaceae; genus Irpex; species Irpex lacteus. The sequence continues at coordinate 465,598 of MQVO02000007.1, forward strand.
CGAGGAGGACTGAGTCTGCGTATTTAACAGGACCTAGCAAAACACATCCTCATTGGACATTACAGATTCCTGTATCTGAGAACGGGCTGGATATGCAAGGCTATCACGGTCAGAAAACTCGGGTATGTCGATCTTCAACATCTGGCCTAGTACACAGGAGCAGCTTATACATCCCATGTCAAGGCAACGGTTTTACGTGCACGCCGAAGTAGAACAGCCGATAAGCAATAACCACCAGCATGGTGATCCGCATCTCTGCCTCAACATGAACTGCTTTCATAAGGTATCTGTCAGTGCATTGCTGTCCCCTGGCGTCCAGCAACCCTCAATTATCGACGGAAACTACGTATTAGAAGATAAGGAAATATCAGAGGATGTCTATTGCCGGGATCTGTGGGAGGGCTGTCGTCATCAGAAGAAACTTGGAAATAGACTAGCGTCACTGGCAGCGAACCAGGTCTGAATATCCCATGTTTACTTTTTTTAATTCCGGAACTATGTGTTTGTATCTCCTTAATTCTTTACGTACTTTTGTTAACTTCATGTCTGACTGAATTTCGACTTGAGATACATATGTTTGATTGCCAGTAATTGACAAAGATGGAACGCGCTATTCAGGCTGCGGCTATTGAGCGCCTCTTGTCTCTTACCCCTTCCTCACCGAACGTTTGGTTGTGGCCTCTACTGCTCATCATGTCTCAGAATCTCGATGTATGTTTTAATGTACGCGTGCCGGGACTGTCTCTCACTTTAGAGTATCCAGCGGGCCGTCGACCTCGTCAAACTTGCCATTGAGGCTGATACAAATCAGAACTATCCCGAGGCGTACAAGCAGTATTCTAATGCACTCGATTACTTCATGCTCGCGCTGAAATGTACGTCCATACACGCTATAAAATGCTGCATTTAACATACGGAGTACAACGAAGATGAGAAGAACGAGAAGTCAAAGACCCTCATTCGCTCGAAGATCGAAGAGTACATCACACGCGCAGAGACACTGAAGAGTCACATACAGCAGGCGGAGGACAAGCAGGCGAAGAGAGCGATAGGTGCAAATGGAATGTCGAATGGTGGATCAGGGGGCAAGGGAAGCAAGTGCGTAACCGAAGTTGTTCATCTCGCGTATCAAGTACTTACATATTGCCTCGACCGTGAAGGAAAGATGAAGACGATACAGATCCAGAAGTCAAGAAGCTACGAGCGGGTCTCGCAAGTGCAATTATTAGCGATAAGCCGAATGTCAAATGGGACGACGTTGCCGGTCTGGAGGGTGCGAAGGAGTCACTGAAGGAGGCTGTTATCCTACCCATCAAGTTCCCCCACCTATTTACCGGCAAGCGAACACCTTGGCGTGGTATACTGCTATACGGACCCCCAGGCACAGGAAAGTCGTATCTTGCTAAGGCCGTTGCGACAGAGGCCAAGGGAACTTTCTTCAGTGTCAGTTCTAGTGATCTTGTTAGCAAGTGGCAAGGTGACTCTGAAAGGTAAGTATTCCGACGCTTGTTTTGCAGACACAAGCCTCATACGCATGCCTACAGGCTTGTAAAGCAACTCTTCGAAATGGCACGAGAGAACAAGCCTGCCATTATCTTTATCGACGAGATCGACTCTCTTGCCAGTTCGCGTAACGACGCAGAATCAGAAGGTTCAAGACGAATCAAGACGGAGTTCCTTGTACAGATGAATGGAGTTGGGCACGATGACACAGGGGTTTTGGTACTAGGAGCTACGAATATCCCATGGCAGTTGGATAACGCCATTAAGCGTCGGTACGTCTTCGAGCCATCTCGCAGGATTGCAGTATCCTGACCAATGGGGCAGTTTTGAGAAGCGAATATACATCCCGCTACCAGGCGTGGAAGCGCGTAAACAGATGTTCTTGCTTCACGTAGGCGATACACCATGTCAACTCTCGCAGAAAGATTACCGAGTACTGGCCGAGAAGACAGAGGGGTAATTCGCACTGATTCTCGTTTCTTGAGCCTGTTTCTAACTGATTCCCTTCAGGTACTCTGGCTCAGATATCTCAACCGTTGTACGTGACGCCCTGATGCAGCCCGTACGGAAGGTGCTTTCAGCGACACATTTCAAGCAAGTCGAGGACGACGGCAAGCTCAAGTGGACGCCATGCTCTCCGGGAGACCCTGCGGCACAGGAGAAGTCCTGGTCAGATATTGAGAGCGACGAGCTCCTGGAACCGCCATTGAAGCTGAACGACTTCCTCAAATCGCTTGAAACTACCCGACCAACAGTTACTGCGGAAGACATCAGGAAGCATGACGAATGGACAAGAGATTCAGGTCCGTCATGAGTTTCGTTTGATGTCGTTTTGGTTGCGCTGATTATCTCATGTCTACCATAGGGGCCGAGGGTGTTTGAGAGCCATATACCACACCACATTGATACACGACTGTATGATATTGAATATTGTATGAATAACCCCATCGTGGATATCGAAACTAGGTTCGCCGCAAGGATCAAAGCTATCTACCGCCTCACATACATCTATTCGCAGTCTTCACACACTGTTACTGAACTATTATTATGATTTAGGATGCTGCTGTTCTCTTGAGGTAACTCACGAGACGTCAGTACTCGTGTCCTCCCAAAGTCGCTTATGGAAGTTATGTAGCGCAATGCAGACGTTGTGATTGCGCCCGTCTTTGGCTTACGTGGTGTAACTTGGCCTGTGGCACTGTTTCGTGCCTCTCGTGTAGACCATGTTGCGCCTTTGATGGCCACTGGACTGCGCCGCCACCAATATCTCCCGTCATGTTGGCCAATCAAGGTCCAACGTGCAATTGCTTTACGATATTTGGTGGATCGATACTCATGTATAGCCTCTATTTTCCCTCGTTCTCTCTGTCCACTGAAAACTTCCTTGTTTCTCTATTATACAGATGTACAGGGCGCCAATTCCCAAGTACGACTGTAACAGGATTGGCGGTATGTCGTCCACCCAGCCTAACAGTGCCACTGTTTCCACGTTCATCGTAGGCAAACATGCTCGTCCTGACAGTACAAGTGTGCCGTACGCAGAAAGTCGTTGGAAGGCCAATGGTCGTAGCGTACTTCCTTTTCTGGCCAATTGTTTCTTTGTTCTTTTCAACAAACAAGCCCGAAGGCAGAGGCGTATCATTTCAAAAACAACAAAAGGTTGGCCGCGCTTATTGATGAGATCAGATCTCCAGCAGGTTGGCGGTGACCATGATTGGCATGTAGGTCACAGATGGGGCTAAGGCAGGATATAAAAGGGCTTGTACTCCGTCCCCTTTCTTCTTGTCAACTGTGTACCTCCTACACTCATATCCTCTCCTCTAGATCACAGTCCAGTTGTCGTAGACCGGATTATCCGTCGTTGAAATATCCGCCACTGCTGCCCTATTATATACGCCCCTCCATATAATGCCTGCTACCAGACGCCCATTCGTCCCTGGCCTGTGGCATGGCCGCCCGTTGGAACCTGAGCAGAGTGACGCGACTGATGAGGGCTCCGACGACGTGTATGACTCAGAGTTTGATGAAGAGTTCAGTGAGCTGTACGAGCCACTGGAACGAAATTTCAAAGTAAGTTGTTCTTCTTTGTTGATCTCGCCCGCCACTGGCTCTGGCACCGAAGTTCATTGACTAACTTTTCGTTCACAGGTTGGAGAGAAAGTGTGGATTCGGTTCGACCATACGTGGTACAATGGAATAATAAGACACCTCAAAACGCCCAACGAGACCAAGGTAGGTTCCGGCGTATTGGCTCACTCCTCCCTGTCTATTATCTTTGATTAACCTGCTTTTGTCAACAGGACGGGCGAGTCAGATATTTCGTTTACTTCCGGCGCAAAAACTCGTCTGTCAATATGAGATCCGGCTTTCATCCAATGGAAGGCACACTCAAGCCCGACACTATTCGTATTCGACGGCTACTTTCGCAGAGTGGCGCACGCATAGGGTCGGAGTGGGACGCCCTATGAATCTGTCAATTCAGCCTTGACTGATTGCAGTGGCGCAGAGCAGTAGCATTGACGGCGTCCTATCACGACTTCTCATTTTCTGCCTTGTTATCATTATTGTGCTTTCGCCTTTCCATTTTGCGCATCAACCATCATTCCATACCCACCACGCATCCAATGTACGCCCAGAACCGAGATGTAGTAGTATATCATTCATGACTTTAACACAGCTTTGTATCACATCGCTACATTTACATTTGCGTTTTCCCGACTACTCGTATCCCAAAGTGTTGGAGATGGATATCCAGATTTCATCATGCAATCCCAAGATCAAGCAATCCCAAGATCCTTTCAGAGTCATGTCAGTTTCGTCATTCGAATTGCTACACCAAGAAGCCTGACCTTCTCAATAAGCTTCCTAGCAATAGGATGGAATGCGCTCGCATGAGCCTTGAACGTTTCGACCGCAAGCTCATGGTCGACCTTGCCCGCGCGAACGAACGTCGGCCTGCAGAACTTCATCCTACCTTTCAGCGATCCTCCATCTTCGCCTACGACCCATTTCAGAGCGGTCGGCGCGTACTTCTTTGCCGCCTCGGATTCGGGATCCGACAATGCCACCTCGTAGAATTGGAGCCGAATTTCAGAATTGTGGGTCTCGGAGACCTCGTAGAGCTCGGCGATAGCGTTCACGTGTGAGGACGGCAAAGAAGGGTAAGTGCGAAGAGTTTGTAGGAAAACAACTGCAAGATGAGAATGAGTACGAGTCTAGCTTTCGCCGCAGATAGTAGTCGTAAATAAGGTACCTTTCTGGTTTGATTCGAAGTTCTTGACATCCTCCGGACTGAATATGCTCTTGGGATCGGTGTTGTCTCTGGCCTTGTCCCAGCGCGCGCTGTACGATAAGCTTGTTTGTCAACAGCGTTGATGTTTGATTCAGATATACGTACGCGAGGTTCAGTGCGGCTTCCACTGACGAAGTATCGTATTTGACTTCTTCAGGCAACTTCAAGCCCTCTCCGTAAAGCCATTCCTAGAGCGTATTCAGCACCCGTCGGACAAATATGATAAAATTCTTGTTCTTACATCGAACTTGATAGTGTTGAGGACTTCAACCTTACTCGGGTTGAGCTTCTGGTAGAAAGAGAAAAGATGATCTTTCCACTGTTCCGTCGTGATACTCTTGCCGGTGAACGTATTGACGTAGTCATAGATATAAGGAAGGAACACATCCTGTCCGCCCAGCTTCTGTTCTATGGAAGCCATTAAGTACGACTGTTAAGGATCCGCGCATCCAGCCTGGTTACTCACCCAAATGCAAGAGGAAGTTTGCCCCCTTCTCATAAGGAACACTGCTGTAGGCGTCATCTGGGTCTTCACCAGTCTCGAAATCAATGACCAGGCGCTGATATTTGGAACGGCTTTGGTAAGTTTGCAGGGCATCTTCCAAGTCCTTGTATCCAATCACGTAGGAGAATCCACGTTGAGCGGGCGAGTGCAGCTTTCCTTGCAAGAGGCGCTCCATGTATGTGGTGAAACCCTCGTTGAGCCAGAAGTGGGAAGCGTTCGCGTGCCTGAGTGTTCCAGTGAGTGAAGGTAAGGGTATGCAGAGGGTAATACTTACGTTACTCCGTTGCCGAACCATGAATGGGTGAGTTCGTGGACTACGACATCGACCTATGTGTAATCGGCAGTCGTATGAGCACGGCCGCATTGAGGGGAAAAGGGGACGAAGAACGCACCAACGATCGGTCTCCAGTAAGAAGAGCTAAAAATAGAGCAGATGTATGTTAGGTGATGTGTCGTCGTAGCTCGCGGATTACTTACTTGGCGTAAGGAATGTAAGGCACGCATTTTCCTAAGATTACAACGTATCGTTAGTTAAAACCAAGTGGTTATATGAATTCACATACCATGCCACCATAGGGGAAGGAAGGCGGAAGCACAAGCAAATCGTAAACACCAAATCGATACGGAGGAACAACAGTCTCTTCCAGTGCAAGGAATCTTCAAGTGAAGAGAACAAAATGGTGACAGTCAGCACAAAGATATTGATGTTTCTATTGTCCGATCTGATAAAGAACGCACCTGCCAGTATCCTCACTAAACTCCCAGTACGCAGAGTCAATGAGCTCAGGTTCAGCCCATATACCGCTCTTCCAATTCTTGCCCTCGACGGGAGGGAAAGGCTTGTAGACCACGTCACCAGCAGCGATAGCGATCAGGTATGAGGGGATTGGAACAGGCTATTTGTCGTATTATATTAGTACAGGTCAAACGAGAACAGCTCTTGGGATGAAGGCACCTGCTGATAAGTATAGGCAACAACGTCCTTGCCGATCACCTTTCCGCCATGTGCGGGTCCATCTGCAGGCGGTGACTGGCGGATGGCAGACATCAACACTGGGAGTGTGGAGTAGATGGTCGCGCTGTAGGTCTGAAAACGGATTTGTTAGCAATGCAGTGCCACGAGTGCATAAGTATATGGTAAATACGTACAGTCTTGACTGAAGGCGTGTCTTGCACAGGGGCCAGCGTGCGCATATAGATAGGCTGGCATTGGCTGAATAGATACGGGTGTCTCTTTCCCTGTGTTTGTCTTTACAAGGTCGCCAAACAATCCACGAGAGCTTAAGTCAGCTTCGCTCCTTCATCAAGCATTTGTCGATGACTGGACTGACTCTTTTTCAAGCCACTGCAAAGCAGTGCATCCCTCCGTCGTTTTGTAGAAGACTTTGACTTTAATCTGAGAGCCTTTTGTCGGTCGCGTGGGGATACCGCTGAGAGGGATGTGCAGGGCAGAGCCCATGACGGGATGGCTCTGCGTCAGTATGACCTGCGATAACATGAAACAGAAATCATTAGACAAGCAGGGAGAGAACAATGCATGTTATGTTTACCGAGGCTGCTACACCTTCGACTTCAGCACCTTGCACATCCAAGGCAGACGTATCGAAGCTATAAACACTTTCAGTCTGCGAACCTAACAACCATGGTAAGCAAACCTGGTACTTACACGGCCTCCTTGACGTTGTCATCTTTCACGAGCAACATATGCGTGGCCTCTCCGCTGATGATCTTCTTCGCATAGTCGATTGTCCACTTGAAATCGATATGCACAGATTCGAGCTGTAGATGATTTGATTGGGAGGTTGGGTCTTGGGTCGAGGTCATCGTGGTTGACTAGGAAAACCGTAACAAGTCAGAGAAGTATTGATTCGAGGACATTATTGGGAGAGCGATGGACCCACAGTTTTGAAGACGACACACTACTTCAATACGACGATTAAGCCAAGAGGTGATGCCTACATAGTACAGTAAGATCAGCAACGTCACTTCGCCCACGCATAACTTCCTGAACGCAACACCAGCGCAATCTGGATACCTATGCGTAATTCACACACCTGGATTGTGTTTTTACTTGCAGTGCTCAGAATAAGTGATGCACGTTCAGAAACAACTCGCACTGCAGCTGGCAGCGATAGCCTCGAGGCATACGTGCGAAAAATAGAGTTTGGCAGGTGGTGCATATGGTACACACTAAAGATCTAGACGCCCAGCAGATACTGACAGCGTAGGATGGGATCGTCAAGTATGATGTGTGTGTATATACTTACAATATGTATGCAATGACAAGTGTGTATGAGGGTATATACAATGCTATGCCAAACTCCTCTCCAGCTCCTTCCCTCCAACACCATGATCTAAAAATAGTAACCAAACTCCCCGTCTCATCCACCCCCTGCATCCCCTGCACAGCCCTCGTATTCGGGCCTCCCCTCCCAAACGTAAAGCCGACCCACACGCCCCTCTTCGCGTTCGACGGCTCCTCCACCTCCTTGACACCCGCCACGGCCTTCTGCTTCTCGATGACCTCCTGGTACTTGGCCATATCCTCTTCGTTGGTGAAGTCGTCGTAGTACATCGTGTCTTCTTCCGATTCGAGTTGGGGGACGAAGGGCGCTGGGATGGAGCGGAGGTGGTCCCAGGAGGGGGATTGGGAGGAGAGGGGGCGGAAGAAGGGGTGGCGTTGGATTTGGGGGAGGGTTGTGTAGCGGATGCTTGCGTGGGCGATTAGGCTGTTGTATTGTGAGTGAGCGATGGATCAAGACATGTCTATGAGTGGAAGGAAACAACAAAGCGTACCGAGTAATAGCATCCCAAGCAACATCACTCAAATTAAAAATCTGATCCTCCTCCTTCTCATAATGCGGCCTCTGCAGCACACTCGTCCACTTCTTCAAATTCGTCCACGTCTCCTCCGGCGTCTCGCCCGTAAACGGCGGGAACCCCGCCAGAAACTCAAACAAGATGCACCCGAGGGACCAGTAGTCGACAGAGTAGGTGTAGGCCTTGGCGCGCAGGACTTCGGGGGCCATGTAGTCGGGGGAGCCGACGATGGAGTCTGCGTAGCGCGGGTCGGCGCGTAGGAGCTTTTGGAAGCCGGAGCGACGTTCGAGGGTTGAGCGGATTGTGGGGGTGTTGTCTTTTGCACGGTCTAGCTGTGGTGCGAGTATGAGTATGAGTGTGGAACTTATAGATAGAACATGGATGTGATAGATTTACCTTGATTTTGAGAGACTCGATGCGTGTGGGGTTGAGCGCGCCGGTTGCAAGTCCGAAGTCAGTAAGCTTGACGTGGCCGGTACCATCCACCAGGAAGTTCTATATCCGATGTATGACGTGAGTATTCGTTCGTGCGATCTTCATGAAAATGAAACCGAAACGTACCTCCGGTTTGAGATCCCGATGAATATACCCAAGCTTATGTAGCTCATTCACAGCCATGAACATCTCCGCAATATAGAACCTTGCGTACTCCTCCTTGAGGACACCACTGTTGTTCATTAACGTGCGGAAATCGCCACCGGGGACGTATTCCATAGCGAGGTAGACGTAGGTGGTGTCTTGGAATGCGTAGAGGAGGCGGACGAGCCAGGGAGTTCGCGTTGCTGTGAGGATGTCTCGTTCTACTAGTACGTGTCGGATCTACATTCAAATCAGTGGACGAGTGAGTCAGTGGGGGATCATAATGCAGTAGGTTGACGTAAAATGACATACCTCGTCCATCTTATGCAGCGTACTCTTCCGCATCTTCTTCAAAGCACATACCTCCCCAGACTCGCGTTTCCTCGCCAGGAACACCTCACCATACCCACCCTGTCCAACCTGAGCGATAATGTGGAACTGATCAAGTCGTAGCTTGGCTCTACGTTTACGTAGCAGCACACGCTCCCGGCCACAGTACGACTTCCATTCTTTCATGTATTCGGAGTGTGTGAGGCCACGATCGGCGGTATCCTGCGTGAAGGCTGCGCGTCGCTCTTTACGAGCTGAGAGATAGCCGAGCATCTGGAAGTAGTAGTCGAGAAAATCTATGGGCACCAATTCAGTATATATTCAGATAAACTCAGTCCACGTCTCTCTGCAAACTCACATAGCTGGGCCACAGTAGCCTTACGCTTGACCTCTGGGCTGTCCGCGATCTCCCTCTCGAAAGGGTTCAACCCTCCCTTCCTAAACGTCGAACCAGCGGTGTCCATCCTGACGTCTCCGTACAGCGAGCTCTTGGAGGTGGCCATATGTATATCCTTGAGCCCGTGCAAAGTCCCTTTGGCAGTGTTCATGTGCACGTCATTGTACGCAGCACCATTGTAGTTCTCCTTTGTTAGGCGCGAGGCCATGTTGAATTGTTGATACAGCTGATGTGTTGGTCGTTAGAGGCGTAAAGGTCGTAGACAATGGCAGAAATACAGAGAAATTAGGAGAAATATTGAGAGCGGACTCCTCGAGGAGGTGAACGTTGGAACGAGCGTGACAGACACAACGAGGCAATCGCCCGCCAACTTGAACCAGGTCACGGTCACGTGTGACTTGCCTCGCGTTGCATGTTCGCGCGCTTTCCTTTTCGAGTCTTGTTTCTCCCTCTCCGCTTTCCCACGCTTCTCAACCGCGATGGCTCACGTTCTGCGCGTACCAAAGTTCGACCTCTCTGCCCTCCTCTCCCAACAAAACCCCCAGATAGACCTGAACATCGAATACTATGAAGCCTCAACTCGTAACTTCCTCGAGGCTGTTGCAAACTACACGCATAAGGCACAGACGGAGATGACACAGCGGAAGAACGCGCATTTGCATGAGAAGAAGAGGTTGTTGGAGAAGATTCAGAGCCATGAGCAGGAGACGAATGCGTGTAAGGTGAAGGAGCTTGAGCTTATTGCAGGTGCGTCTATACCCTCCATGCGTGTATATGTGTGTGTGGAGATTAACATTGCATCATAAGAGCTTGATAGAGAACGAGAGGAGAGGAAGAAGGCAGAGCTTTCTGTCGTACAACTCGAACGACAACTAGGAACGATAAGGGAACAGTGCAGCCAGTTGGACGCTGAGATTGAGCAGAAGCGTGCTGTAGTCATGGACCTCAGACGAGGTGAGTTCCAATGTCCGGCAATTCTCCCATGACTTCGGTTTACTCAGAATGCATACGCGCAGAACGCAACCGCGAACGATCAATACTCGAAACATACGCCTCCCGAGCGACACCAGAGCTCCTCGAAACGGAACGTCGACTACAATGTTACGTCGAAGGTATCGAACGGGACAAGATACTCCTTCGGTTTACGCACATCGACAAGACGGATGTGGACCGTGAGTTTAGCGTAGTGATCGACGTCGCAAGCAGCGTCTACAAAGGTAAGTAGCCTCTGCGGCTCATGCTTGAACGTTGTCTGATGCGTTGTAGTGCCTACTACGTCGCCTGCGCTCCCGACGCTCCCCATACTGCTTGACGAGTTGAACGAGACGAGGGATGTGTATACTTTTATCAAGCAAGTTCGGCAGGCGTTTGAACATCTCGTCACACACGGTCGATGAGCGTCTCGTAACCCATGACCGTTGACCGTGGTGCTTTTCGTGTACTGTGTGATTGTAAGTCATCTCTACGATACATGCAGCTGTTCATCGGCACTGAATCTCCAACAGGCTTACCTATACCCTCTAATGTGTACAACACTAAGTTATGATTATTATCTGAAAGTCTTGCTAGCAATGGTCTACGCCTCCATGCCCCGTGAACGTCCATACCACGCGTTGTGTGCGTATCACGGGAACGCGTCGTGCACCGCGGGCCCGTCAACGTGATCAAGGGCGTTCTTGAAGAGGTACCTGCGAAGGAGGCCGACTGGATGGAATAGGCGACATGCGGAGCAGACTGCTCTGACTTCTGACTGTTATACATGCACTGACTACTCGATAAGCTTCGTGGGCGAACGACAGTTTGGTGGCCGTTATTGTCTGCATTGACACGGACTCTTTAAACGCGTTCCCAGTCGTTCCATACTTGAAGTGGTTCTATTTTTCATGCCTATCTGTCAGCGTCGTCCGTCGCTTACAGTTGTTCTACCTCTTATAAGTATCTCTCCCAGAAATCGTCCAACAGAACTGTATACGACATCGCGTAAAGCAGGACACGCTCAGACGGCGCGGAGGTGGTCTAGATCTGGTGATGCACGTATGTCATTGAATTCGCACGGAAGCAATATAAGGTGTACCTCAAGCTGCCTAGCGCTCTCTCCTCACTCATCTCCTTCACGGACGAGCATCACCCTCGAATGATACCAGCTCTACTCTATTCCCCTCATACTCCGAGACTGCTCTTGACCCTAGCATCGCTCGTATCACACCATGTTCCCAGCATCTCCAGCGCGCCAACTCTCAATGGCACAGTGCTCCATGAACACATCAAGAGATCAAGAGGCTCGTCGACGAAGCACGACGCGGCCTTCATCGTATTCGCGTGTCTTATCCCGTTTCTTGTGCTCCTATCGGGTGTGTTTGCCGGTCTGACATTAGGCTATATGAGTCTCGACGAGACTCAGTTGAATGTCTTGAGTATCAGTGGTACACCGTGAGTTCTGTAGCCTTATCTCTCTATTCAATATGAACTGGACAATGACGCATACACTATGATAGTGAGCAGAAGATGTACGCAAACAAGATCAAGCCAATCCGCAAGGATGGACACCGTCTGCTCGTCACGCTGCTCCTTGCGAACATGATTGTGAACGAAACGCTGCCTGTGATATCGGACCCCGTTCTCGGAGGCGGGGCCCAGAGCGTCGTCGTCAGTACGGTCCTCATCGTAATGTGCGTTCCATATCGTTCAATTTGGCTGCGGCAGTTATGGCATCACTTGCGAACGTCGTCCGCCGCTTGCCGCATGAGGCAAGATACGCGTCGTGCGACGCGCTAATTTATAATTTGGACGCGACTTACGTGATGCACGTGCGCACCCAGAGGCCGGAGCTTGGTTTGAACTCGAGACTCGTTGTCGTACTCGGGGTTCTGTGATACAGCTTACGAGCTACGCCAGCAATAAGACTTGAAGCGATAATAACCTACCTATTATATCCCGCACAGTTCACGCACTCCGCGACTGCTGTCATTTCTTGCTTGTATCGCTGACTTCTCATGCTGACAGTTTCGCGGAGATCATTCCACAATCGCTGTGTACCCGGTATGGCCTATACTTTGGTGCCAAGATGGCCGGTCCAGTGAAATTGCTCTTGTGGACCTTGGTGAGTCGTGAATCTCTCCAAACGAAGTAAGCTAATTATCATTGCTACTAGGGCCTTGTTGCATGGCCCGTTGCGAAGCTGCTAGAGTTTGTACTCGGGCCGCACCATGGCATCATATACAGACGAACAGAACTGAAAGAGCTCATTGCCATGCACTCCAGTGCAGGCGAACACGGAGGAGATTTGAAGAAGGACACTGTGACCATCATTGGTGGTGCCCTTGATCTCCAGGAGAAGGTTGTGAAGCAAGCGATGACACCGATCGAAGATGTGTTCATGCTCTCGTTGGATGCCAAGCTGGACTATGAGACCCTTCGTAAGATCTGCTTGACTGGTCATTCGAGGGTGCCTGTGTATGAAGAGGTGGAAGTGCCGTCGTCGGCGCTCCTGGCACAAGTATGTTTACAATCCACGACGATATTCTCTCCTGAGCATTGCATCGTTGCAGGGTGCCGAACTGGATTCTACAGCTCAAGCCAACGGCCCAATCAACCGGGACGGGCAAGGTCCGTCTGCGTCTCCACTATCTGCTACGCAGGCTCGCATGGTCAAGGTGAAGAAGATCGTCGGCATTCTTCTCGTCAAACAGGTAAGCTCAAATTACCGTTCCTCGTACGAGCAATGATCTTATATTACTTTAGTGCGTGCTTCTAGACCCCAAAGGTGACTTCATTCTGCGTTCTCTGCGCTTGTGGAAACTGATACTACCAATAGATGCGACACCCGTACGCAAGATCCCACTAAACAAGGTGCCCTTTGTCCCAAACAACGAGCCATTACTGGGCATCCTCGACAGGTTCCAAGAGGGTCGCTCACACATCGCAATCGTCTCCCGTTTCAGCGTCGAGCGCGCCGTCAGCGTAAAAGCCGCAGTAAAGAGCGGTCTCACGCAGCGCATCAGAAACCACGTCGGGATGGGCGACAGCGACTCCAGCTCTGCTTCAAGCAGTGACTCTGAGTCTGACACAGAGTCGGGCAAACGTAGTCCGGTTTTTAGGCGCAAGCGGTTCTCTAGGAAAGCTACGAAGGAATCTGGTACGAGTTCTATTGGAGAGACGGTTCGGGAGGACGGAGAGCATAGTGGGGATACGAGCCCATTCGAGTCGAAGCGGCATACACGATTTAGTATCCCGCGTCGAGGACAGAAGAAGAGCAAAAGACGTGCGGATATTGAGATGGGGATGCTGGCGTCTGAGGTGGCAGAGCGACAGGAGAGCAAAGATTCGAGGCTACGTGCATCTAGCCTCACGCTGCCAAAGGCATCGTTTGGGCATTGGGAGCAGAGTATGCCGGCGGATGCTGTCCTTACGAAGCAAGGCGCAGAGGAGGTTAGTAGAATTAATACTGCTTGAAGCGATTGTGCTGACGTCTTATCTGGTTTAGTTTCTACAATCTGTGGACCCGGCTATCATGCCACTTGGCATCATCACACTTGAAGATGTGTTGGAAGGTACGCGTCGCACTTTGCCTCGATACATTTTCTGCCCCCTGATACGTCCATACGTAGAACTTATAGGAGAGGAAATCTACGACGAATTCGATCCACAAGGCCACCCCGACCTGAAGTCGTTCGCCCAGAACGAAAGCAAACCACCTCATCCGATTCTCGAGCGCAAAGGCTCCGCACCAGAGCTTGTTGGCGGCATAACTCGAACTGCCTCAACCAAGGAATCACCACGGCGGTTCTCCGCCAACGCACCAAACAAAGCCGCCTTGAGCGCCCTGAAACTGAACTTCAAAGGACTAGGCTTCACGCGTTCTAGGAGTGCACCACCGTCGCCTACAGAGGAGAAACCCGGGGTGTTCTTGGGGAAGGAGTCAAAGGACGAGAACGTTTCCGTTACGGTTCAAGAGTCTGCAGTCGACGACGAGAAGTATGACTACTTCCCGAGGGAAGTCCACCCGGACCACGAGCAAGCTGAGATGGACTTTACGGACGTAGCACCGGTATACACGTCCCCTGATGAAGCACCGCAGATCATCGCACCCCAGCCGCTCTCTCCAGCCGCCAACGTTGCTACTAGCATACACGCTCCAACCCCCGTAGCCGCCTCTGCCCTACCTTCCAACCACCGTATCGTCAACCCCGCGCTCATCCTTCCATACGCTCGCAACTCGTCGCCTTCTCCCTCTCTCGAGCAGGCTATCTTGGTCGAGCGCAAACGACGTGCTGCAGCTGGAATGTCGAGTGCTGTCGTGCCTAAGGGGACCAGGTTTAAGAGTAGCCCGTTGACTGGGGATCGTGGCGGTGGGGTGGTTGCTGAGCGTGTTAAGCGGACGACGAGTGCTTTGAACGATGAGCAGTCGTATGTGCCTGACGACGGGTACAATGCCGAAATGGAAATGAGGAGCACTGGACGCGATGAATAGCCTGAGGTGTGCCTTCTCGTCTGTACGTTTGGTGTTTAGTGTCTACTGTCGTTTTGTTTGCTCGTAGAACGAATAGTAGTACTGCAAGCTTCCATCCATGTGTACTTCTAGATATGTGGGGACGGCTTCAAATTTTCAAATCTGCCCATACTTCCTCGAGATGATGGGAGGCTGCCGTGCCCAAGTGCCCTTGAAATCGCGGATAACTTGAAATCAAGTAAGTACTCGCCTCTATAAGTGCTACCGGCGGAAGAATTTGGCGTAGGCGTGCAACGACTAACATCACATAATAACGAGGGCCCCTACCATAGTCTCCATCGCTGCCAGTCGCTCAGCCTTCCTAGACTCTGGCCTGAGGGATGGTGCCGAATTACGGCGCTAATAAGAAGTTGAGGCCGTAAGCGCACAATTGCAAGGTTGTACTTGGACTGCTTCATCATTTTCGCTAAAATGCTCGCGTCCTGTCCTACTGAAATTAAACTACAACGCCTTCAGAGAGATTGATGCAGGTTACTCGATCGCTCCAATGAGATGCCAAGTATGGCTAGGCACGGTTCCTGGTAAGTAGGTACTTAATGGATGACGGATGGCGGGGGAGGCTGAGGTAAGTAACAGTCTGTCCAAATTATTCATACGTCGCAGCCGTCCTGTCATGAAGTCTGATTCATGATACATGCATAGGAATGAATCCGAGCCCATCATGATCTTGCAGCGCAATGAAAATGGAGCAACTCCGTCGCCACAAAATCACCGCCGAATGTCAAGTCCAAATTGAATCATACGTATACTCGTTGAGTCTATTGGATGTGAGGCAGCGTTGCAATGTATAGGGATCATGCCGCTGACATGCCTGCTTCCAGTATGTACGGAGGAACGGCGAAAGTGGACCGCGATCTTGACCGCTGTTTTTAAGATATGGAGCCTATGCCCCTCCTTGTCCCCTCTACCTATCCCCTCTCCTCGAGACGTGGATCCGCGGTATGACGCAACACGCAGTGTTTCTCTTCGTTTTGAATGCCCTAGTACCTTTTTCGTTGGCACAAAACTTCACCGTACCTTCATATTGGCGGGTAAGACATTATTGAACCCCAATGCCGCGGAAGTCTCTTGCTGACTGGGTATCCTTGCCTATTCAAGAAACCAACTTCGACCCATAGCCGCCAAGAGCTACTCCAGCTTGTAGATGGTGTACTAAATACTATAATTCACAGCTTGAATGTCACCAATGGACAATTTATCGGTGTGCACCCGTCACCCCAAACCGCTACCGAATCATACACTCAGGGTCTGCATCATAATCCAGGACTTCAGCCACTTCAATCTGCAAGTATGGTTAGCGCCCTATCGATTGGTGACGCACTCAACGGCTCAAGAACCAACGAAGGAGTTGTGAGAGAGAGCTTGAGCTCGGCTTTTACATTAACGCCAAATATAACTAGCATGTGAGCCTTTGATTCAATTTCACTTCACCCACATCTGTGGCGCTGAAATGAATCATGGTCAAACCCCCCAGACTAATGACAATCCTGCGTACGTGATCCATATTGCCAACTGACCGTATTATCGATCTTCCTATTGATTCGACTCGAGCAGTATATGGGGCTTGGCAGCTCTCGATGCTTACAAAGCCTATAACGACACCCAATTTTTCAGCTATGCCGACTCTATGTGGACACAACTGAACGAATATATGGTCACCCTCGACCAGGCTGCACTGGTCTCTGCAACACATCCAATGAGAACGATCAATTTTCCCGGGTCATGTAATCAGATCTCTAACGCTGGAGGAATATTTTACGTACGTATGAATTGAGTAGTTGTGCATCGTACAACGGCAGCCTGAACTGTATTCCGCAGCTTAGTGGGTCCACCAACGACACTACTGTGGATGGACAATCCACTGCGTGAGTCTACCGTGACTCCAATAAGCAGGAACATACTCACGCACATACAAATTTACAGGACATTCATGGCGTAAGGGATCTGTCGAATCAAACGTTGTTACATTTTCACTTACTCCAGAAGAACAGCTTGTCGGCTCATTTATATGAGCAAACCTTACATCCACAATATCTTTCTGCGGCAACGTTGTCAGCAAACTTTGTGCTTGATCAGCTCACTAACGGCAACGTGATTCTAGATTCTATGCTCTTGGAAACCTGTTCAAAATCGACCACTCTTTGGACTTCAAACTCAGCTTACGCCATATACGGTCTGAGTGCGTTGGCCTCTAAGAACATTTCGTACGCGCCACGGTAATACTGTCTACATTTTGAGCGTTGACTATATTCTAACTCCTTCGACATCGTCTCTGGACAGCCTTTCTCAATTGGTATCAACCGTTGTCCCTAACCTACAGTGGACTAACTCGTCAGACGGAGTTAATATCGAAGGTATGGTCCGATAATCGAGTGGTGTAACTGACACTGAACGGTTTGTTTTAGGACCTCCAGATGCGGAGCGGGCTAAATTGAATGGTCCTCATGTGGCACTAAAGGGTACGCTAGGAGGAAAGGTACAAACGGTTACAGAATGCTCACCATGTGTACAGGCATATTTATTCGAAGTCTATATCAGGCGTACACCAGAATTGAGAGTGACTCCCCTGAAGCAACGCTGCTTCGTAGTTATATTAACGTTCAGGTATTCTTCCCAGTCACCCATCATGATAACATAAAGCCACACAAGCTGAAATGAGATTGCGGCCAGCTCAACGCACTTGTGGATCTTGCAACTATACCAGGCGCAAATCAGTACTCCCCGCGATGGGAAGGCCCTCCTCCTTCGGGTTTATTGCTTCAAGGACAGTTGGCCGCAGTAGATGTTCTCTACTCCTCATTGGGCCTTGTAAAGTCCCAAAATACCTCAACGAATACTTCTACCGGGTAAGCTGTACCGATGATGAATTCTATCCGTGTCTGTCTTACTCTCTTCTTAGAGCCACTGATACGAGCCCCCTTCCCGGTATCACTGCCACAGGCATTTCTCAGGCCGCCGGCAACGTGCATCGCATATCACCTGGGGCCGTAGGTGGTATTGTAGCAGGTATCACGACACTGCTCTTGATAATTGCGGCCGCATTATTCATTGTGAAGAGGAAACGACTCCAGGGAAATCCTTCGGTCGTTCTGGAAACTACTGCTCGCCCATATACTCCACCCATAGTTGCACGGCGGATGGCACTGTCATGCGGTCACAGCTCAGACCGTCTCATTATTCCTCCGTCCAAACATTCACGAAGCGACCCATCCGGTATGGAAGGAACAGATTCGATTCCAGGGCCCAGCACGTCGGACATCTTTGCGACGGACCCTATGGCTTCACCGTACTTTTCCCAACCTCAGGCTGATAGAGGCGAAGAAGGATATCCAGCGGGAGAGAGGCCATATGTTATGAACTTGGTGGCCTCACCTGCACTGATTGACCATCTAAACCGCTTCATTCCTCCCGAATCACCAATTGAATATGCCCAAGATGAACCACCTCGTTATGTAAGATGAAGGGAAGATATAGCGAGGGGAAGCTATCGGAGACAAAGTATCGCAGCGGCTTGGTACGAGCAAAAGACTGTCTTGATGGCCTACGTTAGTCACTGCAGTGCATGGATTCCTTTCTTTTGTTCTACGTAGTACCAGGCTTGGGCTCTATAGTCTTCTTTGTCCAGGATTATTCTGTGCTCTCTGCTGTGCTCATCTTACTTCTCCCACTGTGTGAATTGTAGATGTTCCTGAGATCCTGACACAAGTGCCACCCAATCTGAGTTGGGTTATGCTTATCACCGCTGCAAGGACCCGTCTGGACGCCTGAAAATGTGCTTCGATAGTACCTTTGCTGCAGGAGACGGCAACATTCTATACGTAGGGTTGTCCGCTGAGCTTACTGTATGCATGAAACGCTCTGAGAAAGTGCCAAAACATCCGGGCAAATATTAAGATCGCTAACTCCAGGACTTTGACAGGTCAACCTTCAACGCTTTCCCCTTCTCTCGGACATTAACTTCTTGTTCTTTTTACTTGCCAGCACAACTGCGACCCTAATTGTACTAGTAAGCGTTCAAGTATATAATGGCATGAATTACTTAACATGAGTTGCTCCGTGCTTTCCCGAAAATTTCATTCGGCTCGCTTCCTTGACACTGCTACAAGCCACTCAACCGCTAATTTCCGCAGTAGCAGCATCAGTTGCCCCGCCCGCAAAGTCGCTCCTACTCAAGTGTGTCCCATTCACCGTGACTACTTTTCACAGCTGCTGCTATTCTATATCATTGCCTAATGTAGCCTGTGGTGTAGCGCGTATGTAAGCGCTTGTTCTCGTCGGCCGCCACCGCCTACTAGCAGACTCGTACGGTACTACAAGTACCTTCGACCTGAACTTCTTGAACAGCTGATAGAGCCAACCGTTACAATCAAATATCGTACGTCGCCTCATACCGACTTGAAGTTGATCCATGCACACAGCTAATTGATCGTCGAGAAAGGCATCAACCACGCTTGCCACTTCCATCCTGACAGTTTGACCCCGGTTGCTCGTAATTTGAAGATAGCATGCATTGATTGATATTGTAAGCTGTACTCATCATCCTGATATTTACGAAGTATGATTTTGATGGAGGTATGCGAACTTGCAGAGTTCCTACTGGCGGTATGGCCTCTGTACGATACTGAATCAAGTATTCAATTTAGGTACGAAATAGATCGGAGCTCATTTCGTAGTATGATGCTTTACATGGCTTGGTGGGCTCGCATATTGTTAGGGGTTTACATAGTATCTCAATTCTCCCACATAAAGGCGCTGCATAGTGTTGATCGTGAATATGGAACCTTCTCATCTCACGGCCGCACGACACATATCATGATTTGGGTCAAAGGCATTCCATTGTCCCGGGGTCAACATCTACCTAGACAATATGTACCTGTATTCCCCGCTTCCCTCACAACTATTCGCACAACTCGCTCGTCATGGCATTCCCCTCGCCGTTGTTGTGCATTGCGCTGGTGCTGGTGAACTATGGTGCGGCACAAAACTTTGGTGTACCTTCGAACTGGAGAGTAAGACAGTCCCTCTCAAGAACTGCTATCAGTGGAGCCTGCTAACTCTCCAAACCGCCTTTTAGAAGCCTACCTCGACTCACACGCGGCAGGAGCTACTCGATCTCATCACCGGTTTGCTCAATACTGTCGAGCGTACCCTTAACGCTACCAGTGGGCAGTTCATCGGTATGTACTTATGACTCCAGATATATCTCCTTGGTCATTGTATGCTCGTCTAGGGCTTATGCCGCTCCAATCCGCCAGCATGGCCAGTGCTCTTTCAATTGGAGATGCGCTCAACGGTTCGAAAACAAACGAAAACCTTGTCAGAAGTAGTCTCAATACAGTGTTTCGATCATTCGAGAATATGACGAATATGTGAGTATATTGTCCGGATTTGTTTATGAAGTTTACGCAGTGTATATTTATGGTGAGAATAGGGAAAACCCACCAACTACTAACGATGATTCTGCGTAAGAGAAGATTCCTTTTTTTGAGCACTGAAGCTTATATTCCAATTTGTACAGCGTATGGGGCTTAGCGGCTCTCGATGCCTATAATACTTACAAGGACTCTGAATTTCTAGGATATGCCATCTCTATGTGGACACAGCTACATAGATACATGATCACACCCAGCCAAGCCGCGGTCGAGCCTGCGACGCACCCTACGAGGACTGTTAACTTTCTCGGGGTATGCAATGGAGTTTCCAACGCTGGAGCCGTATTCTATGTGCGTATAAACTCAATAGCGCATTATGGACATTATCTGAATTGTGTCACAAAGATGAGCGGAACCTCCGGCGACGCTCGTGTAGATGGGCAAACAACTACGTACGCTGACTATGATTCATTCACACCTACTATGTAACGCTTACAGAGCTCTCAGGGCGTTCATGGCGTAAGCTACCTTTCTCGAACATATATCACAGCGCCATCGCTTACTTGAAGTAGCTTGTCGGCACATCTGTACGAGCAAAGTATGAACACGAGTTACTTATCCACAGCAAGTTTATCTGCAGACTTTATCCTCAATCAACTCAGTAATGGAACCGCCATTCTGGACTCGATGAATCTCGGGGACTGCTCGAAGTCTCCCACTCTTTGGACCTCAAGCTCGGCGTACGCTATCTATGGACTAACCTCATTGGCAGAGAGCAATAACTCATATGCACCACGGTACTATCAACTCACTATGTGACAGTTACATTTTCACTGACGAGCACTTTTCTCCGGACAGCCTTTCTCAATTGGTATCATCGGTGATACCTAATCAAATATGGACCAACCCTGAAGACGGCGTGAACATTGAAGGTACGCTTTGACGACTGTCTAATGTAGTCAACCTTAACGATGCTTTGTCAGGGCATACAAGTGCCAAGCACGCTAATTTTAACGGCCCTCATGTGGCACTGAAAGGTACGGAATGGAGAGAGGATGAAACGTATCAAAGCAATGTTCTCATCATGGCAACAGGCATATTTATTCGCTGTTTATACCAGGCTCTCACCAGACTTGAGAGTGATTCACCGGAAACAGAACTGATTCGTAGCTATATCAACGTACAGGTATTCAATTCTTCATACATCATAGATAGCTCGAGATGAACCAGTTCGATGTACAGCTCAACGCCCTTCTGGATCTCGCCACAGTGACAGGCACCGACCAATATTCCCCGCGATGGGAAGGTCCGCCGCCGTCGCAATTATTACCTCAGGGACAATTAGCTGCTATGGATGTCCTATACGCTTCCTTGGGCCTTTTGGGCAACCAAGATACTCCGTCGTCGAATACTTCTACCAGGTAAACAATCTCTACAGTAACATTCCAGCTTTAGTCTCATTCTCTTTCCAGCAGTTCGATCACAGTGTCTCTTCCAGCCGCATCCGCAGCCCCTCAGCCTTCAACTAGTACTAAGCACCACATTTCATCCGGCGCGGTGGGTGGTATCGTAACGGGACTTGGGGTGTTTTTGCTGGCGGTCGCGTTATTTTTCCACGTACGCAAGAGAAGAAGGGCCCGGAACTGGAGTTATGCTTTAGGTGGCTCGAACATAGCTGCGCCCATACCATCATCCGAATTAATGTGGGCAGAACGGTTCACGTATAACCCGAGACAGCCGACACCACCTCCGTCCAGTACTCATGATACGGACTCGTCGGCTCCACTCCCTACCAAGTCAGACATACTCGCAGCGGACCCAAGGATGGCCTCGTATCTCACAAGACCTGGTGAAGGTGACTGGGGCTATACAGCCGGAAGGGAGCCGGACGCCGTGAACTCGATGGTTATATCTGCGCTGGCTGCAATAGACCACTCGAACCAGTTTACTCAGCCCCAACGACTGGCAGAAGAAGAACTGCCGCGTTACGAGAAGTGAAGAGAGGATTTTACGAGCTTAAATTTCGGGAGGGATATGTTTGTAGTCTGAAACCACGGATCGGAAAAGACGAAGTTATTTGCGACGAACCAGGTACATCATGGCTACAGTTAGTGTCGATGTATAGATACAGATGGATATTCTCGTATAAATGATTTGTTTGGAGAGCGGAAGTATGACGTTGTACAGCTTATTGCACCAAGCCAAGATCCTGGAGAAAACGTCAGAATCAGTATACCTTTGACTCAAGACTGTTAGGGCGAAGTTGCTACGATACGTACCTTATCAAGAGTCTTCTGTGCAATTGGATGGAACGCCGACCTATTCCTCTTGTAAATCTCAATCGTTGCGTCCTTATCCACAGCGAACGTCGCTCGCAAAATTTGCCTACAGAACTTCATACGTCCCTTGATGATACCAGTACCGTCCTCGCCCACAACCCACTTGTTAGCTTCCGCTACGAAGTGCTTTGCCGCCTCAGAAGAGGGTTCTCTCAATGCCAGCTCGTAGAAGCGGTAGCGGAGCTCGACGTTAGGTGTAGTAGAGACGTGATAGAGGGTGCCGAGGTGAGAAACGTGGGAGGCGGGGAGTGAAGGGTAGGACTGGAGACGTTCGAGGAAGATAACTAGATCGCGCAAGGTGAGTATCTAGATATTGACGATAAGGTAAAGCTTCAAAAGCTAGACGTACTCTTCTGGTTGGAATTGAAACCATCAACATCAGAGGATTTGAAGTCAAGCTTGGTAAGGTCCGCAGTTGACCGGGAAGCATTCCATCGATCACTGGGAGGATGTCAGTTGTGTTCGAAGATGGATATGAGAGATCACATACGCCAATGCATACGCTGCCTCCGCTAGGCTGGTATCATACTCCAACTTGACTGGAAGTGAGAGTCCCTCTCCATGGAACCAAGCCTGTGGGCGTTATGTGTTACGAGGCAGATACCGTGATCAAGGTTCGTGATGCACTTACATCCCAGTCGATACTATCGAGCAGCTTGATCTTTTCCGGACCACCATGCTTCTCATAATAACCGTATAAATGATCCTTCCATTGCTGAGTAGTGATGCTCTTGCCCATGAACGTGTTCACGTAGTCGTTCACATAAGGCAGGAACACATCCAAACCACCAAGGGTTCGTTCTGGGGGACATGTTAGTAATCCGTACCCGGAGAACAACTCAATGATAGTCAGTACTTACCAATATGCAGAATTAGGTTTGCGCCCTTGTCATACGGGACCCTGGAGTACGCATCGTCCGGGTCTTCACCCTTCTCAAACTCGATTACGAGCCTCTGGTACTTGGTCTGATTTTCGTACAACTTCAACGCATCTTCAAGAGACTTAAGTCCAACTAAGTAGGAGAAGTCGCGTGCGGCAGGAGTGTAAAGTTTGGCAAGCAGAAGACGCTCCATCCAAGTTGTCCAGCCTTCGTTGAGCCAGAAGTGAGTGGCGTGGGCTTGGCTACGGTGATAAACGAACCAGTGAAAATTAGCGACAGTCTCAGTTACAGGAGGGAGGCTACGCACGTAACACCGTTGCCGAACCAGGAGTGGGACAGCTCGTGTGCAACGACATCAACCTAAAGCAAATGGTGAGTTGTCATGCAATATCACGACGCGGCCAATTCCTTACCAATGTCCTATCGCCAGCGAGCAAAGCTAAATATCAAAGCGGGCATCAGTATCTCACTCAGCGAACAAAGTTCAACGACATACTAGGCGTAAGGAAAGATAAGCATGCATTTTCCTACAGGTTCATCAGCGAAAGTTGTGTTGTCGAAAGAATATGCGCTTACCATTCCTCCGAAAGGGAATGACGGCGGCAACACCAGTAAGTCGTACACCTTGAAGCGATATGGCGGAAGAATCTCTTCCACTTTCTCCATGAACCTACAGACCCAGTAAGCATCTACCATTCGTTAGAGATCAAACTGGTGATAGACCTACTTGTTGGTGTCTTCGCTGAACTCCCAATAAGCAGCGTCGATAAGCTCGGGCTCGGCCCATATGCCGGTGGTCCAGTCTTTACCGGGAATTCTCTCAAACCCTCGATAGACGACGTTTCCTGCTGCGACCGCTATGAGGTATGACGGAATTGGCACGGACTGTGTACTCGGCCGTGAGTATGTGTAAACGAGGAAGAAGTGTGGATTTTAAGACAAGCATACCTGCTCGTATGTGTACGTCACGACATCCTTTCCGACGACCTTGCCACCATGTGCAGGACCTTCCGATGGCGGGGAAATGCGCACGGCGGAGAGAAGCACTGGTAGAACGGACTTGACAGTTGCCGAGTAGGTCTGGCGACAGTGATATTAGTACAAAGTTTTAATCTATGATTATTGTACATACAATTTTGACCGCGGATGTGTCTTGTACTGGGAGCAAAGAGCGAGCATAGATAGGCTGGCACTGGCTGAAAAGGTATGGGAACTTCTTCCCCTGCGTCTGCCTATCTCACGTCCATTAGCACGGCAACATGAGGATTTCCGCAAAGGTCATAAACGCACTCTTTATCCAAGAATTGCAGAGCGGTGCCGCCTTCAGTTGTTTGGTACCAGATTGTCGCCTTAAATGTAGATCCGGTGGTAGGCGGGGAAGGAAGAGTAATGCTGAGCGCCGATCCCATTACTGGATGGGATGGACCAAGATTGTACTATCCCGTTTCACTTTCATAAGTGTAATATACAGAGGTCGAAGCTGACTAACCTTTGCCGCACTCCCTTCAACCTCGACCTTCTCGATATCCAGAGCAAATACATCGAGGCTATCCATGTGCAATCATGGTCAGCGTGATCATACATGACAAAATAATAAAGACACTCGATGGTTTATTATCAAGAAAGTACTGAGACGTACATGACTTCCTTTACCCCATTCTCCTTGACTGTAAAAGTATGTGTTGCGCTCCCAACAATCCGCTTCGCTTCGAAATCAACGGTCCAATCTAAATGGACATGGGTCGTAGTAATTTGAGTGTAGTTTGTCTGGGTTATTGGGTCAATATCAACAGCCATGGCGTTGTAAGAGTCTCCAGGAGTTGTTCAAGAAAGAAACACTGGCGACAGAGCTAGAGGCAAGCAGATCAGTGTGGCACACAGGCGAGATCTCGATCGATTGCAGTCATGTGATTTCAATGCAGCCCTCAGCCAAAGAAAGGCGACGGTCAGAGCTTTTCACCGCGACGTCCATGATCATGCCCGTGGCGTTGGCCGCAGAGCAGTAGTAAGTTCGGATGCTTTCACTGGTGAAACAAAAGCTCAGAAGCTGACAGCCCATGATACTGCGCAGATTATTCGCTTCGTGCCTTGAGCTTCATCGTGTCACGACCATGTTCTCTGGGATATAGACGCAGTTCCCTGTCAACTCTTGTGGCAGCAACCTCTGGGAGACAACTGACATCTACGCTGTTGCTGTGATATAACTCAACTCCGCGATTTACGTGTTTCAGATACCTGGTTGCATGCATCTTGTTGCGAAGTACCTAATCTATCTGGATGGTATCCCGAGCAAAAAGATGCCCGACAGACTGTGGTATAGAAGAAACAGAGACGTATCTTCGAAAAATTTCATGGAGAGATGATCATCACGTTACCGTGTGGCCGATAGTGCTGACTGTTCGGAGGACAGTGACGATCACGCAAAATGTCCCGCAGATCGCTCTCGTAAGTTGGGTACTAACGATGTTCAAATACCGAACCAAGGTAACGTTCTCCGCGGCGCTACTTTCTTTCTACAGCTGGTCTGTACCGATATGGACGCCATCGCAGTCGTACGCGAGGATCCGTTTGGCCCCCTTAATCTTCAAAACACCTTTGGTGCTGGACTACTTGGGGCATTTATCTCTGTTGGGTCAGTTTAGTACTCTGACAATCATAATTGTCTCTATTCTCATATTTAGATAGTCTGCTAGGAATCACAACTCTGCAAGCATGGCTCTACTATCGTGGATATCCAGAGGATGGGCCATTTCTCAAAATATTTGTACGGCGTCCCATTCTACAGCACTAGAGAAAACAACTAATGTCGATGTATAGGTTGGTGTTATAGTGTATGCTCTTTGCACATTTCGATGAACTATGCCACCATGCTCAGCCCCACATAGGTCTGTCGAACTCGCACGCTCGTCCTTAATTGTTACAGCGTGTTATCACTACCTCGTATTGGAATGGGGAAATATCGCAGTATTTGGTGAAGACTACTGGTTAGTCCATGCCCGATTTGTGTAACGCATGAATATCTTACGGATAATGTGTCAACCATGAAGGGCCCTCGACGTGAGTTGCTTTTATCATGCAAGGACACCACATCACTTACCAATTCTGCAATTACAGAGTATTCCATTGATGAACGTATGTTATTATAACCATCTAGTGACCAAGGTTGACCATCCTGTCTGCATCACAGCACATTGCAGAAGTCCTTGTGCATTCGTACTTTGCATTGAGGATCTGGATGTGTGAGTGATTCTCCCCGTATAAACATATTCTCGAGAGTACTGATCGAAGACAGTGAGCCGAGCAATGTCGGTGCAGTGCTGGGTCATGACCTCCGTTGTTGTGAGTAGGACACATGGCTTTTTCTTCCTCATTTCCCTAATGACCCTTTGATTTGCAGGTTATTCTGACATGGCTGAGCTTTGGTGAGCGTCGAAACAGTACCAGCACATCCACTCTGCTGACCAATGCTTTGCGCAGCGTTGGGAATCGGTGAGTAGAAACGATATTCTCAAGGTTCTCGAGCTTATACGATGACGTCCATCATACCAAAGTGTCATATGTAATCCTGTGCGTATGCCATACTCTATATTTTCCATCTGTTCGCGGTACTGACGCAGACTCGGCGTTTCCGTAGCTTGGATGCAAGTAGCTGGGTGACTTATGGCCAGGGTTTTCAAAAGGTGGGACTCGAATGGAATGCATGAATTCCAGTCATAATTTGGCAGTCATCTTCATAGATCATTTCTCCGATGGCGTTTTCTGCCTCCATTTCGACGGATATTGCGATCATGGTGTTTCTCATCGTGCTTCTAAATCGAGGGCGCACTGGGGTTGCGCGGTATGTCTCCTTTGTGTGGTGTTTTTTCGATGTCAGGTTATGCTGATACTAAAGGAATACTTCGAAGAACGGAAAGACTCGTCTCTACGTTGATGTTCTATATCGTTCAAGCGGGGATGATCACCGTGTGAGTATCACGTCCCGACGAATCCTGATTAGCACTTATAACGAAGCAACTCTGTGGCGTGCATAACCAGAGCGGCGGACGCAGTCATCATCACTCTGGTAAGGCTCATTATTACATCCTGTCGGCTCTCAATAACCATTTACGATTCATCTGCAGGACCAACTCATCAACCGCGTCGGATTCTCGTATATGAGTCTGTATGCAATAGTCGGGAACTGTGAGTTCACTGTCTGCGATACCTCCTAAATACTCCGGCTAACAGGCCATCCCTAGTGTATGCAAACTCATTCCTAGCGAGGTGAGCATCAAACCTTTATGCTATGTGAACTGAAGCCGTTGAACCTCCTTCATAGTTTGAATGCTAGGGAAAGCCTACGGACTCATTTTACATCGAACTCTAGCTCCCTTGGTATTGTGGTCACACCGATGCAATACGCACAACCCAACATTGTCCCGGTGAGGATTGGCCTCTTTGAACCGCTGCCAACGTTCAGCTTACGTATAATTTCTCTTAGTTGACGGCAGTCAGATCCAAAGACGATCAGCAATTGGAGAGCTGTCAGACAGCCGGTGGTGACGCCGTCGAATTCCCGGCGTGCCCGCGATGTCTGCGATGCGTGACTCCGTATTCTACCCATACATCACGGTCATTTTCGATTTATAGCTCAGACAGCAACTCGATGACCACCGGTATCATGGCGTAGAACTTGAAGCTGAGAAGTTCGAATCACTAGCCTACTGCAAGTCTAGTACATCCTTCCTGCTGCCCTTTCGTTCCCATAACATACGCTGGTTCGTGATTAGTTTGTATGGAAAACCCGGGCCTTCTATCATTATTATGATAACTTGAAGTTCTGCAAAAGAAGTGTCCATAGAATGTGGCAAGAAACTGATTGCATCTATGTTCTAAATTCCCTACACAGAATGCCCCTCGGAGTGAATCAGTCACAGCCACCCTCTATCGTACTTGTACAGCTGCCAGTATCAGTACCAATCAGTGGCTCGGGATTGGCACGAGCGCTTCATGTCAATTACTGTAAACGCCTGAGCTCTCCTTGTGCACAACTACCGTGAGGCGCATCAGCCTGAGGCCTTGAAGCTTGAGGCCTGAGGGACAACTCTGCCCATTCTCCCTTTTAATCCAACGCAAGTCTCCAGAGCCTACCGATGTCTGTGCTTTACGGCGAACCAACTGGGCCGTCGAGCTTCGCCCTTGAAGTTCATTGGTTAACAGTGATAAATAGCAGATATCAGCAGTACGCTACTACAGTGCCCTGCGCTCAAAACCGACCGCTTGGCGCCCCATTTCTCGCTTTCGTATCTCACACTTCGCAGTGTCATGGATTACCTGGGAAACATGTAAAACGTACAGAAGACACATAGTAGTGTATATCTATCTCATTACTTTCCCCCTAAAGTACGTTTGAAATTTTGACGAGGCCAAAATTTGGACTCTCGAGTATATCTCGTATTTCCCACGATTTATTGAAGGCGTCTATCGGGCGTCAGTAGGACTTCCCTACGCAGAATGCAAGAACAATCATTTTATAACGTTGATAATCATGATTCCTACGCTTTCGTGCCGTACGGGAAGACATTTGTGAAGTAGTCTCTGCGTATTTAGCTCGTAAACAGCCAGCGCTTGAGTGAAAAGTGGATCCTGAAATTTGGACTAAGCGCCCAAAAACCGAAAAACGCAGATTTACGCTCAGCTTGCCTACTTTCCTTCCAAATCTCAAAGAACGAGGCCGAAACTCGAAATTTCAAGCTTCCCGAGAGAGGTCGGTTCTTAGCGCGGGGCACTGTAGTACACGTTGACAATCACAGCCTCCCAGGGACTACTTACTAGCTATAACTAGCGAAGTTCCTCCAGGGGAAGTTCAAGTTCTGCCTCGTCTTTTACCTTACGGTTAATGGGTGCTGCAAAAATTGGTGAGTACTAGGCTCCATAGTTGCTTCTTAGTCCCTTGCTCTGATCTCTTAAGACAGTACAAATCCTGGACGAAGACACCAAATGGTTGATAGTCCAATGTCTCTACGAAGATCTTCGGAGGATAGAATACTACGACTCAAGTCACAAATCCATACTCCATCGACTTAGCTGTGTATGTCACGACTGGGCAAGACCTTTCAGAACTCTACTCTTCCGCCGAGTGGTTCTCTTCTCAAAACCAGACTTAATAACTTTGACTACATTCACTCAATCTCCTCACAGCCGAATGGCAGACGTCCTCGGCTCTCTCGACTTCATGCCTAACGCTAGTCTATTGGATGTCCCTTGGCTGCATCTAATACCCATCGCCCTCCGCAAGAATGTTCGCAAGCTTCACCTGGATAACCCCTTAGCAACAGCCACATCGCCGACTCTCTCGTCCAT
The DNA here is from genome assembly GCA_001986395.2 of Irpex lacteus. Classification (NCBI taxonomy): domain Eukaryota; kingdom Fungi; phylum Basidiomycota; class Agaricomycetes; order Polyporales; family Irpicaceae; genus Irpex; species Irpex lacteus. Next base: position 495,467 of record MQVO02000007.1, read on the forward strand.
ATTCATCTCACTTCCAAGGGCTCCGCCGACATGCTATGCACCCTTCACTCGATTGGATTTGTACAAGCACAAGTTTGGCCGCTTCCTAGAGTTCCAGCGGCTTGTGAGCGGCTTGCCTAACCTCGAGAGGCTAGGAGTTTACGAAGTCAGTTGGGGCGATGAGCACAGTCCCATACAGACAAGCGATCGGCTACGGCGTCCTCAGCGTCTGAGCTTGGTCTGTATCTCGGACTTAAGCAAGGCGTGGGATCTCCTTCGCTTGACTCCTCTGGATTTTGAGTCCCATGCAAGCCTTGAACGGCCCATGCAGGAGATATTGAAGCGCGTTTATACTCTTGAGGGCAACGTTGCTGGGAGCGTGATGCTTACACACATCGTTAAGCAAGAGGAAAGCGGTTCAAGTTGTACGCGTGAGTGAAGTGTTTTCTCCACTGTTCACTTATCTCAGCAAATGGGTAACTGATTCTAGTCCACTATACTTCCACAGAGCAGGTTAGGATAGCATCCACCTATCCAGGAGACATCGTTCGCTACGTGTTGTCACGTACCTCTGTCTCAGAACCCTTCCTAGTGGACCTGGTTCATCTAACACTACGATTACAGCGTTTACCTCCCTCGGGAAACCGATATGACACCCTTGTACGACACACCCTTCCTTCCCTCGCATCTATCCTCCTAAGCTCTTCTCCTCAAGTTCGAATCAGCATCGTAGGGCACCTCATGTTCAAAAACAGCTTCATTCGCGTAGAAGAAGACATATACCGATCTCTCGGCATACGCTCTCAAGTTCCAGGTACACCAACGCTATTCACACCGACCGTCTGTCGGGATCTCCACGTCGACCTTACCGAACTCGTCATACAGCTCATCGTGCCTTTTACTGAGCTCGCTCACGACCACGTACCCGACTTTAATGACCCGACCCCGGCACTTCAACGGACCGGATTCAACAATGTTTCGAGCTCGATGGAACTGGTGACGTTCGCTCAGGGAAGCCATGAGGCGGTATACGTCTGTGACGCGCTGCGTTCTCCTGGCGTACACTTGACCGATGGTGGAAAGGAGCCAATCAAGGATGAGTTGTGGCCAACTAAATTTCAAATAGAGGTAAGCACGATAGTCTTCTCCAAAGAAAGAAGGCTCCATGTTTTCAACAGTCGGTACTGACGAATAATGATCGTCTATGATGGGGTACAGTGGCCTGGACGCACGAGTCATCGCGCCTTCAAACGAAGCACTGACAACCTCGGAAAGACCATCCCAGGATATTACACGAAGTTGCAATGGGCGAGGGGTACCGCGCGAGCTGTCGAGTCCTTCTACGACGTACGTTCTCATGCACTCTAGCCTTTCTTTACATACCACGCATTCATACGTATCTCCAATGTTCTGCTTGGGCATCTGCTTCTACGTTGTTTTATTGACTTGTCGTCATAGATCGCACTCAAAACTCCAATCACCTCACGCCAGGCCAGGAAGTGGGGCTCAGATACTTACAAATGGGATCTTCGTGAGATTTCACTCGAGCAACTCATGGTCCTTGGGATACGACGGGTCTCGCCGACGCCCAGTAAAGGGGGGCTCGGGCGGATAACTATCGTCGTAGCAGTCCCATGGGACAAACGCTTGTTTGTTGACCGCCACAAGCAATGCATAGGTGGCTCGTCGGGCTAGGTCTATCACATAGTTTGTTCATTTCAATCAGGGTTTGCTGAACGTGCTAATTTCATATGAAGCTGGTACGGGTTCAACCGTATGTCAGGGTGTTGCATTCCCAATAATCCGCTTCGCTTCGAAACCAACGGTCCAATCCAAAAGGACATGGGTCGTAGTAATTTGAGTGTAGTTTGTCTGTGTTATTGGATCAATATCGACATTCATGGCGGCGCAAGACTTTCCAGGAGTTGTTCAAGAAACTGGCAACAAAGCAAGAGGCAAGCGGCAGACTGCAGCAGATCGTGCCAGGCAGGCAGTACTAGTACTGTAGCACGGAAGAACACGAGCGAGATCTCGATCGATTGCAATCATGTGACCGCAACATAGTCCAATGATCAATCCAACTTCAAGTTTTTGTCGCGAAGTCCACATAATTGTACGCGTCACTGCGCAGCTGTGACGATGGCGTTTTCAAAGCAGTAGTAAGTTCAGAAGCTCTCACTACATCAAAAAATCGACCCCGAAAACTAACAACTCATATCGCGTAGATTACTTAAGTATTCGCTTCGTGTGCCACGTAACTCGGTGCACAAGTCGCAAACGTGCAGGAAATTCTTCAAATGATTCGAGCATAGGCTTAGTCTCGACTCAAGGCGAATAAAGCATATGGCTGTCTAAGTAGCAATTGCTGTTTCTATTCCATCAGTTCAGTGCTGCTGCCCGCACGACGCTCGAACATCAACTATCAGGTTACCCGGATAGTTGCTGAATCGGACGGCGTTCCCGGCGCCCCACACGGCCTGCCTAATATCTATCGCTACGAACGATGCCTCAAATATACTTAACGACACTGACGGCAACTGGCAACTGCTGATCCGAATTTCCTTATCCAACGTAAAGCGCCACCGCCGTCTCGTGTGGGTGCCAGCACTCTCAGATTGCCATCGTCACCCACGATCGATATCGTATACCAGTATCATCTATACGCTGAAAATGCAGCGGCTTCGCCAAGCCCTGAGTAATCTCCGCGTTGCATGTAAGCCGCTTTCGTCACTGTAATCTCCTGGCATTAACTTCACTCCTCTGTCCTTCGCAGGTACACTTCCTGCAGAAACTTTGCGGGAGATGCGTGATTGGCTGTACTCCATGTTCGATGTGGAAGTTAGTACCAACTACTATTCCATGGACAAAAAACCACTAGCCAACGTCAGCCTGGTCTGCCGATCTTGGGCTGATCGCTTTCGAGGCCTTCTTTTGCACCGGATTGTCATACGCTCCCGAGACGACCTCTACGCCTTAATCAGTTTCATCCGCTCTCCAGGGAGCCGTCTCCTTGCCGACATTCGCACGCTGCATTTTTGGCCTGTGTCAGGCCTGTGGGATCCATGGCTTCACCTGATCCCAAAAGCCCTTCGGAGCAAAGCAGCATCACTCCGTCAGGACGAGCTTTGCCAAGCTTTGAGTAGTCTACGCGTTGCACGTAAGCTACCTTCGTCACTGTAATTTCCTGGTATTAACCGAACTCTGCAGGTACACTTCCCGCCGAAATCGTCTGGGAGATACTTGACTGGTTGTACTCCATGTTCGATGTGGAAGTCAGCACCAACTATGACTCTATGGACAAGGTTCCGTTGGCAAACATCAGTCGGGTCTGCCGATCCTGTGCTGATCGCTTTCGAGGCCTTCTTTTGCACCGGATTGTCATACGCTCCCGAGACGACCTCCAAGCATTAATCAGTTTCATCTACTCCCCAGATAGCCGGCTCCTCGATGACGTCCGCACGCTGCATTTTCGGCCTATGTCAGGCCTGTGGGATCCATGGCTTCACCTGATCCCAAAAGCCCTTCGGAGCAAAGCAACAACACTCTGTCTGGATGACCCTCTGCGAGGTACCCCTAGGCCATCCTTTTCATCCGTATTTGCCACACTTCCCAGAACGCTGCCTGCTTGTTTCTCGCCGTTTACAGAGCTGGAGCTTTACAATCACACCTTTCGTACTTTCTTGGAGCTCCAAAGACTTACCAGTAGTCTGCCGCATATCCACAAGTTGAGCCTATATAACGTTCGTTGGCAGGATGAGGAACATCTTGTGCAACCACGGCCATGGTTGGCACGTCCTCGAAACCTGAAGTTTCTTTCAACATCAAGTATTCGACAAGGATGGGATCTGCTCAAGCTATCCGCTATGGGTCCTGCGTCCGAAAACCATATTTTCACTCGAGACACGCGCAGTCTTAGTAACGTGCTTGCGGAATCGGACTACCGGTGTCTGGGCATCCTTACAAGACAAGTTGCCGAACACATTTTATCTCTTGATGGTGGAGGAGTTGAAGGGTCGGTTTTACTGTCCAGGACGGCGGTTCAACATCCTGAAAACGAGCGTCAGACTTATATCCGTGAGCAATACACAAGATCGGTGTTGAAAATTAAAAGTCGCTGATTGCTCAGGATTGATACAGGTCGCATTAACATAGCGTCGAACTCATCCCAAGACTTCATTCAATACGCGTTCTCTCAACCAGCCCAAAGTTCGTCTCTATACTCAAAAATAGACGAAATTCACATCTCTTTGCACCTACGGACGTACACGCCTTCGGGTAACCATTATGGCACTTTGATCAGACATGCCCTTCCCAAACTGGCCCCCACTATCATAGGTTTTGGCTGGGAGCCCCGCGTTCGCGTGAGTATCGCAGGGTATCTCTTGCTTAAGACAAGCTTTGAACAGATAGAGGAAGACGTCCGTCGGGCACTGGCCATAAGGCGGTCGCGCTTGACGGTTGACCTCGAGAGCCTTATCATTCAGTTGGTTGTGCCCATCGATCACACAGTGTATCACGACTTGGATGACGATTTATACGACGGCCCCCTTCGTCGTGGCCTAAAATATTGGGTGCCAGATGATAGCGGGAATTTACAGCCAGACACCGACGTCGACTCCTCGGACTCTCTGCCAGTGGGCGATAGCTGCCAGAAGAACGCCTCACCTGTCATGGTGTTTGATCACCACGATCATCGAGCAACATACCTTCACGACATACTTGGAAAGAACGCGTTTCCTACAGAAATGGACACAAGTGCAAGAGACGACGATGGGAGGTATTACAAAGGACCTGGGCAACTTGAATTCGTATACAGGTGAGAAAAATAAACTGCAGCAGTACGTCTCGCTGGCCCATCCTGATTGTAGTAACATTACAGTGGCCTGAATAGCTGTGTAGCACCCCTTCCCGGTCTCTCGTCCTGCTGGGAATATGCTTACCCTGGGATATCTTACGAAGAACAAGTGGACAACGATCATTGCGAATGACTTCAATCAACCTAGTACATATTAGTGCAGTAGGCTGCAGTCAAAACATTTTACGATATACGTAGTTACTTTGACTCGGACTATAGAACAAAGGGCGATACCAGCTGAGAGCTTGATTTTTGTTTTATAGAGCACGCTTGGTATACAGCCTGGTGATGTGGGTAAATATGCGCTGGAATGATATCACGCTGGAACAACAGTCTGATCGAGAGGTGGGACGAGTACGGAACGTAAGATCTACCAATACATATCCCATAGCGAGCAATAAGTGTACATTAAAGTACAATTTGTAACCAACGAAGCGGCCGTCGTTCAAATCAACGAACGACAGCAAGTAAACCTCTTTGCCTATGTATAACACATAAGCATATCTGCGCTCGTCTTCCATCCTGAGAAGTCGAACTGTAGAGCTCCTAGAAGTCATCGCCACCATCCCAACCACCCTTATCCCTCGTCTCCCTCGCCCCAACCTTCGTCTTCCCCCTCGCCTTCCTCCCCCCAAGCTCCTTATACATCTCCCTCATCTCAACCTTACTCGGCCTCGTCAACCCGTCCGTCTCCGCCTTCCACCTCTCCTCCCTAACTTCCCGCGGAGTCTGGTATCCTGACGAAAGCGCAGGGGATAAGGGACGGGAGTAGGAGATGGGAGAGCGTTCGCGCGAGTGGACGGTACGGAGGTAGGTGGTGCGCCAGTTTTCTTTGGATTCGCGCTTGGACCATTTGCCGGGTGGGAGGGTGTCGTCGTGGAAGTTGTCTTTGCGGTAATGTTGGAACCACACTGTACACACGCACAAAACCCCGTCAGTACTCCTATTCCACGCCTCGTAACAATATAGTCATGTGAGACGCACCATAGTTCAAAGTCTGGCTCTTCGACCATCTCCGCGAGACCCTCGCACACTTGGCGAGCTCCCTGATCGATAACTGTCCGAATATCTTCTGCGACACATCCGTGGGCAACACACGGAGCGGATCTCTCGAGGACTTGGTCACTCCTGACAGTGCACTCAAGCCGCGCAGATTACTTCTGCGACTAGGCGAGGTTGCCCTGGAGGATGGGCGAGAGGTTGGTCTGGAGCGGGCTGGGGTGCCTGGGATCGATACCTGCATAGTGGCGACGGAGGTTCGTTCCGTTTCCGAGATGAGATTTTTGTGAGACCGAGAAGATTGAGAGGGGTTTAATGGTCAGTGGATTTCACTTGATCAAAAGACAGTGCAGTACGTACGACATTGACGAGCTCGTCTTCGCTGTCTTCATGGTCGTCTCCACCGTTATTGATGTGCGTCGCCGCCAGTTTCTTATCTAGCGAATCAAGTGTTTGCGTGCGCAGGACGTCCTGTAGTAGACTCATGCTTGCAGAGTCGATGGTGGTGGTAGGGGTAAGAGTTGAGTAATCTGGGGCTTTTTCGAGTGAGGAGTCTGGGGTTTTTATACGGGGCAAGCTCCGGATCCGAATTTGCTGTGAAAGTGAAAGTCAAGCCCTTCCTCCTCTGCCAGGCGGGTGATGTCATCCGGTGCCGCGAGCGCTTGGCGCCTGTGACTAATGCGGCAGAACTCACTCGTCCAGGTTCGGTGCTTCGAGTCAACGCAAGATGGTTAGAAAGACAACAAGAATAAGAGATAAATCTGTTGAACATTATTGGGTCCATGGGATGATATAATTGTGAGTCAGAAATGCGGGGCAAAGCAAAGAGCAGTGGTGAGAGGAGCTTAAGCTTTATATCATCGGCGTCAACACAGTCAAGCGCGTTGGCCGCAGGTCTCTTTCTTACCACTACATACCCCACTTCTCTCTTTACCTCTTAATTCTTTATTCTACTTGACGGCGCTGAGCATAATATGGCACAAAACGCGTCACCGAAATTTACACCGGCACTTACGACGTCGTCTCACGAGACAGCAATGGCAGCTGATGATCCATTCCTCCTCCAAACACCAGCCAAGGAAGATACCTCGAATACTTCCGCTATGAGCTCTTTCTTGTTCCCTAGCAGAAGCTTTGAGATAGAGGTGTGTTTATCTTGCTAATAGTACGAAAAGGATTGTGTTCATGTGCTAGCAGCGGTTTACGAATATCAAGGATGTCGTACCAGAGTGGGAAGACGACGATGTGGACGTGAGTATCTGATAATGCATTCCTTGTGGTCATACTAAAGCTTTATGATAGGAAATCATGGTGCTTTCTCCAAAGTCAAAGATGAGAGCCAGCTTAAGCGTAGTCCACGAGACGCAAGAAAGCCTAGCATCCGTTCGTGCCCACATTTGTCGTCCGACGTATCACTTCACTAAACACCCCCACAGATGCCCACCGTCGCCTCCTTCGAACTCGAACGCTCCTTCCCAAACTCAGGGGACTGCCCTCGCGTCTGCCTCGCACGCCACACCGAAACCAACCGGGTCTACGCCGTCAAGACCTACGCGAAGTCGACGATCTCGTACGACACTCCTACACTTGAATATGCGATGAAGGAGCAGATGATGTTGAGGTTGCTGACGCATATGAATGTGTCGTTTATTGTGAAGCTGAGGTGGAGCTTTCAGGATGAGGAGTCGATGCATATAGTCACGGTGAGTGTGATTTTGGCGTGGTGTTGTCTGTTCTAACGACTGATGGTCAGGATTATTGTCCGAGTGGGGATATGAGAGCATATATTGAATGCAATAGACCTCTCTCTCCGCCTGATGCGCTCATACTCTCTGCAGAACTGGTTCGTCATCAACTTCTATTCTTCAAGTATCTATCTAAGCTTAGACGTATAGGCGGATGCGCTATGCAGCCTTCACAGCAGTGGCATAACTCATCGACGAGTCCGCCCAGAACATATCCTGCTCGATGCTTCTGGACACATTCTATTGACAGGTTTCTCGAACTCATCCTTCTCGTCCCCCAACACACCTACGACAAGTGTCTCTCAGAAGCAAACTCGTCTTCTTCATCAAGTGGATCAGTGGGATGCTCCAGAAGTTTTCCTCGGGTGGCCGCAGGATTGTGCTATTGACATTTGGTCGTTTGGGCTGATTGTGTGGTTCATGTTGACTGGGAAGGTGAGTAGTTTCATGTTCCTGCCTTCTTCTGCCACTCATTTAATCCATGTAGCATCCGCTGCTGTCTGACTACCCCTGCGGAGGTAGTACCTTACATTCGAACATATTATCGAGTATCATCCTCCACTCGCCAGTTAAGCTCGAGGGGTTCGCTGACCAGGTAGAAGTCCGTGATTTGGTTGCATGGGTGAGTCCGTCATCGTCTAGGTCGGCAGATGCTCATTGTATAAATTTACATACAGACTGTGCAGCGGAACGCACGACTTCGCCCGAGTTCTAACGAGGTCAAAGCGCATCCGTACTTTGAGAACATGTGAGTGGTCTACAGCTTAGTGTATCGTGCTTGGGAGATAAACTGTATACAGTGACTGGGTCCGCTTGAGGAAGAAGCAATACACAGGTTTGCCTTTTGCTCAATTATCCTATTGTTAACTGAGTTTATATTTACACAAGTGGGACTCCGTCCAACCGAGATGGCGACAGAAGATAGCATCGTACGCGGAGGAAAACTGGACGATCTGCCCGAGAGCGAAACACTACGAGGCGTGCACATCGCTGGCTTCGACTTTGTCTACGAAAATACACCACAGGAACCAAGTCGGCTGGACCTCTCTGAAGGGGACTTCCTCTCGCAGAACCAGTCCCACCAACTCTCTCAAGACAGCGAACACTCCGAAATAGTATCAGAAGAGCTCTTGTTTCCTCCTGTTCCCAGTAAACGGGCTACCTTCGCCAGTGCTGCTGAAAGTGTCTATGTCACCCCTGCTGAAAGTATCAACTCGGAAGCGAAGTCTACCGCTCGTAGCGATGCGTCGACTGCGCAGTATTCTTGTACATCTCTGGGCGAGCTTAGGGAGTCTCCGAATCCTGGTGACGTCTCTACTACTGGTATTCCCGACAAGGCCATCACCAAGACCCAACAAGAAGACCCTCAACCCTTGAAAACTGCTCCTGCGATCTCAGCAAGACGTGCAAGCGACTCGATATGCCCTCTCCCAACCTCTGACTCCTCTGCTACTCTCACTCGCCAAAACTCTGCACTTGCGGTAATGCCTCCTAGTATCCTACGCCGCGACACAAACGACGCCATGCTCTCTCGTTCGCCCTCTCGGTCCTCTGCTTTCGGTCTCAGTAGCACTAGTCGCCCGCCGTCTGCTCTCAGCCTTGGAGGCGCTCGAGGGCTTCGACTTCGCAAATATGCGAGTCTGAATTTTGACTTGGACACTGTTGTTTCGCTGGATAATGATGATTCTAGCCGACCTAGGTCTTTGAACACGTCTAGACGGGTGTCGTTTGTGGATGAAGGCGCTGGGAACAAGACGGATGGGACTGCTGTCGCGAATGTAGTGGAAGATATTCTGCCTAGTGCCCCGCTCTCTGCGCCGATTGGGTCTGGTCATCCTTGGAGCTTTAGAAACTTCAATAACTTTAGGACGGTGTCGCCATCTTGGCACGTAACTCCCAACGCGAACAGCTCTGCGACTCCTGGTGGAAGCGGTGTGTTGGGAGGTAACAAGCTCAAGAAGAAACAGCGCACGTCAAGTACGCCTGCTCTTCCCTCGATGACTCCGACTCTTCAAGATCAGGTGGACCTACCAGAAGGCCTGAGACAAATCGGATTGGGCATCGGGTACACGCACACCCCCAGCCGTATCATGTCTCCTCGGATCCCTGGTTTCTCTGGTCCTGCTGGAGAAGGCGCACGTGGACCTCAGACCCCAGTTGCAACTTCGACGCCCGGAAGGAGAACTGTGTCTTTGGTCGGGACGACAAGCGCGATTCAGAGGTGTGCGTCGATCTTCTCTGGACTCAGGAATGGCGGGAAACAAGGCGAGAGACGTGGTGGGCCGGGACAGCTGGACGCGCTGGTGGAGAGAGCAAGCGAAGAGAGCGACGCGTTGGAGGCTGTGATGCGGGAGATGTATGGGTCATCTTGGACCGCCGAGGGCGGCAGTCCGTATGGGGGAGGCAGTTCTAGTGGTAATAGCCCGGCAAATGTGAAGCGGCCCGGAAAGGTGTACTCTGTGCCAGGCATGCCAGGCATGACGGAAACTTTGTCTAGGGCCAGGGGAAACGCGACGAGTTCGACGTTGAGGCTTGTTGAGCGGGCTGGGGAAGGAGAGTTGTGAGTGAATGTGATGATCGGATTCGTGCCTGGAATTGGACGGTTATGGTTATTGTGTACCGTATGTTTTGTTCGAACCTTATGTTAGACTGTCTCCGCGATAATTTGTAGTGTAGTAGGTCACCTGGAGAAATATGGCTTAGACGGACCGTGAGTGTCATGAAGGGGTGTGGGTATACAAAGGTTACTTGACAAGTTGTGTAAGGTACAGTACGGAAAAGTAAGTGGGTGGGCTACTTATATGTCGTCGTCGTCATGAAATGTCTTTTCCGAGTCCGATGCCGAAGAAGGCGTTGGGTTTTGAGTTTAAACTGTCCCATGGCAGAGGTCCATGGAACAACGCATTGCTCACTCCGTTCACAGGTGACGGACACCAGTTGAATAGAGTCCCGAGTTCAGGAGAGGATGTGAAATATGGATGAAATCGTATGTGAGGGTTTCGTGAACGGCGCTTGGAAAGGAGAATATCATGGCAGCCGTAGGTATCCTTAGAGTAAGGAATATACCCGTTGTTTTTCTGGTGGGAAGATAAATACAAATTTCAGCGTAAGTCGCAAGAGCTCGAGCCCAAGGGACAGATGCATACCTCGCCCTCCCTGGCTCTCTCTATGTCTTGACCTTCAGCATCGATTCCGATGTACTCGAATCGCTCTCGAGGCCACCGTATTGCAGCCCGATGCAGCTCTTCAAAGCGTCTACGCTTCATCTCGTACCCGACTATCGTTATTTTTGTGGGATAGCGGCCCGTATACTCGTGGAACCGTGCGATGGAGAAAAGAAGATTTTGGAAGGAGTCGAGAGCATCCTCCTCTGTCGTGACGCGTGCGAAGGACGAAGGTATAAGGTTGGTTACGAGGGCAAGGCGGTGGTATGACGATGCTTCGCTGTGTGGGGACTCGGATTTGGTGTTTCCCCTGTTCGGTACCGTATGTCGGTTAGGCACAAGGGCGTGAGTTCAAACTCTGAAAAAGTGCACTCACCCGCTAAATATAAGCAGTGCACTCTCATCCTTCATGACGATATCTATCCTGCCGAGGGCATGACGTTACGCGGCAGTCGTAGCGTGTAAATCAAGGAACTCACCCTCGGGATATGTGCTCGTGATATGCAGTTATACGCGCTGCCTTGTCACCCTGTTGAAATGACTCCATAAGCCACTCATCCTCGACGAAAGTGTCCTCTTGCCTGGACCCTTTCCAAATCGCATGTCCTGGAACGATAACAAGGTGCTCGAGAGAACTGAGTTTGCTGTCTCTTGTTATGGTCGACCAGATGGCATGAGGAGATTGTGTTTGTGACTGGGAGTAAGGTTCTACAGACCACCAGTGATAGATGTTAAGCAAGCATGAGAAAGCGAAGGACACAAGAAGAAGAATGAATCCGAGGTTTGTAATACGTGCGCGCGTGAGTAAGACATCTCGCCACGGTCGCTGGTGTTGATGCCATGAACCAGATTTGCGTGAGTGGAATTGTACAGGTGTCGGAAGCATTAACCACCACCACACAGGGGTTATGCCTCGAGGATATCGATTACCTGTTCGACGCGCCCGACAACGTAGTGGTTGTTGGAGGTTGCTACTTAAAAGAGAGGCGCCGTACAAGCGCTGATAGCTGGCAAGAAGTTGCGCCACAAAGGCGAGCACTTCCCGTTCAGGAAATCTTCGCCTACCGTACGATCCCGCCACCGTGGCATCTCGGCTTGCTTCTTTTCCCAACTTCCATACATCTGTCCAGATTACCGGAAATGTGTTCGACAGCGAGATATTAGCACAACGTAACTGCTTAAAAAAGCTTTTGTTCAAAGATTGGTGCGTATACGGCAGAGTTACGCCAGAGATGTCTCACTTCTGACGTTGCCGTCCAAGTCGCAGAACTCGTTATCATGCATGATGTCAGTATGACCCACCTAGACGCAGATACCTGCCCATGAAGCATATGCTATCGAATACAGGGGCCTGACTACTGATTGTTCCTTGTCTGCGAAATTCTGCCGCCTCTGTCACCCTTTGTCCTCAATCAGGACGAGAGCAGGAACCATGATCTCAGGAAAACCTCCGACCTGCCCTGCCCCACTCAAAATGAAAAAAGGAAGGTCTGTCCCACATACTTAAGCTTATGATTGCCTCTTGCTTAGGAAAGACATACGACAGAATAGGCAACGCTACAGCTAGAATCGATTGTAGTTGGTTTCAGCGACAAGACGCCTCTCAAGACGAATAGCACGCCACTGAAGCATAGGCTTTGTCTGGCCTCGCAGATTCCACGGCAATGAGAAAGTAAGATCCGAGCGTGTGCCGATAGGGTACACACTCCTTTCTCCCTGGCAAGATTGAGAAACAATTCCGTCTGTCCTCTCTTGTGCAGCAATATGCGCCCAGTTATCTCGGTCCTTTGCATTGGCTCGGATTCTGAAGCTATGGTGATCTCGGAGATACATCTTCTCGGAAGCAAGATGTGTACATTCATCGAACGTGAAAGGGAAGTTTATCTTTCCTCACACTGGCAGCTTGTGAGATCAACCACGGTACCTGTGAGCACGGTGGCATATACCAGCGTCATGGCCCGCCTTGCATAAGGTTAGAAGGTGCGTAATGCTGATGTATGCCGAGAAGTCAGCTTTCACCGCCGCTCACGATAAGCCTGTCAGGGTCCAAGATCTTCCACTCAATAGAGGTATGCCATTGCTTGAACAGCTACGCATGGTTGAGACCCTATTCCTGACACAATTCTCTAGAAATATACCCTGTATCGGCTGCGCACCCGTCTCACATCTGTCAGTTCAATTGGTATTGTCTCGTTTGTCCCATTTTTCCCAAAGTGAAGTCGCCGTCTGCGAGCGGCTGAGTTTGAGCCGACTCAACTAAAGCTTTAAATAGTGCGCAGAATCGAATTAGAGATGGTCGAGGACTCTACTCGCATTCCTTCATCACACATTCTTTTCATCCTTTACCTTCACAGCCATGGATTACGATGCATATGACGCCCTTCTACACCATATCTTCAAGCAGGTACGTTTGTGACCTGTGCTCGTGTCACGAAGGTGATATTTATGATCTACCTGCAGACTCAGGGCGATGCCTGGTTCAAACCCTCTGAAGAAAACATACACTCCGGTGTCTGTCTCCGCGTAGAGCCTGGCAAATTTCGCCTCTTTCCGTACGAGAATAGGCACCTCGAACCATTCGAGGCTGCTGTACGGGCTCTAAACCCCGTCGTGGCCGTCAAGCTACGGAGTGCTGCTATACATGCTGCCCTCGCTACTGTGTAAGTATTTCAAGGTGTATGATGGGTTTGTTTTGAATGTTAACTTATATCTGTGATTTTCCCAGCAAAGCCGACGAAGACGCCATCTACCTAGACAGTGACACTCGTATCCAAATCTTGGACAGCATTTACCACCTGCCTCGCGCAGATAGGGAACAGTGCGGTGCATTTATAGTCAGTCCCTGGCTCATTTCGCCGGTATTTTCTTACTGAGATTTATCCCACAGCGAGACGAACGCGTCCTCATTGTATGGGCGTACAACCTCGACAATATTATTGCCGCCTGTCGCGACTTCGAAGATCAGCTTATCGCCCTCGTCTGGAAGCAGCGCTCTGCGTTTGCTTCTATAGCTCCATCTGCTGCTCCTTCTGCTGCTCCTTCTAGCGCGGGTTCTGATGCAAACCTTACCGAGAAACCTTCCGGGGTTGTTGAAGGCGTCCATGATGCCGCCGAGACGGCGAAAAACAAGGAAGGAAAGAAGAGCGCTGAGGCGGCCAAGAAAAAATCTAGGTCTTGCGGCATCTTCGGATACTTCGTCTCTAGCAAAGGCGATGTAGAGAAGGCTGCATCCCAGCGTCCTATGAGGTTGTTCGCACCCATGTATGGTGGCCTCACTATCGCAATGGCGCTTTGTAAGTTTCCATGTCTTGTCTGACCTTTTCCATCTCGTACTGATAACAATTTCATAGTCTTTGTTGGAAGCGGCGTGGCTACTTTGATTACGGAAATTGTCCTCGACGGCAATTACATGCGTCTCTGCTTGCTGATCACCACCCCATTTCTTTTTTGCGTGTCGTTGGTACGTTCCGCTTTATCTTGTGTAGAACGTTCGGCCCACTAACTTTACCCTTGCAGTTCTTTTGCTCTCAGATTATCAGCGATGTTTCCATGATGTGAGTGGCTGATCATTCTATTTGGCTTCTCTCCATTCACACACATGTCAGATTCGGTCCTGTCGCTCAATATCACCAAAACTCGAAATACTACTCAGCCGTTCCGCCTGCTCCCAACAGTCTCGTCGACACCAATCTCCCGCATATCACTGTGGAACTGCCCGTGTACAAGGAAAGCCTGAAGGAAACAATGCAAGTTCCACATTCATTTGTACGAAGGCTGTCAGCCCTGACCGACGTTATCATGTATCTAGCGCTCCTTCGGTATATTCTCTCAAGAAAGCTATGCAAACCTACGCACGGCAGGGCGGCACCTCATCTATCTTCGTTCATGATGACGGTCTGCAACTCGTTTCGGAAGAAGATAGAGCCGAGCGCATCGCCTTCTACGCAGACAACAACATTGGCTGGGTTGCGCGTCCCCCTCACTCTAATGCACCCGACGGCTACAAACGTGCCGGCCGCTTCAAAAAGGCATCTAACATGAACTACGGTCTCGCGCTGTCACTCAAGCTCGAGAAACATCTAGCTTCTCTGGCCGCTAGTGACGACAACGACGAAGATGACGAGATCGAGGATCAGGCGATGAACATGGCTGTCGAGGAAATTTTCGAAGAAAGCGGACGCAGATGGAGACCATGGGCATGCAACGGCAAATCTCTTCGCATCGGCGACATCATTCTCATCGTCGACTCGGACACTATCGTACCGGAGGACTGTTTTCGTGACGCCGCCCGCGAACTCTCTGAATCCCCCGAAGTTGCAATCATCCAACATGAGTCGGACGTCATGCAGGTGGCGTTCCACTACTTCGAGAACGGTATCGCACACTTTACACGACGTATAAACAAGTGCATATCTCTCGGATGCGCGAATGGAGAGGTTGCCCCATTCGTAGGCCACAATGCCTTCCTTAGGTGGTCGGCGTTGCAGGACGCAGCGTTTGTCGACGAGGACGATGGTGTCAAGAAGATATGGTCCGAGTCAAACGTGTCTGAGGACTTTGATATGGCGCTACGATTGCAGTTGAAGGGGTATATAATCCGATGGGCGACATACTCAGAGGGCGGTTTCAAGGAAGGTGTCTCCCTGACATGCGACGATGAATTGAATAGGTGGCAAAAATATTCCTACGGTACGTCACTAGAAGTACGGCTTTTCCATAGCTGCTCACAGCTATAACAGGCTGCAACGAATTGATATTTCACCCACTCGTCCAATGGTGGTACAAGGGTCCCATCACTAAGCAGCTCCGCATTTTCTTGTGGTCAGACGCGCCAGTTCATTACAAGGTCTCGATGATGGCATACATGTTTTCTTACTGTGAGTGCCAGCGATGATTTCTACTATTCGAATAGGTCTCTGATTTTTGGGGATATATTGACAGATGGTCTGGCGGCTGCGGCTATGCTCTCCATCATGAATTATCTTCTCCTTGGGTGGAGTGAGACCGTAGACGGGTTTTATCTGCACAGTTTTGAAGTCTGGCTGGCATGCACTGTCGTTTTTCCCGGAGCTGGCAACATTGGCTTTACTCTCCTAGAATATCGCTTAGGACAACGCAATATCCTGCAATCTCTCATCGAGAACTTGACTTGGGTACCATTTTTGTTAGTCGGAGATGTCTCTCATAAACCTCTTCTCTCGCTTACCTATGTGTTTAGCTTCTTCTTCTTCGGAGGTCTTAGCATTCACCTCTCTCAAGCTCTCCTCGCCCATATGTTCTCATACAATATCACATGGGGTGCGACCAAGAAAGAAGTCGAGCGGTCTAACTTCTGGCTGGAGGTTCCCAAAATTCTCAAACGTTTCTGGGTTGCCTTTGCGATATGTATACTCGTATTTGTCGGTATGGCCATCTTGTCGACAGACATTGTCCCCAGAGGCTGGCAAATTCCTGGCTGGGACTGGGCGGTGATTATGCCCCTGACTGTCACCGCTGGGTGCCATATATTATTCCCTATTGTCCTGAACCCTTGGTTCATGATATTTTCTTACTAGTTACTGGCATACCACTCGCACATCATGGACTAGCGTATATCAGCATGAGGATTTCGCTTACATTAGGGGAAGTTTGATACTAAGAGCTGACTTGAGCGACTTGATTAAGCGCTAACACCATCGACCAGAAAAGGTAACTATGTAAATATTGATTTTATTTCACGGTGCACAGTCACTGGCAGGTTTTCTCCTGAGCTGCTAAAACCTGTTCTGTGCCAGTGGACTGTGATATATCACTCATCTCAATATCCTGCTTATGATGATATATATCATTTCTTTCGAGCCGATTGCCGAGGAGTCGGAGACACTACATACCTGAACCTGATCTGAAGAGGTCTTCCTAGAACCAAATAGGTCGATATTGACCCGGAAATTTCTAGCCGATACCGTACGGTCGCTGGAAACGGCGCTACCGCCGATACTTCGGTCTTGTGATAGCTGAATAGACACAGGCTTATTCGATACCATCTGGTTGCGCATGTGCTCCCTAGAATTGAGCAAAGCGAGTAGGGAGTTCAACATAACTAGGGCCCGGGGGTAGATTAGCAAAAATTATTTACTGAGACGGAGGGGCCGCGGACAATCTCGCTTACACTTGGGTAGCAAAGCAACCAACCCTTCCCAGATATTACTTCGAGGGAGTAGGACTTCCTAGTGCTAGTTTTAATGCATATTTCACATCTTTGGACAACCGTTGCTTACCGTGATAATAACTGCGATAGACGTGGAGCTTATTTTGAACGACATAATGCTATTAGTTTTGTGGATAACCATGGAGCTTGATAAACCGTACCAAGATAAGATGCAGGTGTTGACACTGAAGAAGATCAGCTTGTTGATCACAGAGTTTGTGCTAAATCATTAAAAAGCCATTTATACCGCGTATTAAAGCATAATATGGGTATTGCACATACCTACGGTTTCGACTACGATTCTTGAGCAGGACGGCACAAACGGATATCATTATGGCGACGTCAGATGCGGACTGAACGGAGCACGATAGATATCCTAGCCACTAAGTTCCGTAATAAATAAATGAGATCCAACATAATACTGCTTAGGACGTGTTCAATTAACGGACCTTGAAGCGCTGTTCTAATACTAGGATGCTTGTATGAGTAAATCTGGTCAAAACAGTGACATTAGTCCCATCGTCTTTAGCGTTGTGATTTGAGAACCCACTCAATCGCTGCTAACGCTATGATTGTTGTAACGTAACGTTAGCTGAGCAATTACACTAGATATGCTGAAATTCCCCTTGCCTATGGAGCTCCCTATTGGGATCAAAATCGTAATCGCATGATTAGGGACAAGTCTAGAAGGCAAAGATTGATTACGGACCGAAGGAGAAAATAGCGAGGGGGGCCTATAAAACAGCGGAGATGCGATGAGACTTGTATGAAAACCTATCTGTAGGGAAGTTGGGCTCACAATGAAGAGCCATGGCCATAATGACTTGCTGACTGGGCAATCCAATTGTGTCAAAATGCATGCATATAGGACGCCGAAGCCGAATGACGTGTTGACTGGGTACTCACAGTTCCAAACGCGCCACGTAAAGACCCTGCAATGTCGAAAGACCAGTGATTAGTGTGCTACGTAGCATGTATAACCCAAGGCAGACGTACACAGATATCAACAGATTGCTGACAGCCTACCATGCGGATTACCATTAGCGAAAAAAAATGTCCACGCTTTTCATAGGTAGATTCGCTTACTCCAGCAATAACATGGGCCTGCACAGCGCACAGATTTTGAAGTAGATAATCCATGGATGAGATACAAATGAGATATTTTGTCAGTAACGCTGCGTGTAATTTAGCCGCCGGACGGAACATACACCAGCACTCCTACGGAGTGGAGACTTCTGTCAATTCCTCCGCAGATCAAGATCATGATGTAGAATCTCCTCACCAAACAAAAGTAGCAAATAAAATAGGATTAATCAGCGCCGAAGTCGAGTAGTTGTACACGGAGTGTGTAAACAACACCGTCTCAAGGAGGTCAAGGAGCCTGGATCGAGCTTCTCGTCAGATGATTTTGGAGCAGGTTAAGGCGAGTTTTTTTCCGCACCAGAGACCACAAATCTAGCGGATTGATTTAGCATGTGTTGACAGGAGTTATCTCGTTATAAGAGTACACGTACCGTCCACCTCAGCACGGCACTATCGCGATGAGCAGCATTGAAGTACAGAAAGGTTTGCATGCTCGTTATCCCAAAGATTCTTCGACAGAGTTAAGATGATGAAAAATGAGGTTAAATCGCTGGACTTACGTTCCATTTATAACAGTGACTGTGAAGAAGCAGTTTTAGAGATGTGTGGCGATATTGTATATGTCGTAAACTCACATATAACCGACGCTCCGATAGTAAGGTTGACATTGCCCATCAAGTCGAGGGCGATGGGGAGTAAGGGGGAGGCTGGGGCCATAACGATACAATTCAAGTTTGCAGCGTCTATAGACACAGAGGTCTGTAGTTATAAGAGGAGGGCTAGTAAGCAGATCATGGCTGCAGTACTTACCCCTTAAATGGCACAGCAACAATGATGCTCACAGTACGCAGCTGATAGCAGCCAGTAAGCTCAAACTTGTGAATCTCAGGCGTTCGAACAAAGGGTCCACCCGGCCCAATAGGAGTCGAAGCCGGCTGACACTCCCACCAGCATCGACCTGCGCAGGAAACGCGTAAGTAAGGGGGTCATTGATGAGAGTTCAATGGATAAGATGTGTTCAACCGACGTGGTTCTAAGTTGAATACCTCGTCTATATATCGTCCATCGGACGGTCCATGACGGTGGTACGATGTTGGATTTCCTAATATCATCGACGCACCAGTACAATCTCTCTCAAGGCTGTGTCTTCGATGCGATTTAACTTCCGTCACAACGCTCAGCCTCATTGCAATTGAATTAGTTTCGAAGAGCGATTCGCCTTAAGAACTTGAGTGTTTGAACTCTAGAATGAATAGTCTTGGTTTCCATCTTTCCATCTTCTGTCACGCGAGCTTCCGAAACAAGTCATGCTTGCCGGCAGGGCCCATGTGCGTAGAGCTGCCCTAGCTGCCTAACGCTTCCGTGATATCTGAATGTTCAAGTCGTCAAGTTTAAGGCTCATACGTGCCATCCCATGCTGATCACGTACCTCTCATGTTGAAGGCTTCGTAGGCTGGAGGACAAGCGGGGTTCCGTAGTGATATCTGTCTTCAAAACATTGTAAAGCAAATGCGGAGAATCGGAGGTGACATCCTACGTTTGAAGTGATCTTGGCGTTGATCTACGACATGTTATATGTGAAATTGTTCGTCGCAGTAGAATCCCACTCACCATCACGGCCGGATGGCTTGTGGTTTCATAGATCCAATTTGCTTCGTCTTTAGACTTGCAAGCTCACTCTGAATGAATATTGTTGCCTCGACCCCAATCTGTCACTAGCAGAATCGAACTCATCTTCGCAACCAATGCACGCCGGCCGCGCCTCGTTTAGGTGCCCATATAGAGTAGATGGACTCTTGGGGATACCTATTTCCATTAGGATTAAAATCCTTCAAATGTACAGCAGACTGCCGCTGCCAGAGATTAGTGGTTGATCTACAGCGTACTCAAACGTTACGGCCAGTATTAGGTTTTCAATCGAAAAATCTTTGGAAATTCAGAAGTTAAAATAACGATAATGCGAGAGAGAATGGGCTATAATTCACCTATCGGTTTTGCCTTGTAAATCACCGAATTTACGCTGCAATCCGGGACACGTCACCAAGCCCGATCGCCTGTTCAATAGGCCATTCATGACATAGGAGAAGATTTTTGCTCGAGATGGCATACCTGTTTTTCTGCAACCTTTCGAGAGTCAAATATGTCAAAGTCCAGTCGCATGTATCTGCTGGTGATGGAGCGATCGCCAGATGTAGCGACGCTGGCAGTACCACGTTCTTGTGTCACCCGTGTTAGCGGAATAGACACAAGCCCATCGGACACCATTTGGTTTCGCATACGCTCTCTAGCATTCAGCAATGCGAGCAGAGAACTCAGGAGGACTGTAAAACATGACAATAAGTGAGAAACAGAAACAAAACAGGAGACTTACAGTGTGCTTACATTTTGGGTGTTGGGCGACCATTCCTGACCAGATGTTACTTCTAGGTAACAGCTGCTCCTGCTCGAACGCATGAGGAACAAATCTCACGAGCGAACGCACCAATATCACTGGTCACGACAATAACCGATACAGATATTAAGCTTGAGAAGAAAGGATCGGCATATCAGCCTATGTTGAATGTTCAATAAGTGCACATACCAAACGAAAGTAGAAAATAGAGCAGAGTTGGTAAGCGCCGTAACTGTGCAGTTGTAGACGGTGTGGGTGAATAGTATCGTTTCGAGGAGGTCGAGAAGCCTGAGACAAGATCTCTTTCTATAAATTGACGTTGAATGGTGCCGAATTCTACATACTGGAGAGAAAGAATCTGAAAGGGTTGCGAATGATCGGTCACTGCAAGTTACTAATGGGACGAGGATATAACTCACCGCACATCTCATTACAGTTGAAGTATACTAGAGTATGCATGCTCGTTATGGCAAACATACCGACACAGCGAGGTTAAGGTGGTGGCACACGAAGAGTAAAGGCATACTGGCATGAACTTCCAGTATTCTAATCCTTGTAGGCGTCGTCCCACACTTTGGTACTGCCTTGGTGCTTCTACTTAGCAGACATCCACATGTATATGTCCGCGAAGCTAGTGACCCGCCTGGATAGTTATTGAATGAACCCATGAGAACTATGTCCGATGCACCCTGCAGAAGGTGATAGAAATCAAGCAATCGTAAGCATCAACGACCAGGATCCTTGCGGAAAATCACAATCATGATGATACTCTACCTATGATGTGCGAAGCAAGAAGCGCTCCACCACATCTGCCACTTCCTCCTCCTTGATCCTCTTCAAAAGTGGTGTCGATGGTCCAACAGAGCATATCTCGCCGCCGACCAATGCAATGACTCGGAAGTCGTGCTTCGTCCGCTGCTTGATCCCCTGATTGACGCCCTGAGACTCTAGCGCGCGCGGCGCTGAGATGATATCGGTGAAAGATCTTCAAGTTGGTCTGCAGAAGGGGTACTCAGTGCTTTGTACGCTGCTTTTACCGGTTCTGTTCCTTGGAATACTCATTTCTGATCCTACGTATCAAGCGAGTGGTCCAAACGTTGTGGTAAAATAGTCTTTTTTTTTTTTTTTTTTTTTTTGAACTCCGATTATATACAGTGCGTACTACTTGGTACATGAGCACATGGTGGTGTAGTTAATTTCGTGTGATACTATACTACTCTACTTACCCTTCTCCGTTAACTCAAGCCTTCCTGCGCGATTGTTCTATCTCCTGCCCCCTCGCTTTGCTGGACCTCCGCTGCTCTCCTTCTTTCTCTCTCCAGGTGCACTTCTGCCTCCCTCCTGGTGAGTCCGAATTCCGTCAGCAGGTTGCAGCGTCCTTCTTCATCCATCGGTCCTGCTATGCTGCTGATTTTCTCTGCTGCAGTGATGGCATATTTCTTTCTGAACTCTTCGGTGACTTTCCCGGCGTCGTTCTCGTCGTTTTCGGGGTGATGCTGGGTCCACACTTCGTAGGCTCGTTTCCTCATGGTGGAGTGCAACCTCGCTTTCCAAATCGCGACTGAATCTTCCTCTCCTTTCTCTATATCCGCTAGAGCTCGGTCGACGACCTCTAGCCACTGGAACGTGCCCACCGCCGGGTTCAATTGCAGGAACTTGACCACGTCCTCCAAGTTTGGCGGCGTGTTCCGCCATTCCTGTAATACGTGCTCCCTTCTGCTCATGCCTTCCGGCGTTGGTGACCTGAAGTCTAGTGCGTCTCTCCTCGGTCGTTCTTCCGGCGTGTCCGGTGGTTTGTGCTTTCTGATCCATATGTCGCAATCGAACCATATGTGGTCCCTTGTTTCTAGTTCCGACTTCCCGCACCAGCACGTCTGGTTTCCTTCGAACTTGAACCTCTGTCTGAACGCCCCATGCGGGAAGTGTCCACTGACAAACCTAGTAAGCCTTGCGAACTGTGTTGGGTTGTGTCCTGCCGCTTTGAGGAACCAGTTTTTTCCGGTGTGTTTGCATTTCTCGAAATCTCCATTCTGCTGAATTAACGAGTTCCGTCCTCTGTAGTTCTCGTCGCCCATGATCTTCCGCCATTCCTCGTACTTCCTGGCTGTGATCTGTTGTCGTGCGAATGCGAAGGAGATGTATCCGCACTGTTCTGCGGTTGCTAGTCCGGCTTCCCTGTCTACCGTGCTGTTCAGGTCTACCCCCATGTGACCTGGGCACCACCAGATGTGGATTCGTCTGTTGTGGGATTGTGCTAGCCACTTTCGGGCGGTTGTGCATGCTGCGATCGACACCGATTGTGCTGGGCCTTTGTTTGCTTTGAGGATCGCCTCGAGGGCCGCTTTGTTGTCCGCAAATATGTGTAGATCCGATACTGTGTCTGGGACTTTCGTGGTTGCTTCTTTTATTCCTCGTGCTAGTGCAATCATTTCTGCGTCGTACGGGGTGGCCTTTCCGCATCCTACTCTACCCTGGTGCGTTCTTCCTTCGTGCTTGACGATCCACGCAGCTCCAGCGCTGACCTCCCGGTTCGGTGGGTGGCCCCGCTTTTGCGATCCGTCCGTGAATATTAATGCGTTTTTCTCATCCCTTTCCAGTTGCCATATTAGTGGGTTTATTTTGGTGTGCACCCAGCTTTCTAGCTTCTCCCGTTGGGACTTGGGGGGGGCAGTCTTTCCATCTATGCGGTCCATGTGGTATATGATGCGTTCCTCGAAGGTGTCCGCTAGCTTCTCTCCGGGTCGGCATTCCTCGTGCAGAATGCTGAACGTTTCAGTGGCGAGCTGTCCTAGGTTTGCGATGTGGGTCATGGGGGTGGCGGCGTCCTTTGCTTGGCCGGTGAGCGGGAACGGTGCCTTGGTTATCTGTAATCTTCCTCTCCATGCTGGCGGGAGGTGCGCTCTCGTGGGGTGGTTATCGTGGAGCGTACGCACTCTGAGGCATGCTTTTTCCATGAATTTGTCAATCTGATGTTTGATTGGGAACAGCCCCGCCATCATTTCCAGTGCTCCGATGGGGGTGGTGCGGAATGCTCCTGTTATCCACCGCGCGCCTTGGTTCTGTACTTTCTGAAGGTTGTCCGTGATCCACTTCTTGCCTTTCCATCCCGGATTCCACCAGAGTTGAGCTCCATATGCCAGTACCGGTAGGACGTTCGAGATGTATAGTCTGCGTTTGTCCTTTGGGGAAAGTCCCCTTTGAGAGTTCCCTAGCATTCGCAGTGCCTGGATAGTGCTGGCTGCTTTGTTAGTGTACAGCCGTACATGCTCTCTGAATGTTAATTTCGGGTCAAGGTAGAACCCGAGATACCTCATTGACGTCTTGGGTTCTAGTGTTACCCTTTCCCCGTTGACTTCAACGTTTACCTTCGGTCCCAGGGGCTCATCTTCGCTCCATTTGGCTTCCCTTGCCCTCCGGAAGTGCATGAGTTCAAGTTTGTCCGTTTCTATTCCGAGTCCTATCCTACTAATCTGCTCTACTACGTTCTGTAGGATCTCGCTTGCCCTCAGGCTACTTTGAAGAAGGCCCTGGTGTCTGTCGTGTGGTTTCAGTTTGGCTGCCACGTGGATCAGTCCGTCGTCAACGAAGAATTGAATCGTGGCGTTGTCCTGCAGAGACTGGCCTACTGGCGCTATCTTATGGAGGATGGGGGCCAGGTAGAGTCCCGTCAGTATTGGGGAGAGGGCTGATCCCTGTCCCACGCCGGTGGAGAAGTCTGTTGGTGGCGATCTAAACCCGTTGAACAGGAACTCTGTTCTCCTCCCTCTCAGGTAATCTTCGAAGTACGTGCACAGTTTCCTGTGGAATCCCCCTTTTCTTAGGATTCCTGACAGCATTATGTGGTGCACGGATGGGAAGAATTGGGAGACGTCCATGAGGATTGCGGTAGAGTCCACGCCCTGTTTCCATGCCTGTTGGATGCTGTGTATCAGCTGGATCCCCGCGTCCTGTGTGCCGTGTTGGATCGTCCCTCCGAACTGGGAGGGGTGCATGATGTTGAACTTCTGTGCGTCGAATTGCATTCTGTTTGCGATGACTTTCTCCATTAGTTTGCCTAAGCAGTTGAGCAGGACGATAGGTCGGTATGCCTTCGCCTTCGTGTAGTCCGGTTTCTTCGGTTTGGGGATGACGACCGTTCTCGACTGCTTGAAGACTGTCGGGTGGATGCCGTATTCGATGCATGCGTTATAGTAGGTTGCTATCCTTTCTAGTATGCTGATGTGCTCCTGGGTGTGTTCTGGGTCATCGCAGTCGCACTTTGTCTTGTTTTTTGCGATCTGTTTGATCCAGAACCAGCTAAGGTGGTCTGGCCCCGGGGCGGAGAAGTTGCTCGTTCCCCGCAGTGCGTCGTTTATTTCTCCTTCTGTTATGGGAGGGAACGACCTTTCTTCTAGTTGGGGAATTTCGTTCAGGAAGGAGAGGTCTACAGGCCGAGGGTTGGCTGGCGTGAACTGTTCTTGGAACGTCTGCGCTAGCTTCTCCGGCTCGTCTATCCCATTACCATCCTGATCCACCAGTCCCGTTGTTGCCTCCGGCCTCCTTGGCTTCGTCCATTCAACTAGGTCCCAGATTCTCTTGTGGTGCGTTCTTTGTATGATCTCTTCGAAGAATTGTCTCTTTGCTCTCCTTACGGCTCCCTTAAATCTCCTGTTCGCGTCTTCGATGTCCTTCGTGACTCGGGCGATGTCCCTCGTCAGTCTCGTGATTTCCTCCTGTCTGTCGCGGTGAGACACCAAGCCGCGCTCAGACAAAGGACAAACCTACCAAACCACCTAACCCCAATAGAGGAGCGATAACGTGGCTCGGCCGAGAGCGAGGGGGTGTACGAGAAATGCGAGGGCCTCTGAGTCCCAAGCCTGACCGACGACGCCGCAACACTAGGTATAGATATCCGTCCGACCCTAAGACAAGCTTAAGGGAAGTGCAACACTGAGTGAGCCGAGGCCGAGCAACTGGACGATCAACAGCAGGGCCGAGCAGCAAGAGCTACCCGTATACGTCCTACTAATACTCGTGCAACACCGCTTGCAACGCAGCAAGACCTTGGCCGAACCTCTCGGGCAACTAATCTCGTGGTCCAAGGTAGGCCCGAGCCGAGCAAGAACGCTGTGGAAGAGGGGTAAATGGGTACGGACGCAAAGGGACGATGATAACGCAAAGAACGCAACGCAAACGCAGGATATTCGCAAGTAACGCGGAGGGACGCTGAGGGAAGTCGGACGCAGTGAAGTCAAGCTGAGAGCGCGAAGTTTGAGGGTGAACTGTGCGGGGTAGATTGCTTGTCGCTACTCTACGCATACATGCTCTATTTATATGTGTCCGAGGCCAATGTCCGTATGGGTGAGCTCATAAGTCAAAAGGAACGAGAAAACGACAAAGGTAGTGCTTCGGCCGAGAAAGGAGAATGAGTCAGATGGAGAGCCGAGCAGGTAACGAGGAATATGTCAAGGAAAGGCGGATGAAACATGTTAGGAGAGGGCCGAGACGGCGGCGAGCGAGGGAGGTGACTAAGGAAACGTCCTAAAGGTGCGATAGAGTCGGGCAGGAGGAAAGCAGGGACGAATCGGGTGTGAGATGAAGGAAGGT
Source organism: Irpex lacteus (assembly GCA_001986395.2). Taxonomy (NCBI): domain Eukaryota; kingdom Fungi; phylum Basidiomycota; class Agaricomycetes; order Polyporales; family Irpicaceae; genus Irpex; species Irpex lacteus. The sequence continues at coordinate 521,457 of MQVO02000007.1, forward strand.
GAGAATAATAATGAACACGAAGAGAGGGGATAAAGAAACTCAGCGACGTCGGGGGTGCGAGCCTCAAGGCTACCAGCGCATGGGCGCAGTGCACCCGAGGACTCGTCCGAGGAAACGCAAGGCCGAGGGGACCGAGCAGCCAATACCAAAGGTTGACGAGGGGTGAGTCATGGCCGAGTGAGCGGACAGGACCTTGTGCAGCAGTCGATGCGTCGAGGGACACGGAAGGAAGGCGGGAGGGCGGGGCGTATAGGCGGGATGGATCAGAATGGTAAGGGAGTCGGGCGACCGGGTGCTGAAGGAGACGGCATTGGCCGAGGTTCGATGATGGGGCCGAGGCTTCGATTACTGGCGCTCGGACGTGCCCGAGTCCGCATAGGGCTGCACCCGAGGCTCCTGAGAAGTCGAAAAGAAGCTGTTAGAGTTTTGGGGGAGGTGTGGCGTGTGCCCAGCGTGTCATCCTCCTCCCTACTGAAATCCTAAGTCGTCCCCGACTTGCCAAATGCGGCTCGGCCTTTATGCAGTGACTCGGCCTCGAGGCTGACGCATGTCGGCGCCAATAACTCTTCATCAACCTGTCCCACAACCTGCTGCGCCCCCAACACCACCATGTCGTCCACCACCATACCAACACCCAAGTCGATCGCCCTGCGCAACGTTCGTGGCATTCTCGACCGCCTGAACAACGATGAGGCGACCTCGGTCTTGACCGACGAGTTCGCCAGTGAGTTCCAATGGGCCATGGTAAGTAAAGCGGCCGTGGTAACCTCCACAGAACTAACGTACGTGGACACCATAGGAGACGCTGCTAGAGGACAAGTCCGTCCTCACCGAGAACACTGCGCTCAACAGCCAGGTGATCGAGGCGATGATGTCTCAGGCCGAGCTCTTCGACGACCACCCCAAGGACGCCACCGCGCGGCTTCGCCAGGCGTTTGAGAAGTCTGGTGCCAGTACCGAGTTCGGTCTGCCCGTGCTCGCTCCTCGAAACGACGGTGAGGAAGACGTAGAGTCGCCGAATGAAGAGCGTGAAGAGGAAGGGGACGAGGCCGAAGAGGAGGACGAGGAAGGCGACGAGGAGGCGGGTGAAAAGGGTAAGAGCGATGACGAAGAAGAGGAGGACGAGGATGAAGACCAGGAGGGTGAAGAAGGACCAGTCGACGCCCCGGCCGAGGAGTCTTCTGACGAGTCGGTCGGGGAACAGGAGGCCAACAAGAAGTCGTCGTCGTCCTCGTCGGCCGAGGAGTCCTCTGGCGAGTCTGTCAAGATTACGGGCTCGAAGAAGGGCAAGGAGAGAGCCGAAGACAGTGAGTACGAGGATAGCGACGAGGACGACGAGAAGATCATCAAGAAGGAGCCTGGCACCGAGACTGCCCCTGGCTCGGACGAGATGGATGTCGACGAGGAGCCCGTTGTTCCTGCAAGCCAGCCCGGGCCCGCTGCTACGACCAGGCCTCGCCCTCGGCCAGTCCCTCGCAAGGTCGAACCGGCCAAGCCTGCTCCCGTGGCTGCGACCCCCGAGGTCCAGACGGCCGCTCCTGCCACCGCAGCAGTACCTCGCCGTCGTCGTAAGCTGTACAAGTTCGTCGCCGTGGAACGCAATCTTCGGGTACGTGATGCTGCTCTTAGTGGCCGAGGTTATATGCTGACAAGTTTTTGGCGTAGTGTGGTACATGCGTCGAGCACAAGATCGACGTCTGCCGCGTTCGCCTCGACCACGGCGGCCAAGTCATGAGCTGCGTGACCTGCAGCCGGCGAAAGGTCCACTGCACCTACAAGCAGAACGAGGTCGACGAGAGGAGCAAGGCAGTACTGGCCTGGATGAAAAAGAAGAAGATCGCGCTGGAAGACCTGGCCATCGAGTCAGACCCCGAGAAGAAGAAGCCCGCCTCGAAGAAGGGTGTCAAAGGGGGCCCGAAGACTCCCACGAAGGGAAAACGTGTGGCGAAGGCTGAGCCCGTGGCAAGTGGTGAGGAAGATACGCCCAAAGCTGCGAAGACGTTGGCCAAGCCCACTCGGCCCTCGGTCAAGGCTGCGGGTAAGGCCGCGCTGCCTGCCCCTATTCCTCGTCGGTCCACACGTCAGAGTACCGGTACGTGTTGCAGTGGCTGTGGATTGTTAGCGAGCTGACGGTTGTGTTCAGCGGCAAAGGCGGCCGCCCAGATCGAGGAGAAACCAGCCGCCCCTGTTACCACTCGGTCGAAGGCTCGACCCTCCATGCCTCCACCTCCTCCTCGGTCGCCCTCTCAGGCACCCGCAGACCTCTCTCCCATGGCTCCCGTGCTCGCGCTGCCATCGTATAGTCCTGCGATGGGCACCTATCGTGGTAAGTCCAGCCCACTCGTCGTACCCTGCTCGCGTTGCTGACCGAGCGCAGGCCAGCTGCCGTTCGAGTCCCCGGCCATGTCCGGGCGCACTCTATCCGGTGCCTCGTCGTTCTCCATCGGTACGTCTGCCTCGTCGGGTCTCGAGGACTTCCATCGTATGCGGATCCAGCAGGCCGAGGGTGAACTTCAGCAGGAGCAGCTCGGCCTTCGTGCGGCTGAGCGTCGTGTTAAGGCGGCCGAGGCCCACCTCGCTGCGTGTCGTCTCGAGTACGAAGAATGGCGAAGGGAGCAGCCTGCTATTGCGTCGTCGTCCCAGGACCCATTCCTCGCAGCTGCCACCTCTCGCGGCCTAGCCCTCGACGACCAACCTCCACCTACGAAGCGGCTGCGCGTTGAAGTGCCCAAGTCCGAGGTCGTAGATGCGAGCAAGACGAAGAGCTCGGGAGCGTCGAAGAAGAAGGGAAAGGGAAAAGCGTAGTGTCCGTTAGTTGTCGTTTCGGCCGAGGTCCTCTTGTACTAGTATTCCTGTGTATCCGCTTGTGCGCCTTGTTCTGTCCTCTCGCGTGTTGTACCGTAAGACGTAGACGTCTTCGCTGTGGTAATAAATCGGCTGGCTGATCAGAAATGCAAAGGAGTGTGGGAAAGAGATGTAGAAGCTACGTGTGAAAGGTAGAATGTGATGAGTTTCGATGATTTTATCTATGTCCGAGGGTGTAAACGTGGAATATGGGCGAAAAACGGGAAGATAGAAGGCTCAGGGTTCTGGGCTCTCTGCTTCTCTGGGTAAGGGCCAACGTTACCGTCTCCCTCCTCCCTACTGAAACAAAGAAGCCCTGTCCCCAGGGCAAGAGGTAAAAGGGTTGGCAGCCTCAGAGACGAGCTCATCATAGACCGAAGAGGCAACCGCCTTTAAAGGCGAGTTGCGGGCGAAAAAAAAAATAGGGTGTTGTCCGTGCGTGAGGGGAAGGATAAGAAAACAAAGTGAGAAATGCGGAAAAGATGATAAGGAGTGGAATGGCGCGAGGAAGGGAGAAAGCACCGGTGGATGAGATTAGGGTTGAGGAAGGTCCTCTGCGTCGTCGTCGTGTTCGTTGACAACGTCCTGAGGTTCGTCGAGGTCATCGTCCCCTTGAGAAGTGCTGTCGGCCAGCTCGCGCAGACGTTCAGGAGTAATATCTGCAAAGCCATCCGGTAACGGGATAGAGCGTCGGGCAAAGTAAGGAACCACGCGAAATGCGGCCACAGGTCGGTCCAGGACCGAGCCGTCCAGCTCGCAGAGCACGTAGGCACCTCCGCGGTTGCGAGTGATAACGATGAGTGGGCCGAGGTAGCGAGGGCGCATTTTACGATTGAGAGCCTTCTCGATGGCGGTGTTCCGGATCAGGACCAGGGATCCTCGAGAAAAGTTGAAGTCCTTGATGGTATGAGCGTTGTCCTGTTCGAACCGTCGTGCAGCCTGTTTCCTGGACTCGACGACGTCATCGCGTAGCTTCTGCAGGTCCGACCGACGCTTTTGGAGAGCTAGGGCACGGCGAGAGATGAGGTCGGTCGTGGTGAGGATGGAGTCGGGAGGGGGCTGCAAGTAGGTAGCTTCGATGATGTCGAGAGGGATGATCGGATGGGTACCAGTTACTGCGAAGTACGGTGAGCAGCCCATGCGTTTGCGGACAGTGATACGCTCGGACCAGAAGACCGAGGCTGAGACCGAGGCCCACTTAGATGCGTCACCGTCGGCCGCTTTGAAGAGAGCTTGCCGGACGTCGTAGTGTGCCCGTTCAACTTGTCCGTTGGCCCGAGAGTTGTACCCGCTGATACGAATGTGAGTGATGTGATAGCGCTTAGCGAGGTACTCGATGGCAGCGACAAAGGCTCCTCCGTTGTCAGAGACAATCTCGGACAGACCGCCCCATCGACAAAGAATGTCCTCGAACAGCCAGTCGCCGATGGTCTTGCCAGTCTCCGTCCTCAGTGCACGGAACTCAGGATAATGCGTGAGCGAGCAACGACCTTGGACGATATACTTGAACCCGGCCGACTTGGGTAAGTGCATAGTGTCGACGTATATCTTGGCAAAGAGAGGGGCCGGCTGCGCAACCGTGGGAGGGATGAGGATCTGACGCTTCTGACGAGTTTGACAGATGTGGCAGGTCCGAACGTACCAAGCCACGTCCGCAATGTGGAAGGGCCACCAGAAGCGTTCCGATATCATGACTGTGGTAGCATAGACACCGCGATGCGCTGCTCGGTCATGACACTCCCGTAGGATCCGGATTCGGTCGGAGGGCATGACGACTAACTTGTGGGCACCCGACGGGTCACGCTTCCAGAGCCTCCCGCCGTCGACGAAGAACTGGGTAGCGAAGCGAACGAAGGCGTGTAAAGCTTTCTCGGACAGGCCCGAGGGCGGTACGAAGGTGTCCAGAAAGGCTGGAATCTCGGCCAACTTGTCGTCCGCGTCAGAGGCCTTCTTCGTACGAGGTACCTGCTGGTAGTCGACGTCCAACGGCTCCTCAGCTACGGATTGTGAGAAGGAAGAGGAAAGAGAGGGGACCCGAGGACGGAGCTGCGCCCATATGTGCATAGTGAGGAAGCAGGGACCCAACGGGTTTTCGTCTTCGTCGTCTTCAGGAGGGTCAGGGTCCCCAGGCTGAGGAGGTCGACGAGAGAGACCATCCGGACCGTGTCTCTCACCAGGGACGTGGACTAGGGTGAAGTGGAAGGTAAGGATGGCAGCAATCCAACGGTTGATGGAGGCCGAAGGCGCGAGGTCGGGATTTTGGATCATGCCTTTGATATGCTGCGCGTCCACTTCCACGACCAGATTACGTACCCCGATGATATACAGCTTTAAGGCTTTGAGCGAGCGATAGAGACCGTAGAGTTCGAGCTTCGGCTGAGAGAACCGAGATTCACGGTCGTTGAGTGTGATCGAGCCGAAGCGAGAGTAATAGCGAACTTTCGGGTTGGTAGAGTCGCACTGAGCCAGGAAGTGACCGATCGCCAGGTATGAGGTATCGACAGCGAGAATGACAGGGGCACCGGAAGTGTAGTCGATAGCACGCAGAGCAGGTGAATCAAGGAGAGCCTGCTTGAGGTCGGCTTGCGCTCGGTCCTGATCAGGGCCCCATTCGAAGGCTGCATCCTTTCTGGTAAGCTTGACAAGGTGGTGTGCCCGGTGAGCGAAGTTCTTGATAAAGATGCGCACAACGCCAACAGTACCCAGGAATGCGCGGACCTCGGAGAGGCTCTTGCAGGGTCCCCAGTTCCGTATGGCGCGTACACGATCCTCTTCGGGTATGCGGCCCTCGGGCGTACAGCAGGAGCCTACGACCGAGTACTTGCGGGCAAGCAAAATCGACTTCGGCCCAGAGAACGTGCCACCAACGTACCGAACTCGAGCGACGACCCTGTTAAGATTGTCGAAGTGTTCTCGAACAAATCGTCGAATGCCCGGATTCTCGGGTATCCGTTCCCAGTCGCCATTAGGTAGCCGATACTCGTCCTTCGGTCCTCGGACGGGTACGTCGTCGATGTAGGGGATAGTGACATGAGGAATTTCGGGTTGCAGAATGTAGGTGACGTCGTCGTGAAAGATGGGTACGCTGTTGGTCCAGCCCATAGGTAGAGTTGTAATGCGCATGGCACCGAATGGTGTTTGGAAGGTGGTCATATCGCGAGACGACTCGGCCAATGGCCGGTTGTCATACCCGACGAATAGATCAAGGATCCCTCCACAGGCTCGGCCGCCAAACGTTTCGGCCAAGTGTTCAGGAAGAGGAGGAATACCAGAGTGTTGGATGGTGACCCGGTTGAGCGGTTCGAGGGAGTGCACAATCCGAAGTTTGCCAGTCTTCTTTGCCACTGGAAACCAGCGACTCCGATAGGTAGCATTCGACGGTTCGTACACCCCGGCCTTGATTTTCTCGAGGATGATTCGGCAGCATTCGTCGTAGATGCCCGGTGGGATTGGCATGTTCCGCTCCACCCAGGGCACATGAGGGACGACTGGAAATTCTACAGGTGGAAAGAAGTCAGTACGAAAACTACCACGCTCATCGTCGGTCCAAGCAAAGGCCTGGTTGTGCAAAGAAACAAAGTAATGCAGAAGGCGTCGCTCCTCCGGAAGCCAAAACGCATCGCCGTGACGGCCGTCCAGCTCCGTCATGCGATCTTGCGTGTACCGCCCAGTAGGAACAAAATTGGGAATGTGGGCATAATCGAGAAAGGGCATGGCCGAAAGCGGGTCGCCCGAAATATTGCGTACTATGCGGTACTCTTTGGGCAGCTCCGTTTTCACAGGGCGAACCTTCAGATGCACCGGCTTGTACTTTTTCTTCGCGCCAACGAAAAGATGGCGAAGGGTATCGGGTGTAGCACCGAGGGCATGCCACATAGAAGCAGAAAAAGAGGAGACGAGGTCGAGGAGAGGAAGGGAAGATATGTGGTTTTGAAGGTTATCGTCAGAAAAGGCAGAGAGACAGAAAGAAAGAAACTGAGAGTTGATCGAGGAGAGAGGAATAGAGGGTGATTCAAAGAGAGAAAGCGAAAGGGAGACGGAGTCAATGTCCGAGACAATAGCTAGTGTGGAAGGAGAGATAGAGTCCGTTTGTGAAGCAAGGGTCGGAGAAGAGGAATCGTCGATCGAGGAGAGTGAAAAGGTGTGGTATAACGGATCTCCTCGAGGGGTGCTCGACTCCTCGATCCTCAAAAACCCCGTTCGGGCATCCTGAACCGAGGTCGGCCGCGGGGCAACGTAGGGATGGTGATGCTGCGACCTGTGTTCGGGCAGTGGAGTTCGATAGTCTGGTCCTCGTTCTTGTAGTTGCGGACGACCGACGCGGCCAGAACGTCGAAAGGGCGTCCAAGCAGGATATCGTATGCGGCTTCGCGAATGACGTGGACTTGGAGGTAGAAGATCATCCCTCCAATCGCGAAAGGAACGTTTCGAGCCAGGCCGAGAGAACGGTCAACGCCTCCATTTGCGCTCTGCATGTGCAAGACCACGCTGGGGTCATAGGACAGCCCCAACTCATGACAGACGGCTTCGGAGCAGGCCACGATCTGGCACCCAGGATCAAGGATGCAGTCGACCTCTTCTTGCTCGGCCACGAGAGCTCGGACGGTGCGCAACGAACTCGACTCGCTTGCAACCTTCACCGGCCGAGGTTCTTCGCCTGGGGCTAGTGAGCGAAGGTAGGCCTCGTAAGGGTCGGTGATTCGATAGACTCCTCGTGGTAAGTCCCCCTGCTGCGTGAGCACCTCAGGACTCGGTAGGCGCACCTCGTCGGCATCGTTGTAGAAGGCGGCCGACGGCAACGAGCTTGGTTGGGCAGGAGTGCGCTTGGGGGTGACAAGGGATCGAAGGTTCGTGCGGACGTCAGGAGAGATAGCGAGGAGTTCTTCGGCCGTGATGAGGAAGCTGTTCTGCTTGAGAGCCCGGTCCAACACTACCTCGGCCGTCTTTGCGTTTTCGACGGGAGCAGCAGTGCGAAAGGCTGGCTCACGAGTGGTTGGCTTAGGTGGTGCCGCAACGTTACGGGAGGACGGAGGCAGGTATGTGGCATCCTTCACACTCGCCAGTGGGTGCTCAGGCTGACCCTGCGATGGCTCTACTCGGTCCTCGGACTGCACTGGTTGTGGTACTGTACGAGCGGTGGCCGAGGGTTGTGATGACTCGGCCGAGGAGTCGGAAGGCGCAGGCGGGGCTGGAGTTCGTGATGTGGGCGCTGGGGTAGTAGGGCGACGGCGATATTTGTTGGATAAAGGGGGAACGTCGACTTCGACCCGGCCCCGCTTCAGTGCGTAGATTTCCTGCTCCAGAGCAAGAATACGCTCTTCCTGGTCCCGTTGGTAAACGTAAGAAGACGCCTGGCCGTCGTAAGTGGTACCCCCGACGAGCTCAACTAACATGGACTCGGCTGGCTCAAAGTCTGGGGTTACATCGCTGTACGACAGTGTTCCAGCTGCACGCTGGCCGGGGTTACGACGATGCCACTCGTTGACTCGGTCGCGCATGTTCTCTCCTGGTATGCTCCGAGGTACAAAGATCCCGGTAGGCAAGACTACCTTGTTCTCGGCATTCCTCCGAATTAACCCGGCTGCTATATCGGCAGCGACCTTTTCGCAGTTGTTGACGCGACAGTCAGGGCCACCGCAATAGTGACACTTAGCTGATGCCTGCGAGGAAGGTCCACTGGAAGGTGGCCGAGGGACGGCAGGAGGTGTTGCGCCAGGGTTAAGACGTCCGAGATACTCGAGTAATTTAGCGAAGTCTTCGACCTTGATGCTCGGAGAGACGGCGGAAGGCGATGATGTAGAGGAAGAAGTGGATGCAGAGGGCTCGAGCGAGACGGTGGCCGAGGTGGGGGCCGACAGGGCGGTCGACGTCCCCTGTAGATAGAACCTCATGGCCTCGTCCAGCGCAGCCATGCTGTAGCCGTCTCCGGGGTGAACATCAGGGTTTTTGACTTGCAGGCGAGTTGCAAGCGAAGAGAACTGGGGGCCGATAGCGTCCTGGCACCAGTGGTCTTGGTCGATGACCGAGATCTTCTTCTTAGTGATCAGCCAGGCCGACTGGGTACGGTAGTTACGGAAGAATTCGGCCCAGTCACCGATCGTCTTGAAACCATTGGTGCGCCACTGACGGACGTAGTCAAGGAGACCCTGACGAGAGTACTTGACCGAGGCATCTGCCCCAGGGTAGAGCTGAAACACCTCGTCTTTCCAGTCATCGAAGGTCTTTCCCGCCTCGTCATAACTAGGGAGTGCTGCCCATTGATCCTCAATCTCGACAGGAACGTACCGAACGCCATAGGCCTTCTTTTCGGTCTCGTCGACGATTTGTGCGCGATGAAGGAGATCGCCGAGTTCCTGGAAATAACGGGCGAGCGTCCGAGGCTTACGGGGATCGAATGTGGGCGCATGGTTGTCCCGGTTGAGGGGCATGGGAACTGCGTGTTGTTGTGCCATTTGTGTTCGAAGATGTTGGTTCTCGGCTTCGTAGATGTCGACGATTTCGAGAAGTCGTTGAGTGTGGGATTCGCGGGCAAGGATATAATTAAGAGGAATGGGTTCAGGGGGTGGCTGTGATTCGTTGTCCGACTGGTCGGACGGGTTTGATAAGGATGAGGATTTTTCGGTCGGCTCCGAGAATTCTTCGGCCGATAGATACGCTGATTCTTCTGCGCCTACGCTAGGTGTACGGTGACGTGTGTTTCTTGGTTTGCGCCAAAGAGTGTCGGGATCGGTGAGCGGAGCAGCAACTGGGGCACCTCGACTCCGAGTGTGCCTAGAAGATCCTGCCGTGGAACTCGTGATTGGAAGTGGTATTGTTGTAACAGAGGTCAGAACCCGGTGATATCAAGAGAGACCCCTCGCGGTGGGCTCCAAAATGAGACACCAAGCCGCGCTCAGACAAAGGACAAACCTACCAAACCACCTAACCCCAATAGAGGAGCGATAACGTGGCTCGGCCGAGAGCGAGGGGGTGTACGAGAAATGCGAGGGCCTCTGAGTCCCAAGCCTGACCGACGACGCCGCAACACTAGGTATAGATATCCGTCCGACCCTAAGACAAGCTTAAGGGAAGTGCAACACTGAGTGAGCCGAGGCCGAGCAACTGGACGATCAACAGCAGGGCCGAGCAGCAAGAGCTACCCGTATACGTCCTACTAATACTCGTGCAACACCGCTTGCAACGCAGCAAGACCTTGGCCGAACCTCTCGGGCAACTAATCTCGTGGTCCAAGGTAGGCCCGAGCCGAGCAAGAACGCTGTGGAAGAGGGGTAAATGGGTACGGACGCAAAGGGACGATGATAACGCAAAGAACGCAACGCAAACGCAGGATATTCGCAAGTAACGCGGAGGGACGCTGAGGGAAGTCGGACGCAGTGAAGTCAAGCTGAGAGCGCGAAGTTTGAGGGTGAACTGTGCGGGGTAGATTGCTTGTCGCTACTCTACGCATACATGCTCTATTTATATGTGTCCGAGGCCAATGTCCGTATGGGTGAGCTCATAAGTCAAAAGGAACGAGAAAACGACAAAGGTAGTGCTTCGGCCGAGAAAGGAGAATGAGTCAGATGGAGAGCCGAGCAGGTAACGAGGAATATGTCAAGGAAAGGCGGATGAAACATGTTAGGAGAGGGCCGAGACGGCGGCGAGCGAGGGAGGTGACTAAGGAAACGTCCTAAAGGTGCGATAGAGTCGGGCAGGAGGAAAGCAGGGACGAATCGGGTGTGAGATGAAGGAAGGTGAGAATAATAATGAACACGAAGAGAGGGGATAAAGAAACTCAGCGACGTCGGGGGTGCGAGCCTCAAGGCTACCAGCGCATGGGCGCAGTGCACCCGAGGACTCGTCCGAGGAAACGCAAGGCCGAGGGGACCGAGCAGCCAATACCAAAGGTTGACGAGGGGTGAGTCATGGCCGAGTGAGCGGACAGGACCTTGTGCAGCAGTCGATGCGTCGAGGGACACGGAAGGAAGGCGGGAGGGCGGGGCGTATAGGCGGGATGGATCAGAATGGTAAGGGAGTCGGGCGACCGGGTGCTGAAGGAGACGGCATTGGCCGAGGTTCGATGATGGGGCCGAGGCTTCGATTACTGGCGCTCGGACGTGCCCGAGTCCGCATAGGGCTGCACCCGAGGCTCCTGAGAAGTCGAAAAGAAGCTGTTAGAGTTTTGGGGGAGGTGTGGCGTGTGCCCAGCGTGTCAGCGGTTTGGCTGCTCGTCCTGGCGAATCGCCCCGGTTTGCCATCGCTTTCGCTCCTTGACTAGGTCTTTCCGTGCTAGTCTGAGTAATCTGACCTCCTTCATCCTCGCGCTGCACTCTCTGCTCCACCATGATTTGGAGTGTTTGCACCTTTTGGGGACCGTCGCATATCTATTCCATAGCTCTTCCAGTTTCGCCCCTAGCCAGTTGCCTATGCCTTCCACGTGCTCCTTTGACGTGTATTCTGTGGGTAGTGCGCGTAGAAGGGAGCGGCAGCTCTTTATGTATTCGTCACCTTCTTCAGATCCCCTTTGTATCGTGGGCCTTCCTGTGGGGTAGTCGTCTACCGGGACCTCCCACTTCAGGACAGCGTGGTCGCTTCTTACCCTGTTTTTGCTGTCTACGAAAACCCCTCCCAGCGTGCCTTTCTCTGGGTCGACCCATACTAGGTCGAGAACGCCGTCTCTTGCCTCGAGATTGTTTGACATCCACGTTGGGGGCCCGTTGGGGTCGTTCGCTATTTGTAGGTTTAGGTGTTCCACTGCCAGTTCAAAGAGTTCGTCGCGTCGGTTTCGGTGTCTCTGTACTACTCCGTATTGTCTCTCCCCAGCGTCCCATAGCGGGTCTCGTAGGTTGAAGTCCCCGGCCATGATAGATATCTTTGGGAGCTGCGGTGCCCTTTCTAGGAGGTATGTGACTCCTGCGAACGAGTGTGAGTCGTTATATACGTTTAGGAATGTCATTTCAGTCCCGTCTACTCGCATAGATACACAAAGTACATCGTCGTGTTTAACTAGGGTGGTTCTGACTCGCGGGCTGGCCTCTCTCCACCTTTTATTGACGTACACCAGGACCCTCGTTTTCCTGCTGTATCCTAGGCAGAGGAAGTTTCGGTGTGCCGTTGTGTGACAGTACTCCTCGCCGTCCGGTTTCTCAGTTGAGACGATTTTCTTTATGAATCCCTTGTATGGTTCCTGGACGAAGACTATGTCTGCGTCTCTGTTGTTCTCCAAGAGCACCCCATGGTTGAGGGCGCTCTTTTGCACGTTCGCTGAGACAAACTTCAGCGTGCTGTTCGGTTCCTCTCCGTCTGGAGGGTTGTTCGAGTTGGCTCGCTGGGAGGGTTCCTCGCGGTGGGGCCCTTCCTCCGGGTTCTGAGGGGCTTCTTGCATCCCCCTGGGGGCCGGAGGGGGGGCGCTCCCGCTCTCCTCCTCTCCTGCGTTCCGCCCGCTATCTAATCCCCTGCGCCCTTCTCTGACGCTGTGAGCAGCGGCTTGGCTCGCCTCGTCTCTGGTCGCGGGGAAGCTGTTGTCCGTGTTCCGTGGGGTCTCGTCCGTTTGTTGTCTTTGATCTGTTCTGTTGTTCGTGGGAGTATTGGCCGGCCTGGAGAAGCAAGTGTCCGACATCCTTTTCAGCCTTAGATGTCGTGAGAGCATGGGGAGGTGCACGTGTAGCGATGCCTCGCTGTGGCTCCCCTTTGGGCCGCGCAGCTCGACGCGTGTGGTAGTGGCGGGCCCCCCCCGGCTTTCCTGTCAGCGACGCCAGGGTCGCCCAGTATATTTGGGCCGGGCGGGGTGAGGTAAGGTGAGGTGAGGGTTTGGGGGGATGGGGGATGGGAGGGGGGTGAGTGGGTGTTGTGGGGTGCGGGTGTGCCACGGGTTGGCTCGCGCGTGTGTCGCAGGTTTCTGTCGTGCTTGCCTTCGTTTTGTGGTGTGTGTGTCCGTGTTTCTGGACTTCTTGCAGCGCTTCTGGGGCGCGGGCGGTGCTCTGTGGCGACATGTTTGTGGCTGCTTTGGCGCGTTCCTGCGATAGATCTGCCTTCTTGTTTCCCTTTTCCGGCCAGCGTGCTTTTAGTTTGAGTGCAGTGCCGCGGGGCTTTCGCTTGTTCGTGCTTGCGTGGGCTTTTTAACCTTGTCGTTCCTTACTCTGACTTATGTCATGTTAGCTCTTACTACGCAGGCATGTTTTGTGATGTGGGGGCTGAGATATCATTGTCTATTAGCTATTCGCGCTACGCTACGGATTCAAACGATGAGATGTCTGGGTATTTAACAAGTCTAACTCTAGTGTCCACGACCCCTACCACGACGGCCGGCTCCACGTCCTCTCCCTCGGTGGTTGTTGAATCCTCCTCTGTTGGCCTGAGGGGGGGCGACAGTCGTGTAAGCGGCGGGGGCGGGGGCAGGTTGCTGTATAGGGTTGATGGGTAGAGCGGGAATATTCTGCGGTGCTGGGGCATGGAAGGCTTGGGGGATGATCCACCCTGGTTCGGACAGAAGGTGGCATAGTCCCGACGGGTGTAGCGTCGAGTGGCAGTACCTGCAGCGCCAGTCTCTAAAGACGGCCATCTCCATGCCCAGGAGAGGGTGAGCGAACGACACGGCTTCGACGGCGCCCTGGAACGTCGTCCACGCCGCGGGGTCCCTCGTGGGCGACTCGATGTATACGTGCGCGACGAGAAGCTCGCCCCCTCCGGACTGGCGAGCTCGCACGATCGTGATGTCGAGGGACGACCACACCGCTTCTACAGCGTTTTCGATCGGCATTAGCGAGAGCTGCGGGTGAGTAGGGATTAACGCGTACATGTACTGGTTGAGGCCCGCCGCCATGAGTGCGTTCCTGATGTGTGTCCTGAGCTCGTCTGGGTCGGTGTCGGAGAAGTGGCTGAGACTAGTGATGAGCCTCGGGATCTCAGGACGGTTGGGCGTGAAGAACAGAATACCACGGTCTGTGGTGATGTATCGGATGTCGAGTAGGCGGTTGCGGAACTCCGGTGTTAGGCCCCACAGGAGGTACGAGAAAGGTGGCTGGTTGGTTCCGCTAACGGCGTGGTGTGGCGATGGAATAGAGATGCGGGCCCCTGGCTGCGGGCCAAAGGCTTCGAAAAGCAGCGAGAGAACGTGCGATCCTAGCTGCATGCGCCTGGCTGCTTCTGTGGCGAAGCCCTCTCCCCCGACTCTGACCAGCACCCCGTCCTCCCTCATGCGCCAGGCCTCCGCCTGGAGGCCGTGTACGTTGTCGAACCACGCTGACGGGTGGTTGGCCTCCGGTTCTTCGTGGAAGTCGGTGGGACGAGTGAACGGGAGCGTGGAGATTTGTTCGCGAATCGGGGCTCGCTCGTCTGAGAAGAGCGGGTCCTCCTCGTACATGTCTACGTCCTGCTCGGGGACGCTGCTCGATGCGGTGCCCGGCGTGACGGCCGTGGAGGAGGGAAGGAAGAGCGGGTCAGGCTGGTTGTGCGACGGGGAGGGCGTGGGCGGAGCTGACGATGCGACTGAGGACGCCGATGCTGCCTGGGAAGGTGGGCGTATCGGGAAGGACGTGTGGGATGTGCTAGCTGCGCTGGAGCCGTGGTGCGAGGCGGAAGTGGCGTATCGAGCGTGCGACGTGGTGGTGGGAGTGGGAGTGGGAGTGATGGACGGCTCTCTGGAGCTGCTGTTGCTTGGCGGGTTGGCTATCTGCAGCTCGATGTCGGTGTCGATCTCCACGCGGTAGCCCGTGTCGTGTCTGAAGCGCTCCGCGTCCTCCTCCGTCATCCAGATGAGAATGCGACCTCCTCTCCCCTCCCCTGGCGGAGGAGAGGCTTGGTAGGCGTGCTTGACGGTGGCGGCGGTCACCTCGCTGCTGCGCTGACGACCCTTGCCCTTGCTGTTGCCAGCCTTGGACCTTTGCGCGGTGCGCCCTCGCGGTGTGGCTGCTCCGCCGTCCGTCGCTGCGGGGGTCAGTCTGACCGACGAAGTCGACTCACCCTCCGAGGAGGACGTAGATGCGGTGCGGCGGCGTTTCTGAGCGCGTGCCTGTGAGGGAGGGAGGAGGTTAGGGGGCCGCTCTTTATCTGGTGGGGGAGTCTGGCTGTTCGTACCTTTCCCTTGCTGTCCCTACTATTCTGAGGCCTGACCAGCTCCTCGACCGCCGCAGGCGACATGGTGCCTAGGACCGCGTAGCGGTTGCGTGTCTCGTCGCCGTCCGCCGGGCGTTCAGACTCCCGCAACCCTTGCTCTGTCATGATGGCGGGGGGCGACGGCTGACGGTTGCGTGGGGCGTGCATGCTGGCCGCTATGCCCTGGATGATGAAAGGCGAGCTAGCGGGGCGTACCACGCGGACGGGAGTCGGTGCTGCGGGGATGTTGGCGTTGATGGTCGTCGTCGTCGTTGCTGCCCCCTCCTGCGCCGGCGTGATCGTGCCTTGCTCGAAGTTGTTGGTGATGTCCGCGAGTGCTGGGAGGCGGGTGAGTGCCGGGGCAGCAACCACCCTTGGAGCGACGCTGGTGCTGCTTCCTTGCGCCGCAGGCGTGTTGGGCCTGGTGGGCACGCGGGAGGTCGCTGCAGAGCCTACAGCGCGAGAGTCGATGAGTTCGGTGCATTCGTCAGTTTGTGAAGCTTGTGCTTACCCAGAGCGGGGAACTCTGCCTCGTCGAGGGGGACGATTCTCGCCGTGTTCGGGGAGAGGACCGCCCACGGGTTAGTGTGGGGAGCAGCAGTCGGGCTGGCAGCGGTGGGCCTGCCTCCCTGTCCGGCGTTAGCGTTGGGGGCGAGGTTGAGGCCGAGGCCGAGACCGCGGTTGAGGTTGCTGTTAGTGTTTGGGGAGGACATTGCGATGATTGTGGAGGGGTTGGAAGGTGGAGGCGATTAGTGCTTAGAGAGCTGGGGGTCGACGAGTCGATGGTTGAGCTCACCGTTTGCTCCCTCGTTAAATACTTCTGCCCCCTCTTGGTCGCCGTTCCCGAAGAGTCCACTCTCCTTGTCATCGCTTGGGGTCGCTTAGTCGTCGCTGAAGGTTGTCGACTCGCTCTCCGGGGTTTCCAGACTGGTGGTGCACGGTGTCGCGCCGTGAGTTTGGCTCGTCGGGTGTCCCGTCGTTCTGGTTGCTGCTCGGCGGCATTCGGTGTCTGGCCTTGGGTTCTTGCGATTGGGTGGTGACCCTCGGGTTTCCCTCTGGGTTCGGAGCCATCCTGCTGGGTGTGTGTTCGCTGTCGACGTCGGGTGGGTGTGCTCGTTGGGTATCAGCAATGCGGTGGCGCTTGGTTCGGGCGCTTGCCTCGTGTTTCGAGTTCTTGGTCATCCTTTCCCACGGCTGACCTTCCCTATCGGGGAGGTGGTCGCCGCTTCCCCCTGGCCTTGCTGTTCTTGGCTACTGCCAGCTGCATTGTTCAGCTCAGGGGTGGCCGCGTGCTCGCTCCCTATCTAACACGTTCGTCGTGGCGTTCTCTGCTTGCTCTCTGTCGTCTCTCTTTTCGTTGCGTCTGCTTGGTGTGAGGGTGGTACTGGCTTTGGTCTTGCCTTGTGCGGTTGTGGCCTGCGCGCCATCGTGTTGGTGCATCATCATGCCTTCTTCGCATTGTCGCTTACCCGTGCTCTGTAGCTCCTTTGGCATTTTCCCTTCCGCTGTCTTTCCCGTCTTGGTTGTCGGTTGCGTGCGAGCTTGACGGTGTTCTGTTGCTTGTCGGGGATGGGTGCGCTTCCGGAGCTTCGGGTGTGCGTCGGTTATTGGCCAGCGAGTGTGCGGTTCCCGCTTGGCCCCTTTGCTGAGCGGGTTCGACTGTATGCTCGGTGAGTCACCTCGGCTGTCGCTGCGTGTTGGTGACTCACTCTCTCTTTCCCTTGGCTCGGGCTGTGCCTTCTTTTCGAGGCGGGCTCGTGTCTAACGGTGTGGTGCTGGTGTTAGTGTTGGTGGATCTGGCGGGCAAGTTGGGAGTTCAAGTATTATAGCAGTGCAGTGACATGTAAGCTATCTAGGTTTGCTAACGGCCAGTGCGATATATTAGGTCCTTTCTCCCGCTACTCCGACGCTCCTTCTCCGCAGCAATTCATCCTTGCCCAGAACCTGCGAAGCGCGTTGTCGACTGCCGCTGGGACTTGGTCTCCGTCGAACCAATCGGCGTGGAGGATCATGTTGACGGGGGTGTGCACTCCTTCCGATGACTCGAGTTGGATGCGGGCCCGTCTTCCTAAGCTTGTGGGATTTCCTGCGATGACTGTGAATGCCTCTGCAAAGTTTGCGCGCGATCCGTTAGATTTCTCCAGCTGTACATAGATGTGTTCGCCGGCCCGGATGGTTTCGCGTGGTTGTTCGGCGACCTTCCACACGTGGCCTGGGATCTCGGGGTAGTCCGGGCACTCGCGCGCCTTGACGACCTGGAACGGGCGTCTGGTGGCTGCTTCATTACTGATGATGTATTCGTGCTGACGCTGTGCCATTTCTTCGTCTTCGACGAGGGTCAGCCCCTGTATGTCGACGCGCGGGATGGTGGACGAGTGGACGCTTAGGAAGCTGCCTGAGCTCATTACTGGTGCGTGTTCGTGAGTTTCTGTAGGGTGTCTGGCTGATGAGGGGCGGTGCTTACAGATAGCTTCATCGATTAGGCCGTCGTCTCCCTCCCCCTCGTAGGACGTCGCCCCTTGCGGCTCGTTCCCCGAACTGCTGACTTGTGTGGAGTTCTGCGGTCTCAGCCCGTTGATGGTGGCTCTGTGGGCGGAGGATCGGATGGCGAGGAGGACAGTGAGCGGGACGTCTGGGCAGGACATGGTGCTTTGGTGCTTGGGCGTGGGGGCTTTTTCCTGGGGGTTCTCTGGGGTGTCGGGCTTGAGTTTCCCTTCTCCTTTTTAATTATTCTGCTCCTTCGGCCCCGCCGGGTGCAGCTGGTTAATGTGACAATGAATGACTGGTTTACGCGAGTTTTCTTACGGCTCAGCCTGCTGAGGGGTGGCGTTGGGTGATACGCGAGGGCCGGGGTGCTTTGCCCCCCTCACCGCGAGTTCTTGTCTCTCCGACTCCTCCCCTACTATTACCATTTCAGATTTGTGCGTCTCTCAATGACGCCGCCTGATCGTATCGGCATCCGCCGTCAGCTGTTGTTGCTGGCCGGCCTAGCTCATGCCGAGTGGCTGATCTTATCTTATCTTATCTTACTGGCCGCTCAGGTGCTGAAGGTCGTCTGAGCGGCTCGTTCCGGCTCGGTCTATGGCAGTGCCCGGTCTGTCTGGCTGTTCCGGGTGAGCGCCTTTTACTAGGCGCCGCTCCGCCCGTACGGGTAGGCGCTACTGCCGACTCCGTCGCCATCGTTGTCGGCGGTGGCGGGGTGGCCATTGTGGCTCTGGGCTGACCTGACCCCTCACTGGATCGCGAGTTTCCCGCGCCGTCTAACTAACGTTTTGTTCCCTGCGGTGCTGTGTGTGGTTACGACTCTGACTTCCGTGGTACGTGTGAGCCTCGCTTCGCAGCTGCTTTCCGCCCCGCCCGTCGTTGGTGGCGGTGTCGTTGGCAGGGAGTTGGGCAGGGCGTGCGGGACTGGTGAGTGGCCTACTTACTAGCCCTGTCGGGGTGGTGGGTGTCTGCTAGTGTCGTTCTTGCCCGCCTATGTCTCTCGTGGACGGCCGTGCTTGGGCTGCGCCCCGCCACGTCATCCGCCACCGCTTACTACAGTCGCTGTCTCAGAGTATTGGCTCAACCACCTTGCTGCATGGTGTTGCAGCTTTGCTGTTCGCAATTTATATAGCAGGTGCAGTGGTGTGCTGCACGCTGCAGCGGGTTTTTGGCCCGCTTTCATACACATCCTTGGGGGGGATGGTGGTGGTTGGGCGAAGGGTAGTAGTAGTTGCGCTGGCTAGGGCAAGAGGTACGCGAAATGAAGGTGGTGAAAGAGCGAGACAGAGCCGTCGTGGTAAAATAGTCGCTCCTCCTCAGATCTTTTCACCCAACCACGGTGCTCCTTCGAGTAAGCTAGGGTTGTTCGTCGAGCGATATTTCTGCTTCATCTCCCGGTGAGCCGTTGCGCTGCGTCGACTCCATTCCACATAATTATAATTCTAAGCTTCCTAGAGGTGAAGAGACCCAGCTTCAAACAATAGATACGAGAAAGTATGTACGTCGTGAACTCTTCGTCATTACTCAACAGGCTCTGACAATTCGCTGCTTGCAGTCACCTATAATAATTGTTGGTGGTTCAAAGCGATAGCGAGTTTTTTCGGAAGTTGCACACCTTATCGTGGGAAACCTTGTGGGAACCAAATACGTCCATATCCATCTGAATATTCCTGCCGGATATCGAGCGATCACCAGACGTAGCACTGTTGGGGATACCTCGGTCTTGCGATACGTGTGCCAGTTGAATAGACACGACCTCATCAGACAGCATTTTGTTTCGCATGTGGTCTCTGGAGTTTAGCAATGCGAGCAGAGAGTTCAACATGCCTACAAACACAAAATGCATCAATAAAAGAGAGGAAGCGAGACAAGCGACTAGTGCTTACACTTTGGGTGTAAGACAATGAACCCTTGCCAGATGCTACTTTGAGGAACTAGCTGTTGCTGTTGTACGGTATAGAAAATACAATGAGTATCACAAATGGTTGTACGCGCATCACTTACTATCACGATAACGAGCACGATTATAACACTAGGGGATGGAAATATTGGAACATGAGCCTGTGTCAACCATTACTATCGTGAAACTTGCTGTACCATGACAAAAGGCATGTGTTGATGCTGAAGAAGATCAACTTGTTGACGATGGAGCTCGTACTGCACAGTGAGGAGATCAGTACATGTAGATGGATAGGCAGTCAGCGAAATATCCACACGTGCCGTTTGAACTGGGTATGACTCCTAAACAGGACGTAGCATACAGATATCATTATAGAAACATCGGAAACAGCTTGAGAGATGGCGGACACAAAGCCTAGCGCCTGCAGGAGTACGATTTATCGTGATTACGGATTGTTTTTGGTATATAAGCAGACGTACCTTGAAGCGTTGCCCAAATACTAGCTCATTTGGAGTAGTGAAACTGCAAGGTGAAGGATATGATGAGCTAGGATCCCTGGAGTTGGTGCGCTTTTGACCCTGATGGCCTACCTGTGCTGTACGAACACTATTAACGTAGGTGAGCCCCTGAAGCGTGGAGACATTACATGCAGACCACCTTACCTACAGTAGACACTATCACATCAGACATGTCGCGATGTTAGTGGCGTGCTTTAGGACACGTCTGAATACACACCGAAAGACGTGACCGCGAGCGATCCCTAGTGTGAACAAGTACCGACAATGAAACATATGAGCAAACGTGACGCTTGTTGATGAGAACATCACGTACATTTATGAGCCATGGCCACGATGACCTGCTGACTACATTCATCGGTTGCGTCATGAGCATCCAACGCGTGGCGTGGGCGAGGAACTTACAGATCCAGACACGGTAGGTGAAAATACTGCGGTGTTCGGGCATAAGGAATTAGTTCTTCGCATCAGGTTATTTTAGCCTGGGATTTCACGCACACATCAATCAGCGCAAGGCTGAAAGACTGTCGGAAGTAAAGTGAGAAAAATGTCGGCACTGTGAGTCGACCGTCGACATACTCCAGCAATGACATAAGCCTGTCAGCCAGAGGGCAATTGCTGGTTAGTAGCAATTCTTCACGGATTTAATTGGTTGAGTACATACTCCACTACTCCTAAGGACAGAAGGTTTGTCAATGTCATAGCAAACCACGTCATATAAGTACACATACCATACGAAAGTATAAAATAGAACAGGATTGATGAGCGCCGTGACGGTGTAGTTGTACGCGCTGTGGGTGTATAATATCGTTTCGAGGAGATCCACAAGCCTGATATAAAATCTCTTGTTATGACACGACGCTGAGATTGTGCTAAGTTTTACATACCAGAGGATGAAAATCTGAAAAGATTGTGAATGGTCGGTTACTCCAAGATGATCGATGTGGACGGAACTCACCGCCCATTTCATGACGGCCGTATCTTTACGAGGGGCGTTGAAGTATACTAGGGTCTGTGCGCTCGTTATGCCAAACATACTAGCGCAGCAGGCTTAAGGAGATGGCACGAGGGAAATAAAGGCATTAATCTCACATGCCATTCAGCACAGCAACTACGACGAGCAGTAAATATGCGATGTTAACGAACATGAGTAAGCTACAGGACTCACATATGACAGTTGCGCCCAAAGTGAGATTGATGTTGCCCATCGAGTCGAGAACAGAAGTTAGCGAGGGGGATACGGGAGCCATGATTGTATGCCGATCTTGCAGTGACCACTGACATATGTCTGGCTATATATGAAGAGCCGAGGTGGTTGCGGTATCTGATCGGCGTAGGCTATGAACAACATTCTGCTTTGGGACTTCGTTGCGACTTGGAGCGTGGTGGCGTGGAACCAACTTGAACTGCGCTGGCCTGATGATCCAGCGTGCTCAACTTCTGTCCTATCAATTTGATTAATACGGGAAGGCTTCGGTTTAATTGATACTTACAGGTGTTGCTATTCTTGTAGATACCGTCTCACACTTTGGTACTGCCTTAGTGCTTCTGGTTAGACATCCACATGGCGACATCAAGTATATGTCTGGAAGTCTTGCGACCAACCTGAATAGTGGATAGACCGGTGAGCATCACTGGCAGACCCCGCGCCCTTTGTGGAGAGCGATGTAAATCGAAGCGATGTCATTGTGAGCACGAACAACTAGGGTCTTTGCGAGAGATCACAATCACGACAATACTACCTAGGATGTACATACCGCACCCAACGCCTCTGACTCGAAGGTCAACAAGAAGCGCTCCACCTCATCCGCCTCTTCCTCCTCCTTAATCTTCCTCGAAAGCGCTGGCGAAAGTCCATCATGGGGGCCCTCCGATGACTGTGTGGCTGATGCTTCGTCCGCTGCTTGGTAGCCATCGTCAACATCCCACAGCTCGTTCGCAGTGGACACTGCTGGAGAGCGCTGAGGCGTCATCGACGGAGTCTGTGAAAGAGGTCTGGTCTGTAGTGCAGAAGCACGATGCTTTGTATGTGGCCTCTGCGGCTTGGGTTCACGGTAAGGCGCACGTGCAGACACATCCAGCGATCGCCCCGAACACAGGGACAGAGTAGGCGTCTCCTTCTCTGATCTCTTTACCCGACCACGGCGTTCCTTCGAATACGGTGTGTTAGTTGAGCGACGTTTCAGATTCGAGTCGCCAGTGAGCCGTTGCGCTGAATCGACACCATCCCATATCATTTCCTCGGTGGCGCGGCTTCTGCGTCTCCTAGAAGGATGCGATGCAGCAAGGTAACAATTATCGGAGGAAGGAGGGTTGGGAGTCGGTGCACGCGGTCGAACATCTGTACTAGAGCCTGCGTGATGCAAAGTTCAGGTACGAAGTGTAAACCACGAAAGTAACGACGTACCCACTACAAAACTGCGTGAGCGCGAGTTATCTTCCGCAGAGGTTTGTGCCGCGAAAGCTACCCTGCGAGCTGTGACCTGCTTTGCTGAGATAGGCTTGACCTTCGTCTTCATAGAAGAACGGTTACGATGAGAACCCTTGATCTGTTTGTCACGTTTCTCCTTCCCAGCAGACTTTTTGCGGATTTGAGATGATCGTTCTCTTATGAATACCCGTAACTCTCGTTCAAACTGCTCCTCAATATCAGCCACTGACGCATCATCGTCTGACGTGTCATGTGACGCAGAAGGAATCTCAGGCATGTTGCGTGATGCATTCCAGGCTGCAACTGGGGGAGGAGCAGGGTGAGGAGGTGGTGGTAGCGGTAATGGAAGCAGTACCGGGTCTGTACCTGGAGACGCAATGATAGGAGAATAAGGCGGTAGTGAGTAGGAGACCTGCGGAGGGGTCAATACACCGGGCGACGACTCAACACTGCTGAAGTGACCAATGGACGAGTATGCAGGGCTAGAAGGGGGAACCAAGGGACTGTAGGGGCTATGAGGAAGTGGGGCCACAGCATACGATGTAGTCTGAGGGTCATTGCTGGTTGAAGCGTATGAGAATGGATCGCTACCAGGACCTTGTTGGCTTGCGTCGTCCGTGATCTTGTGATACTTCGTCAGTATCCTGTCTGAGTGATAAGACGCGAGACAAACCAGATCTTCCCAGACCATCCGCTCTTCTTCAAGAGACAATCGTCCCAGGCGCCCAGCGAGGATCTTGGTCTCCTCAGCGTAGGTACGACGAATAGCAGACACAGCAGGGTCCTTGGAGCCCTGTCGTTTCTGGTAGCCCTGTCGTTCAGGTTTCTGGTGGCCCTGTCGTCTCTGGTAGCGGGGTAGCGAGTGACGTTGAGGTGAACACGACGAGTCTTCTTGAGCGTGATGCGACGGACCGGGATCCTCAAAGTCAGGACTGAAAGGGTCGTCGTGCTGTTTTCTCGGAGACAATCGGGTCGGGCGGTCAGAGTCAGAGTAAGGTGAGTTCAACAAGGTCCTAGAATTAGGATGAAGTGGCTTCGGCGAACTGGTGTGGCCATCCATAGAGTGGTCGCTGGAAGACCGGGTGGGGGTAATAGGGAAGGGTAACATGCCTAGTGCGTAGATGCTGGTGAAGATGGTGGTCGAGGGGAGAGGATGGCACAAGATGTTAAGAGGTAGATCGGAGATATGGTTGAGGGGCAAAAGAACAACAAACAACACGAACGTGACCGTGAAAGACAGAGAAACGAGTGGCGTAGTCATGATCACGGGCGCTAGACCAGGGGCTGGTACGAAGTTCTCCGCTCTTCGAGCAAAGGCCACAGAATGATGAGTGTTGGGCTATGGCATAGTTTTCATTTTGTGATCAGAGTTTATCATCCTTCACTGCCTTCTCGAGGATCACACCACGGACAACGTAGGAGTCCCTTTGAAAGGGACAAAGCAAAGGCGCCCAAGGTCCTCCTAGAAAAGCTTGGAGTGAGCCATCGCGATCTCGCTTTTATCACATCTGTGACTGACGTTTTATGCTCATAGCACACATTATGACATTGTCTGCACGTCGTTAGGCAAAGACCCTCCACCCCCGCTATCGGCACTTTTATCCGAGCGACTCGACACGTAGCACCCCAGGCTTTCACTCCAGACAAACTCGTGTGACACGATCTTCGTGAGCGTATTGAATGCTTGAACGTCTGCGAAAGGAACTCCTGTTCGTGGGTCGCGGTATTTGGCAATCTGCCCCGTGATAGGACAGACGTCCTTCGGCCGCGCTGTTGAGTACGTCAAACTCAAAGTTTGAATGAATCTATGGAAGTTATTTGGGAAGAGGACTCACAAAGAGGTCTTCCTTTGCCTGCGTACACCTTCAGCGTATCCCAACGAACATGATCACCAAACATAGCAGTCATAGTATCCTTCCACAACGGCTTACTTGCGCCTTCTTTCTGAGAATTCTCGTGTACGACGTAGTTCTTAGCCACGGTCTCGATTTTCTCTATCGGTGCAGGGAGGGGAGGAGAAGGCTGGTAGACGGGTTGTGGAGGTGCGGATGCTTGCGACGGGTATTGATAATTAACGAAAGTCATCTGGGAGGTTGATGGCTGAGGTGGCGGGGGATAATATGACGTTGGTTGGGTAGGGATATGAGATGAATATGTTGGAAGATTAGGCGTGTATGGTGAGGGATACGCCGTAGACGGTGTCGTTTGAGACGGCGCGTACGACTGGACAGGTGCATAAAGAGGTGAGTATTGCATAGAACCAGGTGGGTAAGGATATAGCTGCGCTGGCGGAGGGGCGGCAGCAGGCTGGGGCGGAGGTGTTGGAGCGACTGGTGGAGGGGTGGGTGGCTGAACCAGCACCGTCGTTTGTTCGGTTCTACTGATCCAGCGTATCAAAGGACCTTCCACAGCGGTACGGACGACTCTCGCTCGTTTGCGTTTCTCTTCTTCCATCTGCAGATAATTGCGGTGCTCCTTGATGTTCCCGTCCTCCATGTCGAGAGCCCGAGCTATAAGTTGAGCTTGTGTAAGAGCTTGCGTCTTTACCCTCGCTTTCCTCGGAACGGCGGACTTGTCATAAATTAGATAATTGCTCCAAGACTGATAGCTATGAGAGAACTCACTTTCTTCTCCATCTCATCTTTGGCGCGAGTCTCCGTTTGCGAAGTGCTCATCATAGTATGCCTCCTTGTGCTCTTCCGCTTGCCGCTCTCAACGACAGTTCCAGTCTCTGCATCGACAACCACACTGGCAAGAGACACACGTCTATTCATCTTGGCTGATGACACCTTTGCCACCGGTGCAGATATTGATTCGGGGTTGAACGTAGCCTTCTGGCGAGCATGGGCAGCAGCAGTTATTTTATCCAATTGCGACCGGGCTGCCTAGGTACAGTACTGTCAGTACACACGCCGTCTGCAGAGGTGGTTGAGGACTATACCTTCTTCTTCTGCTTTTCTTCATCTCTGACCATTCGCTCCGCAGCTGCATCCACGTCTTCCTGTGCACCTTCTTCGTCCGTGCTCTCGAAATCCGATTCAAATGCATCCTGTTCGTCTAAACGCGGCGTAAGTGTCAATAATCTAGAAGACAACGCTATATGGCGGCGACGTACCGATTTCCATAATAAAGTCCTTGTCTTCCTCTACATCTTGACCCAGCTCTTCCGCCTTGAACTCGGCCAGAGCAGCCTCCATCCTGCCATGATTGAATATACATTATTGAGAATGGGCTATCTCCCTAACCTGTTTCCAGCCGTGCTTCGCCTCGAACGGCGCATAACGAGCGTTCCTTCTTCCTCCGACATAGTGACTTCGACCCTAGCCCCTCTTCTTCGAAGACTTACGAGTAAACGCGTAAAGGACGCAAAGAATCGACGGTGAAAGTAGTGGCCAGATCCACGCGCAATTTCCCGAATTTCCCGCAAAGGCAATCACACCTAGCGCTTCGCCGTGTCATTCTTGCACCCGACCGCCGTGTCTCGTCTCCCTACACCAGTCCAGTACCCGGTCGCTCACATCGTTTAATTTAATATGGCCGTCAAAAAGGCTGCAGCCAAGATCATCCAGCCAGTCGGGCCTCCGTCAAGACTTTCCAAGGTCCTCGAATCTCTCAAGTCTGGGCACCAGCCACAGCTGGCGGACGTTAGAAGTCTCAAACTCAAGTATGCATTTCGGAATGACCATTGGGGTGCCAGGTGTGTTTGTTACACGAAATATAGAGAGAGGCTTAATAGGTGGCTGACACTGGACCTGGTAGACACTTTGTGAAGAACGACTTGCCGAAAATACGGTATTTGAACCCGAGGCTTGATATTGAGGTGGACAAGCCGCCTAAGACGCCAGAGGAGACGTGGAAACCAGAGATGGTTGTCGAGCTTAGTGCGTGTCAATTGCTGTTTTGCTTGTTATTTATGCTAATGAGTACGTTCACAATATGTAGGCGACGGTACTCGGCGGACTATCGACCTCGACCAGAAATGGTCATCCACGATATACGAAGAGCTTATGGAGATCGGAGGTGGCTCCTCATGGGCACAGTGGAAAGAAGAGCGGCAAGCTGCAGGTCTCCCGGTAGTGGATATCCCCGTACCGAAGGCCAACTCGCAAACACCCGACGCATCGATACCCTTCCGTCCAAACCCCTTCAAGACTGGCGCAGCTGCCGTCCTCCCATAATGCTGTCACCCGTACCAGCCGGCAGACCGTAATTACATGACATACACTATACACACCCCGTGGCCCGTACTAGATAAGTAGACGCGCTGTATGGTATAGATCTACACAAAATACATGCCACACGGAAGGCTAATTCGCGATCCAACTTGAAAGCCAAATGATGAAACCTATACCGACGAGGAGAACTGCGATGTCGTCTAGGAAGATGCTGGCTATTTGCCAGTACTTCATTCCGTTGAGGATGACGGAAGGTATTGGTGCTGGGAGGTGGGGAAGAGCTAGTGATACGAGCATGTGTGGTCGCACAGGATCCTATTAATGAAGTGAGATATGTGTCAAGCTCAGTAATAAGGAAGGAACATACGAGTCCCTTGAAGACTCTCCATGTGTGCAGCAAAAGAGTCAACGTGGTGAACGCCCAGAAGAACGGCTAACGAATAGTTCAGTACCAATTCCTTGCCCGCGACACATAATAGTCAACTCACCACAAACTGTACACCCCATCCGTCCTGCGGACTCTGCCACCCCAGCTCAGCCCACCTCTTCCACCGACTCTCCACCACGTCCGCCGCACGCTGCTTCGCATCATACGCCACAGGCTCCTTCCAAATCACAAAATACGCCAACAGCAGCCATCCAGCCAGCAGATGCACAACGGGCATGATCTTCTGTAACAAGGACCTTCGTGCTGGCACAGGCGGCGCAGGCGGGTTAAACAAATTCTGCTGCAGCATGCCCAAGTCAATAGGCCCTGGACCAGCACCACCGCCACCATCCTTCTCTCCTGGCGGTCCCTGTTGCCCCATCATAGCCATGAGAGCAGCGAAAGGGTCTCCCTCTGGCATCGTCCCGTTCGTTGCATTGCTGTCAGCGCTACTCTCGATAGCGGACGGTGGCTGAGGTGTTTGCGTCCCTGAACGGGATTGCGCACCGGCCATAAGGGCGTTCAGAAGTCTGGTTTGCTGTTCTTCAGACCATATGGAGGGATCTGGGTTCGAGGAGGCTGGTATGCCGAAGTCTGCGAAGGGTGACGCGGTAGAGTTCCGCGCGCCTGTGGGAGGTGTGGGCAGGGCACTCTCCTCGCCGACGAATCGCTCGAGGTTGTTTGTCCTGGGTAATGGTGCAAGTGGGGGATCTAGTTGCAGTCGTAAAGCGTGAGTTATGAGATATACACAGGCAGATGCCAACACATACCGTCATGCATGTACGCAGGTGCATCTTCGCCTCTCGCAGAAGACGTCAACTTCGCGAGTCTGTCTCCCCGTCTCGCAAGAATCGCCTTTCTACGTGCCTCTGCTCTTTCCGTCGCAGAAGACATTTTGTGTGGACGTGGTACGAGGAAGAGTAAGGACTCGGCAGCCTGAGTGAGATGGCAGCACGCTTTCAGCGTGACGTGCCACAATGTAGACGCCCATAAGGAAACGACCTTGCTCCCTGACCACCACGAGTCCACGACACAGAACGCGATGTCGACGAGACAGGACAAGGCGACGACGGAGAGACATGCGAAGGTGCTACGCGAGCTGTTGAAGAGGCCAGAGAATAAAGTGTGTGCGGATTGTAAACGAAATGGTGTGTCTTTGTTTTGGTGGTGGTGGAGGTATAGCGTGCGCTTACACGTTGGGGGGTGTAGATCCTCGATGGGCTTCGTGGAATTTGTGAGTACCTGAGGTATATTGGACTAGGGATCGGGTACTGATGAGAGGGTAGAGGTGTATTTCTGTGTATAAGATGTTCGGGCATACATCGCTCGATGGGCACGCATATCAGCAAAGTCAAATCGGTGGACTTGGATATGTGGACGGTGGAACAGATGAACGTGAGTCAGTGTATTACACGCATCAAACGGGTGCTCAAACTCTGTATGCATGCAGTCGATACAGAAATGGGGCAACAATCGCGCGAACCTGTACTGGGAAGCCCACCTCAAAGCAGGACACATCCCTCCAGATCAGTACGTCCTCCTCACGCGATAATCCTCTTCACCCTTCTAACACCACAAAAAGCAAAATGGAATCCTTCATCCGCTCGAAATACGAGTCCCGCAGATGGGCAATGGAAGGTCCCCCACCCTCCGACCCCTCAGTCCTAGACGGCACAACCCCCGCATCAACCTCTGAGTCAACACCCGCACCCCCGCCCATCGCACCACCGACTGCAACATCCTCCGCCGCCCGCGCAGTACCATCCTCGCGCACGCAAACCCCCACCATCACTCGACAGCCCCAACCGCACCATCAACTATTATCTGCAACTCTCGCCGGACGCTCTACTCACCCCGCTGCTGCTCCCACTCCTCCGCCAGCGCAACAGCAAACTCAGCAACCTCAAACACAAGCTCCGGCACCAGCGCAGGCACAAACAGCGACAAACGACCTATTCTCCCTCGACTTCCACAACCCCACTCCCCCCTCCTCCTCCTCCGCCGCCCAACAAACCCAACCTAAGAAAGACGTCAAACAAGACATCCTCTCCCTCTTCTCCACTCCACCTGCCCAACCCTCCCAACCCGCTCAGTTTGGTGGTACGAACGTGTGGGGCTCCGCCGTACCCGCCCAACCCACCCAGACTCAGCCGGCTCAAACCCCGGCGGCGGTGACGAGCATGATGGGGAACGCAGGCGTCGGTATGTGGGGTGCGAGTTCTGGGTGGAGTGCCCCCGCTGCTCCTACAAACACTACGAACCTCTGGGGCTCTAGTACTGTCCCTTCTGCTGCGAGTCCGCCGGTGAGCCAGGGGAGTTTGTTTAATACGAATGATATTTGGGCTTCTGGAGGAGGGGCAGGAGGGGGAGGAGCGGGAGGAGGAGGAGGTGTGGGAGGGGCAGGAGGAGCAGGAAGAGGAGATTTGTTTGGGGGAGCTGGGCTGCAGAAGAAGGACGATGCGTTTGGGGATTTGTGGGGTGGGTTTAAGTAGCGTTTTGAGGAAGGATGATTTTGCAGTTGAGCTTGGATTGGTGTTCAGGACGCGGCGGGAGAAGGGTTGTCTGATTTTGTAGTTGTTTCGTGGCTGGACCTGGCATGACATGTGTGTAGCGTTAAGAATCTGCATACGATTCTGATTCTAGCAAGCAATGCATGTGTGTATGTGTGTACATCCTAGCTACATACGGCTTCTCAAATAGATACCACTTTACATTTACTTTCTCTGACATGAGCGCAATACACCTCACGCCTCCACTCCCTCCCTCTCCCCCTCACCCAAACTGGGCACCACACACTCCACCACAAAATACTCATGAAACCTCCAATCCTTCGTCAACTCCGGATGGAAAGTAGTCAACAAATGTCTCCCTTGCCGCAGGGCCACGATCGTCCTCGGGTCCGTCGGGTCCGTGTCGTCTTCGTCTATTGGTCGGTCGAGTATGCTTGAAGGGAGGAGGGAGGCGGAGATGCGCGAGATGACTTGGATGGGAGGGGAGGAGAGGGTGGGGAGGAGGGAGAGGATTACTGGGGCGCGGATGAAGACGCCGTGGAAGGGACGGGCGGATTCGCGGAGGCCTTCGACTTCGAGGTCGGCTTCGAAGGATTCGACCTAATTTGAAGAACAGGGATTGGAGTGTAAGATAAGAAGAAGGAGAAGAAGGAGGAGGAGAGATGGTGTTGACGCACCTGCGATCCCCAGCCGTTACGAGCGATTTTGACGGTGATACCAGAGAGCACCTCTTGTCCGCCCTTCTTCTGTCCTTCGACGGCTTCAGCGAGCAAGATCGCACCGGCGCAGGTCCCCCATATGGGCTTCTTCTTGAGGAACTGGCGCATCGGTTCTAGCAGACCTGCCAGGCGAGCTAACAGAGCGATAGTCGTAGATTCTAATTGTCACACGATATGATTAAACTAACTAGATGGTTAGAATGACTCCGAGGACAGCACGTACCTCCACCGGGGATGACGAGGGCGTCGCACCGCTCGAGATCCTCTGGTGTCCTGACCAGCACGATGACGACCTTGCGCTTTGCGTTGATCTTCTGGAACATGACCTGGTGTTCCGCAAAGGCCCCCTGCAGGGCTAACCTCCGCAACATCACACGATCACACGCTCAGCGCCCTGCTAGACTCTACGTAGTCCTCGAGACACACCTAGGATACCGACTGTCACATCCTGGCGAGCACCCGACTGCGGCATGTTGTGTGGGGAGGATGAGAAAAGCGAAAATGCGAGTTGCCCGATTGGGTGGCTGCACTCGGAGGCGGAAGACGGGATGGGAGGGATGCTTCCGATTGGCTGGCGAGGTGGTTAATATTTCCTCAGTCCTGCGCTGTCGATTGTGGGGAATAAAATGTGGAAAATTCGAATTTGAGTGGACATGTACAAGAGGTGGACATGGTGGTTGGAGGTCAAGATACAAGCTTAAGTAAGAGTCAAGACGGCAGACAGGTGATGAGGCGTACTGCCAAAAGAGGCGACGGTCACCGTGGTGGCGTTGTGACGTCTTCAAGTTCACGTCACTCTCTACCAAACTCCTTACAGAAAGTTACGTCAAGTCACGTTGGATTCAGAGATATAGAGCCTACACTACTAAATCCATCGTGACTTGACGTGACCTATTCCTTCTCTTAACCACGATGTCAATTAGCACCGCCCAGGTGTTCACCAGAACAGGCTCAGCGACGACCAACGCATACTCCAGGCCGCCTACCACAGGGAGACCATGGACAGGCAGGTCTACTAATCGCCCAAACACCGCTCAGTCGCGCCCGGGCACAGGGAGACCGCAGACCGCCGCGTCCTCGAAGCGAGAGGCGAGTTATGTGCTCGCCATACTCGAGGGACGCGGGATGGGAAGGGAGGTGGGGATCGCTGCGCTGGACAAGGACACTGGACGCGTGAATCTCATTCAGGTGTGTATTAGATTTTTGCCGTGCATATATGCGCATATATTCAATTTCATTCGCGACGCAGCTTTCGGACGTACCGACATATGTCAAGACTTTACACCAGATGCATCTCCATTACCCCTCGCTCGTCCTTGTCCCTGATACCTTCCT
Organism: Irpex lacteus; assembly: GCA_001986395.2. NCBI lineage: Eukaryota > Fungi > Basidiomycota > Agaricomycetes > Polyporales > Irpicaceae > Irpex > Irpex lacteus. The sequence continues at coordinate 552,869 of MQVO02000007.1, forward strand.
TTCGATTTCAGATGCGTCTATGTTATCTGGCGCTAAGCGTCCCAATACGACGTCGCTATTGGTACAGAGTATCCTCGAGGAATTCGAGTCTGTTCCCGTTGAGCCTGTACTGCGAAAGTATTGGAGTGACGTCGCCGGTAAAGCATCATCCTCCCCACCGTAATCTAACCTGCTCACTCTGACCTCACTTCATTCAAGGTCTCGAGTTCGTAAACCACCTATGCGTAGAAGACGACGAACGAGCAGCCACCCTCGTCGCCCTCTCCAACAAGTAAGCGCATACACCCATCCACTCTCCCACTCCCTCTCCCCCACTTCCCACTTCCCACTAACGCACCCCCTCTACAGATACTACGCCCTCTCATCCGCCTGCGCCCTCTTCAAACACGCCGAAGCCAAACTCAACCTCCGCTTCGCGGCGTCCTCGCTCCGGATCCGGTACGTACAGGTCGAGGGGACGATGATGATCGACCCGGAGACGGCGAGGAATTTGGAGCTGGTGTGGAATGGGGTTAGGAGGAGGTCGGGGCATTCGCTTTTTGGGTGAGTGATATCATCATGCGTGAGAGGTTTTTGAGATTGTTTTATGCGAGGAGTGGTTTGGGAGTGGGGGTGAGGGTGAGAGTGGGATGTGAGAGTGGAGTGGATGAAAGCTGATAGGTGATGAGTGGATAGGATATTGGACAATACGTATACGGCGATGGCGGCGAGGTTGTTGAGGACGACTTTGCTCGCTCCCGTGACAGGTTAGCCAGCACCTCAAACTCTCGCTGTTTGATCACATCGTTCTGACTCCCCGTGTTATGTTCAGTGCAAAGTGCCATCGACGCCCGTCTGGACGTCGTAGAAGGTCCGTCCTCCCTCCTCCTCCTCCTCCTCCTCCTCCTCCTCCTCCTCCTCGTCAATCCATCTTCCTCCTTTCCCTCCTCCTCCTCCTCCTCCTCCTCCTCCTCCTCCTCCTCATCACCATCATCATCATCATCATCCTCAAATCGTCCTTCGTTGCTGGTTGATAAGAGCACGTCTGCTGTAGAACTCGTACAAACAGAAGAACGCTTCCACGAAGTCAAAGATGCGCTCAAAACGCTCAAGAAGATGGACTTTGACAAGCTCATATCTTCGGTACTTCCTTCCCCATCCCTCCCTCCCTTCCTTTTCCCTCCTCTCTCACCGCTCCACCCAAAATCACGCTGACTTATAAATCCAGCTAGCATCCTCAGAAGCCCGCCCAACCACCACCGCAAAGACCGCTTCCTCGCGCGTCTCCCAAATGCTCAACCTCCGCGACATCGTCAAGAGCCTCCCCCTCCTCGCCAAAGCCCTCCAGGGCGCCCGGAGTCAATTGTTGGTTATCGTTAGAGAGATGCTGGAGGATGAGAGGTTGGAGAGGATTGAGCGGCTTGTTGGGGGGAGTTTGAATGATAATGCTATGGCTCAGAAGGTGCTGTCCTACCCTCTCATCGCTCCCTCTTGTTGTGTGATTTCTCCGAACTTACCTCGCATGCACGCTCGATTTACTGTATAGGGCGGCCTAGGAGCAGTCAACGCCCGTGTCTACGCCGTCAAAGCCAACTACAACCGCCTCCTCGACGTCGCCCGCGAAACCTACAAAGAGAACGTCGGAGACATCTTCGCCCTCTCCAATCAGCTTTCCGAGGAACATAACCTGAAATTGACGTTGGTGTGGCAGGACGGCGGGTTCGTGTTTACTGTGAAGAAGAGTGAGCTGGAGGATGCTGGAATGAATGAGCTTCCGAGGGGTTTCGTGAATGTGGTGGGGAGGAAGGGGAAGTGGGTTTTCTCGAGTGTTGAGTTGGTATGTTTTCTTACTTTTACTACTTTTGTCTCCTTCACTTCCTCGATATAATCCCTGGTAACGATTCCTCTGTTACGCTGACTTTTTGTAGAAAAAGCGCAACGCTCGTATGAAAGACGCACTCGACGAGACGCTCATCCTGAGCGACAAAATCATCGCGGACATCGTGGCCGAGATCATCGTCGACTTTGGTGCGCTGTATAAGGCGTCGGAGGCGGTTGCGCTGGTTGATATGTTGTGGGGGTTTGCGCATGCTGCTATTGGTGTGTCTCCCTTCTCTTCCACCATTGTTCTGCGGCTGCCATTGATGCTGTGATGTCCAGTGAGGAATTACGGTACGTCCTGCCTTCCCTGCACTTTCTTTGCTATGATAAATGTTGTGTTTGGTTGGTGTTAGTCCGTCCAGAGTTTACAGGTACCCTTGCCATCAAATCTGGGAGACATCCTATTCTGGAGGGCGTACAGGCTGCGGGGACGTTGGTGCCGAACGACGTTTATTGTTCGGAGGCGTCGAGTTTTCAGATCGTGCAAGGACCGAAGTTAGTAGTTTCTCTGTTTCACGATGGATAAGGGTTGTCTCTGATATCCAATAACCTGATTCCACAGTATGTCTGGTGCGTAATATACATCCAAAGTTCTCTTTCTACTGTCAGAGGGAGCTAATTCCTGTTATTGGGGCTAAATGCACGCATATACATATAGGCAAAAGCACGTATCTACGACAGATCGGCCTCCTCGCCGTAATGGCCATGAGCGGCAGTTTCGTACCCGCCGAGTACGCCAGCTTTCGGTACGTCTCCGTCCGCTCAGTTCATCACATCATCCGAGTCGTTTTGTACTGACAGAGTAGAAAAGAGTGCACGACGCCCTGCTCACTCGACTTTCGAACGACGACGATATGGAGAAGAGTCTTAGCACGTTTGCGAACGAGATGGCGTCGTCTGCTATGATTCTTGGTATTCTCGGCCAGAGCTTCATAGGTTGCTGCTCGCGCTGATGCTGAAGTTACGTGGCGTGGCAGGTATCGCGACTGAACATTCGCTCATACTCATTGATGAAGTCGGCCGGGGGACGTCTCCTAGAGAGGGAGTGGGTATATCGCATGCTATTGCTGAGCATCTTATCAAGCTGAAGTCGTATGTCTTCTTCGCGACGTAAGTCATTTTCATCTTGTAAGCAAATTACCAGTCATTAGCCACTGATTTTTGTGGTGCTTGGGTAGACACTTCAATGAGCTGGTGACGACGTTGTCGAGGCAGCCTTCCGTCGTCAAGTACGTCTCAACCTTGAACTTTGTCTAGGCGTTGTGCTGAGACAGTCGACGTACAGCTTGCATCTGTCCGTCCAGCGAAGTCGCCAGACGAACACGAACTTCGGGATGACGTTCCAGTACAAGTATGATTCAACACCTTGTTGTTCATCTTTCGTGTTGGCTCACACCTTACAAAAGGATCGTAGACGGCGCGCCGGATGACCTACAACATTACGGTAATCCTTTCAACAACTCCAGACATTGTCCGCTAACCACCTTGTCAATCCTTCAATCTCTCTTCCCCTGCTCTTTCGCGTTCGATCGAATAGGTCTCGACCTCGCTCGACTAGCAGACTTGCCCGAGGACGTCCTCTCCGAAGCCCGTCGAGTATCCGAGAAGCTAACCGCACTAGAGGAGAAGAAGAAAGAAGATAGCAAGTCTAATAAGGTCGCGGTGAGGAGGAAGGCGATGCTCAGGGTGACTTTCTCTTTCTCTATACCTCTTTCCCTTCTTCGTCTCTTCAGTCCCTTCCTGGCCCTAAGATTTGGAAAGGATAAGAGTGACATGAAACTAATCCGCGAGTGCGATAGCTCCGGCACCAACTCGTACAAGTCCTGGACCACTCGAACTTGCCGGACGAAGAGCTCGTTGATTACTTAGCGAGGATGCAGAAGGACTTTGCGCAGGTTTTGCAACAGACGCTGTGAATTCGAACATCGGAGGGATAGGAACGTCGAAGACCTGTTTCTCGTTTTGCTGTCAAATCGCTGGGTTGAAGACGGAAGATGGACTTCGCTTGCCAGGAAAAACTACGTACAGATGCCAAGAATGGATGCTACTGGACGCGCAAGATATCTCTAGCCTGTTTCTCGCCTGGTTGTGGACGTGGCTGTCGTACTACTAGTATACAGGGCCCATGTAACCCCCATACCATGTGTCAATAATAAAGCAGACAGTCACTCTTCAAAGCTCCCAGTACTCGTCCGAGTCCGTTTTTGCGCAGCCTAACACCGCTATTTTATTTCGATCTTTGTACTACACTACTACTACACTACTGAGAAGGAGAAACGAAGGGTGAACGAGTGGACACGGATATCCTGAATCCGAGAAAAAAGGTTGTACGCGGGGTGGCGCCGCGTACACCGTAAGGAGGGGTGCGAAGAATAAATAAATAGCAATATCGAGAACTTGAGAAAAGAAAGGGGAAGGGGAGGGCATGGGTAGGAAAATTACAGAGAGAGAGAGAGCGAAAGGAGTGGACACGGATGTACATGAATCCGAGAAAATTGTGGAAGGGAGGGAGGGCCGGGGGTCAGGCCAATGGGGCGATATTATGGCGGTTCGTATCGCATTGCCGGTTGGGATGAGTGTCTCCAGTAGTCGTATCGCCGCCTTCAGTTGTAGGCCGAGGCCTGGGGCGCGAAAGGTGGACCGAACACATTCCGTCGTCGTCTTCATCGTCGTACTCGTCTTCGTTATTTTCCTCATCGTTGACGTCCTATTCTTCATCGACATTGTGTCTCCAGTAGTCGTATCGCCGCCTTCAGTTGTAGGCCGAGGCCTGGGGCGCGAAAGGTGGACCGAACACATTCCGTCGTCGTCTTCATCGTCGTACTCGTCTTCGTTATTTTCCTCATCGTTGACGTCCTATTCTTCATCGACAGTATTTTCCTCTTCTTCATCGTTCATCGTCATTATCTTCCATTGACGTCCTCTTCTTCGTCCTCTTCTTCGTCCTCTTCTTCTTCTTCGTCGTCTCCATCTTCATACACCAAGTCCGAGTCCGTTGAAAAGGCGGATCGCAAGCCGCTGTCTTCGCGTTGTAGAACCACTTCTCCTCTAAGCTGATTCCAGTTGCTTACCCCGATATCATCAGAAGCCACGTCCATGTTGCCACTAGTAGACCGGGGTCCGAGGCGTGACATGTTAGACGGTGGTGCCTCATCAGAGTCGGGATTATCTTCATATTCGTCTTCATCTTCCTCATCGTCTTCGTCATCTTCGTACACCAAGTCCGAGTCCGTGGAAAAGGCGGATCGCAAGCCGCTGTCTTCCTCTCGTTGACCAACATCTCCTTCTCCTAGCCGATCCCAGTTGAACGTCCCCCGCACGCCAGTCTGAGCAGCCACGTCTTCATCTTCTTCGTCATCGTCTTCCACATCTTCAGATGCAAGGTCGGAGTCTGTAGAGAACGCCGAGCGCAAGCCACTGCCCACTTGTCCTTGATCAAGTTCCGCTTGCTGTGCGAGGAGCCGGTTCCAGTCGAAGGTCCCGCTGTCGTCGAAGATCGCATTTCTGCTGCCACTTGTAAGCCGCGACAGCTCAGGTAGTTGCTCCTCGTCAGATTCGGGTTCCTCTTCTTGTACAGAGCTCGGCTCGAAGGTTAAGAAGTAGTCTGCGGATCCGGGAGGCGGGACGTAGATGTAGCTGTCGGGAGAGAGGATAGGGGAGAAGGGAATCGGAATTGGAGATATGGGAGAGGTGGAATGAGCCTGTGGACACTCGTACGCAGTATTAGGTAAACCGAGTGTGTAGAGAGCTGCTGTGGAGGGTGTTGAGGGGAGCGTTGGGGATTCGTAGGGGTAGCGAGAGCGGGTGTCGTCGAGTTCCTCTGAGATCACTATGGTCGGGATGTCGTTGCTGTAGAGAGAGTCGCCAGAGGTACAGTCCAGAGGTTCAAAGGACTTGACATTGAGGTCATCATAGCAAAGACCAGTGAACGCCGTTGTAGGAGCTAAAGCACCGAGGATGTCAGCCGTAGATCCATAGTTGTCGTCAACAACAGCAGATTCCTTAGTGAGATGGCTGATAGGCAGAGGTGTATTCTCGAGAGGAGGTGTCTGTAGTGAAGAGTCGTCCGAATCACTTTCTGTGTCGAGGGATGGGCTGAGAGCTGGTGTATAGCAAGCCTCTGCCTCATCAATGGACTCCTCGCGTTCGAGACATTCATCGAAGGTGATGTGATCGAGACTCGTAGACAGCCACAGCGACAGAGAGAACTGGCCCGAGATGGACGCGGTGCCCGTTATGTCGTTCTTAGCTGTGAGAGACTCTGCGTTGACGGCATGCACTGACTCAGCAAGGCAAGGAGGAAGAGGTAGCACTATCGGTCTTGCCATACGAGAGTCAAGATGCGTAGGTAAGACCAACTTGCGCTCATGAAGTCGCTCGATGAACGTTGAGATAGACTTCGAAGCCTTGCTGTAGATCCAGACATAAGCGAGTGCAGCCAGAGAGGCCAAGAGAACAGCGAAGACAGCCAGGAGAGACCATTTGAACCAGGGCGAAGCCAAGAGAGAAGGCATGACGCCACTAGCAGAGGATGCAGGAGGTATAGGAGCCATTGGAAAGCGATAAGAAAGCGTCGAAAGCAAGGTGGACGACGGTATTAATGCTTGAGGGTGGGTGTCGGGTGGAAGGAAGTGACAAGGAGTAACAACCACGTGCACCTTCGATGCAAACTATAACCATTGAAAGTTGGCTGACAGGCTGACAACGTCAGCTTGTCAGTCGAAACATAGGGGACGCTATACAATGGCTAGACCTTTGCGGACTTCCTGAGGTTTGCATGTGATGTCAGCCCGCATCGAAATTGAATTCAAGAGAGATACTCACAGTGGCTTGCAAAGAAGCGACGTAAATAACCGTCCTCGAACCATGTTGCTAATACACCATTGAACAGAATCCAAACACGAGCATCCTATCAGTCGTATTTGCGATAAATCCGTGAATTGCGACATAGTTTTACTCAAGAACGTGGCCTAGGCAATGGTGACAAGCTTGAAGTTGATGAGAGTAAGAACCAAGCTCGTGAGGCGCTCGTGTACTAAGCTCGACTCCATGCTATTGACCTCAAGGACCTCAAGTTCGTGTCGGCCAGGGAGTGATTCAATGAACTTTGCGTGAAGATTGGAATGTGCTACTGATACAGTTATGATGATGGAGTACAGATGATATGTGGCGATGTAACGTAGGCATTACATGAACGAAGAGTCGCTGGCTGGCAGGGATGGGAACGAAGTCCGAGCTTAATAATGATATGAGAGTCAATGAGTCTCAGAAGTGTGGCCGCCAGCGGGTAATAAGAAGGGATACAGGCTCAGACAAAATAGCCATTTCTCCGAAGCAGCTCGTGCACTTCAGGAGTATCCGGCTTCATATTCCCCCAGAGTGGCTGGAATATCTCGGTTTTCTTGTTCGGGCCTTTGCCGTACTCGACAAAGAACTGGCGTATCACACCCTGAACGGATAGAGAATCAATAAGTATGTGCATCGAGTATGGGAGAGAAGATCGAATGGTACTTACGGTGTTGTCGAACTCCATGATGCTTTCATAGAGCACAGTACCCCGACGCCATCTTCCGTTCTCAGGACGTATCCAAACGGTGCTGCCATCCTGGAGGGAGTTGAAGTGGGCTTCAGCCTCTCACTAATAACAAAGGTGTTCTATGCATACCTTGACGAGGAAGTGGAAGCCTTCGTCTAGCTCAAGAGGATGTACGTCCGCCAACGTCTCATCCAAAGTAGGTCGGACGGTATCCTTTGCGTTGCGTAGTCTCATAATGATGACGACGAGTGATTTGGAAGAGTAGAGATGTGAAAGACGGAAAATTTAGAGAATCTTGGCGATGCTGAAGGTGAAGTGAAGTTGTTGAACGAATACTTCGCTGTGTCCGAGGCCATATATATCCAGAGTTCATGAGGATCTAGCAACCAAGATCAAGTGGCTAAGAGGGTGAACGTTAGCCTTCGACATTCGCCGACTCCTTTGAACACAAGCTTAAGCGATACGATGATCCGCTTTTGACACAGTACTCACAAATGATATGAAAAGACAACAACGCAAGGCATTTCGTTGTGCCTTCCGAACCTGGAACAAAGACAAAGACGTATGAGGGTCAATAACTGAGCCTATTGTGTCCAGTGGCGTCTCTGGCTGGCAGCTTTGTTTGGAGCATGAACGTTCTGCCATGACAACAGCGCAGCCTCGAGGATACGTTGTTCTTTTGTGAGTATATCGGGGCACTGTAATGGGTGTCCTTCATTGCTAGAATTGTCTAAAGAAAGGTTTGGGTGGGCAATGTTCCAGACTACACTTGAGTCCTTGGCGTGCTTACCAAATGGCTAACCGTAATGTGCAGTATCTGCTCAAGTGCATTTGCGCTTTTTTGTGATACCAACAACAATCTAAAAGAGACGGACCCTCGCGATACATGTTATCACTGACTTACCCAATTCTCTCTCAATTATCGCCCACCGACACTCTGTATGCGCAACGAGTCCTGAAAGATCGCGAAGCACACACGAGTCGAATGTATGACAATATCAAAGAACAGAGATGCATACAGCAGAATGTCTCAGGTGTGTTGGTGGTGGTAGCCAAACAAGCCTGGGAGCCCTGACTCGGAGGTTGCCCGCGCTCGCCGAGCCTCGAGATCATTGATTGAACTTCCCCATGGGGCAATGCGATCATAAGCTAAAGTACCTCGGCCGCAATTCCCGGTGAGTTCATGCTTGTCCAAAACCACCATGTTGCCGCTTTCAAAGATGTGAGTCAAAACACTCCGTGTCACGAGCTCGGTTATGGGTCTATGATGGCTCATAGTGGCCTTGCGCCGTGCCTGCTTGTTCCATCGAACAAGTCGAGCAGACTACATACGCAAAAGGTCAGAATTTGGCTGTTCTTCCGTATATATGCGTTGACATGTTCCTCGAATATACTACTAGTTCGTGGAGTGAGGCCCACCTGTGTGCCAAATTCGGGTACTCGGTCTGACTATGTACGATCGACCAAGCCGCATACAGTAACACTTCAAGTTATTACTGAAGAATATTACTGAAGAATATTGTATGCGTTGAGGTGAAGCTCTGGCTCAGAAAACACAGTATCTGATGTACTGACACCTCGCATATAGAATGTCTTAGGTGCAGACTACGAGCGACATCACTGAGAAATCGTTAACTACCGTAGGCTCCAAGTTCAAGCCATTGGCACTGTAAGCTGGTTCAGCTGAAATATTTGCTCGACAGGTTATTATAACTTCTAATTCAGCCCCGCAAAAGTTCAATACAATTCAGTTGGGGGTCACCTAGATGCGGTACCGGTTGAGCGCCGCGGTTCAAACTTTCCAACATATATATACGGGCGCCAAACCCCCCATAACGGGAAAGCAAGAAACAAACCAATCATGACCCGGCCTGACGGCACGTGATGTTGTAAACAAACTCGATCGCGTCGAGAGAAGCATCGCCGAAAACATATAAATAGGGCTGCGTCCAAGGTTCGACTTTCCCCATCTTTTCCGGTCCCCCGACCAACTTCGCCCACAGGCAGTCACTCGTCTTCGCACGCTCAGTTACTCTCAACCTCAGTTACCTCTCTCTACTCGACTCGTCACGATGCCTAGGACCACGCAGTTCAAGAAAATGGTTCAGAAGGCTGTCCAGAACAGTGAGAAGACGTCGAAGGTCCTCTCGAGCCAGGTCAAGACGCAGGTGAAGGCCCTGCTCGACAAGCCAGGACCAGCGCGCATAAGGAGAGTCGTAAACAAGTTGGACCTCAAGCTACACGCGAAACGGACGACGGATAAGATGGATGTTGACGTCGTGGTGCACGAAGTGCCGGTGAGTCTGATGTGAATCGAGAGGTGCATTTGCTAACTTCATTGTAAGTCATCGAGGGTAGAGGATGTCAAGAGTACCCCTCTCGAGTTCAACGGCCACAACTGGTAGCGCCTCCCGCCAGTCGAGGTCTTGCTCCGTGACAAAGACGGCGACAACAGGATGAAGAACCCCGAGCTCAAGGACCACGAGGTCGTGGCAGAAGTCAAGAACATCACGCACGACATCTTCAGCCTGAACCTCACCATCGTCGAACTCTTCGGTCCATCGCAGGACGTCTCTCAAGCACCGCCGCACAACGCTCCTGGAGCTCCTCTACTACCTCCTGGCCTAATTTCTCAGTGCCTTCCTCAGCCGATGCAGAGTCCTTCGCCATCACCCATCGACGACTTGGCTGCGCTTTCTCTCTCGCCGCCTGTACTCAAAGTACCTCGCTCATCGTCAGTGAAGAAGAAGGGTGCCCATCTAGAGCATCAAGGAGGTTCTGAACGGGCTTACCAGCAAATGCGTTCCGCCTATAGGTTCGATCCGTCCAAACGTCCTACACCGACGCCTTCCCAGCTCGGCAAAGCCCCAGTGACGCGGAAGAAGCCAGGAATGTCTAGCCCCAGCAACACAGTACTGTCGTCGCCTGCGTCCACGCCCGCTGACTCTTCGCTACCAGACTCGGAGTCTCCTCAGCAGTCTGAACCTGTGCTAGCCAACGCCATCGTTTCTCTATCTATCGCACCCGTCGCTCCTCCTGTGCTGTCTGTTCCAAAGTCTATGGCTGAGTTCGTCGCACCTCGTCCTTCGGTCAAGAGCAAGAAGAGCAGCACCCTAAAGCATCATGGAACCGCTGAGCACGTCTTCATCAAACGTTCGAGCTTCAGGTTTAAGCCGTACGTTAGATCTCGGCGCGTCCGCAACGAACAGAAGAAGAAGACGAAGCGCACTGACGACACTGGCGACCGGTTCGAGGTCAACACGGAAGCACTTCCTTCCTACGACCCCGACCTTGTAGTTCCGACAGCTGAAGCGCCAATTCCAGTGGTGGCTCAAACTCTTGAGACCTTGATGGATGTGTATTGCGACGACAAGTCATCCGTACGTGTATCGGCCGCTATTTCTTGATGTGGCCTAACTGACACTCGTTGAATATCAGCCTGCGGCGAAAGACGCCGCTCTGGGCATGTGGTTCGAGCTTAAGCAGGCGAAGGACAAGGCGGAAGAGCAAAAGGTACGTCTCCATCTCATCTCTTGCTCGCTGATTCTGACTTTCACATCTTTCTCGTAGAAACGGCTCGACGCCATCGAGCAGTGCACGTGCCTTCCCAAAGACAAGGGGAAGGGCAGAGCTGACGGCAGAGTTTCCATGTGGTCGGACGAGGAGAGCGAGGGCCCCGCTTCTCCAACGCCGATTCGTGGAAACAAAGCTATGCTCTGCACGACGGAGTCGGACAAATGTCTTGCTTGCACCGCTCGTCGTATTAAAGAAATATACGAGAGCGATCTATAGGCAACGGCGAAGCCGATTCCCAATTCACCGACGTCCCTCAACCCCGGACGTCATCATCATCACCATCATCATCAACCATAACGACAACTCAAGCACGACTCAACGTATAATTTGCAGCAAGATTCGGTTTTATCAATTCAATATTTCGACGTGGTTTGCAAGACTCTGGACTCGGACCTGTGTTTCGCCTCTTATTCTTTATCCCTCTCGGTCTCTCGGCGACTAGTGTTTCGCCTCTTCTCTACTCGTCTCGGACTCGCCCACAATTCGGATTCTATCTGGGCTCATCCTCTGGTGTTTCGCCTCTTATCTGTATCTCTTCTCGGTTTGTGGACTCGCCTTGCCTCGCCTCTTGTCTCTGTCTTTCCGGCCTTCTAGGATCCTTCGACTTCACATCACTATCTCGGATTCAACATTGCATCACCGACACAAATCTACTCTTGGCACCAACTTCCTGGGGTTTCGTCTCCATTCTATGTCTCTTCTCGGTTTGTGGATCTGTCTTGCCTCGCCTCTTATTTTAGCTTCGCGGTCTTCAGGATCCCTCGACTTCACATCACTATCTCGGATCCAACATTGCATCACCAACACATATCTACTCTCGGCATCTTCTTCTCGGGATTTTGTCTCTACTCTTTATGTCTCTTGTCGACTTCTGGATCCGCCCTGTCTCTGTCTCTCCGGTCTCCAGGATACTCGACCGCACACCACTATCTCGGCTTCAACATTGGACTTTCGACGTACGTCTACACCACACGTCTACTCTCAACATCGACATTTCTATCTCGACGACACACTATCTTCCCTCCTGTGACTTCTCGTGACGACGACAAGTTGCCCCTTGTGTTCAAGTTGCGGCCGCTCAGCTCTGCAGGTATGTCAGTCACACATCATAGTTCTTCTTTCGACACTGACGTTCTTCTTCTGATAGGCTTCGAGCACCGCTCCCTCCGCCTCTTCTTCGAGGCGAGTACTTCGGTACATCACTGTCATTACTCGAACACTCCTGTGTGTTATCTATTCGGTATGTCTTCTTCTCTACCCTCGGGTCTTCCAGCTTATTGACGACCGTTCAGCTAGACGAACCCACTATGCATCACTGAATAGTAGTTCCACCCTACTGGTTCATTTTGATGCCGCTATCTCTCGCCGCTACTCGTTACGGCAACAACATCTCTAGCAATCTACTCAACACACACTCGGCTATCGCTCTCTTCCTCCCTCTCGACTGGTAGTTCCACCCTACTAGTTGATTACCACACCACTACCTCCCGCCGCTACTGGGTACGGCCGCAACACTTCTCATCTCGACAAGCACTGGACTCTCGCTTTCCGGCCTTGCTATCTTTCTCCGTGTTCTGCTTTCACTCCTCGTATTCCGTTGTTTCCTCTTTGCATTTTACGTACTCACATCTTCGTTGATTCCTTACCACTCTTTCACTCTTCTTCCGTTCACTTGCTCTCGCTATCCTTAGGTGCGGACTGGCTGGCGCCAAGTCCAGTCCGCCTCTAAGGATAGTGGGCCCTCCATTCCATCCACTCAACCCTCCCTTTTCCTTACACTTTCTCGACACTTACCTTCTCTCCCACTTACTCGTCTCGATACTTACTTCCCAACCACTTACTCTTCTTCAAACTTACTTCCCCTACCACTTACTTTTCTCCAAACTTAACTCCCCTACCACTTACCTCTTCTCGATACTGACCTTCCCTACCATTTACTCGTCTCGATACTTATTTTCCATACCACTCACTCTTCTCGATATTTCCTCCCCTACCACTTACTCTTCTGGTCATCTCGCCAACCTCTGATCTACGCTTCAAACTCATGGACTTTTAAATTTACCATATTCACTAGTGTATTAATCCACTCACTCTTGGGCTACTTATCCTCTCATCATTCTCTGTATTTATCTGCCTTTCTCGTAACTCCCCGCAGCGTACGCACCCAATATTAATGTAGCAAATAGTCTACCGTGTATCAATAATAAGTGATCCTTTCGTGCCATTCTAGATCTCATTCGTCTAACTCTCAAGCAGCTGCTGAGTGGATTGAAAGCGAAGTTTCTCTGCTCCTGGTTCAAACGACATTTGATACTTACAGTAAGCTTTTGCTTATCTTATCAGGAGTTGAAGTTGATCGTGGGAAATACGACTGGGAACTCCTCTTCATCGAATCCGCTTTCTCTGCCGGCACACTGAACCGTGTATCACCCTTACGGCAACCATGATTCAGTCAAATGAGGTTGGATACAGTGTCGTACGTTCTGACAAACAGCATGTGACGTGTAGAGCCGGCGGGAACAGTGACGGTGGATTAAGTGCTGCGCCCTGTCGTATCCTTGTGGGTTTCCTGCCGACCATTACAGTGCTCAAGATTCAGTGATTCCACAATGGGTTCGGTACTTTCAAGAGCGAAAATACTAGTAGGCGCGGCCTTTCTTCTCAATAAGACCTTAGACAAGCTCTCCGAACGACTCAAGACTTCTCCAGGCCTTCCGGTCCCTAATCCTACCCTACCATTCTGGACTGTCCCAAAGTCGAAGATAACTTCGGAAGGAAAAGAGCTGCCTCAAGATGCGGACATTGTTATCATTGGCTCTGGTATCACCGGAGCATCCGTGGCGTACTACCTACTCTCGAAGAACAGTGCGCTGAAAGTGGTTATTTTGGAAGCTCGGGATGTGTGCTCAGGGGCTACAGCGAGGTACGCCACTTCACGTTGCGCCATTTAATGTCCTAAAGAGATTATCAAGGAACGGCGGTCATATCAATCCGCCTCTGTTCTCGGATTGGGAATCGTCCAAGAAGAAGCACGGTGTGGAACAGGCAAAGGCCCTCGTGCGGTTCCGGCTATCTCATGCGCCAGAACTACAAGCAGTTGCGTCCAAGGAAGATATACTGAAAGAGTCGCAGGTTCGCATCACCGAGCATCTCGAGGTTTACCATACCGAGGAGTCATACAATGAAGCTCGAGAAGAGCTGGCTGCGTGGAATGCTGACATGCCTGATGTGGCCGAAGAATTTATTGCATACGATGGCGAGGAAGCCTCAAATGTGAGAACGAATTATTACGTCTTTGCCAGTATGTTTACTTTCGAGAATAGAAATTTCGCCTGTCAGAAAATACAGCAGGATGTGTCTTGGGTCCAGGAGGGGCGATCCACCCATACCGCTTTGTGACGAATCTATACGCGAAGTTACTTGAACGCCATTCAGACAAGTAAGTGGCAACGTCCTCTGTTCTTCTCCGTTAAACTTACGTATCCAAATCAATGCGCACGCCCAGCTTCTTCATCGCGACAAACACGCCTTGCACTGCAATCACCGAACCCACAACCTCCAACCCTCTGTACACTATCACTACCTCGAAAGGTACAATCACCACGCCTCATGTTGTACACGCGACCAACGGCTGGGCCTCTCACCTGCTGGAACCCATGCGCGAGAAGGTCGTGCCTGTGCGCGGTACAATGTCCGCGCAAAGACCAGGCACATCCCTCGGCTCCGCGACACTCGACGGCCTGCGCTCTTACGTGTTCTACCCGGGCGGTCTGGGCTACGACTACCTCACACAGCTGCCTACGGGCGAGCACGAGCTCATGTTCGGCGGCGGATGGGCGTCGGCGTTTGATACTGCCTGGACAGACTTTGGATCGTCGGACGATTCGGGGTTCAGTACTTCTGTGGCAAGTCATTTGGCTGGTGCGCTGCCGTTGTATTTTGGCAGCAAGTCGTGGGGGAAGGAGAAGGAGCCTGTGGTGGGCGATGAACGAGAGGAGGGGGTCGAGTGGGGACAAGGACGGACGAAAGCTCAGTGGAGTGGCGTTCTTGGGATTTCCGCTGATGGTTTACCTTGGGTCGGTCGTCTACCGCAGAGGATCTCCGGGAGGAAGCAACCACCTCCAACGTCTGGGCCTCTTTCATTCGAAAAGCAGAAAGCCGGAAATCAGGAAGGGGAGTTGATCACTGCGCCTCCTGGAGAGTGGATTTCGGCTGGGTACACAGGTGAAGGCATGGTACATGCATGGATGAGTGGGAAGGCTCTGGCACATATGGTACTGGGTGCAGACGCAGAAATCAAGTCGTGGTTCCCGGAGATATTGCGTATCACCGAAGACAGGTGGAAAAAAGCGAAGATCGAAGACCTTATTACCAGCCGTTTGTCAGGATGATTTTTCTCATGGCTGTCATCTATCTTGCTGCGGAGGCCTCTCATGCATGTAAAAGCGTTTATATGATTGTTTTACATCACCAGTATTATTTGTTGTATTTGTTCATCAATATACAAGTTGTTGTACACCTTTGTTATACCGTTTTCTTCTCAGCGGTGTGGTTCATACACGCCGGTAGGCGTTCAAGGCCTTATCGACCACTTCGGTCATAGCAATAACCGCTTCTTCCTCCTGTGTTCTTCCGATGAGCTGCAGTCCCACAGGAAGTCCATGGAACAGTTCTGCGTCATCTACAACAGAAATGAACCGTCGCATGAGCGGGAAATGAAGTAGATGTGATTGAACAATAAGAATGACATACAGAGATTGTATATCGCTTCGTCTTCGTGATTTCTGAATTGGTGTGGAGGAAGTTTCTTGTCGAGCTCCTTGTCCGAGAACGTCACAGGGAAGACAGTTGACGCCAGATCCAAAGCGTTACACAGCGACGTGTAGAATGCGTCACTAAATTCGTGAGATGAATGAACGATGTGTTAGTACAAGCTGCTCATTCATGTAAAGTGATGCACGAGATGAAGCAGATCGGACAATCGAAATGAACAGATGTGCGACTTACGAATTGGTACCGTGCGGACAGGCCACACTAGCTACGGCAGGACTGATAATCGCATCCACAGGACGACCAGTACCTGTTTTTGACACGGTACTCTCCCAATAGTCGAGATGCGACTTGCGCAGCTGACGTTTCTCCCTCTGTATCTGCCAAAGCTAAGGTCGAGAAGGCGTCAGTGACCATCAGTATTTGGTTCACAGTGCTACGAAACGTACCTCGTACGCCGAGAGATGTTGCGGCTCGCCTATTATAATTTTGGCCATCGATCGTTCGAGAGGGTAGTGGTGCGCCTGCTCGTCTTGTGGTTTCATGCTAGCGATGAGCGGCTCTCCTGATTTTTCGCATTCGACTCGGTAGTCGTAGCCGTCATCGGCCGCGTATAATTTTTCCTGACGAAACAAAGGGACGTTGAGCCAGCAGAAGTATTTGGTGAGTGTGTTGGACGCACTGAATTCCTGTATATGTCCAGGTGCCGATGTGGAATCCAGTCGATTACTGCAGTCAATTAGTACAGCGAACGAAGACAAAGTACAGGGAATATTTGACCTTTATGGCCAGCCGCTTCCAAAGTCTTCTTCGTGATCTCCATCGCCCTAATCAACGGCGGGTGCGGCTTAACAACCTCATTATCCCACATAACCGCAAAACACATCCCCACACCCTCCCCATGGTCATGCAGCGCATACTCTTCATGGTTCCACGGCTTCCTCACCGCCAACGGGTCCCGTTTCCACGGCTTGCCATCAATAATCGCCTTGGTGAACCTCTTCACGGCGCTGAGCGAGTTGGCCATCGGCCCGAGGACAGACGAGATGGACTCCTGGCCTTCTTGTGCATTGACTGCGTTTGCGTATGGCAGGCGCTGGTAGCTTGGACGGAGTGTGTATAGGCCGCAGAATGCTGCGGGGATACGGACCGAGCTGTAGAAGAAACCTCATTGTTAGTACTGTGTGATATTGTCAGTGCATCGTTGACCCGTTGAATGAAAGCTGATGGATAGGTATTGATCATGGTAGAGTTTGCACTGAGTTTGTTGAGTGGGCAAAGATACGCACCCGCCAATGTCAGTACCGACGCCCAGGGGACTCCCACGCATGGCGACAAGTGCGCCTTCTCCTCCGCTAGAGCCACCAGGTGTCATGTAACGGTTGAACGGATTAGTCGTCCGTCCGAAGACATGATTGTACGTCTCTCCCCACTATTGCGATCAAATTGCATCGTTAGCCTTTCCTGGAAATCAATAGCGTGCCATAGTGATGTTATACTAACCACAAGGGTTTGCGGTACATTGGTTCGTACGAAGGGGACGGCTCCAAGGTCGTACAGCATTTCCACTAAGACGCTGTCGACCTCTGCGATATCGCCGACCCATGCGGCGTAACCTGGCCGTATACGCGTTAGTAGAGAACAAGGAGGAAGTACGGTTGTGTTGTTATCGTCCGTAGGGAGACGGAGAGAGTTAGTGATGTAGATAACCTACGCACCCATGATAGTTTCTAACCCCTTGATTCGGAATTGGTCTTTGAGCGAGATCGGAAGACCGTGGAGTGGGCCCATAACCTTGCCGTTGTTGGCGAGGTATTCGTCGACATGCCTGGCGCGAGCCAAGGCACGGTCAATGAATATTTCCGTGAGGCAGTTCGTCTAGTCGAAACATATGGCGTATTGACATGTGAGTAACGTCGGCGCGAGGTCGAGTAAATAATAGGAGCCTGACATACAAGTTGCTGAGCGATGATGGCGCGTTTGTAAAACGCGGTCGTAACTTCCACAGACGACCATGCACCTGTGGCCAATCTGTTCAGTAAGATATCGACGTCCGTCGTGTTCGTGATCTCGATTTCCCGAGCGGTAAGCAAGCCGCACTCTTCAGGTACGTGCTGCACGCTTCCCTTGATCTCTGTCGGGACGTCAATGATCCATTCAGGGGGAATAGAGTCTGTTTGCTTTTGCTTGCGTTCTGCACATATCGTCTTCCAATCTTTCTTCGACGACATGGCGGCGGGATATCAAGGCGTGATATGTTCAGATCAGCCGCGAGCGTTGGAGCTCCGCCCTATTCAAGCCGAGCTGACGCTAGAACTTCCCGATAAGGAAAATCTAAGGAACCGCGGTCGAGCGACTTTACCATATCCGGTTAGTATGTTGAGAACCGCTGGTTTGGCTCGCGTTGTTGGGCTCGGGATGAAAGCCATATCTCCACACGTTGTTTCGCAGGACGTGAATCATGGGATGGATTGCGAAGATTGCAATGTTTTAAAACATGTGCAGCTCACGGCGTAGAGACCCACTTTACCGATCCAAGTATCTGCAGTAGCACTGGAGCGAGCGACCGCACTTTGGGGCGGAACCTCCGCAGTCGAGGGGTGATCTTGTCGGATTGCAATACCGCGGACAATTCGTAGTTTGTCACGCTTGTTCATCTCAGATTCCACCTCCAATAGGATTAGACGCTGCTTGAGGATGTGAGGAACCGCACATGTCCCTTCGTCTTCGACGAGTATATTGTCGTCATAAAATTGCAAAGAGGACCGTCGACAACGACGATTCGCGTGTACGGCTGCGTGAGTAAAATTCCCACCGCGTTGGCCATTACTCCGGTTCAATATAGGTTTAGTGAATGACGTTGATTATCATGAGTGTGCAGGCGGGATGCACTCGGGAGAATGGAAACTGTTGTCGTCTTCCCAAGCAGGCATAGTCTCGTGCACGCTGATAGAACGAAATTCAGCGAACCTCTCTGCGACTGATCTCGTTCGAGTTGTGTGATGCAGTTGCGTGACCATGGTCGGTTCCACTCGTGCACGCGCTACGTTACGGCGACGTTGGGCAAGATGATTCCTGGGAAGTCAAATAGAGACATCTGCTGTATTTTGCTGGAAAACAAGCACATGTGTCAGAGCCATGTCAGAAACACAAAGAGCTGGTGGCACCGCGTAACCAGTGTCACATTTCCGAAGGAAAAACGTGATAAGTATCGAAAAATGTGCAAGAGAAGATACTTACTTTGTAGTTACCTTTTCCGGAGTAAAAAGTCAAAATAAAGGTAGATACAAATGTCAGAATTCAATACAGTCTGAGAAAGATGTTTGAAAAAATAGCGCAAAAAGAACACATCTTTCCATGTGAAAAGCCGCCGAAAACGTAGCGATTTATCCGCCAGCTTTTCTCACCTCTTTCCACAGGAAAGGTGGCACTGGTTACGCAGTGTGGATAGATGGAAAGGCAACGACAGCGCTGAAGCGTAACGGGCTGTGACACATGCGATCAGAATCGGTAACTACGCCCCAGTCACGGACCGGTGACGGAGTGACAAGGGCGGTCACCGGGGCCTCAGGCCTCAATCTTCGTCGTCGCTGCACTCGTCGTCCTTGTCGTCGACCACAACATCGAGCTCGTCGTCGAGCACGGCGTAGGGCCCCTTTCTCCCACTCTTCTTCTACTTCACTCTCCTTCCTTCCTCTTTCTTCAAAAATCGCTGGTTGTTTACGTGCGTCTCCAATTGTTTGCTCATTGAACGTGTTCAACACTGACATTGCCTCCTTGTTTCCTTCGGCCTCGTTGTCCACAGCGAGGGCGGACTTTTTCTTCTAGGTCTGCGCATTCTTTGCTCTTTGTGTAGGCAACCTGCACACACACCAGTCAATGGCCGTTCTCGCTCCAACAGACTGGCATCCACCAAGAGATCTTTCAATGGACGCGCCTACCAACGCAATCAACACCTCTGTGCCACGACAGCGCTCCTCGCCAGCGAACGATCCTTCTGGTCCATCCACGCCCGTCTCGCAGCAGCCGTATCCGTACCCTGTACAACAGCAACAGGCAGGATGGCAGTCGCCCCACCCACAACAGCAATATTACCCCTCATTTTACCAAAACCATCACCAACAAGCGTACCAACTCCATGCTCACCCAGGACAGGGCCCCATGCATGCTCAATCCCCATATTACGACCCAGCTAATGCTCAGTTCGCGCAGTGGGCTTATCAGCAGATGATGTTCAACGCACACCACCAAGCTCATCAAATGTCCCACGTTCCCTCACCTCAACATTCCGGCCAGCGCAGTCGCAGTGCAAGCGCCAGTACAGGGGAGTACTTCGTACCTCCTCAGGTGCAAGGCTACAATCCCTTCCCCAGCGGTACACCACCCGCACATCCCTCACAGCTGCCTCCCAATGCGTACGCCTCTGCCCCAAGTGACCAATCGCCTCATCAGTCGCAATATAGTGGTTACCACCCTTATCGTCGTCCTAATCGTCAAGGTTCTCAGCATCAAGAGTCTTCACAGGCTACTCCCCCTGGGGACTGGCGTGGAGGACCTTTCCAGCCTCCATATGCCCGCACGGATGCCGCTGGTTCGTCTACGTCCGTCAATTCGGCTTCATCCCACTCCGGGAGCTCCCGCCACCGTACCAATAGTCTCCAAGGTTCTTCCGCCCCATCTGCAAGCGGCGGAAAGTCTCCGCCGCCTGCTGGAAATGGGCGAAGTAGTAATAGTACGGCTCCAGCACCGAGCACAGTCCCCAGTGCATCGCGACCGCATCAGCGTACAGGCTCGGCTGCATCCAACGCATCGTCCGCTGTATCTCGACCATCGGTAGCTTCTTCGTCGACTGCCTCTTCGGCTTCCACGGTACCCTCGGCGATACGCAAACCGTCCCCTCTATCTCAAGGTAACTTCACCGCCGCTGAAAAGCGCATGTCCCGAGATGATAGTGACCTGGCGGCAATGCTCGAGCCCGCACCTGGTGTTCGTAGTGGCGGTCTCAAGGGACGATTACGCCGCGCGCTCTCACTTAATGCTGGAACTACCCTTCGTGAGGAAGACGAGGACGAGCAGGCTACGAACGGATCCAGGAGAACGGCCGCTGCCAGTAGCTCGAGCTCAACGGTCATGGGCGACGACGAGAGCACGGCAACAGTGCAGAAGAAGAAGTCGAAATCGTTGTTCAACTCTCGGCTCAACCGCTCAACGGATAACATCTCGCTGTCGTCGACCATGTCGTCCGCGTCCATGGTCATTCGCAAACTGGGCAATCTCGGTAAACTGACGAGACGTAATTCTCTGGCTGGTATCACCTCAATATTCAAGGATAAGGACAAGGATAAGAAGGATAAGGATAAGGAGGGCGAGGAGGGGAAGAAGGGTAAGAAGAAGAAGGACGGGAAGGGACAAGTGTCGGAGCCTAGTGTGTCTCATGCCACCGCGGAGCTGGACCCCGCCGAATGGTCACCGGATATGAACGGGCTCAGTCCTGCTGCGAGGCTTGCTCGGCAACATACGCTGAAGAGCAACGCTGAGGCTGCTGCCAAGGCGAAAGCTGAGCAGGAGGCGAAGGCGGCGGCTGCGAGCTCTGCACAGGCTGCTGGGGGTGTGCCTGGGCCTTGGGAGAAGAACACGACGACGC
Organism: Irpex lacteus; assembly: GCA_001986395.2. Lineage (NCBI taxonomy): Eukaryota > Fungi > Basidiomycota > Agaricomycetes > Polyporales > Irpicaceae > Irpex > Irpex lacteus. The sequence goes on from MQVO02000007.1 coordinate 574,255, forward strand.
GTGCTGAGAACGCTCATGGGAAGGGGTTGACGAGGATCAATGAGGATGGGTCGAGGGTGCTTGTGGAGGACGATGATTCAGACGAGGAGGGTCATGGCGGGCAGGGTGGGTATAATCAGACGATGGAGGGTTGGGAGGAGGACGACGATGATTGGGGTGAGGCGCAGGGTGAGGATGACACGATCAGGCAAAGTTTGGACGCTGCTCACTTGGATGACGAAGAGATGGAGCCGTGGGCTATGAACATCCGCCGTAGTGAAGAGCGAACGCGGAAACCGGCGAAGGGTATCCTGAAGAGTGAGTCACTTGCTCTATACATGTCATTAACTCACAGTGCTTACAGTGCGACCAGACGGCACGAACTACGATCAGGATGCGTACGCTGCGCGTTCGACGCCATCAGCAGGTCGTCATCGTGCAAATTCCTACGACTCGTCTCCTTCGCATGGAAATGAGCTTGGTCCTCTCGCACACATACCGTCAAACGATCCTGATCACATTGACGGCTTGCACAAGCACTCTCATACATCATCTCCCGCGTCACAGCCCTCTTTCCTTCCTCCGCTCTCTTTCGAGTCCAAGAGCCTCACGGTGGAATCGCCCAAGGATTCGGACACGAGTACTGTGCGTGCGCCTAGTCCTGCGGAGAAGACGCTGTTCAGTCACCCCAACTCGTCTGCTCCGGCGCTGTCGACGATGTTCAACCCGAACGCACCAACGCTCACTCAACGCTCCGCCACGGCACCGACGAAGCGTCTGGCCTTTGCCACTAACTTGTCTGTATACGACACGTTCCCCGCTGCTGTTTATGACAGACGGAGCGAACCTGCTACTTGGAGTCGCTTGACACCGACGCTCGCCCAACGGATCAAGGAAGAGCTTAATTCTTACAAGATGGAGGAAATGGAGGTGCACGCGGCCAGTCGCGTACAGTACGTATGGCTCCTGTTGATGTTTGAGCGGTTACTGACAGCGTTGTCTATAGCACCCAGTTCTTCGTGTAGACCATCGCTCGGTCCGGGACCAATACCGATGTCTCTCGCTTTCCCTCCCTCTCTCTCAACGATGGCTCCAAAAGTCGAAATATCGATCTAGTTACCTTATTCAACCGTCCATTCACCTCCCCAACTCATCGTCGTCCACCCTAAAGATGTTTCAATGCCCGTTTGGATCAGATATCCTCGATCTCATATTATCAAGTTATACCCCATCAATTCCCACTCAACCCGGTCGGTCCTCAATCTCCCTCATGTGTAGTTTTATCCTCGACTCCATCCATCGCGGCTATCCTTCTTATATCTTTCCTCTCCTTTCGTTTCTCCTTCTCTTGCATTTGGTTACAACAATATGGGACGGACTTTATGGAAGCTGCCCGATCGTCTTTGCTAACGTTGGTGTCCTTTTTTATCATGCTCAAGCTTTTCTTATTAGTGTCGTGTCGTACAATGAATTTATTCTTCCATTACATGTCATTCGAATCCGTGTACGATGTGTGTGGTACAATCTAAGGTAATATAAACAGCATTCGGGGATAAGCAATTTCGAGTCTCGACGATGTACAATACAGCAATGAGGGAAAAGGCAAGGTTGGCAAGTATAGTAAGAAGTATGCGATAGCGTTGTCAATCCTGATACAGAAGCGAGGAAACGATAAGAACGGCTCGAATGCCCTTTAAGAAAGCAGATAACATCGTGGAACTCCAAGGAAAAGGTATCAATCTCCGGTGTGAAGTAGAAACATGAGCAAGGGGACGGTATCAAGGATGTATGATGAGGAGTAGCGACGTCGTCAATCATCGTCAATCGCGAGCTTGTGGAGGTCCATCCTGGCGTAGAAATTGGCTGTCACCGTCTTCTCCGTGTTGTTCGACACAGCTTGGGCCTTGATGGCACAGAGCGTACGATAGGCGACATCGAAGGCAAATCTGTGTTTCCTCTTGTCGTATGCGAGGATATATGCATACGAAGCCTTCAACCGCGCGACGGAGTCTGTGTCGTGCATTCGCGTAGCATCTGGATCCGGACCAGACGCGAACTCCTGCGAACACAGCCGGAGGGAGTCTTGTCGTTCGGTTATGGGGCGATCAGTGAACCTGCGAGCCTTCTGTCCTTGCTTCGGTCGGCGGCGCTTTTCCCAGTTATCGAAAACTGTTCGAACATGCTCCTCAATCGAGGATTCCATCTTGCTCATATACGGGCCAAGCTCGGGGTCGTTAGCGGCTACTTTGGCGTGGAACATTTTCCACGGTCGCCGAAGGTCCTCGTCAGGAGGCATATCAGGTTTGTCACCCAGTTTTTCCTCGATGTGTTTGAGTTGTTTGGCGCTCTCCTTCCTCACCTCGTCTCCCAAGATATCCATGATGAATCTTTCAAGGCCCTCTCCCCTTCTGATAGCAGCTAAGTTCGACGGGTTGTCGTACTGTGACTCCTTCGTTTTCAGGGAGACTTTCCACTCTGGCGGTGGTCTGTTATATGCCCGAGAATCCTTGTCCCATATTTGTTGTATTATAGAGACTCCGGTCTTTGTGCCGTCAAGGACTTGACAGAATCTAAGGTCATTCACTTTGTCAGAGCAGAAAGACTGGAGGTCGATACGAGTCCAAATACGCACATGTACGCCAAACGGACCGTCTCCTCGTGACTGTACCCGTTGGCGTAGATGGAGTTCTCCCAATACTTCGAGTATTTGCCAACAATCGAGGCATCTTTCAGTGGGGCTAGTAGATGTTCTTGGAGTCTCAATATTTTCTGGTCCAACGATATCTCTCGACCTTCCTCGTTCCCCAGAAACTCAGTCACAGTCGTCTGCGACTTGATCAAGCATTTCTCTACAGTGCTTGGCTCGTCGGCAAAACGAGGATCGGCGGGCTTGAAGTGCTCGAGCAGCTCCGGTTGCCAGAAGGCCGACATAAGGTCGCCATCGTAGTCACCTGAAAATAAACAGTTACAGAGAAGGAAAAGCATAATATCCCGGCTACTTACCGCCGCCAGTCATGCTGGCGAGATGGCGATCCAATCTCTGGTTGTTGACTATATGGCCCTTTGTGGACACGATGATGACATCGACATAATGTCGCAGTTCGTACTTGACGACAGCGGTAGCCTAATAATATCGTTATACTCGTCCAGCGTAGATCGACCGTTCGTGTAAGCACTGACCTTCTGCACATCTGTGGGCACCTTACATGGATGTCGGGTAAGCTAGGCTACAGTAAGTAAAGTGGGTAAACCAGTTTTGATGGTTCAACGTACCAGAACAGGACCAAGGACTGCGTCAGTTGGTATACCGTTCCTATCCTTGACGCGACGAGAGGAAAACTTGATATGGCATTCCCCTGGTTCAAGAACGCCTACCGGATCTGCTGACCTCGTAAACACCAGGAGTGAGTACAACAAATATATCCGTACCTGGAATCACGAAGGCAGTGCATGATAGAGGAACTCTGATCCGGTACTTCGTTTTCGAGGACTCTACGGCTTTCTTCGCTACCTCGAACAGCTTAGTTCTGAGGAGGGAGCAAGTGTCTGGACTGAAACCCGCGTCCAGAAGTCCAGCACAGGTCTCCTCGAGAGATGATGGTTGACCGCTGATCGCGTCTTCCCACCATGCCTTTGATTTCCCTGCAACAAGCTCCTCCAGTTCATCGTCTTCCATACATTCGCCATCGACAACTTCATCATCAACGTCGTCGGTGACGAGTCCCCTAGCACGCGCAGAACCAGGGTTCTCCCGCGCCAGTCGCGCAGCGATGACTCGTCCTTCACGACAGACGTTCTTCCATAACTTGAACAAGCCATTAGGGCCGTCCCAAGTCGTGAGCTTACTGACCCTATCTTGGAACCACTCTCGCATCAGCGCAGCAAGCGCTTCTGCAGGGACACCGTTTTCCGCCAGGTTGATGATAGTTTCTGTGGAAAGCTGCGACGGTGTAGACATCCGCGCGTACCGCAAGATATCCACAATATAGTGGGCGACGTCCGCATCGTCCTCCTCGTACTGGATCTTGCGCTGCGACTCCCGAATCCATACCTTTGGCCGCTTCTCTGGCGTCGGCGAAATGTGATCCGGATGGATCGTGAGCAATCCCTATGGTTAGGAGTCAGTATAGCTCGATGGTTCCTGTAGTCAATGTACCTTTGCCCCGTTAATGCGGACTTGAACGGCGGTAGGAAAGACGCGAAACTCAGAGCTGAGGTTCTCCGCTAGCGCAGCAAAGAAGTCTCCATTTGCGAGACCGCAGCCGTCGGTCATTGTATACTCCGCCGGGACTTTCTTCTTACCGACATAGGCTTCCGCGACTGTTATGATCATTGTGAGTCTGTATGCAAGCTCATTCTCAGATAGGCTCGAGGAGGATGGAGCCTTACCGACGTCGTCAATTACGAAGTAATCTTCCTTCGCAATGCGCACTCCCGGTACAGAATTGGACAGTCCGAGAGCAAAACGAGCGGCCCATTTCGCCATCGGCTACAAACAGCACTTGAGTTAAGAAGGGAGGTTTAGAGGTGATAACATGCTTACTTGATCTGTGTTGAGCTTCAACGGGTTATGCCAATTCAGAAAATCGAAAAAGCTTAGGTTGTATTGGTCGTTTCCCGTGTCAGAGTCGGGGGCAGTTATGAGCCACTCCTTGGTGTAAGGATCCTTTTCGCAACACTCGTTCGTTTGGACCAAGAAAACACTGTGGTCCTTGGCAAAAAATGCCCTGAACACACGGCCGAAAATGACAAATGGTCGGTGGAAGAAGGTTCTTATCTTTCCTCCCGTATCGTTGTAGAAGTCCTTGTCAGATATTCTTACTCGAATAAATCGTTTTGACCCAAAGCGTCGGGTAAACCGATTTGAGGAGCCAAGGAATGGCTTTTGGAGGATAAGCGAAAACTTTGACGTGAGTTCATCCTTACTCAGCTTAGCGGCGAAATGAACCTTGCCGCCATACCAGCCTTCAGATCGGTCCATGAAATATGAATTGGATGGATCTGTCGCGGCTTTGTTGCGAGATTCGTGTTCCTCTTCTCTATCAAGCTCCTTCCAAGGCGTCTGAGGAGATCATAAGTATCGAGAAACATGAAGAGACGTGTAGAGTGTGCCTTAGCGGTCAATTCCTGGTGAAAAGCTTTGACGAGAGTCGGGTCATGGAAAGTTGTTCGTCTCGATTTTCCTTCTTCTTGTTTCCGCTCATCTTCTTCTAGTTTCCGTTTTGTCTCTTCTATGACCTGAGAAACGATGGGAGCGACTTCAACATTTGACTTCTTCCCCAGTAGCGATTTGCGGAGTTCAAGATGAGGAATTTCTTGCGCTTTCATGCCGTTGCTGATCTGTATGGCCAATTCCCAATAGAATCCGCAGGGAGCGAGTCCAAAGAACGAACGAAATCCCATGTGATCCTAAAACCTGAACAATTAGCAACCGTAATTGCACAAGGGAAATTGGGCGTGAAAACACGAAGACTGACAATGACATACGGTCTGCTTGCTTCGCTTGAGTCCTGGTGTAAGTTAGACCCAGAATTGAACCTGGAGTCAGCAAGCTTAGGGAGCTTCAACGAAGAGCTTGGAGTCGAGGAAGTCACGTCAGACTCCGCGTCAAAGAGCACGTCCAGCTTTCGTTTGACTGACAGTACAGAATCAGAGTTGCTCGGAGTAGAAGTTACCGGCTGTGTGCTACTGCCAGACCCGGAGACCGGCTGGCTAAGACTCGGAAATGTTTCTGTGGATATCATTATAAGTGCTGGCGATACTCTTGACTCATAAACTCAAGAATTTGCATACCTTTGACATATTCCTCAGCCTTGTCAAACTCGCCATCCGAGTAAAACTCGTATGTGGTGGTCTATCACAGAATTCAGGATATTTAGTAGTAAGACGGTGCACCTCGGACGCACCGAAGAGACCGAGGCACTGGAACCTGACCTCTTGATCTCCAACCCACCAGACAATAATTCACTCATGTCAATATGGCCGCCGGGTTTGTCGTTGACGGCTAGTCTACGTCGCGCAACAAGAGCATGAGAGCGACGTACAGCTTCCTAGTGAGGTAGAAGCTCTAACCGACACAGACACGGCGATCTCGCGTTGTGTACCAGATCTAGACGCGATCTCATTTCGCACGAGCGTCAGGCCGCCGTCAGTAGAAAACTTGACCATATACCACCACCACCGTTGCCGACGACGACAGCAGCGAAATAGCTCGCAAGAAAACATGTCGAAAAGAAAGCAGAAAGACGAAGAGAACAACGACGAGGACAGTGACAATGTGCGTCCCGCAAATTTCACTGATCAGCCCTCGCGTCCGACCTATCCAAATCCTGTACTCTGACTCACCGGAAACCCAGTAGAGCATCGTCAACGTTGATTTCGATTTCTTCGACCCTAATCCAGATGTTGATTACCTGGCACTCAAACGGCTAGCATCCCAGCTCTGGCAGGGCGACACAGAGTCGCTGCAGGTCCATGACCTCGCAGACCTCGTACTCGCCCAACCTCAGGTCGGGACGACAGTCAAATGTGACGGAAAGGAGAGCGATCCGTACTCCTTCCTGACCGTGATAAACATCCATGTGCACCAGGTGAGTTTGACTTTGCACCATGCTGAGGGTCAAGTTCTGATAAATCGACGTTCAGAACCGGCTGTTCGTGAAATCCCTCATAGACTATGTCCTCAATAAATCGTCAGGAAACCCCGCATTCCACGCCGCTCTGAAGGACTTACTCGGTCCGCAAGGTCTACAATCCCAAAACCACGTCGGCTTCGTATTTTCCGAGAGGCTCATGAATATACCGGTGCAGCTCATGCCAGTGTCGTACAAGATGCTCGCCGAGGAGATTCAGTGGGAAGTAGAGGACGTGAGTAGTCATCAATCGATTACCAACGCTGGCGTCTCGATACTGAATAGACCCCCGATTGAACAATTGCTAGAACAAGCCATTTAGATTCTCGCACTACCTATTCTTGTCTCAAGTATGTAAACTATCGGCGGAAGACGTTGCCGAGCTGGAAGAAAGAGTGCCTCCTACGAAGCGACAGAAGGCAGGAACACATGCACCAAGTGGGCAGCCGAAAGTTGTACCTATACACCCCGAAGATGAAGAAATCGGAAAGGTAATCTTACACTCGATCTTCCGTTGCATTGTATTCACCAAACTATCTCCCAGCTCGCGACTTATACCGTAGACTTTGCCTATTCAAACACGATCACCAAGGACACCGAATCACTCGGGCTGGACTTGGGAGGTAGATTAATGTTAATGCCCGCGGAACGACTGCCTCAGCTCGTCAACGCCCTCGAAGAGGCTTATCCACCTCCCCAAGGCCCATAACCTCACCTCCCTAGCTCTACGCCTCGGGATATCTCGAGGCTATGCTTCCACTGTCTCCAGAATTGCCTCAGTCAACAAGATTATATACAGACCCCAGTGCGATGTAGCATAGTGAGGGAAAAATAAAACTAATGATGTGGAACTTGAGAGCGAAAAAGAGAAACAACACACGACACACACGATTCGATCCAAAAGCGAGAATATCGTGATACAGAAACTACACAGTACATAACTATAGAGAATCCCAACCCGGAACAGACCCCATCTCATACGGGTGCACGCAAGAAACCCACCTCACCGCGTGATACCCATCTTAAGCAGCGCCCCCACCACTTCCACCTCGTCCCATCTCGAGCCAGCCGATTCTGCCGCTGCAGCCGTCTTCTTGTTCTGTATGTATACGAGGGTGTTGCGGAAGTGACGGCTGATCGCCTCGGGGGTTTGGACGCCCTCGAGGAGGCCTGGTGGTGCGCGTTGTGAAGGGTGTACATCCGGCGATGAGATGTTGTCCACGTTCTGGGTGATCAGCTCTACGAGGCTGTTCACAAACTTCGGTGTTACCTGAACATAGCGTCAGTAAGAGTTGTCGTGAGGCCCAGCAGGCACCGCAGACTTACCGCCGGTGCACCTCGGTCAAGGTAGTACAAGTACTTATCCAGTGTGTCAATGTACAACTGAACAGTGACGATCTCCTCGATGGCAGAGTTCGCAGTCCGTAATGCCTTCTGGAGGCACTCCAGTACTCGCTTGCTATCCTGATGGGGATACTAACGTTTTCTTAGAACAACGTTCACGCTACGTTCAAGAGAATACCACTTACAGCCTTCTTCTCTCCATCCTCCTTCGGCGAGCCGGGCTTTTCAGCCTCTTTCACTGCTGGTGCGGGCGCCGAAGGGCTCGGTGCAGCACCCTCTTCCTCCTGCGGGATTTCCTGCCACCACAGATGACTGGCCAAATTGACAGCTGCAGTTTGATGAGGTTTCTTCAACAGCCTAGCACCGTGCAGCGCCGCCTTCGTGATGAGAGTGTCATAATTGTCTTCACTGAAGACTTTCGCGCCTTGGAGCGTGCCGATGATCAGAGTGATGGCCTGAAGCTGCGCACGACTCTCCGATATGCTGTCCTCGTATACCGAGAAGGCTTGCACGTAAAGGTCGTATGTGAGGTCCTCGAACCCGCACTCGTCAGATATTTGAGCGGCAAGAAGGGACAGACGGAGGGCTATTGACGGCGCTTCGACTTGTGTTGCCAGTATGGAGATCAGTTGGCGGACGAACTTGATGATCGTTTGTGCTTTCGTCTCCCAATCCTCCTCCTGGAGGTGTTTAAGTGTCTCGCGCACAATAGATAGAATGCTAAACGTACCACATGTTCCCTGTTCTTATACCTCCGAACCAGTTTGATCGCAGAGGTGATAAGCGCAGGGTAGGTAAATCGCATCCGGTCACCACCAGTCTCGAAATGTCTTCGTGCTGTTTGCAATAGCTAGTAGTGACGTGATCAGCAATTGAGTGGTATAAAGAAGCAGATGGTGTTACCTCGAATTGCACATCTAATGACTCTGCACGGAACAAGTGCACCATCCGAGCGATCCAGCCTTGCTCCTCGGCCAGCTCTTCCTTCTCGTGCAGATGCGACCCACCACGGCGTTCCCGGCCTCCAGCTGATGAAAGGGTGGTTTGACCAGGCGCAGTATCTTGCTGGTCTTTGATGAGCACATGACATAGTTCGAGAATACCATTGGCGTCTTCGGGAGCTTCGATGATGGTCTCGTTCTTCAGTACGGAGGAGATGATGGCATGAGCGAGGGATCGTCGAGTAGAGAAGGGTTGGACGGTGAGTAGAGGGATGTAGCGTTGTAGTGCAAGAAGGGTCAGGACGGATTGGTAGGAGTTGATGGGGGCTAGCAGTAGTGCCGCGAGGTTGGCAGTTGTTTGAGGTGCGTGTAAATCAGGGCTAGGGTTGCAATGGTTAGACACCGTGTAGCAATCGAAAACGTGCATTCTCACCTTGTAGAGAAGCCTTGGATTTTATCTTGAGCGAACCCAAGAACTTGGTCAACATATTCCAGCCTGTCAGGATAGCAGCTGAGGGACAGATTGGTGAGGGAGACAAAGAGTGCGGTGATGTCTTGTATTGAAAGATCAGGACGGGCCTGCGATAACCTATTATTCGCTTGGCCACAAATTGTACGTCAAGTTACTCACCTTGATGAGCTCCACAACCTGTTGCCAAAACACTTCGAAAAGCTTGACATCTTCAGGGATCCCTCGGAACTTCTTCACTGCAACCTTCTCTGCGTCTTTTTCCGTCTCCTTACCCTTACCCTTACTCACTTTCTCTCCCTCTACCACTGTACCCTCCTCAGTCTCATCGTCCCCTGCCAACGTCGACTCTTCGGCTGTAGAGTCCTCCACAGTAGACTTCTCGGTCGCCGGACTTTGCGGTACAGAGCCCCACTCATTCGAGTCCAGCTCGGTACTGGGAGTGTAGGAACCGTTGGTGCCATTCGCAATGTGATTCTGTCGTAGCTTGGCCTTCTGAATGCGGACCTTCTCAGCTAAACGTTTAGCTGCGGCCTCTTCTTGCCGTTTCGTCTCCTCCGGGTCTTCGTTCTCAGCTTCTCGTGCAGCGTACGCAGCCAGCCTATCAATGAGTGCGATGACTATCGACTTGATATTGACTTTGGGATGTAGCTGCGCAGTAGCTGATAGGAACGGCCCAAGGGTGTGTAAGTGGAACTCATCGGTGAAAACCTGTGTGTGGGATATTCGTGTCAGCCAATGGTACACAATATAGATCCATTGACACGCACCTGAATTACGACTTCCATGAGGTATTCTTGCGCGATGACGTCTTTGCAGCTGACAACTTGCTGGAGAATATTTGGCAAAATATCGTTCTGGTAGAGACCGAGGTCCACGCCATCCAGCTGGCTAAGACGGACAAGGTTGGTGCCAACGAGTATACGCAATTCTTTCCTCTCCAATTCTCGCTTCTCGCGGTCGCGCGAATGACCCTGGTGTTGTAACCGCACCCATAGCTTGTTCATTTCAATGAAGTTCGTGAGCACAAATGTTATGGAGTCTTGCAAGTTACCTCCAGGGCTGCAGACGGTTAGCAGAAGTACAACGAACGATAGATGCCACATACCCAGGGTCTTGACCGATCGGTAGATGGTCCCTTGTCTGTCCGCTAAGATAGTGGCGTAGGAATAGTCCACGAATAGGATGCAGCACTCCTCTTGACATCTCCATCATGTCCTTCATGATCTCCTTCACTGGTGCGTCCGGTATCGACATGTACACAGACCCAACAGTAATCATGAGATAGAGTCGCGGGACAATATTACCCGCGTATTGTACAAGCTCGTACAAGTCAGCAAGGTGGTGACGGCCCTGGGTGTGTGCGTCGTATAAATAGTTGGATAAATGACGAAGAGCATCGAAGACGGCCATATCTATGGCGCAGGATTAGCTTCGTGAGCCGCGCCAATGGTTCTTGCTTACAGAGTTCGTAGTACTGCTTTGGCGACAGAGAGGAAGTCCGAAGCTCGGCAAGCATGAGACTTGCGCTCTTCAACGCGTCCATAAGCTGGTCAAGCTCCTGGAAGATACACGGGCACACCGTCAACATTGCTCACGAGCGAAACCGACGATTATAGACGCACCAAGTACCGTCTCATCTGCTGCACCTGGATTTTGACCGTGCTCAGCGACTCGCTGAGCAACTTGCCCTCTTCTACCACGGGCGGGCCCGCTACTGTTGTAGCCATGGCGCTCTTGAGTGTTCAAGGGATAGTTAAAGGTAAGAAGGGAAAGGGCACAGCAGCCGGTGCGGAGGAGGATAAGTAGAGGCGTAGCAAGCGCCCTCAGTGACTTGTAAACGTCACTGTCGCCTGCGCAATAGAACAGTAAGAAAGCGTTTCTTACCAAGGTAACAAATGCCTCTTATCGGGGTAATAGTCGCTTAAACCCGTTACTTACTCGCCTTTGATCGGGCATAGGCACATCAGTCCAGCTGCGCATCGCAGCACCCAACTACCGCTTTGCGCGAATCACAAAAACGCCAATGAGACGGTACCAACAATATTTACGCAATTCATAATCTACAGATATGCAACAAGCAAGAGCGAGGGGAGTACCGTCATAAACGAAAGCAAGATTCAAAAGAGGCAGTCAACTACGAAGCCATCAAGCGCATCCTCCTGCATCAGCTTAGTCCCAAGAAGGAGAAGTGCTGTAGGTGTTGCTGCGACCATTTGTGCCATTCTGATTATGTGCAGGACTGGATGGCGACCACTGGGGTGACGTAGGACTGTATGCAGGCGAGGCGGGAGCTGCAAAGGAATGTTAGGTGAAAAGTGACAGTACGGCGCACAATCACTTACAATAGGCTGGGGAAGCCGGAGAGTATGTCGGAGATGTGGGAGCTTATGCGTGTCAGATAGCTAGCATAGATATGATGATTGGCAACTTACAATATTTCGGCGACGCGGGTGAAGCGGGCGATGTCGGAGAGTACTTCGGCGACGATGGAGACGTCTGCGCTGGAGCTAAGAACAAAAGTCAGTAAACCATAACGAGACATGTGTCTTTGTACACTTACAAGCTAAGAGTAGATGTAGCGAAGATGTAGCGATTAGTTATATTCACATGCATCATTGGAGCACAGTACTTACTAGGTGAATCTGCAAGTGAGACGAGTTAGACAGAGTTGCAGCCGTTACAATCATTAGAGACTTACAACGTGGGGAGGCGGGGCTGAAGGATGGACTCGTCGGGGAGTACCTTGGCGATGTCGGGCTGAATGAAGGACTCGTTGGCGAGTAGCGAGGTGAGGTAGGACTGAAGGATGGGGAGGTTGGTGAGTAGCGCGGGCTCGTGGGAGAGTACGCCGGGGAGGTAAGGTTGAGTGCGGGAGATGTAGGCGAGTACGTTGGTGATGTCGGCCCACGGTTGCGGTCGTAATACGGAGAAGTAGCGTAAGGCGACGTGCCAAACGGTGAAGTCGCGCTCGTATATGGAGACTGCGGCACGTAGGGAGACGTGGGAGAGTACGCGTTCGGTGAGCTGGGACTGTAGCCAGGAGCCGCCGGCGACATTCCTCCGGAGTGCAGGGGACTCTGGAAGGGAAGGTATTGAAAGTTCGGAGCGTCGTCCCCTCCATTGGACACCAACGGCGAGAAAGCCGCAGACTCGCCCTTGAAGCTCGCCTCTGGTGAGGACCACATTGGCGAGTTGCTGTCGTAAGGTGTCATAGCCACTTGTCCGGGAGTGATGCCTCCATCTACCGAAGCCGACAGCAAGTTACTGTGGACGGGGATACGATGGTCGACGATCACATCCTTGAGCATGTCGATGTCGAGGGCAACGTCGAATGCTCCCGTGCCCATCGGTGCCATCTGCCCGAACATGACGTTCTCCGCTATTCCGTGGCAGTCGTCCTTCTCTCCAACAGCCGCAGCCTCCATGAGAATTTCGACGGTCTCCTCGAACGAGCAACGCATCAATGCACCGGTGTCTGCGCGGTTGATACCGTGTCGAGTGATCGCCATAAGAGTACCACGCTGGGTCATCAGGTCGCAAAGAAGAGCCAGATGGCGGTAGTTGACGTAGGAACCGTCGAACTCGATGACACCACGTAATTCCTTCATGATCGCAGTACGAGCGGCCTCAATACCGAGAACGTTAAAGATCTCGACACAGTTGTTCGAGTACGTGCGTGTGAAGTCGACGCCGTCGATGCACATAACCGTCTTCAGGTTGATACCGTCTGTCTCCAACACCCACTCCTTGTCCTTGCGAGCTTCGATACTGCCGTCCGCGGACTGTACGATCTTGTCGTGCTCAAGCAAGAACACACGCTCGATACCGGGCACACCACGCAAACTGACAGAGTTGAGCATGGTGTTCTCCAGTTGACGCAGGAAGATGTCTTCTTCAATCGCGCCCATGCCGTCGTCCTCCTTGTCCGCACCACCCAAGACACGACAACGGATGATCAACTTCTCCGAGTTATCTTCACTCCAGATGACGAAGAGGTCAGTCTTGAAGCTCTCTGCGATCCGACCGGCGACGTAGGCCATGGTGAGCTTGCGATCAATCATCTTCGCACGATCGAGTTCCAGACGAAGCAACCATGGAGACTGAAGATGGAGCTTGGACTCGACCTCTTCATCAGGAATGGCGAAGAAAGACTCGACGAAGACGCTATCTTCCTCGATGATAGTAGATGACGGGTCAGGGTCGTACCAAATCTCCACAGCGGCCGTAACAGTCCGCAGGGATGTGTACGCAAGCTCTTGCTGGACGTCCTTTGCGAGCAGGGCATCTTGCGCGAACCTCGGCTGCAGGTAAACCGAAAGCGATGGCGTCTTGATGTTCGTCGCGACGTTGATGATTTCCTTCAACCGCGGTACACCGAGAGTGACGTTCTTACTGGACACACCAGCGTAATGGAACGTGTTCAACGTCATCTGCGTGGCGGGTTCTCCGATGGACTGAGCAGCAAGGGTGCCGCACATCTCTCCTGGGTGAACCAACGACTGGTTGAACTTGGACTCGACCTCTCCCAGCACCCACTCGAAGGCTTCACGGTTCAGGTGATAACGCTCGAGTACACGGCGCGATGCAAAGGTCCCCCGAATGTGCATACGGAACATCAAGGTCGCGTTGGCTTGTCCCTCCACGCTGAGAGGATCATTACCACGCACGACCACCAGACGATCGCACAACTCCCGTACGGAATCAATGATGTACGCAGGTTCCAAGTCACTTGGTTTCCGTTTGTCGATATGGAAGATCTGCACGGCATTCTGGACGATACGCTGTAGGTTGACTGGGAGATAGCGAGGAGTGGTGGGGTCGGAGTTAGGGAAGACGAACTCGCGTAGAAGTCGTCGATCTTCTGAAAGCTGAGCAAACTCTTCGTCGAGTTTCGCCTGCAGCTCAAGCGAGCTATCGTCGAGCCCAGCCTGTAGCGTACCAGGAAGGAAACCACCAGCAGGGTCGGTAACGTCAACACGGAAGTCGTGCTCAAATTCGCGGTTGTTGAGGGCATAAGTCTCGAGATTCTGGCGTTCGATCCAAGCGCCGTCCATACCGTCCTCGCCATACACGAACTGGATAAGGTCGCCCAAGGAGTTACGGACAGTACCGTCGTAGCAAACAGACACATCCTCCAGGGCCTTGACCAACCGACGCTGGATATAACCCGTCTCAGCGGTCTTGACGGCAGTATCAATCAAACCTTCACGACCAGCCATAGCGTGGAAGAAGAACTCCTGAGGCGTGAGACCTCGGAGGTAAGAGTTCTCCACGAAGCCGCGGGATTCTGGACTGAAGTCGTCCTTGGTGAAATGGGGGAGCGAACGATGACGGAACCCGAAGGGTATACGACGACCTTCGACAATTTGTTGACCGACACAGACGGACATCTGGGAGATGTTGATGAAGGAACCCTTCGAACCAGCCACCACCATCTGCTTGACGTTGTTGTCCTCCTTCAGATGCTTCTGCGCGTACTGACCGTTCTGATCACGAGCCAAGTTGAGCTCTCGCTCCACCTTGCTCTCGAACGACTCTCGGATAGTCATACCCGGCTGAGGACGAAGACGGTCGTGAGCGGCATCGTCGATGATTTGAGCTACGTTCTGTTTGCGAACGGCAATTTCCTCCGTAATGTGCGCCATCGTCTTCTTATCAGCAATGGTGTCGCCAATACCGATACTGAAGCCGTTGTGGAAGAGCCAGTAGTTGACCACTCTTTGGAGACCAGTGAAGAGTTGCCTCGTCATCTCGGGGCCCTTCTCACGGAAAATAACGTGGATGAGACCTCCTTGTGCAGAACCGACTGTCTTCTTGTCGACAATACCGAAGATGATCTCGCCGTTTTCGATGAGCATACCATCATCAAAGGTAGGATTTGGTGACTTTGGATCGGGGGATCTGTGGATGTTGATACCGCGAGGAATACACATGCTCAGAATCTGCTTGCCGGTCCACAATGGCTTCGGTTTCAGGACGACTGGAGTCGGGATGGTGCCGTCCCAATCCGGAACCCACAGAAGAATATTCTGCACCTGATTCCAGTCGAGGAAGGTATCCCGGAGAGTGAACTTTCGGATACCACAAAGGGTGTCCTGCACGATGGCCATGACGGGCTTATTTGCTTGCGGAGAGATGATCTGGGGGACAAGCACAATATTAGGTATATTCGGTTTATATTACCAACACAAACTAACCTGACGAGGTACCCATGCAATCTGACTGAGCTCCGCTCGTGTTTCTTCACTCTGGGGTACACTGAACGCGAATTAGACTTCGCGATGCGATGATGCGAGCCACCAGACTTACTGCATGTTCATCTCATCACCATCGAAGTCAGCGTTATACGGGGGCGTTCTATAAATGCAATATAGTCAAGGAGCGCGTGGTGATGTGACAACACTTACACGGAAAGATTTAGACGGAAAGCTGGAGAGGACTCGATCAGCATCAGCTCGCGAGGTAAGATAGATGAATACATACTGGAGTACGGCATAAGTCTCACACGGTGACTCATCATACTCATCTTGTGCAAACTAGGCTGTCGGTTGAAGAGAACGAAGCTATCGCAGAGTGTAAGCTCCGTATCTGAGATAATGATGTGCCATTACTTACTCTCCATCCTTGAGATGCCGCTCGACGATCCATCCGTATTGCAAGAAGGCGTCCGCACGTTTGTTGTAGCGAAGATCAATACGTTCACCAGTGTCCTTCACCACATAACGTGCACCCGGGTACGCGGTTGGGCCATTTCGGACCAACTCCTGAAGATAAGCGATATTATATGGGGTAACTGTAGATAAAAATCAGTCTTGACATTGCTGAATCATAGCAAATATGCGCTGACCTCGCTCAGGGAACGTCAGATTCATCGCGATACTCCGAGGAACTCCAACCTCGTCAAGTTCAAGATTGGGATCACCAGTAATGACCGTACGAGCCGAGAAGTCGACACGCTTGCCCATAAGGTTACCACGTAAACGACCTTCCTTGCCCTTCAGACGTGCACGAATAGCCTTGACAGGTCTGCCAGATTTCTGCAAAGCTTGCGGAATGCCAGCGATATCGTTGTCCATATACGTCGCGACGTGGAACTAATATCTAATTAGCAACGTCAAAGAATTGAACAACGCGTGAGCTGTACCTGTAGTAGCTGCTCGAACTCGGTGATGACGTGAGCCGGAGCTCCCTCTTGCTCGCATCGACGGACGTTGGCAGAGGCTTTGATGATATCACCCAGCTTGTATGTCAAATCATCTTCGCTACGCATCGTTCCACCATCGACAGCTATACTGGGGCGCACTGGAGGCGGAGGCACGGGTAGAACTGTGAGGATCATCCACTCTGGACGTGCGTACTCGTCTGAGAGGCCGAGAAGATGAAGATCTGAGTCTGACATCTTCTTCAGGGCGGTGTACACTTCATGTGGAGGGAATAGCCTCTTGTCTGGTTGCAAGCTCTTCACCTCCTATGCTGAGGAATCAGAATGCTGTGAATAAGCTATGACCGCGCGATACAAACCTCGTCGTCATCCTTGGATCGCTTGTATTGGACAAAGAGCTTGAGGCCCTCTTTCCGAATCTGCGGCTGCGCTGCGCCACATCCGCCATGGCCACGTTTGGGCTCGTCTCCATCCGCTCCATCCTCCTCCTTGGGCTCGTCCGGTTCGCAGACCATTTTGCCTTTGCAATAGTTCCATACCACCTGCATACGTGCCTTCGGGTCCCGGACGTGTCTGATCTTGTCAGCAAACGCTGAGTCCGACTTACAACGCATTTTCGGTCACACAAGCGTAGTAGTTGAGAACATACAGATCAAGACGTTAGCAAATGTTACTAAGAGTGTAACTCCTTGCGGTGACAACACCAAAATAAACAGGGGGGCAATGAATGTCGCGTACAAAGTGCAGGCCCAGCCAGATTCACTCGACCTGCGTCACAGCGAGCATCTGGGGCCAGTTATCGCGGCGAGGCTTAACCACGCCGGATATTCCTATTTTTCCGCACTCCTCGCTCAGCCCCCCTTTTCACCACGCAACTACGTGTCCAACCATCACCTGACGCATGCAATGGCCCACGCGGCGATCAAGCGATCGAAAACGCGCGCAGACCACGTCGCGGGTGGAAGAACGTCTCGATTGTCGAGAGCGAACGCAGAGCGGGCTTGGGGTTCTCCATCATGGAGAGAGCCCCCAGAAAATTGGGTGGTGGGGTGCGAAACGAGTTTACGAAAAGGAGGCAAAACTCACGGTGTCCGCCTTCAGTCTTCCACAATTTACACAGATGCACTCCAATATCTTCTTCACTTTCACGATGAAGCCTATAGAGGTGTAAGCTTCGGGATATTAACGCCTACTGTAGTACTCACCAGGATGGAACACGGGCCTCGCCAACTCAATATGACCGAAGTGCCCTGGACACTCAGACATACCCTCTCCACAAGTCTGGCACTTGAAATTCCTGTCTATTGTACCTAAGCGAGGATCCATCAATCCACCCGCCTTGGGCTTGTGGGTCGTTTCGTCCATGACTTCAGGGTGCTCGATCTTTGCGACCGAGTACGCTTTCTATGATAGGGGTGAGCTGGTAAAAATGGAACAAAGCGTTACACGTACAATTTCCTCGGGGGAAAGAATTCCGAACTGAACCTCTTTGACTTTGCGGATCGGCGCCGCCGAGTAGGCAAACTGGTGGCCCAACATTGCGGAGGAGTGGCGAGGGGATGTGTGGAAACAGTGGTGTGAGAATCGACCGGTAAGACCGACAAGTTATATAGAAATTATGCTAAGAAAGTGTCCAGGGGTCTAGAATAGAGTCGTCCACGGGTATTGACCGAGTATCTGAGTCGTAGACCGCCGTTCAGGAGTCTTTTTCGAGGGTTTTAACCCAGCCACGCAAGCTGAGTCAACCGCGTGCAGATCGCGCAGAGAAACGCGCAAACAGCGACAGAAACGCTTGCAAGTCGACAAGCAAGATGGCCCAAGTAGCGCAGAGAGCGACAGAGGCGAGCAGAGACAACGACGGCGACAACGTCTGCAGCGTCGAGGTGGTTGTTGGTCAAGTCACGTCCAGGCGGCCCCGGCTCATTGTCACGCTCGAGCCACGTTTCTAGCGGAGATCGAAATACGCGCCCAAAATGAGCCGCATTTCGTCACACATTGTCACAAGCGACAGCTGCGCCCGTGACCACCGTAAGCAGCGGCGTCGGCGTCACTGTGACACTCTACTCTCCTTCATCGCCGTCCACGACGAGCTCAACTGCAGCCATGACCTCGTACCTCAGTACACTACTCTGGGGAACATCCCAGCTCGACGATGCTATTGGTACGTAGCTCACTGTGATGTACAACGTCAAGAATACAAGAGCTAACGTGCGCGATAGACAAGGCTACCTCTGAGCTACTGCCGTCGGGCACAGAGGACATTGCACTCAACCTTGAGATATCAGATCAGATTCGCTCAAAGTCTGTCTCGCCAAAGGATGCTATGCGCGCGTTGAAACGACGTCTGAACCACAAGAACCCAAATGTGCAATTGCTAGCTCTTGGCGTACGCGTTTGCTACTACTGCGCAATAACTAGGCGACTGACTCAGTGCAACGTAGCTCACAGATACGTGCATCAAGAATGGCGGTGACCCATTTCTGGTTGAGATTGCCTCGCGAGAATTCATGGATAATCTGGTTTCAATATTGAAGATTCCGGTGCTGAACCATGAGGTGAAGACCAAGATATTGCGTCTCGTGCAGAGCTGGGCTATCGCGTTTGAAGGTAGGGGAAACTTGGGTTACGTTGGAGAAGTATACAGAACGCTACAGAATGAAGGTGTGTATTATGCTGAACATGTCCGCAGATTAGTATCTCATAAAACATCCAGGCTTCAACTTCCCTCCGCGAGATCCAGTGACTGCTACGTCGGCGATGGTGGACACGCAGACAGCACCGGAATGGATAGACTCTGACGTGTGTTTGCGATGCCGTGATTCGTTCTCATTCACCAATCGCAAGCATCACTGTCGGAACTGCGGTCAAGTGTTTGATCACAAATGTTCGTCAAAGACTATGGCTCTCCCTCACTTTGGGATCACGCAGGAGGTCCGTGTATGCGATAGTTGTCATACCAAACTTAGCAAGAAGCACGCGTACGTGTTGCCATCTCAGTCCATGCTTCATATATTGACAGGATCCTAGAGGGAATCACCGCTCATCTCAGAGTGTGTCTTCTTCTCGACATCGCTCTGCACGAGACTTCGCAGATGCGGAACTGCAGCGCGCCATACAGTTATCCCTGCAGGAAGTCGGTGCAGCAAGCTCTCACAGACCAGGCTACGCCCCTTCGTACGCTCTACCAGCTCTGTCATGGCAAGCCTCTGAACCTCCCTTGGTCGATCAAAGGTCACGACCGGCTGCCTCATCGCGAGCTCAGGCAGATGAGGAAGATGATCCGGATCTTCGTGCTGCTATCGAAGCCAGTCTCAGAGAGGCAAACGCACCGAAGCCCAGTGCACCTGTGGGCATAGAGACCCCTCGCGCGGAACGGTCGGAGTTTTCATACTCTGCGGGGCCTGGCTACGCTCAGTCATATCCGTCTCACGCCCCCACTCCGAAGCCCTCAGTACCGGTGTTGCCGAATTATGACTTGGAACCACTTGAAGAGGACGCTATTCTTACGTTCAGCCAAACTGTCGAACAACTTCAACAACAAGGCGGTCGTGATTTGTCAAGATATCCCGCTGTCACAGAGCTGTACGATAAGGCTAGTGGACTGAGACCCAAATTGGCTATGAGTCTAAATGATGCTGGGCGTAAAGAACGTAAGTCTACGTTCAGAGTTTGCAGGTGCTACGGATACTTATGCATGACAATCCAGAATTACTGGGCGAAATGCACGAGAAGTTGTCAGAAGCAGTCAAGTTATACGATAAACTGCTGACTGAGCAAGTCTCGCATCCACCGTGGCGGACTGCCGCCAGTCCCGCACCTGCTACCGCAACATATCAACAGAACCCTACAGCTTCCTACGGTCAATGGTCAATACCTCAGCAAGCTGTTCCCCAAGCGCCCGCGTCGTACTTTAACCCCCAATCTACCCCATCTGCCCGACAAGCCTCTACCTCCAACGTTTCCTACGCCACTTCCCCGGCTGCTGATTCATATGCTCAAATTTCAAACGTCCCGCCTCTGGTGTCTGTACCCCTCCAATCGCCACGTAATGAGTATGCACAGCAGCCTTACGCTGTAGCTTCTCCTCCCCCCGTCGCCGTACCACAGTACCAGCCTCCCCCTCCCGCACAGGATGCATATGCTTCTGCATCTCCCAGTATTCCTTCCCAGCCACCCCAATCATACCAATCCTCCCCCTATGCCCCACAAGCCGTTTAATCGCCTGCTCCGTTACCCTCTCAACCCCCTGCAGCTGTCTCATCGCCTCCACCCCTCAGTCGACACAATACCGTCGCAGCACATCCCAATATACCTCCCCACACTCAGTCAAACCCCCCAATCCGCAGCAACACCGTAACATACTCACATGCACCGCAGCAATTGCAACAGCTACAACAGGCGCAGGTCCCTCAGCCAATTCCCAACCTTCCAGCTGTCCCTACAGCCCCTCCACAAGCATACGAATCTTACGCATCACCCCGACAGGAGCCTCAACGGGAGGCATTGTTGATTGATCTCTAGATATATGTATTGTTGGAGGTATCTTGGCCAGCTTGTATTGTACTCTTGGAATAAATGTTTCTACCGTAATCCTATGTAGGCCGTCGCATCGCATTGAACTGCGCATTTGTATGTGAGGTAAGACTCGAATTCGAGAATGAGAATTTCTTTGCGGCCGAACGGCAATCTCACCAAGCATTCCAAGAGCCGTCTAGTTCATCTTGGCTTGCAACGACCATCAGCATCTCGCCGCACCCATGTTTCCTCCTCCTCCAACGTTGACCGTTGACTACCTCTCTCACATCTCTTAACAGCGTTCAGTCGACCCTTTGAACATTGATTTTTCAGTAACATTAAATAGCTATAGCAGATAATGGACCGCAATCCACCGTCTCCTGGAATTCGAGTAGGGCAGTCCTCGCCGCTCGACTCTCTCGTGCGCCGAGCTTCATCTCGCAGGGCGAAAGTTGCTCAGCTGGCGGACGCACTCAATGTACCGTTCACACCTCCACAGCCGACATCTCCAGTTGCTGTAGCGGCTGCAGAGCCGCCGCACTCTCCTTTGCTCCATACAAAGTTTAGAGGGTCGATATCGACATACGATGGGTCTATTGCCGGAGACAATGCGTCGGGTACGTGGGACGCCCCTAGTCGAACAGCTTCCACAGCCAGGTGTGTCATATTGCCTGTGATCTTCTTTCTATCCTCTAAAGAATTCTGGTCATGGAATGTTAGGTCGTATCAGCCACCCGACGCCAGGGCGGTCTCGATGGCTTCTCAGTACAGCGTCGATTCACATGGTTCTATGCCATACGGAGGATATCAAGACATACAACACGATACAAGGCCTATCGGCGTACCAACCGTTGTGGTCTCCTCCGAAGCCGAACCTGTCGCTCCTCCGCCTCCAGGGTCGGCTGGTGTGAGACAACCCTCAGCGCCGCCGAGCCCTCAGCTTCGTCCACCACGCCCCTCGGAGGAGCAAAAGCGGCAAGTTTTGCAACGACATGCTCAGTCCCAGGGCGGCACACCCACTTCAAGTCGACGTCCGTCCGCAGCCTCCGAGCAATCGCGCCCTTCATTCCAGCATAGCAACTCTGCACCCGCTCCTCCTCCGTTACACCGTACCCCCTCACAACTGAGTGTATACTCATCTTATTCATATTACCCTTATGATGGGCAAATACCATCGCCATCTGCAAGCTCTACCCATCTGGCTCCTACTGTGCCCAGTCCCACCATTTCTGTCCACCCACCTCCGTCCCCCGCCTCATCTCACAGTCCACCAAACCCGTCCTCAGGTGTCACCGACGACCCTCAAACTCCTCAAGAGTATTTACAGCTAGGGATCCAACATCATCTGGCGAACAGGCTGAGCGAATCTGCCGAGTGTTTCGAGAAGAGCGCGACATTGAATGGAGGATGCGGTACGGGTATGCTGATGTGGGGTCTGGCGCAGAGACATGGGTGGGGGTGTGCTCAGAGCGAGGCGAAGGGGTTTAAATGGCTGAGGAAAGCTGCGGAGCTCGCAGTTGATGATCTTGAACATAAGCGTCCAGGGATGGACTCTAGCGTTATTAAGGTGCGTTTCATTTGCGGTAACATCTAAAATTCCGCTAATGAAGGCGTAGTCTGAGTTAGTTATCGCTATATATGAAGTCGGACAGAGCTTTTTCCGTGGTTGGGGTGTCGAGAAGGACAAGAAGATGGCCATTGTAAGTATTTGCTCTGTGTGTTCTCTTTAGATTGATTGCTGAGACGTTAGAGCAGAAATATTTTCAGTTGGCGGCGCGGCTGGGTGATCCTGACGCGCAGCAAGAGCTGGCATTTTGCTTGGCAAATGGGAAGGGCTGCAAGAAAGATCGCAAAGAGGCAGCAAAGTGGTATCGGGCCGCGGTAAGCTTCTTCTATTTCGTCAACCCATTCATCACGGAAGACTCATTGGCTGCTTCGCGTTTACAGGTTGCCCAAGGGGTCAGTGACGTTGGCCTCGCTTGGATATACAAGGAGAAGTTCCAATGAACGATGACATTGCAACGTTTACTCATCGGACTTTGATTTTATATGATACCCCCTTCATTCCTTAGTCGTGCATACCCGGTCTTCGCCATGTAGCAAACACAATACTATATGCCGGTGTTAATCCTATGTTCAAATGATGAAGACCCTCAGACACTCTGCCTTTCGTATGCTTGCCAGCGCGGCCTGAGAAACAAATGAATGAGAATGACACGAAAAGATCCTTTATTATTGATACACAGTGGACTATTTGCTACATTGCATGCGTACAATGCGGGGAATCAAGAGAAGGGCAGGTAAATACAGGGAATGATAAGAGGATAAGTAGTCGAAGAGTGAGTAAGTTAATTACACTCGTGAGTGTGATTGAAGTCCGTAAGTTTACAGCGAAGGTCAGAGACTATTTGCTACACTGCGTGCGTACAATACGGGGAATCAAGAAACAGGAAGGTAAATACAAGGGATGATGAGAAGATAAGTAGTCGAAGAGTGAGTAAGTTAATAATATCGTGAATGTGAGTAAAGTTCGTAAGTTTACAGCGAAGGCCAGAGGTTGGCGAGATTGCCAGAAGGGTCGAGAGTGGGGAAAGTAAGTATCGAGAAGAGTAAGTGGTATAAGGGTAAGTGTTTGGGAAGTAAGTGTCGAGAAGATCATATCGTGATGAATGGTAAGTATCGAGAAAGAGTATGGAAAAGGGAAAGTAGGGTAAATGGAATGAAGGACCCGCTATACTTAGAGGCGGACTGGACTTGGCGCCAGCCAGTCCGCACCTAAGGATAGCGGGAAGAAGAGAATGGGAGAAGAGTGGAAGAGTGGTAAGGAATCGACGAAAATGTGGGTACGTAAAAAGCAAAGAGGAAACGACGGAATGCGAGGAGTGAAAGCAGAAGAAAAAACATGGAGGAGGATAGGAAGGCCGGAAAGCGAGAGTGCAGTGCGTATCGAGATGAGAGTGCTAGAAGTGCTATGGCCGTACCCAGTAGCGGCAAGAGATAATGGTGTGGTGATCAACTAGTAGGGTGGAACCACTAGTCGAGAGGAGAAGACAGGAAGTCCTCAGAGTGATAGCGAAGTGTGTGTCGTAACCAGAAGGCTAGAAGTGTGGTGGCCGTACCCAGTAGCGGCGAGAGATAATGATGTGCTGATCAACTAGTAGGGTGGAACTACCAGTCGAGGAGAGCGATAGCCGAGTGTGTGTTGAGTAGGATGCTAGAGATGTTGTTGCCGTAATCAGTAGCGGCGAGAGATAGCGGCATCAGAATGAACTAGTAGGGTGGAACTACTATTCAGTGATGCATAGTGGGTTCGTCTAGCTGGACGGACGTCAATAAGATGAAAGACTCAAAAATAGAAGAAGACAGACGTACCGAATAGATAACAGATAGTAGGAGTGTTCAAGTAATGACTGTAATGTACCGAAGTACGAGCCTCGAGAAGAGGCGGAAGGAGCGGTGCTCGAAGCCTATCAGAGGAAGAACGTTAGAGTCGAAAAGATAACTATGAGGAGAGGTGAATGTACCTGTAGAGCTGAGCAGCCGCGTCCTAAACAAAAGGGGGGCAACTTGTCGTCGTCACGAGAAGTCGCAAGAGGGAAGGTCGGATGGCGTCCAGATAGAAATGTCGATGTCGAGAGTAGATGTGTGGTGCAGTCGTATGTCGGAAGTCCGATGTCGAAGCCGAGATAGTGATGTGATGTCGTGGAACCCTGGACAGTGGAGACTGAAGAGCCAGAGACGGGCGGGTCCACGAGTCGAGAAGAGACATAGAGAGTAGAGACGAAACCCCAGGAAGGCGATGCCGAGAGTAGATATGTGTTGGTAATGCAATATTGAGACCGAGATAGTGATGTGAAGCCGAGGGATCCTGAAGACCCAAGAAATAATTAAGAGGCAAGGCGAGACGGGTCCACAAATCGAGAAGAGACATAGAGTAGAGACGAAACCCCAAGAAGTCGGTGCCAAGAGTAGATGTGTGTCGTTGATGCAAGGTTGGATCCGAGATAGTGGTGTGTAGTCGAGGAATCCTAGGAGGTCGAAGAGACAGACAAGAGAGGCGAGGCGAGTCCACAAACCGAGAAGAGATACAGAAGAGAGGCGAAACACCAGAATATAAGCCCAGAGAGAATCCGAATTGTGGGTGAGTCCAAGACGTGAAGAGAAGAGAAGAGGCGAAACACTAGTCGCCGAGAGACCGAGACAGATAAGAATAAGAGGCGAAACACAGGTCCTAATGCAAAGTTTTGAATACCGCGTCGAAATATTGAATTGAGAGGAAACCGAATCTTGCTGCAAATTATACGTTGGGTCGTGCTTGAGTTGTTATTGGTGGTGATGATGACGACGTCCGGGGTTGAGGGACGTCGTTGAATTGGGAGTCGGGAGTCGGGTTCGTCGTTGCCTACAGATCGCTCTCGTATATTTCTTTGATACGGCGTTGAGTGCAAGCAAGACATTTGTCCGACTTCGTCGTGCAGAGCATGGCTTTGTTTCCACGAATCGGCGTTGGAGAAGCGGGGCCCTCGCTTTCCTCGTCCGACCACATGGAAACTCTGCCGTCAGCTCTGCCCTTCCCCTTGTCTTGGGGACTACACGTGCACTGCTCCATGGCGTTGAGCCATTTCTGTGAGAAAGATGTGGAAGTCAGGATCAGCGAGCAAGAGATGAGATGAGGTGAGATGGAGACGTACCTTTCGCTCTTCCGCCTTGTCCTTCGCCTTGTCCCTCGCCTGAGAAAGCTCGTTCCATATGTCCAGAGCGGCATTTTTCGCCGCAGTCTGATATTCAACGAGTGTTAGTTGGGCCATATAAAGAAACAGC
The DNA here is from genome assembly GCA_001986395.2 of Irpex lacteus. NCBI lineage: Eukaryota > Fungi > Basidiomycota > Agaricomycetes > Polyporales > Irpicaceae > Irpex > Irpex lacteus. The sequence continues at coordinate 600,121 of MQVO02000007.1, forward strand.
GACCGATACACGTACCGATGACTTGTCGTCGCAATACACATCCATCAAGGTCTCAAGAGTTTGAGCCACCACTGGAATTGGCGCTTCAGCTGTCGGAACTACAAGGTCGGGGTCGTAGGAAGGAAGTGCTTCCGTGTTGACCTCGAACCGATCGCCAGTGTCGTCAGTGCGCTTTGTCTTCTTCTTCTGTTCGCTGCGGGCGCGCAGAGATTTAACGTACGGCCGAAACCTGAAGCTCGAACGCTTGATGAAGACGTGTTCAGCGGTTCCATGATGCTTCAAGGTGCTGCTCTTCTTGCTCTTGACCGAAGGACAAGGTGCGACGAACTCAGCCATAGACTTCGGAACAGACAGCACAGGCGGAGCGACGGGTGCGATAGATAGAGAAGCGATGGCGTCGCCTAGCACAGGTTCAGACTGCTGAGGAGACTCCGAGTCTGGTAGCGAAGAGTCAGCGGGCGTGGACGCAGGCGACGACGGTACTGTGTTGCGGGGGCTAGACATTCCTGGCTTCTTCCGCGTCACTGGGGCTTTGCCGAGCTGGGAAGGCGTCGGTGTAGGACGTTTGGACGGATCGAACCTATAGGTGGAACGCATTTGCTGGTAAGCGCGTTCAGAACCTCCTTGATGCTCTAGATGGGCACCCCTCTTCTTCACTGCCGACGAGCGAGGTACTTTAAGCACAGGCGGCGAGAGAGAAAGCGCAGCCAAGTTGTCGATGGGTGATGGCGAAGGACTCTGCACCGGCTGAGGAAGGCACTGAGGGACGAGACCAGGAGGCAGTAGAGGAGCTCCAGGGGCGGTGTGCGGCGGTGCTTGAGAGACGTCCTGCGACGGACCGAAGAGCTCGACGATGGTGAGGTTCAGGCTGAAGATGTCGTGCGTGATGTTCTTGACTTCTGCCACAACCTCGTGGTCCTTGAGTTCAGGGTTCTTCATCCTGTTGTCGCCGTCTTTGTCGCGGAGCACAACATCTACTGGCGGGAGGCGCTGCCAGTTGTGCCCGTTGAACTCGAGAGGGGTGCTCTTGACATCCTCTACCCTCGATGGCTTACAATGAAGTTAGCAAATACATACATCTCTCGACACCCCACATCAGACTCACCGGCACTTCGTGCACCACGACGTCAACATCCATCTTATCCGTTGTCCGTTTCGCGTGTAGCTTGAGGTCCAACTTGTTTACGACCCTTCTTATGCGCGCTGGTCCTGGCTTGTCGAGCAGGGCCTTCACCTGCGTCTTGACCTGGCTCGAGAGGACCTTCGACGTCTTCTCACTCTTCTGAACGGCCTTCTGAACCATTTTCTTGAACTGCGTGGTCCTAGGCATCGTGACGAGTCGAGTAGAGAGTAACTGCGGTTGAGAGTGGGGCGCGCGAGGACGAGTGACTGCCTGTGGGCAAGTTGGCCGGGGGACCGGAAAAGATGGGGAAAGTCGAACCCAGGACGCAGCCCTATTTATATGTTTTCGGCGTGCTTCTCTCGACGCGATCGAGTTTGTTTACAACATCACGTGCGGGCAGGCCGCGTCGTGATTGGCTTGTTTCTTGGTTTCCCGTTACGGTAGTATGTTTGGCGCCCGTTGTGAACCAGGTTGAATGTGTACGACGACCTCGCTGGCCTCTCCAAAACTATGCCTTGTATTATTGAATATATCTCGAGCATATTTGAATCGCATCGAATCACTCACTATTGAATGAAAGTTCAAACCGTCATTTCCATACTCGCAAGTTCAGGCTGGTGGCGAACGCGAACTTCAAGGGCCTCCTGGCTTTCTGTGGCCTTGCTTGGTCTTCCGTACAAGCATAATAAAGGTTTTCAGTACCATCTGAACACCTGAGTCCTGATAAGCAGAGCCTAATGGCCTTTTCTGAATGACAAAATGCCTGTTATAGCGTCTGTCAACGTTTAGTACTCTGGTGCCGAGCACTGCGAGCAGCTGGTGGGAAGCGTTGTGGGTACGCCACCATAATCTGAGCATCAAGCCCAGTGCTCCAATTCTCGAGCTGTGTCGTCATCGTATTGAGAAATGAGTAGTTTCCCTTACATACACTTTGGAAACCGAGTCAGCTTATATGCGTTTAGGCACAGACCGAAATCTTACCTCTCCTGCATATGAATATGCATCATGGTAGGCGACAAGCGAGCACAATGTCAGCTGCACAATTGTTTGTGTTTATGGGCGACCTGCAAAGTGAAGATGAGTAGTTATTAGACAATTGCAAGCTTTGTAAAGTCTCATGGTCGCTGGCAAACAAAATTATATAGTTTCGCCGAGGTTTCTTCCAATGTTCGCACGAACGCTGTGACATCAGGCAGGTTCATCGAACTCTTCTAATCTCGTCTATCTTCAAGCTTCTTAGCCACATCCATGATTCTCAGAGCTGAGCATTATTCTTATAGCTAAGACCATAGACTGTACGCAGCACTCCGAGACCGTCACCCGAGTGGCCTTGTAATCTCTCATAGAAAATTATAATGGCCTGGACTGTAGGGTAAATTCCCTGATAACGAATAGTAAGTAACAATTACATTAGACTTCGTAACAGAACGGGGGCATATACGCAGACAATACGTACAACCAAGTGGATGAGACTTGTACTCTCCAGGTACGTGGCAATAATATTTGAAAACTGTTGAGACTTTCCCAAGCGACCAATCACCAGAGCAACCTGCCATAACGATTCACTTGATAGTCAGTGATAGTGAGTTACTGCGTCTTAATTACTAAAACAATACCCATAGTGCACAGTACGGCAGTCCTGAATCCACGAGTAATGCTACAATCCCTAATAGCTTGATCTCCGCTCCGAGGCTTGCCTTGAAAAAGTGCCTTTGTAAAGTGAGCCTCAGAGATCTGTTATACACCTAAGCATTGTGCAGTCGACTCGGATACAACATGTCTGAAGGGAATCGAACACGCACCACAGCTTATATCCGGTAAACAGTATTGGTAGCACATTCAGTGCGCCAGACATGCATAGCACAACTATTCCAGGTACATCGCAGAAGAAACAGCTGAGCGCTGGATCAGTGCTAAAGCACGGGCTGGAAGTCCTCAAAGCATTCCAGCAGGAAGAAACTGCGTTGATTATGAATTCTATATCACTATAAAACATAATGATTGGGTCGAGGTACACACCGAGTAAGGTTGAGAAGGAAACGACGACGATAACCAATAACGAAAAACTTTTCGACCATAATAGTAGCACTCTGAGGAGAACGATGGAGGTGCTTAGTGCGATCTGCAGCTATCGTCAGCACTTGGAATTATTCTAAAAAGTAGTGAATGAGATGCCTACACTGGCTGTGAGCAGTACAGTCTCAACACAACTCGGCATGGGTAGTAAGTTCATAATGTATAGGTCATCGCCTTCGAGATCTACAAGAGGAGGCACCAGTAACGAGCATGGCCCTCCGATTTCAATGGCTTGCAAAAGCGCATGTTGCTCGGAAGGCGATACTAGTGTCTTCTGCATCCAGGCAAACGCTATACCCCAATGAGCAGCGGCTATAGCGTACGTTAAGCCGGCAATGCAGACCATTGTCGTATAGAGAGGTTTTTTGATACCTGGAGAGGTATCTCGACTACGCGACGTAGTTAGACATAGTGCTGGAGGAGTCATAAAGGGACCGTAGGACTTACATCCATAAATAGAACAAAACTACGATGAGGCATGAAAATACACCTACGAATTGATAGACAGTCGCAATGAGGAAGGGCTGCAGCAATTGGAGATAAATGACTTGCCCCAAAGTACCGTCTCAATCACCAGAGGACCTGTAGCAAAGGCATTTAACCCTCTGGTTGTGACCCAGAAATCTCTGGAACAGGTTCGATCGAAGGGCTGACTCAGCATGAGCCAAGAGTTCTGCGGTACCACAGGCCGGTTCATCAGAAAGCTCGAACGTATATATACTAGACTGAACTCACCTAACACCACGTCCGAGTCACGTCGCACCGCGGACCAGATGAGATAGATGGCATATTTATATGGGTAGCTCGCCTCAACAAAGAAGTTCATGGATAGGCCAAATCTGCTGACATTGCCATCACCGTAGACAAGAGTGCTGATAGTAGAAATGAGCTGCCATCTACTCACAGCGATGTGATGAATCAAGTTGTTGATTATGATGATCAAACCGAAAGAAAAAACAAGGTATACATCTCGAGCACACCAGCCAACTTGAAGTTCTAATGAACGTGGAATTCAGGCAGCGTGGCGACATCGGTCAGCTTGTGCATTCTTCTGATAGCGTATCTTGCACCGGCGTGTAGGCATCGCGAGAGTTTTCTTGGGCGAACTGCATCGCCGATCGCATGTGCACAGAGTGTACATTTTGCGTGAGCGTGCGAATGGATTGCACGGCGCTGGGAACGCCCTTTTGCAACCTTTCGAATGTGACCATGGATACCAAGATGGTCGGATACATGCCCTATTTGCATCCATGTATCAGCATCATCACACTTATCGGGACAAGGAGCTGCGATGGTGAAACCGTGGCGTACAACTAGTTGGACGAGTCCTGAGTTTTGAAGATACGCCACCGAAGGTTCACCTGGTGAATTACTAAATGTGCCGGCTAACACGATCACCTATGATGAGGTCCACCATAAGTCAGAACTAAGCATCTCAAAAACGTCAACGACGTACCCATAATGCGGAGTACAGAAGCCCTGTATCGATCAATAGCGTGAGGACCTTCTCAGAACGAGTCCGAGTGTTCCCTTTGGTAAGGTACGATTTGATAACCTGCTTATGTTCCCTGTTCGCTTCATATGAGCAGAATAACCTCCAGATGATGCATTGCCACCAACCATGCTTTATATCCAATCAGAAATGTTGCCCATAAATTCAGTATGAACGACACCCCAATAACTGGGACACCATTGGAATTGCAGAAATTACAATCGGTGCTCTTCTCTGTGCCGCAGGAGACAAAGACAGTGAGAGTAGATAACCCTAGAGCACCTCAGAGGAAGAAATATTTGAATATAATATATGATACGCACCTAATAGCCACAGGAAAAATACGCCAGAGACCAACTGTACCACAATATTCCTCGGCCATATTACCCCCGCCCTGTAAAGCACGATTGCGTCGCTTAGTATCACCTGATTTCAAATACGGATGAATCAGTAAGGACTCCAGGATAGAGTTGGAGACAGGTATACATTGAGTGATAGGAACACAGTTGGAGCGCAGCTTGGCAAGGCGGGGAGATTGAAGAACAATGGGTTGTTAGGGTTGAGTTCCTCTGGTGACGGACAGAGTGCTGCGATGGCAGAGTGTTGCATACTGTTTGAGAGAAATTCTTCCTGCAAGCTGGATGTCTTTTGGAGCCAATTAAACATGACTGCCCAGTGTGCTGTCGCTGCTGCGTACATGGTCACACATACAGACACCATATAGACCCTGACGCTACTGTGAGGAGAGTCCTGACTGAATAGAACGATCACATTGGTTTCGGTGTGCCAGCTTATGTACGTGGGTCACTCACATCCATAGAAATGTCAATAAAATGAGGAGGCACGAGAATAACCCTTCCATCACATATTAGCGAGAAGGCACACGGATGAACTTAGAGCTGTTTACTCACCCCATAGCATTGTTTCTATGAGGACTGGGCCTCGAACAACCGAGTCTAGAATCTGCGAGGCTTGCCAAAAGCCTATAAAGCACGGATATGTCGGCATTGGGGCTTGACTGGTGAAAGACGATGGGTCGCAAGCTCGACACTACGCCTATCTAGCCGTGCCACAGACCTGCTTTGGTATATCAACCCATGGGAGGCGTTGATGCTGTAGTGACATGTGCAGCTTTCCTGTGATAATCAGCGTGACTCACACGAAGGTATGATTCGATCACAAATAATGAACATCATCACACCGAACGGAAGGAAATACCGACATCGTCGGGTCAAGTGGCAGACGTGGGGCAGTTTTCTGTTGTCTTCCCAGTGATTACATCCACTCTGCATATACGGCATATCAATCTGAAGGTTATAACATGATGAGCTACCAGCAGCATTGCGATGAAAAGTGATACAGTAGTCTCGACACCTCACCGCTCTAGGACAAAGAATCATACGGGCAAGATACCACCCACACGGAGCCTCGCAGGAGGAGAAGCTGCCGTGAGACTATGTGTCGATGTTTTATGACAACAATCTATAAATTCCCAGAACTAATGCTCGAAACGCGTACCGTGCACTACGTTACGCCCCTGAAAACCTTCGCCTTGATCCCTGCCCACGCTCTCCGACGCTCCTCAGCAGCAGCGCCATCTCCCAACACCGATTTGTTCTCTATAGCTCTCCGGCTCAAGTACGGCATTACCTGCGAGAGGGAAAGGTGTAAATCAGCGATGCTAATTCATAACGCATGCCATGCTCACCTCCGTTAACGACCCATAAGGGACGTATTTGATGACGAACGGTAGAGATGCCTTCGTCCGATGGACAAGGTAGTCGGTCAAGTTGTCGTGCATACCTACCGTTGCAGAATCGGTATGACTGGCTCTGCAGGACATCTAAAGAAACATACCGTATAATTGTGCCAATGTCACTCGTTCCGTCACTTCATCGTCGATCTTCACCACAGACTCGCCCTCCGCCGTCTTCCCATCAACCTGAGCCAAATCACGCGCCACAAGCCCATCGAGGATCACCTTCGCGCTCTTCCAGTTATGAGTGCCAAACAAAGCACCAACTGTGGGTACAGACTCTATCGGCTGAGCAGGTGTTGACGGAGTGTATCCGAACCACGACCTCCACGAGCTAGGTGAGGAGCTTCTGGGTGCTGCACGAGCGACGTCTTCAGCGATGGCGTCCAAGAGGATGTTGGCTGAGAGGTTGTAGCAGGCGTCTGTGTCGGGTTTCACTGGCCAGACTGGGGGAAGTTCTTCGTGCGAGATTGACAGTGGGGTGCGGTGTGCTTGTGACTCGTGTGGATGATATGCGCCTCGAACAAGCTTCACGCCAAGAGCGTAGCCTCCTCGTTTGGCAGCTTCCAAACTGTAGTATAGGTATTCTGGGGTTCTGCGCGATATCAGCCTATGTTCAATGCTTCTATACTTATCAGAGACGGATCAGTAAGCACCTTCGGAGATAAGCCTGGAAAGTGTTGTAGACAAGCGGTTGAACGGAAGATGTTGAACTTTGCCCGCTCGATGTAGGGAGTCGGTTATACTTGGCCATAAGTGAGAGGGCAAATGCGTCGATAGCAGGCTGAAGAAGGCGGATTAGACTAGTGCAATAAATAGGTGAAAGGATCAGCGCACTTGGTACCACCTGCGCCAACGAAAAATTAGTCGGTAGTCTAACACTGCGTTGTAGAGGGAAGAACTCACGTGTGTTCCGCGTCGATAATAATCCTTACGTCACGCTCAGATGCACGTTGACATATCGATTCCAACCCATCGCGTAGCTCCTTCAACGTTGTAATATCTTCGGGACTGAGATATTCGCGTGCGGCCAGAGGATAAGCATCCAAAACATCGAGATCGTTGAGTTGAGGTGATCCGGGGAATGCAACAGGTATGCGTGGTCTAGTATCAACCAGATACTTGGAGAGCTTGGTCAATACGTGATGATCCGGTACAAGTGCAGTCTAAAGTGGCAACGTCAGATTGTGAGTATAGCTAGCAAGTATGATCGTACCAGTTTCACAGCAACCCACGTTCGCCTTCCCCTCAAACTCCTTCCAACGCGATGTTTGTCCTCAAAATCCGCGGCGACATCAACACTGTGAACCATCTCCTGTATAATCTGCTTGTGCATTGGCAGCACCTCCTTGCCCTCCTTCCCCTTTCCTGCAGCGGCTGCCTCGTCTACTTCGACGCTGTATGCAAATAGACATCCTTTGTTCTCCTTGCGGAATTGCTCTAGAAGAGGAATGGCACCTTCAGCGGTGTCCGCACCCACGAACTTGAGGTATGTTTAGCGCCCATTTGTCTACTTGAGTCAGAGATAGGGACTTGCCTGGTCGAAGAATGTAACGCGGACAATCGCCTCCGTAATCGTCCTCACTATTGGAATAGACAAGCATGTAGACAGAATGGTCGGTGACCAGTCTACGAGAGGTGGTATCGAGCACATCGTATAAACGACGTATGACCTCAGGAGGGACGATAGAGGCGGTGATGTTGAGCGAGGCTGCGTCTGCCCTTCCGCATCAGCGTATACAGCATCTTGCCTGTTGAATAATACGAACGAAGTCGTTGCAGCCGCGCCGGAAACCAGAGCTAATGAGGTGTAACGTCGGAAGGATCCATGAGCGGGTGGTGGTCTGGTAGAGACTGAGCGGGTGAAGGGGCGTGGGTGTATGCGCTGTGCTGCTCGCAAGAGCAGCCTCATCGACATCGTGGTTGGCGGTCAAGGACAAGAGAGGTCTTCGGGCGAACGTGCCTTTATACGAGATAAGTAGCAAGAATGGATCCGCTCCGCCGAGTCTCGTGTCCGGCAAGACGAGGATGATCCCTCCGCGAGCTCAGGCAAGAAGAAGATTGGATAACGAGGTTCATGGCGGCGGCCAGACTTATATTTCTGCATCCGTGGCGATCGTCAGTAAAAGAGATAATTCCGATTTCGCAGTCGAGTGGGCCGATGATGAGATAAAGAACTCGTGGCAAACTCGAGGAGTCATGCAGATAGACGGAGTGCCGTGTCCGCGGTGATCTTGAGCCCTATTTTGCTGGAAGATCATAGACATACGATGAAAAGACGTATTTTTTCAGAGCCTCGAAGAGTCGAGAGAGATAGCGAAATGAGCGACAAACGCAAGCTTAGATCACCGGAGGGAACAGCAATAATCTGGCGCATCAATTGATGCGCCTCGAAGTAAGCGTCTTGATTTACAGTGCTCTCGCTCGATCTATCACCTCGGTCAAAATCGACCTCTCATTTGAGCTTCATTTCACGACCTTCAAGCACCATGAGCGTATTCGAGGCCGACATAGCAGAGGAGATCCGCTCGTCCCTTCCTGGGACGGACGAGATCATCGTCCAGTACCTCTCTGGATATCTCATGGACTTGGACGATGCTGCTGAAGACGAAGACGTCCTACAAGTGACAAGAACAATCCTGGAGTCAGCGGCACCCTCGTCGTCTCGCTCAAATGGATATGCTCAGCTGGACAAGGTCATAGAAAAGCTGGGCAAGATGCTCGAGGAGCCCTTGAGGAAACGTGCCGAGAAGAACCAGGCTGGCAAAACGAATGGCTTGGTACGACTGGACAAAGTCATGGATCTGAGCAAGGCTGCTACTATGAGCAACACTATCGCTTTTGGCGAAGGTGTAGACTTGGAGAGTATTAACAAGGGAAAGTGAGTACTTTGCTACGTTGTGACCACTGAGAGGACAGATGTTAATTAAGCAAGCCAGGGCTTCGCGGGTGGACATGAAGAAACTTGAAAAACAAGAGGCCAAACTTAGAGTATGTACCGTGACTCTTCACTCTATTAGCATACCTATTGACGGGATGATCAGGCCAAAATCGAGAAACGCTCTCGAAGAGACCTTTACGAAGGTTCCAAACTACTTGACCAGCACAAGAAGCAGGTACGAATGCAACGCCACTCGTTGCACCAACACCGTCTAATACAATTTTCAGCAAACATACGAGGAGATGTTCATGAAGATCAACCCCCTCGAAGCTGCAGCTGCATCCAAGAATAAGTCAAAGGACATCCATCTTCCGTCAATTGACGTCAGCTTTGGCTCAAACCGTATCTTGTACGCATGGTTTCGTATATGCATACTCCAAACCGCTAAGCCCTTCTTAGATCCGGCGCATCCCTCACTCTCGCACACGGTCGTCGGTACGGTATCATCGGTCGAAACGGTGTCGGAAAGTCTACTCTTCTCCGACACATCGCCTTGCGTGAAGTTCCTATCCCTGCGCACATTACCATCCTCTTCGTCGAACAAGAAGTAGGTCCATCCTCTTCTACACGCTGATCTCATACTCATCCCCCTTCACAGATTGTTGGCGACGACACTCTTGCTATAGACTCAGTCCTCAAAGCCGATGTCTGGCGTGACCACCTGCTCAAGGAAGAAGCCGCCTTAAACGCCAAGCTTCAAGAGCTCGAAGCGGAGAATGACGAGAAACGGTTCGACGATGCGAGAGAAGAGGCTCAGACGCGGCTCGCTGAAGTCCACACCCGTCTCGCTGAGATGGAGGCTGAGAGTGGACCCGCGCGAGCTGCTGCCCTCCTTGCTGGTAAATATTACATAGACGCATTTTGTGTCCATGCTAATATGGAGGACTAGGTCTCGGATTCAGCGAAGCCGATCAGTCACGACCGACGAAGTCGTTCTCTGGAGGTTGGAGGATGCGACTTGCTCTTGCTCGTGCACTCTTCGTAAAGGTAGGTCGACAACAAGCGTTGGGAAAGCTACTATATACTAACTATATTTGTAGCCATCTCTCCTGCTTCTTGATGAGCCTTCTAACCACAGTGCGTCCGCCTCTCACTCCGGATGATGGCAAGACCAATGCTGAACCACTTCCTTAGTCGATTTGAATGCATTGGCATGGCTCGAAGATTACCTTCAGACGTGGCAAGGTACTTTACTTGTCGTGTGAGTTTAATACATGATCTATTGTTTAACTCCCTCGCTGATGTGCTTGCGCAGATCTCACGACCGAGCTTTCTTGTTAGTGCCCCTCATCCATTCCGAGAGGTTTATAATGCTGACCATTCTGTAGGGATGCTGTCGCCACTGATATCATACACATGCACTCTGCTCGTCTCGATTACTACAAGGGGTAAGCGGTCTCTCTTGTCTACTTTACGCTACTCAACTCATGTCTATTCAACAGCAATTTCACGCAGTTCTACTCCACCAAGACAGAGCGTGACAGGAACCTCAGGAAAGAATATGAGACACAGATGGAGTACCGCGCGCACTTGCAAGCCTTCATTGACAGGTGGAGGTACAACGCCAACCGTGCGGCTCAAGCACAGTCGAAGATCAAGATCCTTGAAAAGGTCAGCCACAAATCCTCTTACGCTGTTATATATCTCACTGATGTGTTTTCACGATAGCTTCCTGAACTTACACCTCCAGAAGCTGACGAGACAGAGACGTTCAAGTTCCCCGAGACAGAAAAGATCTCACCACCGCTTCTACAACTCAACGAGGTCACATTCGGATACACACCGGACAAGGTGTTGTTGAAGGGCGTCAACTTCGACGTTGGACTCGAATCGAGGATAGCCATCGTCGGACCTAACGGTGCTGGAAAGTCTACCCTGTAAGCCCTCTACCATTGACTTCTGTGGCTGCACGAGTGCTGACTTGGCGTGGCGGGCAGTATCAAGTTGCTCATTGGCGACGTGAAGCCTTTGTCTGGACATGTCACCCAAAACGGTCGTTTGCGCATGTAAGCACTTTGTGATACCAAGTCCTCGTATGCAAAATCTGACATATGGGACGTAGTGGATACTTCGCGCAGCACCATGTCGATAACCTCATCCCCACGATGAGCCCCGTTCAATTCTTGGCGAGCAAGTTCCCAGGGAAGACTGAACAGGAGTACCGTCAGCACCTGGGTAACTTCCAAATTAGTGGTATGACTGGGTACGTGTCTTGACTATAGTGGCTCCTTTGATGTTGTACGCTTACCACGTGGTGTTTAGTTTGCAGATCATTGGCACCCTCTCCGGAGGTCAGAAATCTCGTGTAGCGTTCGCTGCACTGAGTCTGCAGAGACCGCACGTGCTCCTCCTCGATGAGCCTACTAACCACTTGGATATCGAGGTATGTCTCAATCACCTCCATGCATGCACAATTCTAATGTCGCGGGTTCAAACTTTCTTAGGGTCTTGATGCTCTGATGATTGCATTGAAGACTTGGAACGGAGGAGTTATCGTCATCTCTCACGACGAGCGGTTCATTACTACTGTCGCTGAGCAGCTGTGGGTGTGCGCGGATGGTACTTTCACGAAGTTCAAGGGCGACGTACAGGCATACAAGGTATGCGTAACTTTGGGCAATATGACTACGACTATACTGATGACCTTTGTAGAGTCTTATTGTCAGCAACGTCAAGGCCAAGCCTTAAGTTGCTTGATCGTGGCATCTACTGCAACTCTGTATCGTTAAGTAAAGCATTCACTGTATTACTACACACTCAATGCTACACCCGTTATCAAAGTGTGCGAAAACATAACCGTGATCTAAATCCCCTAAGAAAATCTACGAGTTCCATGGTTTGTACTTCAATCTACTCGAATCTATGTCTACCTGAGATATCAATGTAAATTCTAACCCAAGTCCAGCACCTAAAATAGAGATTATAACTTGCAACCCAAATATAAACCAATCCCCTCAAACCCAAGAAATGACATAATGAATGTATTCCACCTCGCGTTTATCATCCGCCCAAACAGCGTCCTCGCACAGGATGATCTCTTTCGCCGTTATAGCGAGTGTGTACGCGTCCTCGGGAGATGCGTCGTCCGGAGGTGAGTCCCATCCTGCTCGGACGGAGGGCGCGAAGGGGAAGGCCTGCTCTACGCTCTCAGCTTCTGTGGTGTGTGTTGTACGGAAGGGTATTACGAGGTGGAAGCGGGGATGCGTGGAGGGTGCAATTGTCGACGTTTCGGTGGGAAGGGGAACTTCGAGGGAGGACAAGGATGGCTTGCGGAGGAACTTCTCTATGCATGTCTTGATCCATAGAGCGTGATCAAGCTCGTAGACCACGTCTGCGCCGTATATTACGTCGAAAGGCTCGTCAAAAGGGGTTGATGGTGGGTCTGATGGGTTCGACCAGTCCAGGAAGTGCGAAGAGATCGTGACTGGTTGTACGTGCGAAGAGACGGGGAAGTTGTCGGCGATGTTCTTCTCTAAGTTTTCGAGCACTGCTGAGTGGAAGTCTGTTGCGAATATCGTTGCAGGTGTGCCAGTCGCTGATAACAGCTTCGCAGTGGCAAGGCTGACAAGTCCAGTTCCAGCTCCAAGCTCCAATATTCGGGGTGCTTTTGTACTTGAAGCCGTTAATCCAAAATGTTGCGGGGACTGCGTGATCATTTCAGCGAGGAGACATGCCCCGCCCCAGGTTTGTGCGCCAACGGACGAGTAATCCTGGTTATTGAGAGGGAGGTCAGTGACTTGAATCTTGATGGTTGAGAAATTTGTGGTCGGAGGACAGGTGAAGACGAAGGTTCGTGACCGTGTGCCGGCCGAAGCAGGTCCAGCGCAGATCGCCAGTAAACGAGAAGCTTGCTTGATAACTGCTTCCACTTCGTCAATGTCCTCTTCTAAAAGCAGTGCTCGTGACACAAGTGCGGTTAACCATCGTACGGCGTATGCTCTCTCAAAGGAGTCAGCACGGACGGCGGTGAGGCTTGCCTCTGCCTGAATTTGAAGAGGTTTAAGCCGTCGACGTGGCGAACATGGCGAGCGTGGCCGGGCTCCTGAGCGCAGAGGACAAGATCGTCGGTCTATGACACGGCTGCCATGAATTTCGGGATTGTATAGAAGAGTCAGGTATTGAATTGCGTCCACGAGATCTATGATTGAACAAGATTTGATCTTGCTAATAGAAGGAAGGTGGGCCGTGGGAGGTCCCAGGATTGGGACGGTCATGTGCCACCTGTTGGGAGAAATTCAACGTACGTGAGCTTTGATGTTGTTCATGTTCTGGAGAGCGTGCATGATGATTAGACCAGGGCTTACTTGTGCGATAAGTCGTGACCAAGCCTCACAATCTTACGGTGCGGCTTTGGCCGAGATCATGTTGGTGAAGCGCCTTTACTGCCTAAAAAGGCAGTCAAAACGTTGTGGCGCGTACATCGTCGCCGTGACTGCAAAGGGATTACGGAATCTTCCCCCAGAAGGTTCTTGACCTAATTGCATGGAACCATGGATATTTTTACGAGAGTCAGAGCTGAAGGTGGTAGCAACCTATGAGCCAATTATTTAGACGCCGAGCTCGTTGAGAGTAAGGAAACGTGTGGCGGATAGTGTTGCTGGGAGCTGTGGCCACAAATAACACAAATTTATGGTCCTCAATTTTTTGCTGCTAAGTATTTGTGCGAGAAAGGCTCTCACCTCTGTTAATGAGCATTCAAGCAAGTGAACTGGTCACGTGACGGTTCGTCGTAACGCGGTTCGACGCGTTTGGGCGCTGTCACGCCTGCGATTTGTTGAACCGTGACTGTGTCGACGAGCGACCTCCTCTCGTCATCGTCAAGAACAGCGACCATGAGCGACTCAGAAGGTGAAGTCTTCAACTTCGACGTCTCTGACTCCGAGTCGGACGACTACGCACCCGCCCCCAAGAAGACAGCGAAGGCGGCACCCAAGAAAGCCGCATCCAAGCCCGCAACCAAGCCTGCTCCCAAAGCAGCAGCGAAGACGACGGCCAAGACCACGAAGAAGAAGACTGTGGCGGACAAGGAGAACGATGCGAGCGACGTTGAGCCCTCTTCCGACGACGACGATGCGTTTGGCCCGAGCAAGCTTCCCCCTGCAAAGAAGAAGACCGCGTCCGAAACATACCAGAAGGCAAGTATGCTATTGACACGCATATATGTTGACAATTCTACGTTGAAGCATATACTCACAAAATCTACAGCTCTCACAACTGGAGCATATCCTGAAACGACCGGATTCATACATTGGAAGTGTAGAGAAGATTACCCAACACATGTGGGTCTGGGACCAAGAGAACAAGCGTATGGTCAACAAGGAGATCACGTACGTACCGGGTTTCTTCAAGATTGTGGACGAAATTTTAGTCAACGCCGCTGACAACAAGGTATGCTGTACATTCTCGCGTTGTAACATCCGAGGCTCATGTTATGCATAGATCAACGACCCCAACATGGACACAGTCAAAGTGACCATCGACCCAGAGGAAAACACGATATCCGTCTACAACAACGGTCGCGGTATCCCTATTGAGATGCATTCGCGCGAGAAGATCTACATCCCGGAGCTCATCTTCGGCCACCTCCTTTCCTCAAGCAACTATGACGACGACGAAAAGAAGCTCACTGGTGGCCGTAACGGTTACGGAGCGAAGCTCACAAACATCTACTCCACCGAGTTCACGGTCGACACCGCTGACAAGGGTACGCAGCAGCGATACGTGCAGACCTGGACGAACAACATGGGGAAGATGGGGAAGGCCAAGATCACGAAGAACGCGCGAGACGAGTACACCCGCGTGACGTTCAAACCTGATTTGAAGCGGTTCGGTATGGACAGCATCGACGAGGACACGCTCGCGCTCTTGCAGAAGCGTGTGTACGATCTGGCCGGCACGACGAAGAACGTCAAGGTCTTCTTGAACGACGAGCGCATCAAGATCAAGGGGTTCAAGCAGTACGTCGAGTTGTACTTGAATTCTGCGGCGGAGAAGGCGGCGGAGGAGTCTGGTGGCGCTGCGCAGGCAAAGCCGACAATGATCTACGAGAGCATTGGCGACCGTTGGGAGATCGCTTTCGCAGTCTCGGACGGCCAGTTCCAGCATGTTGCTTTTGCGAACTCTATTGCGACGATAAAGGGCGGTACACACGTTACTGCTATCGCGGACCAGGTCGCGAAGAACCTCTTGACGTCCATCCAGAAGAAGAACAGGGGCGCCCAGGTCAAGCCTGCGCATATCAAGAGCCATATGTGGATCTTCGTGAACGCACTCATTGAGAATCCGACGTTTGACAGTCAGACGAAGGAGACTCTTACGCTGCCGGCGAGCAAATTTGGAACGAAGCCTACTCTCTCAGAGGAGTTTATGAAGAAAGGTCTGTTCGCAGTCACTCAATATCGCATTTCCATAATATGCTGACCCCCTGATAGTTCAGAAATCCTCCATCATCGACGAAATTCTCAACTGGGCCAATCGCAAGGCCGACAAGGAGCTCAAGAAGACAGACGGTAAAGGGCGTAACAGGTACGGAACCTCGTCCTTGATCTGCTTTGTGCCTCATTAACCGTACTTTCGCAGGCTGAAAGGTCTCCCCAAGCTCTCCGACGCCAACAACGCAGGCACCAAGAAGGCTGCAGACTGTACACTCATCCTGACCGAAGGTGACTCCGCCAAGTCTCTCGCTGTCGCAGGTCTCAGCGTCATCGGTCGCGACAACTACGGCGTGTTCCCGCTTCGTGGTAAACTCCTCAATGTGCGAGACGCGAAGCACGACCAGATTATGAAGAACGAGGAGATTCAGAATATTAAGAAGATTCTTGGGTTGCAGCATAATAAGGATTATAAGGATACGAAGGATCTGAGGTATGGCCAGATTATGATCATGACGGATCAGGTACGTGCTTTCTTACATTAAGATGGATTGTGACGGGCTGATGTGGCGTTACAGGATCACGATGGGTCCCATATCAAGGGTCTTATTATCAACTACTTGGATCATTTCTATCCGTCTTTGCTCAAAGTTCCGAAGTTCCTTGTGGAGTTCGTCACGCCCATCGTTAGGGTTAGTGCAGTGTTTCCTCTTCTTCTGTCCACCGACTGAACCTACGATCATATAGGTGACGAAAGGCAGAGAGAAGATCAACTTCTTCACCATCCCTGAGTACGAAACGTGGCTCGAGAATACTCCCGACGCTCACAAATGGAAGTCAAAGTACTACAAGGTACAGTATGTCGCTTTATTAGAGGAGTAGTTGCTGATCTGTAGTCGCAGGGTCTGGGTACGAGCAAGGATGAGGATGCGCGCGAGTATTTCAACGCCATGGGGAAGCATATGATCCCTTTCGGTACGATGAAGGACGGTGAACGTGAATTGATCGAGCTGGCTTTCAGCAAGAAGAAGGCCGACGAGCGTAAGGAGTGGTTGCGCAAACTCGAGGTTAGCTTCCTTGCGAGTACAAACGTACTAAATGGCTGATCTTCGAGTATTAGCCTGGCACGTTCTTGAACCACAACACACGGGAGATCAGTGTGGAGGAGTTTATCAACAAGGAGCTTATCCTGTTCTCGTACGCGGATAACGTGCGGTCTATTCCGTCTGTTGCCGATGGTCTCAAGCCTGGTCAACGAAAGGTGATCTGGGGTTGCTTCAAGCGTAAGCTCAAGAGCGAAATTAAGGTACGTCTCATTGATCTCGTAATCCTCTACCCTCACAAATACTTGTGTGCAGGTCGCCCAACTAGTTGGCTATATTTCCGAAAAGGCAGCGTATCACCACGGCGAGCAAAGTTTGATGATGACCATCGTCAACTTGGCGCAAGACTACATCGGCAGTAACAACATCAACTTGCTCATGCCGAATGGTCAATTCGGTACTCGTGATCAGGGCGGTAAAGATCATGCCTCTGCGAGGTATATCTTCACCGAGCCGTCGTTGATGGCCCGTACACTGTTCCATCCTGGCGACGATCCTCTCCTTAACTACTTGAAGGATGATACGTTGGACATTGAACCCGAGTGGTATATGCCCGTCATTCCTATGATCCTCGTCAACGGTGCTGAGGGTATCGGTACTGGTATGTATATCCTGTGGTCTTAATCTTGAACAGGGCTAACAAGACATGTAGGTTGGAGTACGAACATTCCTTGCTATAACCCTGTCGACATCGTCAACAACATTCGTCATCTCATGGCCAACGAGGAGCAGGAGACTATGCTCCCTTGGTGGCGCGGCTTCAGGGGTACTATCAAGAAGGTCGGTGACCATAAGTACGACGTTACCGGTATCATCAGCAAGATAGACGATACGACGGTCGAGATTACGGAGTTGCCAATCCATAGGTGGACCCAGAACTACAAGGTCGAGCTTGAGGCCATGATCGGCGAGAAGGGTGATGGTCCCGTCAAGGTATGTTTTTAGACCACTACTTCCTGGATGCGGTGTACTGACTTTACTGCATTAGGACTACAAGGAATATCACGACAACATGAACGTCCACTTCGTCGTGACTCTAGACGAGAAGAGCATGATCAAGGCGGAGGAGCAGGGCTTCCACGAGTTCTTCAAGCTGACGAGCAAGATTAACACTAGCAACATGATGGCGTTCGACTTCGACGGCAAGATTAAGAAGTACAACTCGCCGGAGGAGATCATCGAGGACTTCTACCCCGTCAGACTGGCGTGGTATCAGAAGCGCAAGGTATGCTCTTCCTTCTTGTACACCAGTGTTGGATCTCATTTCAACTCTACTAGGACTGGCAAGCTGAGCAGCTTCAACTTGAGCTCGAGAGGCTGAACAACCAAGCACGATTCATTGCGATGATCGTTAGCAAGGAGCTGTCCGTTTCAGGTCGTAAGAAGGTTGACATCGTAGCTGAGCTGCGGAAGAGAGACTTCCGGCCCTTCCCTAAGATCGCGAAAGCGAAGTCAGCTGGTGAGACGGAGGAAGTCGTTGAAGAGGACGAGGAGGACGAGGAAGAGAAGTTAGGCAAGGGTGTCAACGACTATGACTACCTGCTCCAGATGGCCATCTCGAGTCTCACAAAGGAGAAGGTGCGGAAAACGTTTTGGGTCACGCCGAAACTCGCTCACTGATTTCCTACAGATTGAGAGACTCAAGAAGCAAGCGAATGACAAGGAAGCTGAGCTTCTTGCGCTGCTGGAGCTGACTCCGATTCAGATGTGGAACACTGATCTCGACAAGTTCCTCGAGGCATGGGATGTAAGTATCGCTGCTGGCTTGTTCACTACGTTGTTTCTCACCCTCCATTAGGCCTCTTACACCGATTGGGAATCGAAAGCGATTGAGCCTGGTACAGTCGCCAAGAAGGGCAAACGCAAGCAGGCGACTCTCGCTGCGATGATGCGCAAGGTAGCAAAGAAAACTGGGTCCGATGTTGACGATGACGACTACGACTTCAAGCCCAAAGCGGCGTCGAAGACAAAGAAGCCAGAGTCTAAACCCGCGAAGAAGCCAACAGCTGTCGTGCCATCGGGCTCGAACGTCAAGATCAAGAAGGACGAGAGTGATAGCGACGATGATGCTTACTTGAAGCCTGCTCCTAAGAAAGCCGCCCCTGCCAGGAAAGCTCCCGCCAAGATCAAGTCCGACGAAGACTCTGACTTTGAGATGGTGAAGTCCAAGCCTGCGCCTGCGAAGAAGAAGCCGGTCATACCAGATGATAGTGACTCTGATATCGTAGTTGTTGAGTCTACCGCAACGAACGGCAAAGGGAAAGGGAAGGCCGCTGCTGCATCCAAACGCAAGAGGTACGTTCCAATCCCAAATTGTGACTCTGAGGTATTGTGCTCATTTTATTCAAGTCCGGATGTCGACGATGGCTCAGACGACGACCTTGCTATCAAACCTGCCAAGAAGAAGAAAACCGTCAAAGACGAATCCGACGACGAGCCTGCGGCGAAGCCAGCCAAGAAAGCCACCAACGGGAAAGCCCTCACCGACTTCTTCGACAAAGTGCCAGCGGGGAAGCCTGCGGCGCGGAAAGTGTCAGGGTCAGGCCAGACGTCCAAGGCTAAGGCTCCCGCGAAGAAAGCCGCTGCGAAGAAGGTCGTGCAGAGTGACGATGAAGACGACGATATCTCTATGGACGACGTCCCGCCGCCGCCGCCCAAACGCACCGAAGCACCAAGACGAGCAGCTCGGGCCGCACCTAAGACGTACATCGATATCTCTGAGGACGACGATGGCGGAAAGTCTGGCTCCGAGTTTGAGGACTACGACTAGTTGACTCTTCCTTTTCGTTTCCCTTTTCAAGTTTCGCGCATCGCTACATACGTTCCATAATTTTATTGTCGCCCGCTTTCTTGTGTTCAATCGAACTCTTCGTACTCCCTCCTTCAACGATCTTCTTTCTCGCTGTGACATATGTATTCGCCATTCAGTACTGAAGATATACCATTTGTAACCTACCAAGCATCTGTTATTCGAATATGACCTAGCATTCCACGTCCCTCATTACCCATCTACTTGGTTCGAGCAGTGGATTAAGCGATATTATTAGGGCAGCAGTGTATGCAACTAAACGAGCAACCAACGACTGATAACGTAGTCTAAACGTATTTGGGGGTCTCCTTGAACTCGACGTAAGGATCCGGCTTGGGCATTCGTCCAAACACGGGCTCCTCGATTTCTAGAGCAAAGAATTGTATTAGTCCAATGTAAAGAAAAAAGAGAGAGAGTATGCTTACTGAGCGTGTGCTCGTAGATGTGCGACACCGTTGGGTCCCAGATTTCACGCCACATGTGTACACCACCACCGTTGGCGCCATTAAGACCGTGCTTCTCTGAGAAGGCACGCAGGTCGAAGCCTAGGCGCTCAGCATCTGTCGGCACAGGGATTTTGATTTCCTCGGTAGGAGATTGTTGTGGCAGCAGAACGACGACGTATCGGTGGTATGGCGTGCCACGCTGAGGATGAGGGGGGATGTATGGGGTGTGGGTGGTTGGGAGAACAATCTCGGAAGACGAGGAGCTGAGGCTGATGTTTGGCCTGCAAAAGGGAGTGAGTACGTAAACGTTGTATGATGACGTTGTACTTACTGCATCCAATGCAAGTAATTTTGGAACGAAGCATTCTCCGGGTCAGGAACGTCTAGATGAAGTTTAATATACGGGTACGGAATACTTGCACAAATTCACTGACCCAGATCAACCATTACTAGCGTATACAGCCGAGGCTCCGGGTGGAAAACGGACACATAAACGTGCGGCGGTTCGCGTGTCTATAGTCATGTAAACTTGAGAGTCTGATAAGTAAGTAATTCCACACACCTGCTCTGGTAGCAAGTAAACACCTGGTTCAACCTTCTCGAGTTTACCCTTAGTGCGTGACCGGCGGACAGGATCCTCAGGCGGTGCTTCTGGGAAGTTGAGACGAAGGTCTATCGACGGGTGTAAGGAGGGCAGCAAATCCGGAACAACATTCATTTGGTGGATACGTTCCATCTGGACAGAGCTGTAAGACAGAATACGAGGTTGTATGAAAGTCATACACACCAATAAGTCAAGGGCTCCGTCTTCGCGCCACCGCTGTTCTAGCAGGTGACGGTACACGGGCTTGGACAAGTCCGCTGGGTAGTGTTAGTTAGTATACACCAGTATAAAGTGATATGACACATACCCAGACCGTTACGGGCCTTCCATCTCACAGAGGGGAGGTTAATTTCACTCTGCACCTCTAATATGCCAATCTTTTCCTTAACTCTCTCCGCCTTCTCTGGGAACAACTTTCCCGACTCAAGCTTCGCCTTCAGACCATCCAGTTCCTGCTTCAAGTTCACGGAATCTTGCTTGATATAGTTCACTGCCAAGTCATACACAGGCAGGACACCACGGCCTAGAGGTCGCATGTACTGGCGAGGTCTCTCCAGAGTGATAGAAGGACGGTGTGTCTTGAAACGGCGCCGACGTCCCTGAGTTACTTCTCCTGCGGGCGAAGCTTCTGTGGTGGAGGAACTCCCAGCATTTTTCGTTGGAGGAACAGAGGTAGTGGTCTCTGCCTTTGCAGTCGCTGTCTGTGCTGGCGGCGGTGGTGGAGGGGTTGAGGACTTCGCAGCTTCCAATGTTGCGTTCGCACGCGCCAGTAACGGCGTGCATTTGCTGGCCGGCAGTCTACGGAGAGTCAACATAGCTCGCGAGTCCCGACGACGACGTTGAGCAGCAGTCGAGGACTAACCCGCCCACTGGCGGGGCGCGCCTGAATTTCTCGGATGATCACGTGAAAGGCGCATCAGTAGTCTAGCGCCCCGCCGCCCTATTTAGACGGATCAAAGCTTTGTGCCAGTTTGTGGCGTTCCGCCATGATAAGTAACTTCACAGACTTCACTCCTCCTTGTTTGCAGCAGTGGTATGGGCATAAGTAAGACTTCGCTGTTATAGTTTGAACATCTCATGAGCTTATCTACAACTAATTGCCTCTCTGACATAGATGACCAACTTGTGCTTGGCACAAAAGCTGCCAACAGTCTCAGGCTGTCGAATTTGAAGCAGGCCGGTCGACGTCTCGAAATGTAATGAGCCACGGATGGTTCGCTAGCAGCCTCGAGGCTATTAAACTTTACCTTGTGAGTGCTAAATTACTCATGAGAGATGTGTATTCGGCTCGAGCTTCAACCCAAATGCGAGCTGTAGGTTCTTAGCCTATGTCGCAATTTGGCGTTATAGCACGCATAACTGAGTAGATTGCCCTCCCGAGCTTCGTCTTCCCACCATAGGTCACTCCCGGCGTTCAGTAACTCCCTACAGAGCGTCATATGCCGTGTCTGGTGCTACATGCCGTAAAGTATGGTGTGCAATAGGTACGAATCTACTTTGTCTTATCGGTCCGCCACCATATCTAACCTGCCAACTGCGTAGCAACTCCAGATCGCTTTTGCCATCTACTGGTTCTATGGCACAATTCGCACTCACTCAATTCGCACACCTAGTCTAATGTTCCTGAAAATCCAGTATATATACTCGCAAACGCGTCTACAGAGAGAAGCAAGGCACCCAGTCCTTTCTCTCCTCATCCTACTCCGCAATGGCTCCTTCTGTCTCTGAACTCGTCGCTACCCCTGTCGAGAACGTCACTGCCTCCTTGAAGGCAGCAGTGCTGGACGAGAAGAAGAAAGTTGACGTACGCTGTTTCGCATGCATATGCAGATCGACCCTGGCTAATTCCTCCATCTCGATCCACAGCAGGGTCCCCTTTACCCCAGATACCTGCCCCATTTCGACAACACCGAGAAGTTCCCTCCGACTCCTATCAGAGGTGTGTGCATTGCTCGAATGTCGAGTAAACGCAACGACCTAATTTATTTTCTCTCCGTCAGAATTCTCCGATCCTGGCCTGCGTGCGGATCCCAAGAAGCCTAACCTGCTCAAGGATGGCGTCTCTGTCAAGAACATCTCCCCTTACCTCGGTGCTGTCGTAGAGGGTGTCCAAGTCTCCCAGCTCTCTCAGGAGGGTTTGGACGAACTTGCTCTCCTTGTTGCCGAGAAGAAGGTTGTTGCCTTCCGCAACCAAGACTTCAAGGATCTTTCTCCTGAACGTCAGATTGAGATCGCTCGGTACGTCGATACCATCCAATCCGATCAAAACAGAGACTCATACAATTCAATAATCCAGCCACTTCGGTCCTATTCAAGTTCACCCTACCTCTGGCAACATCGAGGGGTTCCCAGAGTTCCACGTTGGTAAGTCGATCTGATGCCTGTTTGTCTGTATCATGTCTAATGTTAGCTTCTAGTCTACCGAGACGCTGACCACCAACGCTTCCGTGAGTACCGTGGCTTTGACAACCGCGCCATCAAGACCAGCTGGCACTCCGATGTCGTGAGTCCTCCTCTCCTAGCATAGGGGAAATAACGACATTAACCTCCATTTCTTCTACAGTCTTACGAGGCTCAGCCCCCGGGCACTACCTTCTTCTGGATCCTCGAGCAGCCCGTGAACGGCGGAGGCGACACCCTCTTCCTCTCCCAAGTCGAAGCCTACAAACGTCTCTCCCCCGAGTTCCAAAAGCGCCTCGAAGGCCTCCGCGCCGTCCACTCCGCCGTCTACCAAGCCGAGTACTCTCGTAAGAACAACGGTCCCGTCCGTCGCGAGCCCGTCGAGTCCGAGCACCCCGTCGTCCGTGTCCACCCCGTCACTGGTGAGAAGGCACTGTACGTCAACCCCGGCTTCACCCGCCGTATTGTCGGTTTCAAGGAGGAAGAGTCGGAGTACCTGCTCAAGTTCCTCTATGACCATATATCGAAGGGCGCTGATTACCATGTCCGTGCGACGTACGAGCCTGGCACTCTTGTTGTCTGGGACAACAGATTGACCGTGCACTCCGCTACCGGTGACTATCCTACGGAGGAGAGAAGGCACGCTGTCAGGTTGACTCCTCAGGCTGAGGTCCCTATCCCTGCTACTGCTTGAGGTGACTTGGTCTTCTGGGAAGGTTATGTACAAAACGTTTACTGTATGGATATATGTGTACTATTTTGTATGCTGAGTTGCAAATTCAATGTTGTATCATCGAGCTTCATAACATCGTTGTAGCGCATGAACTGTATCAACATCCAAGGTCTTCCTAAGAGTAAAACACGTCAAGCTTTACAGGAGGTAATGGGGAACTATCTGTGCCTGCTTTCCTCGTTAGCATGAAAGGCGAAGACCTGAGTCATATCCGACTCACCCGCATGATACACTCGCTCTCCATCCTTCTCCGCGTCTCCGATGGACTTGTGGCCCCACCACATTTTCATGCTCGGATTCCAGTCGTCGATGAGGTTCGCAAGCGTCTGGATGTGGCCGTATGCGGCAGGCTGAGGGCCTTTGGGCTTGTGAGTGGCCAGGTATGTCATGCATGCACTGAATAAAAGTAGCGCAATCGCCAAGTACCAGATCTAACGTGAGAAGCAGATGCGGTGTCAATCATCCTTAGCAGAAGATAGAGAAACCAACAGACCTGCACAGAGCGCATTACGATTGGTAGGGCAAGTATGCTGGTACATCGCACAGTACCGCTGTGTGATCCCAATATACAGCCGTTTCCCAACAGAGATCCTTGAAGGGAGAGACAGAGCCCGAAGATCCAGTCTTTGGGAGAATAGTAGGCTGATATCAGGTAGATATAAAACAAGAAATAGAGTAATTTACTCACGAAGAATAGTCTTCCCAACCATCAGAACGATACTCGGCCAGAAAGAACTGAAGGATTTGAATACGTCCGGACATTCCGTGCCTTCTTTAGTTGTCGCTTTCCTCCAGACGTCCTCATCTCGGAGGACGTTCACGATCAGCTCGCAAGAATGCAAGGTCATCGTGAGAGACCCCTGTACGACCACCAGTATTACAAAACACACGAACCAGTTCAGCGCGGGTGTAAAGATGAGAGGAACCGTGACCGCATTCGAGCGAGAATTCGGAAAGAACGACCAAGATTCCAAGCCGGGTGTGACATCTCTAAGACTGGTGCTGTTCCATATCCCCGCTATTATTCCTCCCCATACTCCGCAGGCGACGACAAGCACCCATAGCGCAACAACCGTGTGCCTAATTCCCGAACGTGCTCGCCACGATGATGGCTGAGAGGGCGATGGTTTCCTTGGCGGGACCAAGTTCGTGCCTTGTGGAAGAGCCATGTCTTCGGCATCTACGACGTTGTACATGCACATCCCTTCTACTCGCACGACTTTTCCGGCTGTGATGGCTGCGTACGTGTTGTTGAGAGGGGAAGGACTCCATGTCAAAATTGGCGTGCAGTGAAAGCCGTATAGTACAATGGAAGACTTGAGAAGGGTACAAACTCCCAGAACGATGAATGGGACGCCGAGGATGGCCACAATCTCCAGTTCGCCTGAGCTCTCGCGAGTCAGCGATACATCTAGGATAATAAGAGAGACAGACGCATAAGTAAGGATGAGAAGGAATGCCATTACGATGTTGGACGCGGTGCCGTTGGGGTGGAGAGCCGAAATATGTGGTGAACCGGGCGACGATAAGAGACGCAAGTTCGTGTGAAAGCGCATACTGGAAGATCGCTCTGACACATTCTGACTGCTGTCAGTTTCCTGAGAGTGAGTTGTGGCCAGAGTTGATCTTTGAGTGACTGAGTGCACGAAACCGATAGCTTCAGCCGCGAATGTATTGAGTTGTGTGAAGGCAAATCGAACTAGCTCTGTGACGACTTCAGGGTGCTTGGAGTCGCTAACAACAGAGATAATGCCGATGACCTCTAACACAGTAGGGGATATTAGTAAATTGTGCATGCATCGATAAAAAGGCCACTCTACCATCATCGAATGACTTGTGAGTGGTAATCACAATGCCGAATACGAGGCAAAATAGCCCAAATACGAAGGCATAAGTCAGGCCAACCAGAGCCAAGAGGCGAGACCGTCGATCGGACTGCTCCATCGTCTTGAAGGTCACATTATCTGCGACGTTCGAGGAACTTCCGAGACGCTGCGATGGAGATATGATCGTAGTCGAAGAATGTCGTTTCTCGTCAACAATGATAGATTCTTTAGTGGCCATGGCCTAAAACAAGTTGCCAGTCAGCGCACCATAGGGTTGTTGAAACAACTGTACGCACAGAAAGAGCAGAGGAGGCCAAACTCAATGCCAGTTAGTCTGTGGCCGAGTGAAGGTTAGTCAGCTGCATTGTTTGATGTACCCCAATGAGTACTTTCACCGCCGATATTCACAAATTTAACCAATGGAGTACGCACCTGAATGCATGAACAGTGTTCAAGAGAGACAAGGAGGAGAGTACGCACTACACCGTATCATCAATACACTTAGGCTCGGTAGCCGACCTCCCCCGATTAATGCGACAAGCTTCGAACCACGCCAGATGTCACTTGAGAAGGTCCGTAACCTGCGAGCGTGTTTCATATGCTAAAGGTTTCTATTCCACATCTTCTGCTTACTCCGGCAGCCACCCGGATTTGGGCAAGGCCGACAAAGCAGCGGGGACCGTGGGATCCGAAGTCGGTCTGCCAGCAAGCACTCCGGCACTCCTCCGGACGCAAGCCGTGGAACCTGGAATCATGTTAATCAAGCGCAAGAGTGGTTACGGGAATCCTTGTCGAAGGTATAAGCCAAACCTAATATAGATAAGTAGATCCATGGTATATCATGATAGCAATTCCATAGAGGATATTTTATGAGTACAACGCATTGAACTTGACTGGAGGTAATGGAGAGTCATCAGTGCCTAAAACCACCTGGTAAGTGAGAGGCTCGGAGGTACGCAAGACACCATTGCAACTCACCAGCATGATAGACATACTCGCCGTTCTTCTCAAAAACTTCCACTTCCTTATGTCCCCACCACATCTTCATGCTTGGGTTCCAATCGTCGATAAGGTTCGCGAGAGTTTGGATGTGACCGTAGGCGGCTGGCTGAGGACCTTTGGGTTTTCGTGTAGCCAAGAATGTCATGCATGCACTGAAGAGGATGAGGAAAATTGTCAGGTACCAGATCTAGTACAGGGTAGTGTTTAGTGCAAAGAGAGGAAAAGGGAGATACATATTGAGAGAACGCACTTGAACAGAACGCATGACGATGGGTAGTGCGAGTATACTAGCACATCGCGAACCAGCTTTGTGTGAACCCAGCGTGCAGCCTTCTCCGATCAAACTACCCTGCAAAGATAGGCAGAAGCCAAATATCCAATCTTCGCGTGGACAGTTAATGTCGTTAGCTGGGCCGTTTCCTTGCTAACAGGACAAGATGCTCACGCAAGATGGTCTTTCCAACCAATAGCAAAATACTCGGCCAGAAGGAAGTAAAAGACTTGAGTACTTCCGCAGCCTCAGTTCCTGTTTTAGTGGTCGCCTTCCTCCAAATATCTTCGTCCCGCAGAACGTTGACGATCAGCTCGCAGCAGTGTAATGCCATCGTGAGAGAGCCTTGGACGAGGATGAGTATAAAGAAGCATACAAACCAATTTAACGCAGGGGTAAAGACGAGTGGAACCGTGACCCCGTTCGAACGAGAGTTGGGGAAGAATGACCAGGATTGAAGGCCAGGAGTGGTCTCTTTGAGGCTGGTATTGGCCCATACCGCCACAATAATGGCCCCCCATACCCCACAAGCTGTTACGAGCGTCCAGAGTGCGATGATGGTCCGGCGAACACCAGAGCGTGCTTGCCAGGAAGATGGCTGTATAGTCGATGGCCTCCTGGGTGGTGGCATTGTGCCTGGTGCGGGCGCCTCCTCTTCGGCTCTTAGGGAGTCCACGACGCTGTACATGCACAATCCTTCGATTCGAGCAACCTTTCCTGCCGTCATGGCTGCATACGTGTTATTGAGCGGAGAGGCGCTCCATGTCAAGACTTCGGTTTGGTAAAAGCCAATCGTAACGATGCAGCACTTAAGAAGGATACACACCCCGAGCACGACCAGCGGGGCACCGATGACGGCCACAACTACCATCTCGCCCTCGCTCTGGCGTATCATAGACACATCAAAGACACTGAGAGAGACTGAGGCGTATGAGAGGATGAGAAGGAGGCCCATGAAGAAATTACACGCTGTGCCATTGGGGTGAAATGATGGGACGCGAGGAGCCGAGAATAACCGCAGATTTGTGTGGAACTGCAGAGCAGATCGTTGCCCCCATAGGTCATGGTTCTTCCTAGCTGCCGTATAAAAGTTTTGAATTGGCGTTGTAGCTGTGACTGTTGATCGTTGCGTAACCGCATGCACGTATCCCAAGGATTCGGTTGCAATGGTATTGAGTTGTGTGAAGACCAAACGGACCAGCTCCGTGACAATCTCGGGGTGCTTGTAATTGCTCACGATAGGGAGTATTCCAACGACCTCTGTCGTGATGTATAAATTAGTACAGAAACAAGTTCAAGTTTAAAAAGAGATGAGGCGGTACCGTCATCGTATGACTTGTGAGTAGCGGCGACTATGCCACACACTAGACAGAGCAATCCAAAGACGGCTGCAAAAATCAACCCTATCAAAGCCGTCCGGCGAGACTGGCGGCCAGATTCCTCATCTATTAATTGAGGAGCCCTATGACCAGCTTTACCTGTAGATGGAGGAGGATATAGCGAATCCGTGGACGTGATAGTGTTTGCCGTATCTGGCTCCAGTAACCAATCGTCGACGTCGACAACGTCTTTTACGGTCATGTCCTGAGACGACAGTGAGTTGATAACAACGATCCGAGTCAAATATCTGCACTCACCGCTGGAGATAGTGTCGTGATTGAGCTGTATTGGTCAATTTAGTGCTCGTAACCCTACTAGGGTTCAACCTAAGGTGGGTGAGATCCGAGTAGCGGCGTGTCTACTTTGTTCGATCTGTCAATAGATATTCTAGCATGAGTATCTGTCTGTTTTACTTGGCCTTCTGAGGAAGATAGAGACTACGCACCTCTGACGAAGATAACGTTTGTGGGATGCTGATTGTTCGCTGGCAAGGTTTGAAGGGCCGTGGCTCACACGTTGCCTCGTACACAGCTCTCGTACGGATACATCGTAGCTTTGGCTGCTGATGGATAGCTTGATCTAATTTAGATAGCGTGCTAACAACCACAGGTGGGGTAAGCACTGCCATCAGCAACATCAGCTACAGCCTACAGGTGACGTTAGTATTGTATTTACGGCGAAGTACACTGATGCGTATGTGTTAATATAAGTGTAGCATTTGCGTTCTTCATTCTTGACCTTGAGTGTCTTGGCCCATGTATATCGGAGGCGAAACTTGTGAAAAGATGACACAGTTCAAGTGCCAGAACATGCATTTTACTTTAGCGCCCTGAATGAACTTTATTTAATTGCCTCAATCTCACACCGGCAAGCACTGCTGGCCCCCAAGAGTTTCAGTACAAGGTTCCTACTTAATCCAACTCAATGTATCGTTTTCTCATTGTCACTGGTTTCTTGTCCGACAACTTCCACTTACACCCTGTGGCAGTGCCGCCGTATACTACTTAATACATTTCTAGGACTTCCAAGTTCCGCGGCCTTTCGTATTGCACAGGCCCGCAGAGGCCAGTCTAACAGCAGTTCCTGACATACATAATACCCTATGAGCTGCACATAATTAGGCGTTAAGGCCTACATGACGCATGGCCGAGGCGATGAAAGACTGGCCGCGAACAAAGGTCGAACAATGACCAGACCACTGGTTACGATCATATGGAGACTGCTATGGTTCACTTAGTCAATTACGTCTCGCCGACGTACGTACGTATATATAAAGGGAGGGGTGGTAGCGAGTCCTTGTGTCCCCATCTTTACAGCATCTCGCTCGCTTTCTAACCCATCTACCAAAACATACCCCGCGTCCGACACAAAGTCGTAGTACTATTCGAAAATGCCTTCAAGTTCGAGAGTGCGTGCAGGATCTTAACGTGTATAACAGACAATGACTAACAACCATCCGCAAGCAGCGAACCAAACGCCACTCGCCATCTACATCTCAGCGGAATAGCAGCCCGGGTGCATCGTCAGGCTCATCCAACTCTGGTTCAAGCACATCAGACCTGCCGAACATGCTCGTTTCGCATGGTAGTCCTGAGAACAATCTTGAGGTGGCGGTAGATGACCTCGACGAGTCGTTGTCCTATTTCTTCGCTGTAAGTGCTGAATGTTCTCTCGCTGCTCAGTCATTCGACGTCTGAATTCTGTACCATACAGGACGGCCAATCTGTTTGGGTGAGAATCGACGAGGAATGGATACCGGGTGTCATTTCGGGAAAGAGAACGCAGTCAATACACGCTCGCGGGGTAAGTTTCAAGCCTTTTTATTGTCAAAGAATAAAACACTCAGCTCCTTTGTTCTCCAGTCTGAAGGACTCTCGTTTCCTGTGATGTACGGTCAGCACAAGCGAAAATACTTTGCACCTCTCAACGGCGACATCAAACCAGATACTCCAGACGTCCGCGTACTTCTCCAAGAAGGCGGTTGGCTGTGAAAACTTGCAACATCTAACACCCGGCCACTGGCATTGACCTGTGTGTAATCGGAAATCCAACATACCCCACACAGCAAATGGCAGCGGCGAAGATCAAAGCAGTTGTAAAACCAATACCTTTCTCCCTGTACCTACATATAGCTTACACGCGTACGAATGAGAATTCTGAATCAAAGCAGTCGCAGTATCCGAGTTCCAAGGAGAAGTGAAATTAACGATGAGTGTTGAACGCTTGATAGATACGATGAGTCCAGTCAAAACTGCCATTGCTATTGGGTGATTACGGTCTGAACGGTTGTGACGAGGCGCTACCAGTGCTCCTCGTTGGCCTATGGTTAGATGAAGGGGGTACATTCCCGTTCCACGAGCCGTTTGACCCCATTCTACCGTGAGCCGGCACGCTGATCAACAGTCAGCATCTGAGCCAGATAAAGATCTGATGAGCCGCACGTACTTGGGACCATACATGTATGGCGGAGGGCCACCTGGCTGTACCTGCACCATGGTGGCGCCTGG
This sequence comes from Irpex lacteus, assembly GCA_001986395.2. Taxonomy (NCBI): domain Eukaryota; kingdom Fungi; phylum Basidiomycota; class Agaricomycetes; order Polyporales; family Irpicaceae; genus Irpex; species Irpex lacteus. The sequence goes on from MQVO02000007.1 coordinate 630,961, forward strand.
AGGGAGATTAGGCCAACTTTGCAATCTTTGGCGACCCGCAGCCTTGGACGGGAAGTTCCGACGCTCGGAGCCCATGCAGCAACTTCTGATAGCTATCCGTAATCGGAGTATAAGCACTCGAAGTGAGAAGACGTAGCGAGAGATACTTGCCAGAGAATATGAGATATGCAATAATGAATATAACAAAGGCCGCGGCGATTGTTACTGGGATTGATATCTGGAGGTTTTGTGTGTACCACGCCTGCCAGAACAATGAGTGAATGTCAATTAACAAAATCCGGTAGTACTCACCTTGGCCGTATCCAGGAGGCTTCCAGACTGACACTGTCCCTTGTTACACATACCGCCATATCCTAACAACAGGTTGCAGTCAGCGGGTGTATTCGCTCTGATTATAAAACGCAGACGAACCACAAGGAGAACCGTCGACCAGAGGCGATTGAAGGACAACACATTGGTTGGATGTAGTTGGATCCTGACATGAAACCTGACAACTCTTGTCATTCCTGCTAGGGCAGGCTTTCTGCAAACTCATCGAGGCGCCGACGGTCTGACATTGCTCTGGAGAAAAACTGCGTGAGCGCCACAACCATGCCAGGTGATGTTCCCGACTTACTGTCCAAGGACGTGCAAACACCGCTGGCACATGCAAGGCCGTCTCCTCCACAACTCTTGCCTAGATGGCGAGACCACATGAGATACAAACCCACACAACACTCAAAAGGCGCACATACCATTCGGCGCAGTAATATCCGCCGGACACGCAGATGAGTTACCCGTACACATCTCCGCCATATCACAGCTAGCGTCCTTCGCAGGCCTACACACCTGCGTCGCCGGCGCAAACGAACATTGCTGCGTGCAACACGCACTACTGTCAGGATCGCACACGGCCCCGGACTTGAGCTTGCACGTCGTCGAGTCGCAACATGCCGAGTTCACGCCTTTGCCGGGATCGCATTCTTCGCCAGCCTCGACAATGCCGTTTCCGCACATGCCGAGAGAGATGAGGTCTTTTGCGCTTGCGGCGTCGATGAGGCAGGTTGTGTTGGTTGCTCCTGATGCGCCGGGTTGCATGAGAGAGCCTGAGAGAAGTGTTAGTATCACCAACGGAACAGTGCAGCGTACATGTATTGACTTACAGATGTTACCGAGAGTACATTGTGAGAACTTTTGTTCGCTAGACTCCGCAACGGGGCTCATGATGAACTGAGAGTTGGCGTTGCACGTAGACGCTGTGAGTGGGCAACACGTAGGCCCTCCAGGGCAGCCGTCAGTGCACTGTACCACATCATCAGTGCCTCTACGTCTCCTGAAGATTAGCGGTTTCTTACATCATGCTGAATGGGAAAGCTAGTTAGAGACAATCAGATCGTCCATAGGAAGATGATCAACTTACGATAGCACCAAAGTTATGACCAATCTCATGGGCGACAACCTGCCATTCGACTCGTCCAGAAGTCGATACAGCAGTGCCAGAGACGACGTTGGGCGCTGAACCAGATGATGTTTGCGTGCATCTATCCCTGCGTCAGTAGTAGCCATTTACCGTAGTCTATTATACCTACAGTGTTCCTAGCCAAGCGATTCCGACTTCAGTACCCGTCGGGCAGCCGCTCATCAGGTGCCAGAGACCAGCATTGTCGTTGCCCTTCTTTCCTCGCCAGTCTGAGAACATCGATAGACGGTCGTTCAACGTGACGTTATCTTGGCAACCGATATTCCAGGGCGTTGCTGGGTCCGCTGTGGTGGGGCACCTGTGCACAGGTCAATGTCGCGGCGACGATTCGAAAGTGCTCTGAACGTACTCTGGATCATGAACCTCCAACTCAACAATACCAAGTGAGACGTTGAAAGTCGACTTGTACAATGCGCTTGCAGTGTTGAAGTTGGTGATAATTTGCTGAGTGGCGTTCTGTGTCGATCCATAGGAGCTAGTGTATACACAATCTGCAGCGACACCCATGTACACGATCTTCTGCGTGGTAGGGCATCCTGTCGACTGGCCAATGTTGCTCTGGAAACTGCACAGAACGATGTTCAACAGCTTCCTTCCTCAATATAAGTGAACAAACATACTTCGAGCCTGATCCACCGCCCATGACGTCGTCCCTCTTGCTCAAACTCGAGTTTCCACGGGCGAATGGTGGTGCCAATAGCCCAAGAGGATCGTACCATGGAGTAACGGGCGGAGGCTTTCTCAGCACAGGGTTCAACTTTGGATCCGTGTTATACGCCAAGTTGTCGTGAGCACAAGTCTTCGCACCCCGAGGTGGTGGTATAATCGCGCCGTCCAAACTCTTCAATGCATCGTGGTACTCTGTCTCCGACATCAAGTCCGAGTCTCTGAAGATCACCAACGAAGAGTCAGGGTCGTCCTCAACCACCACATACGGGTCCAGCGCATGCTTGTGCCGGAAATAATTATCCTTCGTCATAACATGGTGGACGATTCCATTGGCCGAAAACGCGCCCTCGAAGCTCGGCGGCACGCCCTGCGCAACGTCGCCCTGGTGGTGAACCACGATCCGTGCCCACCCAAGCTCAGACTTCCCTGACGGACGAGGATACGCACCGGCCGCATCCAAGCGCAGACGGTCCGCCGAGAACTGCGTAGGCACGACTTCTCCCCAATACGCCTTCACTGAGCTTGGAACGATGGGTTCGCTGTGGCTGAGCACGCTCTGGCCATTCGGGCCGAGTTTGTAGTGGTTTATACGAGCGGCGGGGTGAATGAGGTGTTCATTCGGTCGTAGATGGAGGTTGAAGGTGTCGCCGAATGCAGAGAGTCTGAGGCGGAAGGTGTCTGTGTGCTGTAGCACAGACGAGTTAATGGGGTACGATCGCTTGCCGAATGAGCCAGAAGCGGACGGTCTTCGAGGAAGAATCTCGAGAGAAAGGGTGTTTGGGTGTGCAATCCGTTTCAACGGTCGCGGGGGCGCGCTTGAAGCTGCGGGGAAGAGTGGATTAGTACAAAGTTCATCGCGTGGGAGACTTGTGGGAGAAGGAGACTTCTGCGACTTCCAGTCGGCCCAGAGACGACAAACTAGCAGAGAACGTGTGCTGCACACAGACTCTGGGGTGTATGGGCATGACAACCCGACATACCCGACCAGCGTAAGAGCGGGCACTCGTCGTAGGTGCGGCCCCCGCGATCAAAGTTTGTGTAAACTTCACCGTAGCCTGTCCATACACCCTTATGCTCCCTTTCCATCCACAACCGCTAATTGCGCAGCCTGCCCCTAAGATTCTCCCGCTGCATGATGCCACCAAAGATAGCCGTGCCAGAAGCCAGATCAATGTACTCACCGAGAACCAGATCGAGCCCAGCTACGAGACAAAACAGCCAAAACCACGTCCTCGCTAGGACAGACATCGATGACGGTAAGATGCAAGAGGGTCTTCCGGGGAATCCAGTAGGTATTTAGCAACCCAAGACAGCCGAGAGCGCAGAAAGCTGTGTGGGTTGCGAGCGTAGCGCTACTGCCAAGAGAGCGCGAAAGTGTAAAGACAGGCCGACCTGCGGGCTTGAAGTCGAGCAACGACTGAGCGAAAGGGTAATTAAGAGACCTGGAAAGAACGAAGAGAGACCCAGGAGGTCAGTTACTCGACCGTAGCAGCCTTTACAGTGGCGGTTGCTGAGAAAGGGATATGTGCATAGGCGCCCGGTGCATCTTTGATGGTCACTATACTTTTCAACGCGACAGCCACATTTGTAACGTTCTCGGCATGATAAATATTACTATAGATGTAGTAGGTATGTCACAAGAGCATTGTGAGAGCATGTTGGACATGCTCGTATCATATATACCGAGGTACCCAATACCCCATCCTCGTGCTTACCTTCAAGCACGAACTTCGTTCAATCCTTCTTACCAGCGGTTGATTTCGATTGCCCGAAGTAATAGCTTTTCCTCCCAATGCCAAGAAACCAGGCTGTCCTGTGAGACGTTGAAACACGACATCAATACGATACATCAACTGGTCTAGACATGTGTAGAGCACTTACCTTGAGACCATAAGGAATACCACGAATGTCACGTTCCCGTGAGTTGTCGCATTCCACTGGGCAACTGCGTAGCGTAGATCAGGTGGGAGACCTACCAGAGTTGCAATTATGCTGTGCGTGTGAATCAGATACACGGCTCCACAGTGTGTGAGCTTGGCTTGGGAGCACTTACTGCGTAAGCTGCGGTAGAAGATCCTAAATGAAATGCTATACACAGGGTACGAAGGAGCGACTTACGTCTGCAACACCCATAGCGAAGAGACTTGCCCCGATAATGCGCTCCTGTGCGACGGCATTGCCTGGCAGGGCGTCACGTACCGCCCGGAAGACCAAACTAGACAACATCCCGAGTAGAAGGTAACCTACCATACCAATCCCCGGAGTGAGGAAGTCCGATCATGTAAGCGCAATGTAAACGTATACGTACAGTTCCCCAGTTGTAGAACAGTCATGTGTGTGCGTGCGTCTGGGATGACTGTCGAGCTTGGCGACGGTCTGTCATCTGGAATGAGGCCATGATGAAACCACGCCGCGCCCGGTAATGTCCAAATTAAAAGGCACGGAAGTGCAGTAAGAGCTGTGCAAAGATATCTCGTTGAGTTGCGTGATTTCTGGATGGCAATTGAGCTCACCTGGCTCGAGATACAGGAAGAGGAAACGGTAGAATCCAGTCAAAGCCGGAAAAGATTCGACTTCTGCCATATTTCTGTCGTCAATCTCGTGTTTCAGCAACATAATACTCCCTTGAACACGTATACACACTGGTTCCGCGCTTCAATACTTAAAAACACGTTTGCAGTCGTGGAGGTCAACGACCAAGCTGTGAAACCACTGTATCGTAGATCTGGCGCCTAAGGTTAACCTTTATAAAGGTCCGCGATTTCCCCGAAAGCTGGAATTCTCACCTACTCTCATTCTTGAAGCTTGACCTTTTATTCCAACACGAACTCGAATGGCCTTCTTGGATCCCAACCCGAAAGAAAACCCTCTGGATAGCCCGGGATCCTCAGTTTTTGATTTGCCCACACAGCCCAGCCAAGTCGCTGACAACGCTCAGTTTCGCACATCTGAGTCAAATAGTCATGCCTCCCTCGCAGGTATCAATGATGAATTCAGCGACCAAGGGCCTTCATTTCTAGTCGTATCTGGTGGTACAGGATGCAACTCAATATGCCCCGCGTTTGGCAATGCCACATACGTGCTACCTGTATCGGATGATGGAGGCTCGTCCAGTGAAATTATCCGTGTAATTGGTGGTCCATCTGTTGGTAAGTAATTATCATTGAAGCAACAGGCTATGTCCAGTCCACAAGCATCATGTGCGGCTTGAGTGACTGCATAATTCCTGAAGCTAGGCCTCAGGAACTATGCAGGCAGCATCATTCGCGCACTCAAGCAATTGCATGCTCACCGCCATTTATATATGTAGGTGATATCCGTTCACGACTTATCCGTCTTATACCGTCATCACCACCTTCATCGCCTCTTGACTCTATTCGTAACCTGCTGGCCTACAGACTTCCCGCAGGTGCATCCGAGCGAGAAGCACGGGACGAGTGGCGAGATATCGTTGAGGGACGAAGTGTATTATGGTCTGGCATTCCAAATGATAGGAAAGAGACTATCAGAGGTAACCTCGTTTTTCTGGCTATGATCGAGTTCACCTTACGCTAGTCTTAGGATTCCTCGTGTATTTTGAGAACGAGGTTTTGAGGCGTGCGCACAAGAACTTTTCCTTCCTGAATGGCAGGTAACGCATCCATCGATCTATCTGCACATCCGTGCGCCCACTGATTTATACGAGTCAGTATTGGGAATTATTTCATTTCTGCTGCCCAGGAGTTCTTCCGTTCTCTTCCATCGGCGATCTTCCTCTTTTCTTCCATCACGAACAGCCAAGTAAGTCAATCCCACTTCCTGATGGTGCTGCTAGGCTCATCACAGGCATTTCAGGCTAGTATACTTCCTATCATAGTGACGAACCACACAGTGACAATTGCTGCTGAACTAGTCAGTCAAATTTCCGCTTTAGCTCTCACATAAGCACGTATTGATGCATATCTGAAGGAAGACGGCTCGCGTCTCGTTGGTCAATGCGAGATTTCGCATCCAATACGTCGCCATACGGGCCCCAGTATCACCTTTGATAATGAAGAGGATAGCGACGAGGTTGATATCTTGACCTCCGAGGACGGAGATGACCTTGATGGAACGATCAGCAAGCCGCAGAACGTGCTATTTGAGGCAACGAAGAAGGATGAGTACGACCCACTTGGATCAAGAATCGCTCGTGAGTCACCCATTCAGCGGCATAATACTGGTGCATAATACCATAACTAATATTTCCGGACGTACAGGACTTTACTATATCAATGCGTATGGAAGCGAGATACACCCGTCACCAAATCCGGACTACATTGCGGATCTAGGCATGAAAGATGTTCTTGTGTACTCATGCGGCTCCCTCTGGACCAGGTATGCGCTACATTACCACTCCATTGAAAAGCGTGACTTTTAATCGCAGCCATATTTCGTCTCAGTATCGTCCCGTGCTTGGCTCTCCGTGGTGTTGCGAATGCCATTGCGCGATCGAAGTCACTTCGGGCCAAGATACTCCTTCGTCAGTCACTTGCTCCTCTTCATAACTTCAACCACATCCGACTGATGCACGTACATCGCTACAGTGAACTCTCAGAATGACAGAGAAACCGACGGATATTGCGCCGCAGATTACATAATGTTTGTCTTCCCATCTCTACTAGCAGCGAGGTTGGCGTGCCTAATAGAGCCTCACATACAGGACAATCGTACGTACACTCAATGTCTCCTACCAACGCCATTACGCTGGTCTAGGCGACGTTTCTACGCTGTACCCTGCCTCCGCATTCGTCACACATTTGCTGTATTTGAAGGGTACGATGGTCCCCGTTGACATCGAGCACGTCACTGTACGTCCCACACCACATTCTTCGACTTCATGACGTTGCTGACCAACAAAATCATGTGGATACACAGGCTCTAGGCGTGAGATGCGTTGAAGTCGATAGTCCGCCTTCAGAAGACGGTAAACCACCGAAGTTCGATGCTCAGGGCGTGAGGAAGGCGATCCTAGAAGTGCTAAGGCAAGTCGATGCCGCTGAGTAAGATCGAATAGACACTACAAATCGTGGAGGGACACTACGATGCTGATCTCTGCGCTATGTTGCAATGTATCGAATGATGGACTTATTCACTTATGCTCAAATGTCCTGCATAACGCATCGCCGATCGCTCCCCTTGTTTATACCATCCCTGGTGACGACCACCCAGCCCTTCAAATACCTCGGACATCTCCACTGCGAGTACGGTATCGCACACACGTTGGTGCCTGGTCAACGTGTCAGTGTCAGTATCCAGCATTCAACACCTAAACTAACAAGATCGGGCGGAGGAGGGCGGCGGTCGTCGCAAATTTTATCGACCTTTTTGGCCGTGAAACGACCGGGCTGGACGACTCCGGTGCTGGTAGCGTTGCACTTTCATTCAGTTCTGCAGCGCGAGCTTATGACGACTGTATATGTAAAGCTTCTGGTTCTCTTTGCGTCGGATACTCACATGGAAGTTTCAACCAGTATCCCGATGCCACCATGCGTAAAGTCACCTGAGACCGGTGGTGGACGGCTTACGCCACGCTCTCATAATCAGGTACATCTGCGATTGTGTAAGTTTGCCAGATCTAACTCGAAGGACACCACTCACGGCCTTCAACGATCAGTCGCCGTCCCTGCATAACTTGCTAGTATAGGCATAGCATCTGTGATAAGAGGCTACCCTGTCACGGTGCACAGTTTCAAAGCTTTGGCATAACCAGCGGACGTGTGAAGTTGCCGGCATGCTGTGCGGTGACATAGAGATACGCAGAGGAATCTACGATACTCATGACGTCGTCCTGTAGCACAACGTTCTACTGACATATACAGTCACAACCTTGGATGAGGTTTATGAGAGTAGTGGCATTGCAAGATAGATTCATCAGATACATGGACGGTGTAGACACAAAATGACAATACGACAAAAATACAGTTTAAGTAAGTGGTAGTTCGAAGAAAGGTAGCGACGAGCAACGATGGATGCTTTGGACGACGGGGATGAAGTGTTTCTGGAGAACTAGCGACAATATGATATTACGATGATGATCACTGGCAGGCCAAAGAATGAGACGTGAAAGGAAGCGAACCCATCCCACTCGGAGAGACAGGATGTATACCCAGAATATAGATATGTATGCGTGCAAACGAATATGCGAGACGTGCGAAGTGCCAGGAGGCAGGGCACCAGCACCACAGCACATGTATGCGAGAGAGGCGCGAACGTCCCATGGTATGTGTGGTCGAAGATTCCGTCCTCGACCTGAAAGATCGTGTGTATCAAAGAGTGTGAATGCGCGTAAGCTGTGACATCCCTCCCACTCGTCCGGAGCCACTCTCCTCCTCCGGACCACTCAACGAGCGGACACGCCCACTCGATGGAGGGGACGAAAGGGGGTATACACCCGCACACAATCACTGGCCCTTGCCGAGCCTCTCGATGATACATGACACACTTTCAGGTTCGAGTACGACCTTTGTACCATCACACCTCGCCTTTTTCGTGAACTCTGAGCAGAGATCGTTGATATCGACGTTCTACGCAAGGCACGACGTCAATCCTCACTTCAGGAAATTAAAGCTCTTTCGGGAGAAGCACATACCTTAAATTGCGGGTTTGAAGTGATCGTCCGCCACGCAGTGAGGACTTCGATGTTCCTCTCACTCTTCTCCGTCTTGGGGAAACTGGAACCCTTGCACATCACTATTGAGCCTGTGCCGTCTGACATCTTCTTGACGAAACCGCCGTTAGGACCGACGACCGTCTCTTCCGATTGCGACGATGTCTTGTCCACGCTAGCCATGAGACTGTCAGCAGTGAGCCTTGTACACGAGTCACCGACGGGTTCACTGGTCGGCTGATACGATGGGGTGGATTGCGGAGGTGTCGTAGCTGGCGGACTCTCAACGAAGACCGACTGCCCTTGTCGTTCGATCATCCGTGAAACCTCCTCCTTCGTCTTCGGGCACTTGTCATGACCTGGCGTGAGCAGCGGGTGCGTGGCCTCTGGCGCGGCATTTGACGATGGAGGCGATGAGGGGTTAGACCGCACTCCTGCATGTGCGACCGGGCTGACGGCGCTTGGCGGACTTTCCAGGAGCGCCTGGAAGTCAACAGACGGTTGCGATCCCTGGAAGCCGCCGAACAAGCTCTCAAGGGCAGTTCTACCCGGACTGGGTGCGGCATGAGCTGTAGTCCACGCAGAGAATGATTGCATTCCGCTTGATGTTGAGTCGGCAGGTGATGGTGCTTGTAGCAGAGGATGAAGGGGTGGAGGCGACAAGTCGTACGGTGTAGGTTCCGCGAAAGACATGAACATCGGGTTGCTAGCGATGGTCTTATACGGGCTGACACCGTTCGATTGGCCAAATCCGTAATCCATGTTCATAGCACTGTCCGTCGCTGTTGGTTCGTCCATCATGTTGAGAGATGCAGGATCGAAGGGAATGAGCGAAGCAAAGTTGACATCGAATTGCGGCTGCATTATCTGTCCTGCTGCTGGCGACGAGGCTGAAGTACTAGTGCTTGCCCCCGGACTCGAGAAGATGTGCGACTGAGGCGAATGGAATACAGTAGAAGGACTCGGTGCGTTGTTGGGCTTGGGTACGTTGAAAGTGAATTGAGCCTGCTTCAGCGCCATGTTTTCCGATTGCAGCCGTGTCAAGAGATCGCGAAGGTTATCGTTTTCAGAAACTGCCTGCTGGTTCTTGGCCTCAAGAGCAGCAACCTTGTCTTCCAACTAATTCATCAAACGAGATTCATGGTGAGCCTAAGGAGAGCATGGCGACAACGAGAGGCACTTACGTCCTTCACATGCTTCTCCTTACGCTCACGGAACGCTCGCTGGGCAGCCCTATTTTGCTCCTTGCGCTTGAGAAGACGTGTCTCATCCTACAGGGGCGAGAAGATAGCATATTAGAACAGGCTGATAGTTATGTTTCGGTGCCAGACATACCTGATGCGGATGACCAGTCGATTTACGACGATGCGGGCCAGAAGCTGGCCTTTTATTAGCCGGATCTGATGCTGGACAGAGAAGGTGACATTAGCACCGGTGCCCAGCGCCGGCCCGTGCATGGAAACAGAGGCTGGGAGGAAACTCACAAGGTGCATCCCTCTGCGTCTGGTCGTCGCTCATACTGTCGTCGCTCGCCTTTCGCTTCAACGACGGGTCATCGTTGGTGGTGGAGGGACTGACACCGTCGATGCTGAAAACCCCTGACTGTGGCCTCGACGTCGCCGGCTCCTGGGGATTACTGGGAGGACTGGGGCTGCTGTCAGTGGAGGGCGGCGTGGGGTTAGGAATACCGAGTGGGTTGATATTCAGAGGGTCTACTCCATCAGGAGGAGATATGTCAAAGATATTGTTGCTAGCAGGAAACTGTTTCTGGAGCAGTGCGAGGAAATCATCCTCTGGGAGTGCGGAGAAGGTTGCAGGATGCTGGGGCAGGTCCCAGAAGTTGTCGACGTTGAGGAAGGACTCCATTGCAGTGAACTACGAGGAGAAAGTGGGATACTTGGTTGTGTTTCTAGTTTGCCGGGGGCGTCGTATACGATGGCACAGCCGGCCGAGGGAACTTGCCAGAAGTGTGGCTTGATTGGTCGAAAATAGCAGGCAGCGCCTGATTGATAGCGGCGGGTGAGGATTGAGATTGCTTTGTAAGACCCGCGCTCGCTGTGCTGGACGACGACGGGGAGGTGAAGGACGATGATGAGGGGAGAGAGCGGAGGGCGAGGCGAGGAAACTGAAATCGCCCTGCTGAGTAAGCCCGATATAAAGTCACGCTCTGTTCATGCCGCCGACTTGCCTTTTACGGACGTCACTTTGATCACTGATGTGACCTGTCACTCCTTCTAGCCGTTTCGTCGGTTCCCGCCGCGAGAGCCGACTGACTCCCACCCGCAGCGGCCAAGACCCTCACAAAATATAAAGAACGACTTCAGAAAAGTGTTACGACGTCGTAAGTGATACATAATCTAATTTAACGCATTATTCTTCGTATTTCTACACTAAGCGAGCTGAATTGTCCACTGCCAGCTATGCTGCCATCGGGCTCAAGGATTGGCAGATGTACGTGGACAGACATGCCAGAATCGTGACAGCTGCTCCTTCGCAGTCTTCACCAAAATAAATGTATCCAAGCCAGCTGAAACTGCCTGATCATCTACAATGTGAGCGCACGCTTTCCCCAAGATTTACTGACACGCGTCGTTGAGGCGTTTCAAGTTTATTCTTCCACCACTGAAGTAGCAACGTGGTGCGTTGAATATGAACTCGGAGGAAAGGCTCCCGAGTCGTGTATATCTCCACTGACAACGACCCTTTATATAGATAGGGGCAGCGTGCGGTTCGCGGCCACCAACACCTCGGCCAACGCAGTTCCTTGCGGACAATCCTCCTCCGATCGGGAGGTGTTGCTCGGAGAAATGTGCACCGCTATTCCTCAAAGATCGGTTCCACACGCTGAAGATCTGAGCCATGATGAGGCTCAAAAGGCACGCTGCAGTTTATCTCTCTTGGTGGCACCGAGGGACGAATACTCGCATGCACATCTATTCCTCGTCTGATCTGGGATTTCTTGTGAGTCCTAATGACCGCCAGCGGCCCTGATTGTGGATCCAGCAGCGTCCTTGCGCACTCCTCGACCTTTTCCTATCTCCAGGGCTCAGCGCAGACTCCTGCCTACTAGGTGACTACCCGGAGTTGCAAGCATGCACTGGAAGTAATACTGACCTTTTTCTAGGCCTCCCTTGCATAAAGGCATGTTTCTACTCGGGATCTGGGTCTCCGAGTCGGTGTGTTTCGCAATAATGCAACAATTGCGTCTATGTATGAACCACGTCCTCGCGTGCAGTCAATCAGAACCCATATACGAAGGTTCGAACCTTCATCCCTCCAGCGGCTGTCAGTTTTAGACTGCTTTGTGGCGCAGACAGGCTGAGATTGGCTGAGATCGTGGCAAACGCTGCTAGAACTGTCACAGATGCCTGTTCGCTACGAAACGTATCTACGTATAGCGCCCCGGGCCTTTCTGCATTCTACGGCGTGCACAAATACTCATAATTACGTCTCCCCCAGCGAATCCAGACACACCAAGCCGTGGCGCGCCACACGCTGCTACACAGCTAATCTTCCAATCTTCCGATTCTTTCTTCCTGGCCACACAGAGCTCCCACGACCATCGATCAAAACGTTCACCTGACGATCCTGCGCTCGCCAACAGGACTAACACAAGGTGGTAGGAGCCAATCAATGCGTTCACGCCTATCGACCCAAACGTCTCCAGCTCGGTACGCCGTGTGGGACCGTACGATGACATTCCATACAGATCAACATTTAGCTTTCCGCTCATGATCACTGTCTTCCCCACCTCTTTGTTCAGTTGCGCAGATTTGGGACGGGTGGGTATCCAGCATCCATTGCCGCGCCAAACTGTGCCACTGGACGCCTCGATTGCTGTCCGTCGTGCGCTTCTACAGGCTCTCCGAACTCGAAGTCCATGCAACTCAATGGTGGGCATCGCCTTTTGTTGCTTTTCCCGCTTCTTGCGGTCGATCTAGGAGTGCTGTAGTGCTTCTGCGTATCGCTTAGGAGAGGCTCGCCCTGACGATTGCGTGGCCCTTCGTGCAGTGTTCGGCCAACGAGGTATCCCGCGGTCTGGGGCTGGCTCTTCGTTTGGAGTATCCCGAGTTGAGAAGTCAAGAAGGCAACAACGCGTTCTGTGACCTGCCCTTTGGAGTGTGTTTACCTTGACAGGAACGGTAAGTTTCTGCTATCCCTGCGATGTTATGTCAATTGTACTTCGCACTTAACTCACCCTTATACACTAGTACCTCAAGACGTAAAGCTGGGGTCTAGACTCTCCAGTTCAGTATTCTACCACTAATCTTCAAAAGCCGTGGACTTGACTCGAAAACCGCGGTCGCTTATGCCATTTCCGTGGTCGGACATGAACGATTTCTGACGTGACAAGACTGCGTCATGTCTATCGAAGCCTCGAGGAAGACATCTTCGATGCACTTACAAAATGGGTATGCAATCCCGTTGGCGATCTGTACGTAGTTCTTCTACTACTATAAGCCGGCCCACATTCGAACTGATCTGAGCGCCCGTACACACAGGTCAAATATGCCCAATCTCCTTGCGTATACAGCCACCCTCGACAACATCGCATGTCTACACAGCTGATGCGTCACCTACGGACGTCTATCTGTTCGCTATGACATCCTCAGAACTCGGCCGACGTATGCTGGAGTCGAGCCCCATCCAATATCCCAGGAATATGGTAGCCGGCTGGATTAGTCATCTTACTCAAGTACGTCCTTATAAATATATTTCTGTATGCCTGAGATACTGCTCGCTCACTGTCCTCTATATCAGACTCGGGACCAGCTTTGCACGCCTCTAATTCGTCTCCTAGCAGTTACACACCTTTACGACTTCGACTCGCCGTCCTCACAAACTACTTTACTACTCACTTGACCGGTCTTTTCGTTTGCGAGGAGAAGCAAGGCCTAAAAAAGTAACAAGCATAGGACTACGAAGTCACACGAAACATCGAGGAGGGTTCAGTTCCGAATGTCTCGGATTGTCCTGGTATACCGCGCTGATCACCCGCAAGTGATTCGATGGCCTCAGCAGACCGTCCATTCAGGGAAAAATTGATACGATGAAACTACTCCAGCCTCTTGGTTCTCCAGGTACAGTCGTCACTCCGAAGCAACAGCGGATCATACATCTGTTCATTTCCAAGTCTCACTTTTCGGTAACTGCTCCCTCGAGCCAATTGTAACTGTCGCCTCTCTACATGCGGGCAATGTAACCCTATACCTTGCAACCCGACACCTTTGACGTCTGGATCCGCACCATCCCCACACAACGACGTGCTCCTAGGCACGCACTCACATAGTCAGATCAGTATGCCTCTTGCCATCTGCCGACCGTTCACACAGCTCGCTCTCACTCACCCCTCGGGTCACACTCGTGACTATCGGCTTGCATCAAGCTTACACGTCTCACTTCCTCTTCGAAGAGTTTATCAATAGCACGAAGCCTCGCAGTTTCCGAATTCGCCGCGGTCCGTGCCGCCCAATTTCCTAGCTGACTACACATATAGTGTCGAAGGTTTCGGCCGTCTGACGTATTCGGTATACAAGTACCTTGGAAGAACGGTAGATGGAACGAAAAGCCCGCTTTGTCGCTGCGAACCGTTAGCCTATGAGAGCTTGCAAGTGTTCGCCGCCCAGAAAACAAGGTTCAGCTTTGTCAATGGGCGGCTCGTAGCACATGTCGAAGCTCGACATTGTCATCTCAGGCATGACAGACTGTTAGAGGCTGTCGTATGCGGATGATTGAGAAGGGTTTAGAAGTCTAAGCACTAGGCGTCACGTTTATTGTGTTTCCAAGTGTGTGCTTCGTTGAACTTTCGCCTACTATTAGTATGGTTCAGTCTGCAGTCGGCTCTTAGAGCCTGGAACGTCATTCGACCAATTAAACATGTATCAAATCGCAAAGTATAGTATGCCAGTGCGTTCAAGTTGTAAAGAGGGATGAAATGAATTGTGGAGGGTAAAGTACAAAGAGAGAGAGAGAGAGAGAGAGAGAGAGAGAGAAGTGATACAACTACAACTATAGATATAAGCAAAGAGGAGAGGAGGGAGGGGGAGAGAGAGAAAACTGAGAGAACTGAGAGAGGAGTGAGAGAACAACGAGAGAGCAATGAGAGAGAAAAAGAAAAGCAATGAGAGAAAGGAATGAGAAAGGAGGGAGACTAGGGAGACTAGGGAGACGAAAAAGATGAGGAGACAGAGGATGTTGAGGTAGCATCGAGCCCGGTGCATCACGAATCAATGACATCGAACTTGAAGAGGCTCGAAGGTGCGGCAGTATCGAACCAGGTGAATCACGAATGAATGATACACTAAGGAATCGAGCTTGAAGAGGGAGGTATCAACGGTTGAGACGTAGTCAGTCCGTATGCGATCGTTCGAAAGTCCGAGAGGAAGTCGACGACACCAGGTCATGCTAGGTCAGACACGCCTCGCAAAGATGTGTGGGGATGTCGGAATGAGGAAAAAATGGAGAAGGCGGAGCGAAAACGTGTGTTGACCGTGTTGCATAAGCTATGAGACAAGAGTCGAAGGGGATGGAGAGACCAAGACGGTCTTGGTCATGGACCGATTGGAGATAGTGGGCCCTTGCGCACTCTCTCGACGAGGATGTCACCTACCTGTGCTGGACACTCTTTGAAACCTTCGAACTTCGATTCCCCTCTTCCCCTTGGTCCCCGACTTGTTCAACCCATACCCTACACTCCATCATGTCCCGATGAAGTGAGCATGCGGGAGCTCTTCAAACAGATGTCAGCCTCCCGTCCAACCGAGCATAAATCACATAGTACTCACAGCACATCCACCAAAAGCAAACGAGTTATCCTTATTACATAGTAGTACCACCAGAACCGACGACGGGAGTATTGAAAGACGAAAGGTGGCCCCGAACTCATGCTGCAGTTGCCCATGGACCCGAAGGTGCCAACGATGTACAGCTGGGGAGATGGAGACCCGGGTAGAGGGAGGGAGGTGATAGTCAGTTGTTGGTGGGGATACGTGGAAACCAAGAATTGTCGTTGGTCGAGATGGATGGGCTAGGTGTTGGTGTATATGGGGAATGTGCGGGAGCGTTCAGATGAACGAAGAGGGCGGGCTTGAGGGGAGTAGGCGTCGATAAACAACGGAGATGTGATGGATTTGCAGCCTGCTGCATATCTGTGAAGAGTGATAAGGATGAAGGGTATCATGTAAGAGGGAGAGGGAGGAGGAGTAGAGATGGGGTTGAAGGAATCGGTAGAAGAGGAGGAGAGGGAAGGAGAAGGGAATATGGCAGTAAGAGAAGAAGGACCAGCCTACCCATTCGTCTCCCCCATGAGCCGTACTTATACTGTTCATCTCCGGTGGCTACCAAGCGGTTCCCTCCCCATCCACCATCCGACTCGGGTGTTAGCTAGAAGACGTCGAACATAGAATTCTATCCAATCACCGCTGTCAGTCTCGATCAAGATATTTCTAGTACTCACCTGCTGTCGACGCACGCACACCCCACGAATATGTTGTCGTCTTATCCTGGAAGCTTCAGATTGTTGGTGCACGTGAGATAGGATAGGATAGATACAGGATGAGACAAGAAGCGATTGACAAGACGAAGGTAGAGGGAGAAGAAAAGGTCTGGAGAGTATATGTGGAGGAGCTGGAAACAATAAGAGAAAGAAGGAAAGAACGAAACGAGGGTCGTGAGGAGAATAAAGATCGTTAAGTACGATAAACAGTGAAAGCGACAACCGGGAATGTGTATGAAGGCGGTGTTGGTGTCCCAAGGAAGACAAGATGCAAGAAGATAAAAACTGTGTCAGAAACAAGATGAAGAATAGCAAATATGCGCAAGTCCCTTGATAGAATAGGCGCAGGGTCCACAGGACCTGGAAAAATAGGAAAAGGAGGTAAGGAGCGTGCGGTAGGCCTGACAGAAGACCATGATAAAGATAGCCGTCCGGAGATAAGTGATGTGCAAAGGGCGAGGGCGTCCGAGTTGTGGATGAAGGAAGAAGTGAGAAGGGTGCCCGTCGAGCCCCGATGGGGTATGAAGAATAAATGGTATGCCGAAGATAGTATGATAGCAATATTGACACAGATCACTAGAGAGGGATATCAGTAAGAGTACGGATACGACAGCATGCAGTGAGAGTACGCACATAATATTCGATCTCCAACTGTACGAAAGAGCAGGAGTGAGTCAAAATGGAAGATCATGAGGGCGGGTAAGGACGTACAAACATGAAGGCGACGTTGCGTGGCCATAAGATATTGAGTCCAACGGGATTATACAGCGAGGTATTAATTTCATCTATTGTCTTTCGCAGGCGGCGCATTTCCTGTGCAAAGAGTCCAATTTAAACGGCCGTCTAAGGTCATCCGGATAGCGTATAGAGACACCTACCCTGTCGTAATGCGAATTCACAAAAAGCCGAGAAAGTTGAAGAGTGAAGAAGGAGAGCGCGGTATCGATGCATGACCACTTGAGACTATGCGCAGCAATAAGTCGTTCGTTTATGGCGTTGATGGTCTCCAGAAATTGTGTCGGGGTAATCTGATAGACGAGGCATGAATGTGATATCAAACACGAGAATGACACTTCACGTACCCTGCCCTCTAGCTCCAAGGGATACGTCGAAGCGAATTGGACTAACTCTCCTCCAGAGTAGTCTCGTTCGACTCGGATGATCTCCCGGGGGTGGTGCAGACCAATCTGACCTATGGGGTCAGTGTGGTACGCAGAGTCCAGCGGTGGAGGTCCAAAGTAATAGGCCGAGTGTGGTATTTCTGGTCGCCGCGACCTATGAAGTGGATCGTGTGAGTCTTTGGTCGTTACGAGAGACGTGAATACCTACTGGGGTCGCGTTACGCTGAAACTGTTGCTACCATGTCTATTACTGCGTTCAGGCGGATCTATAACCTCCCATGGTGGTGGTGAAGGCGTATGGCCATTGAATCTCAGCGGATGATCAGACGTCACCCGTATCGGAGACGTCCTCGAACCCTCCCCAGTACGAGCACCCGTTACACCACCAGAAGACGCAACAGGAGTGGTAGGAGAGTACCCCAAATCATACGGATCGTACTCTCCTTCCATCTCGCCCTCAATGTCCTCCTCCAAAACCTCTCTCCTAGTCTCGGGTGGGACGCCGCCCATGGACGCCCGCCAATTCGTGATGTCCTCTTCCCGCATGTCGGGAGGGGTCACGACCACGTTTTGCGGCTGCGCCGAGGTACTCGCGGCGGCTGACGCACTCGTGCTTGCCTCCGTCTCGTCCCTCTCGCGTGGATCTGCCACCGTGAGCGGAGGACTTGGTGGTAAGATCACTGGGGGTGCGCACTGCAGCCCGAGAAGTGTCGCTGAGTTGGACGGTGCCTCTTCCTGTACCTGAGCTTCTGAATGATCCTCCTCTGCATGGTGCAGTTCCTGAGGTAGTGCTGCCTCCGCATGCTCTGATGATGCATCGAGCTGAGAGTAATCTTGTGTCGGCGAAGAGATGTCGATAACGAGCTCTTCGTCTGCGGTTGAAGAGCCGCTCGCCTGGTCTTTTGCATCCTGGATGTTGAACGCTGTAGTCATAGTAGATTTGATGCTTCCAGGTGTCAAAGGGGAGGGTGGTAGGACTGTAGAATGTTTGATATCGCCGGGCTTGGGTGTCTGAACATGCAGGGAGGTGGTGGAAGGAACGACTGTCATGACCGATGCATCGAGGACCGACCAGTGCTACGCGATGGTTTCCAAGTCCCAAGAGGCGATGAAGACGAACAGATGAAGACCCAAATTTCGCTGAAGAAACTGGAGACGGGTCGCCGACGCTGCGCTGAAGGTCGAGGAGGATGTGGGCTGGGACAAAAGCTGCTGAGAGAGCTGATGCGAGCGTTCACATCCACGTGGAAGCGCATCAATTGTGAGAGCAGCTTGCGACTGGCCACCAGCAGCTCAGACAAAGGCTACTCGGGTCGGGTCGTCTCCTCTGTAATCTCGCAATGCTAACTGCGGTATATATACTAGATGAAGAGATAATTAAGACAAGCCGATGAAATCAATGCCACACGTCTTGCTCCTCGTGGCTAAATGACATCTCTAAAGGCGCAAGGCAACGTGCATGAGGCTCATACACGCCCCCTCTGTTTCCATAACTATGCGACGAAAGCAGCGTGTATCAACTATTTCCTAATCAAAAGTGCACTACATCACCGTGTACCAGTGAAATGCAGGCATGCTGGGAGATAGTGGCGCCCTTCAATGACCGTGGGCGAAAACGCGTTATGAGTCTGTTCGAGAGCCTAAGCGAGCTCGAATAAGAGGCGAGGTAGAGTGATTATGGAACGGTTTGTCCCGCGGCCACAGACCTGGAAGCTCAATCTGAACAATCGCTCATCTGGATGAACGCCGATTCTGTGGTTCCGTGAATGAGTTTCATTAAAAAGGCGTGTCGAAGAAAATCGTGCAACAAATTTACGTGCGAAGAAAAGCATCTCCAGAAGCTAGAGGATCCTACTGTTCCGCCTTGTAAGGCTGAACGAGCATATTACTGAACTCTTTGAGCTTCTGTGGCCCTCGGACCTCTTCCGTGAGAAGAGGGAGCTGAATTATGTGGAAGAATTCGTCGTAGAGTTCGTGCGCCTCATTGAGATACTTCTGCTGCATGGCGTGTCGTACGCGGCAGTGCTCACAGTTCGAGTCTAATCAAATGAAAGGGATGAGAACTGGCGCGGGATGATGGGCCGTGTGTTATGAGTAAGAACGTACCCTTCTTCGGGAACAATAATTGGTTGACGACAATATTATGTGTGTCGATTTCGTAGGTAGTGAGCTCCTGCACGAGACGCTCCGTCTCGTAAAGCGAGAGGAACTCGGAGATGCAGACACAGACAAACGTCGTCTTCTCCGGGTCCTTGAACTGCGTGTTGACCTCGGTGATGACCGCGCGCATGGACTCCAATTTGGCGAACATGTCTTCCGTCTGGTCGGCTTGACCACCCATGAGCGAGCTCATCTGGTTGATCATGGGACCAATACGCCCGCTCAGCGTGCTCAGCTTGCCCAGGGCCTTCTCAAGCACAGTCGGAAACGAGAGGAAACGGAGGGTATGTCCCGTCGGCGCAGTATCGAACACTATAACGGAATACTCCATGGACTTCACATGCCTACCAGCGGAATTTGTAGTAAGTGGGGTGTTTCAGCCGTAAAAAAGCGCGAGACAGACTTCATGATCTCGGCGAAGCTCATGGCTTCGTCCACACCAGGGATTGCGAACGCAAGGTCCTGCATCATGCTGCCCATCATGCCGTTAGAGTCCGCTGCGGGTCGCAGTAAGCATGAGAATACTGAGGGGCTAGACGAGACGAGAAGTAACTCACATTGTTCCACCATTTCCTGAATGGCACTCGTCGGGTCGATCTCCATTGCAAACAGGTTGTCGAACCCGTTCACCTTTGTCGCATCTTTGGAGAACTTTTGGCCGAATGCGTCCGAGAGGTTGTGGGCCGGATCCGTCGACTAGATCTCTTGGTTTAGTTTGATCTCTCCTTCGGCATGAGTGCCATGCACGTACAATGAGCAAAACAGACTGCCGACAACTCGCCAGCTGAATGGCCAAGGAACAAGACGTTGTCGTCTTGCCTAACACGTCCGCATAAGCATCTCGACGCAGTGCTCATCGATGTTGGTCTACACACCGACGCCACCCTTTCCACCTGCAAACACAGATCACGGCTAGTCAGTGGCCACATACGCGTCCATAATTACGCTTGCATACCGCAAAAGATCCACTTCAGAGACTTTTGGTCCAGGATGTTCTGCAATGTCGGCTCAAGTGTCTCAGCCATGGTAAATGAAACTGAAGCAAACAGAGAAAAGAGTAGAAAAGATGGAGGTGGAGGATAACGTGAAAGTCTGATAAAGTATGCGTGGAAGGATATCATGAGACGCCCATTCCGCGTACCTTCTCCTGACTTCCACCATACACCAGCCTCTTCGCACTCATTTCCGCTTGTTTCGACCAGGAATTTGTCAGGATACACAGGTTCAAACTAAACGTAATCTACAGAAGATAAGGAACCGGACGATCTCATCTACGCACATCTAAATGGCGGACAAAGCGCAAAATCTAGTCTCATTTCAAGGTTCGTTCGGCGTTGTATTACTTTGGAAGGGACATGATATCATGGCGAGGAATTAGCTTTGCAGCTTGCAAACGAACAGCGTAACGCGTATGGACTACGCTACAACGACTACGCACGGTACAGAAAGCACTGCGCCAATCGCACGCATCGTCTCCGGTCTTCTCTGAAATTGACCCATGGAAAGGGTCGCGAGTTCAAGAAGTTGCCCCCAGTGAAGACGGAGAACATCAAGGATGGCTAGTGCGTACATCTCTTGATTCTCAGCACTCATATTCACAACAATGCCCCCAGTCTACAGTTATTACTCTTCGAAGCCGAGCGTGCCTGGGTTTACTCCCGCGAACTCTCCGCATTAGCTGCACTGCCTGCAAATAAAGACAAGGCCACTGCGCTGAGACGTAACGCAACCTCCAGATTTCGACGCGCGGTCAACTGGGCAACCCAGTTGCTCTCCCATAGTCAAGCTCTACACGCTGCCGGACGACTCTCCGCATCAGACCTCATCCAAGTGACAGCATACACTCTCATCCTCAACGGCAGGAACCTCAGTGCTCGTTACGAGCTCGAAGATGCCCTTATTCAGCTGAGCGTCGCCCGCGGTCTGTTGGACGAACTCGCGGCACACGCTACCACTAGTAGAGATCAAGCTCTCGCTGTCGCGTTTGCCGACGAGATTGGTCCTGAGATTAGGCACTGTGCGCATCAGTTGGGCAACACTAAATCTTACGACGTCGATGCCATCGCGTCTGAATCTGCCTCTGCGCATAAGAACGAGATCGTTGAGAATTATGATAAGCTCGTGCAGGAGCTAGCAAAGGAGAGTGCGGGAGGGGCAGCTACGGAGAAGAAGAAGTTGAAGCCTCTGGTGTGGGAAGATGAGCCCGTGCCCGTGCGCAACCCTGAGCTCGTAGATGTGCTGTTGAAGGTCCAGGAGGCGGAAGAGAAGCTGAGTGAGAGCTCGCGCGGTAAGGAGAACGCGGTGGACGTAGATGATGAAGGAAAGAACAAGGGCAAGGTCGGGAAGGGGACGAAATCTAAGCGTGGTGTCGCTGCGTATGACGCCATTCTCCTCGCCCTTAGCGATGCAGAAGGTGTTGCACGTAAACTGGTAGAGGCGCAACAGGTAGGCTTGCTTGTACGAATTTGGCTCGTGAACATTCACCTAACGTTCATACTTTTTATTTTCAGTTGAGTACCGGCAACGCTACTGCTCCCACTGGAACGCGTGATCTCCAGTTCCTCCATACTTTCGTCATCTACCAGCTGCTCGCACGCCGCATACAACGAGATTTACTCCTGATTTCTACTCTCTTGCATCAATCGCAGACCTCGGGACATGCGAGGAAGGATGGCGCAAGTGCAGCAGGACCGTCGAAGCCGAAGCCTGCCAAGGAACAGGTCGATGGACGATTGTTCCCCGCGGTGGTCAAGCTTCTCGATACCGTCATTCAGAGCTTGACTCAGATGCGAACGCTGTCTATCGTCGATGACAGTCCCGATCTCGCCACAGCCGTCGATGCGCGTATATCTTTCTCGAAAGCCAGAAAGTGGGTCTTCTGCATGCTTATTCTCATCTTCGAGTTGATCAATCATTCGACAGATCCCGTTATCTCGCTCGGTCATATTCGTTGGTGAAGAAATACGCCGAGGCGCTATCGCTCATGCAGCACGCATCCATCCACCTCAGAGAAGCCCGTTCCTCACAGAGTCTCCTCCCATCACCCACCGACGACCCGATCTCAACCTCCGACTCCGTATTCTACGAACTCCCCACAGACGCCATCACCACCTTGGAATCAGAGCTAGCCGAAGAAAGCCTCAAATGCAAGAAAGACTGGTTCACTTACAACGGCGGCGACGCCACCGGCGAAGTTGACCGCCAGACCTACAAGAAACCTCTGTTCTTCGACATCGCGCTGAACTATGTCGAGCTGAATATGGAGAAGTTGCAAGAGCGCGCGGGCAAGCAGGTCGTGCATGCACCTGCTGCTGTGGCTTCGCCTGTGCCGCAGAGGGTCAGTAGCGATGGGACGTTAGGGGAGAAGGCACCGGCGAAGAGCGTTGTTTCGAGGGCGAAGGTGGAAGAGATTGAGAGGCCTATGACGCCTGAGCCGACGCCTGCGCCGGCGGCGAAGGGAGGTTTAGGTGGTTTGCTTGGTGGCTGGTGGGGCCGAAAGTGATGGCGTAGCATGATGGCTTTTGAGGATGGTATGCATTCACGCTTTCAGTCCAAATACATCCTACCTGGAGTTCAGATATTTGTCGCAGTTATTTTGTAGATCTGTCAAACCGCAGTTGTATAAGAGCACGCATATATAGCAGCAGAACAATCTCGCAGTAGCTTGTTTGTGTGTGTTATCCGTACGACTGCGCACCGGCAGGTGAGCAAGGATATTTTAATCGAGACTGACAACAGTAATTGGACAGAACTGTATGCTGGGTGGGCTTCGAGATTTTGGGCTGACATCCGCGTCGGATGAGTGGATGAGGAGAGAGCCGCTTGTCAGCCTTTGTTAGCCACTAGAGGCATACAGTATAAGTACAGCTCGTAGGAGAGACGAATGGGTAGGCTGGTCCTTTCTCTCTTACTACCATCTTCCTCTCCTCTCCTCCTCATCCTCCACTACCGTTTCTTCAATCCTTATCTCTCTGACTCCTTCCCCTCTCCCTCTTACATGCTACCCTTGATCCTTATCACTCTTCACCGTCGGTATGCAGCAGGCTGCAAACCCATCACATCTCCGTCGGTGGTCGACGCCTACTCCCCTCAGATCCGCCCTCCTCTTCGTTCGTCTGAACACTCCCGCACATTCTCTCCACCCACTAACACCTAGCCCATCCATCTCAACTAACGTCCACTCCTACCTTTCACGTAAACCCACCACCAACCGACTATTCCCCTCCATCCTTCTATCCGAGCCTCCGTCTCCCCAGCTGTGCATCGCTGGTACCTCCGGGTCCATGGGCAACTGCAGCATGAGTTCGGAGCCACCTCTCACTCTTCAGCACTCCCGTTCGTCGGTTTTGGTGGTGATTCTGTGGAATATCGGTACTACGTTTGTTCTAGATGGATGTGCTGTGAGTACTATGCGATGTATGTCTATTGTACCGGAGGCTGACATCTATTCGAAGAGCACCCGGGTTCCCCTCCGTCATCTCTTACCTCCAAGACCGTCTTCGTCCCTCTACCTCCTCGACTCTTTTCTCATAGCTTGTGCAACATGGTCAGCACCTGTCTTCGCTCCGCCTTCTCCCTCCCTTTCTTCATTCCGACGTCCCTTCACATCTTGCGAGGCGTGTCTGACCTAGCATGACCTGGTTATCACCGATTGTATCTCGGGCTTTTGGTGGTTGCATACGGATTGACTACGTCTCAACCGTTCTTCCCCCCAACTCAAGTTCGATCTCTGGTGCACCATTCATTCGTGGTTCACCGGGCTCGACACTCACGCACCTCCGAGTCCTTGCAAGCTCGATCCTGGTACATCATTCATTCATTCATGATACGCCAGACTCGACATCTCCTCAACACCACCCTCGTCTCATAGCTTATGCAACATGGTCAGCACTCGTCTTCGCTCCGCCCATCTCCTCTTCCTTCATTCCGATATCCCCACACATCTTGCGAGGCGTGTCTGACCTAGCATAACCTGGTGCCACCGAGTGTATCTCGGGCTCTCGGTGGTCGCATACGGATTGACTACGTCTCAACCGTTCTTCCCTCCCTTCAAGTTCAATCCTTGGTGTATCACTCTTTCGTGATCCACCTGGCTTCGACATTACCGCGCCTCCGAGCCTCTTCAAGCTCGATCCTGGTATATCATTCATTCGTGGTATGCCGGGTTCGACATCTTCTCAACACCCACCCTCGTCTCATAGCTTGTGCAACGTGGTCAGCCTCCTTCTTCACTCCTACCCCCCTTCTACGATCCGCCATTTCCCCCTCCTACTCTCTCCTCGTGAAATGGTTATATGGCCTAGCATGACCTGGTGTCACCGATTGTTACTCGGGCTTTCGGTGGTCGCATACGGATTGACTACGTCTCAACCGTTCTTCCCTCGCTCTCCAAGCTCGATCCTTCAATGTATCCATCATTCGTGATACATCTGGCTCGACACTACCGCACCTCCGAGACTCTCCTCAAGTTCGATCCTCTGGTGCATCATTCATTCGTGATATACCGGGCTCGACTTTACCTTAACACCTTTTCTTTCTCTCCTCTCTCTCTCTTCTCTCCCTCCTCTCTCCCTCTCTGTATTTCTATCTCGTTCTCTTCTTTGTATTTGTACCGACCTTTCTCTTCTCTGTATCTCTGTACTCGTACGGATCAGTATACAGAGAAGAGAAAGAGATACAAATACAAAGAAGAGAAATCTTTCTCTCTCTCCCCTCTCTCTCTTTCTCTGTACTTGTAATGTACCTTTCCCTCTTCACAATTCATCTCACTCTCTTCATCAACGTCATTGAAAGCAATTTTGAGTTCTATTTGCCATAATGCATAGCGCATACTATACTTTGGGATTCAGTACATGATTGATTGATTGGTCAAGTGACGTTCGAAGACTTGAAGCTGTGAGACATAACGATGAAAGATGAGAAGGAACCCGACGCTTGCTAACTATGACGACGACAAGACGAGAAGAGGAGAGAAGTGCAAAGACAGAGATTGAATTGCGAAGTGAATAACGATGACTGAACATGCGACAGAGCAAGAAACTATGCACAATGAACGAGAAAGGAGATAGAAACAGCAACAAACCGATGTAATTCGTAAAGTCGTAAGTCATGAAAGTATGCAGCACAAGAAGACAGGAATAAAAGTAGAGGAAAAGCACAAACGAACACGCAAGACTCAAAGTCACTCAATGCTTAGAATGATGACTCCCATGGCTCGACGCAGGCGACGGCGTCCCCTTCGGCAACGACCCCGGCGGACTCCTCGCACTATGCAACACAATCTCCCTCTTCGCAGGCAACCCCCTCGGCGAGTTAGATCTCGAGTCCCGTCCCCTGGCGTCCCTCTCCGAGTCCGTAGTCGGTGAGGTGGTGTTCGGGGGAGAGCGTGTAGCGTTTGACGATAGAGGCGGGAGACCCTGGCTTGAGGGCGTCGAGGGACCGTGGCTGACGAGAGTGGCTTGGCCGATGGGGCGAGGATGAGGAGGGAGCGTCGTAGGGAGTGCGGGGCTTGGAGGGTAGGAGTGCTGGTTGTCGACTTGACGAGTCTCTGGAGAGTGCGAGGTTGGTTGTTGGCGGAATGGGATAGGCGACGGACGCGTCGAGCTCGCTGCACCGTTCGTAGGTGACGAAACCCTTCTGTTGCTCATACTCCCCACACGAGACCTCTTCGGGTCAGCCTGCACATCATCAGGTCCAGGACTCAAAGGCCGCTTGTTCATGGGAGGCGACGGGCGACCACTAATGAGCGAGTTATGCTTGCTCAGCGACTGGGACGGCATCCTCGAGCTGCCAGGAGGCGAGCGCAATGGGGGCCCTTGGCCAAACGCACCACGAGAATCCCCAGGACCAGAGCGCGAGGGCGGAGCCTTCGACATGTTCAGCAGCGTATCAATCGCACCACCCTCGCCGTCGTAATCCTCATCGACGACCCTCGTAGGAGGCAAATGCACCGAGTTGGTAGGACTAGGCTGGGCGGACCTGTTAGCCGACCCAGAGCCCGAGCCATTCGAGCTCATAGGCTCAGGACTGCCTTGACTCCCACCCTTCGACCTGTAATCGAAGACACTCGTATGCGAGTCTTGTCGCTGAGGTCCAGGCTGAGGCGTATCGTCCTTCCTCTTCTGCTGCCTCCTCTTCTTCTCCTTCTTCGGATCGGCACTGACACCAGGTCCCATACCCACGCTCGGAGACACATCGATCTCCTGCGGCTTAGGCGTCGACACAACACCGTTGTTGCTGCTCACACTCCCAGGCGCACGTCTCCGCGTACCAGAAGGCATCTTCGCACCGCCGTCGACGACTTGCATCCTCGGACTCTCACTCGCCCGTCCAGGTCCACCGAACCCAGGGCCCGACGGACCAGGCACAGACTGCGGCGGACGCATCCTCATCGACTCAGGACTGGCAGCATACCGCTCATTAAGCACATGCAACTCGCGCTCGCGTTCACGTCCCCGCTCTTCTCTCTCCCTTTCCCTCTCGCGCTGTTCACGCTCGTACTCCCTAGGCGTCATCGGAATCTCGCGTTCCCTCTCTCTCTCACGCTCACGCTCGCGGCCGTCAAGTCGGGGATCGTACCTCCCGTGTCCACGGTCGTACCCTTCAGGGGAACGTCCACGAGGGACAGGCGGAGGCGGCGGTGGAACACCAGCTTGCTTCTGCTCCCAATACGACGACGACTGCGTGCGTGAAGGAGGGTACCCAGGGTGGGCACTGCGAGGAGAAGCATCAGTCGGGCTCTCCCTCTCCCTCGGCGGACCACGAGACAAGTCGCGATGGTGATGATGTACCGAGTATGCAGAAGGGGAGTGTGGACGAGAGTAGTACTGAGGAGCCTGAGACGGGTGAGGAGGGGGATAGTCGCCATTTGCTCGGCTTGCGGCACGAAGCTGCTGCTCACGCTCACGTTGTTCGCGTTCGCGCTCCCACTCACGTTCACGCTCAGCTTGAGGGATACGACGGTCCCAAGCTGGGTCACGAGGATCGCGCTCAGCGGGCAACGCATCGCGGGGGTACATGCGTGGAGATCTGGAGCGAGAATGGTGAGGGTGCGTGGCTGGGCCCGAGACGGGAGGAGGGCGGTCATTGAACGAGGGAAGGCGGTTACGAGTGGGAGGAGATTGAGAGATGGAGGGACGACGAAGAGGTGCGGGAGCGAAGGAGTCGTGAGGATGGCCGGGATGTGGTTGTTGGCCAGGAGCGGGCTGCAAAAGCAATCCAGATGGCGGACCACCACGGGGTCCTTCACGAGGGAAAGACGACGGCTCGCGGAGGACAGGGGGTCTGTCGATGTCCATAGCCATAGGAGCAAGTGCAGGATGAGAAGGAGTGCGCTGACTGTCGTCGAGCACGACTGGCGGAGGTGGACGACCACCGAACGGACCCGGCGACGTACGCCCGGAGAGCTGAGCAGGAGGCGCAGGCAGAGGCAGATCGTTGCCTGCAGGACCACGAGAATCTGCACGGAAGATGGGTCGGTGAGGGGGACCCGACTGCAACATGAGAGGCGGTCCCGAGAGGCCCGCTGGCTGGTGCATCACCGGGTTGGCGTACGCCGTCGGGTGGACATCCTGTGGACCAGGAGCGGCAGGCAGTGCCTGGCCCGTAGCCTGAGCGTTCTTGAGCAATGCAAGACGCTGTGCGATGGCGACGTTGCTCGGATCGAGTTCCGCAGCGCGTGCGTACGCATCGATGGCATCCGAGATCTGGTTGTTGCAGCTCTCGTACAGACTTCCCAGATCGAACCAGACTTCAGAGATGTATGGGTTGATGCGGATAGCCCTGGAGTAGGCGTCGAGGGCGTCGCGGTACTGGTTTATCTGGAAGTAGAGAACGCCGATAGAGCACCAGAACGTAGGGTTGCGACCGTCCCTGTAGACAGCCTGCTGGTAGGCTTCGTATGCCTTGTTGTATTTCTGGCCGGCCATGTATGCGCGACCGAGCAAGTACCAACTCTGAGCATCCGACGCGTCTGATACATTATTACGTGTCAGTCCCATGTCTTCTTCGACAAGGACTAGACACTTACCGGCCTCGAGGGACTTTGTCAGATACTGAATAGCAAGATCTTGGTTCTGGAAGGAGGAGCCGTCCTGATGGTACAGCCAGCCTAGTTGTTGGAGCACCTTTGCGTGGTTAGGGTTATCCTGAACCACGCGTTCGTATGCCTCGCGAGCACGAACATGCTGCAAAGGGGCGTTATCAGAATTGAATTGACAACCGGTAACGACGAAATACTCACGTCATGCTGTTGCTCATATACATGACCAATCTGGAACCAAATGTCGGCATGTGCGAGTGGGTTCGGTGGATTACGCAGAATCCGGTCGAAGCACTCGAGACTCTCGTGGTATTTACCCTGTTGCTTGTATATTATGCCTAACCTGAAAAGAATCTCATTGGCCTTGTCAAAGTCTAACATGACTTGAGTACCTTTGATGAGCGCATACGACAACACGACAGATCTGATAGGCTTACCTTTGTCCATGCGAAGGACAGAGGAGAATGCTTCCTCGGCATGATCCAGCGAACCATAGCGGTCGTACAGGATACCAATGCCATACCACAGCTTTGGGTCTTCCTATAGGAAGGTTTGAGTGACACGTCTTCGTGAAGCAGTATGTTCACACGCACCTTGGGATTGGGCAGAAGATAGAGGGCCTGCTGATAAGCGGCATACGCCTTCTGCAGGTCATCTTGCATCAGGTAGCAATGGCCTACAGACACCGTGAGCTTTGCGCCGCATGAGGCCACGTGTCCGCAACGACGTACCGAGGGCACTCCAGACCTCGCCATTGTCTTGCTGCAAGTTCAACACGCGTTGGAAGTACTCGACAGCCTAAAAAGGCAATCGATCAGATCAGGGATTGCGCGGGGCTCCGGGGAATTCCCGAAGATCGAGATTATCTGACGCGATCACGTACCTTGGGATAGTTCTCTTTGATCCGGGCGATACCAGCCACCTGGGTGAGGCCAGGCAGTGACATCGCATTGTGACGCAGCGCGTTTTCGTAAGCCGAGAGCGCGTGTTCCAAATTGCCCATCTGCTCCGCGACCCGTCCTAGTTTGATGTGAAATTGATGCCACAATTTCCAGAAGGAATGCACGGTCGCAAAGAAGGAAGGACGTTCACGCGCCGGAAGTAAAATATAAAAAAGAAGCACGAAAGGGGCACACGTCAGGCTTTGTTCGCAGAGTTCGATGATCGCAGCGAGATTAGACGGCGGCTGCTTACCTATCAGTAACCAGGTCTGTTCGTTTGCTTGGGCCAGTTTCTGCACTGACGCGGGCACCACGGACCCACTGCCGTTGGCCACCGCGGGGGAGGCAGCTGCCAGGGACGCTGGCGGGGGCGGTGCGGCATTAACCGCGAGAGGTGTGTTTGGAATCGAGCTACCGTTCAGATGGGGAGGAGGAGCGTGGGAAAGCGGATGGGGAGGAGGAGGAAGAGAGTGGGCGTGGGCGTGAGGGTCGTGCAGGCGGACATCGCGGTCCTGGCGAGCCTGTCGGTGAGTCATTGCGGGGGCGTCACCTCTGACGAGGGCGGCGACGTTGATGGCGGTGACGAGGCGGGGGGCGACGACAACGGCAGGCGGGATAAGTGCAAAGGGGCAGGGTGAGGCGGAAAGAGAAACTTGCGTGGACGCGAGGGCTGGAGGTATATATGGGGGAGAGGTTGGTGTGGGTGAGATCAGGGCGAATATCGTCTGCGCGAGCGAGAAGACGATCACTGATCGAACTCTCTCATCAACAGCGCTGCCGGCGCTAGCTGCCCTGCGATGCGGAGATGGGATCTCATAAACACACGCCACGGAAGCATGACAGGAATGGCAGGGTCGGGCGTCTGTGCGCGACGTCTGCCGATGAGTGAAACCGGGCAGGGTCAGATCTGAATCTCCTGTCTTCCTCCGAATAGGCAGCTGTCAAGAAGCTTGGAGTAAATGTAGATTGGGGATCAGCGCCCCTTCCGGCAACTACTGTAGCAGTATGACCAGATGTTCGTCCATGTGACGTGTGACGCGTAGATGTTCAAACTTTTCGATGTTCAAAGCTCTTTGTGACCTGTGACCAAACGTTCATGTTCAGTAGGCGCTATGAACATCTGCAGCACCGTGGTTGCTACTCTCTCTGTTACCGCCTTTCAGTACTCAGTGGCGAATCGACGAGTGCGAGGGCCACAAGAAAAAAAAAAATCACTAACCGCCCATGTCACATCGACAGATGGATGTTCAAACGTGCTTGTGACGAGTGACCAGATGTTCAGTTCACGGCCGTTGTGACTGTGACTGAACATCAGGTCATACTGCTACAGTATTCTGGCTTCCCTCATTTAGCCACCGCATCTCGGATCTGCCGCACATTAGCCTTTTCCGCGTTACCCCTTCTGAACAGCCTCGCATCGATGATGGCTCTTCTTCCAGAAACACGGTCCCTGGTCCCATCAGACCTAGAACGCGCAATCAAGCTCACGGGAATCTCTCGGCGCCTCATGCAGCAAGCGATGAACGCCGCTGCTGTGGGTCCCACGCTTGTCCAGGGGGCCCTGCCGCTGTCAGCTTCTTTTCTCTTGCTTTTTTTCTGGTCATCGACGTGCGCCCCACCGCTCGGCCCCGTCCCCTTCTGTCCTGGCGTGCGTTCATCCGACCGCTCAACCGGGCCGCATCCAATTTGACAAGCCAGCCACCAGAAACTCTGCGTCGTGTTTTGCTTCCGCCCCACGTCGTCGTCACCCACACCGATTCGATCATCCGACTTGTCTCACTGCGCGCCACCCCGTGATAAAGCCACACCCCGCGGACTGCCCTAGCCCTCTGCGTCAACTCTCTTCCCGCCGTTATCGGTGCCTCTTTGCAGATCCCGCCTCGTGGCCCTCCAAACTGGGGACACGTTTTGACAAGAAGAAGGTTAAGGAAACACGGTAAACTCGCTTGCCCGAATCTGGGAGTCTCTCAATCGCGTGATTCATTCAATCACAATGGTGAGTTCAAGAACAGAAGCAGCTTTTCTCGTCCGTGGAGAGACGGGCACTTGGATCTACATATTCTGTGCACGTACGTATAATTACGACAACTCCTTCGCTTCATCTCGTGGCATGCTGTGCTGCGAGCTTGTGCACCCTCGCACCTGCCATGTCTTGTCTCAACTGCAATCACCTATCCGCCCTAACCTAATCCAGCGTAGTCAGGGTTCCGCACCATAATCATAAAACCCGTTGTCGTCGTCGCCGCGCATGATCATGACATGAATTCGGAGACGACGTTGTTGTCATGATGCATCTGGATCCAATAAAACACATGGCACGTCAACCAACACTCAGATCTGCATCGTGATGGCCCTTACCCCCACCCCTCTTCACCGCCCAGAGCTCTCGGCCTTGCTTGCATCTTCGTTCGCTGTCTCGCTCGGAACCTTTTTCACTTCCTCTTTGGGAACTTGACGGCCGGATGATCGATGCTTCCAAGCGACGCCGCGGTGAATTCGCCGAACGAAAATCGCCTCCATCATTCCCGGTTCAACGCTGACGTTCAACGAGTGAATCACTGCCTCTTTGGGCATTGTACTGTCGTCTTGTAAGTCTCTACACGCTGCGTCCATTCATTCATTCGCTCAACAATATTAATACACTTGCGAATCCACAAGAGAACAACGTCGAGTTGACTACTTTATCGATATCTCCGTTTGTCTCGTTGTTCTTCACGAGTCACAACGAAAGAGCTTCGAGTTCTATTCACTCACGTCCCCGCCTGTCCCAGCCCCGTGGCGGCAGCTGCGATTGGCTACGCATATATCCCCACCATTGCCGGATCCCCTTCGAGTTTGGCTCGCAAATCGGTAACGTTATACATTCGAATCCGGTCATTGTCCTTCCGCTACCGTACACGTACAAACTAAACGCACTCCACAGTGTATGTAGCTATAAGGTCCGTCCACGTATTCATTCACGCAGGCCGTACAAGGCACATCGACTGCCTTTCTTTGCGCTGTGAAGCTTATATGAAGTGTTTTAGCATGAACCCACGCTAATATTGCTAGTTTATTGCTACTGCTAGCGAAAGCGCCACACGATATCGATACAAAACGCGCGTTTCCTTGTCATCTCCGGCGGCCGAGTTGGAATGGAGTGTATAAGAGCATATTCAACGATCGAAGTGGGAGAAGAAAATGAAACTGCGTCATATATATATGACAGTAAGTATAAGTATTGTTCAAGTTGCACTGTGCGATCGTCCATAGAGTTTCAACATGACATAGCACGAAGCTATCGATCGCGCACAACGCAAGAACATAGTTCCACTTCCACGTCCGATCCTCCGATTTACTCTCCTGGTTGGTGGCTGGCTGACCAGCTAAGTAAGTGTGGCGGGATGCCGATCATGACAGGGGCGTGACGTCGAGGCGCAAACTGATATGATCATGAATATATAGTCCTTATGAGGAAGTTGCACTAGTCTGAGTGTAGTGTGCACCGCCACAAGCGAAGACCACGCT
Source organism: Irpex lacteus (assembly GCA_001986395.2). Classification (NCBI taxonomy): domain Eukaryota; kingdom Fungi; phylum Basidiomycota; class Agaricomycetes; order Polyporales; family Irpicaceae; genus Irpex; species Irpex lacteus. The sequence goes on from MQVO02000007.1 coordinate 663,981, forward strand.
GTCGTCAGCCACTAAAGTGCTAATATTACAGCGCTTCCGGTATATAATGAGAAAAATCGTTTTTTTCGCGCCTGCCTCATTTAGTAATTGCCATAACGGGTAACAGCGTACGCGCGTCGCCGACGCGACTCGGATACTCGACTACAAGCTGCGACCTTTCGCAGCACGTTCCTGCTCGTGCCTGCTATCTGAAAATGCCTGATGCGGTTACTGAATTCTTATTGGCAAAGCTACCAGGGGTAGGGGGTTCCGCAGGTGCGTGATTGTGTCTGAGGTGTGCGGCTGTGTTGCTAACTTGTGGTAGTCCGTGGGTTCAAGCACAACACACCGGTTACGATGCAGAAGGCTTCCAAACGGCAGCGCGAGCTCTCGGAAGACCCTGGATCACAGGGCTCAGACGACGAAGGTCTTTGCGAGGTCGATGCTTCGGCTACCAAGAAGCCAAAGATATCTGCGGACGAGCACATCACTGTACACCCCATCATCCTCAAACCGCGTCCGGCTACTCTGAAAGCACGCAAGCAGATGAAACAGGTTATGACGAGCTCGTGCAGAGCCCGTTCTTCATGGGTCCGACCACTACAATGGACGACATGCACGATTTGTTAGCTGTGCGGCTCCGCACTGCAGTCGCCAATTTAGACACGGACCGGCTGCAGTGGAGGTTCGAGAAGCCGAAGAATGCTCCCCTGAAGCCACTAGTGGACCTGGACGGATTCTCGGCGATGATGCGGGCTGTGGCCGGTAAGCGAGGCCCTGACCGCATCATCAATCTGTATTTACCACCGCTGAAGGCAGAGGTGGGATATATGCGCAATATCTGCTCTACGTAGCTGCTGATCAGTCATATAGGCCAGCGAAAACGATGAAAATATTGATGCATACCCACAGATTAGCTTACTGCATGCTCAGAAGGTGAGTATATGAGTATTTACTTCGCCCGCAACTTCATCTCTGTTGGCTGACATTTCCGAGGCGAGTATTGATAAAAGCAGCGAGCCGACCGTCCGTCTACTTGAAGACAAGTATCCCGTTGGTAAAAGCGCTCTATTCCCAAGCAAGCGAGTTTACGAGAAAGATGGGCGTGCATGGGAACTCAATCCCCTTCGCTTGCAAGTATGGGCAATTGCTATAGTACGTTGTTTTTGTCTTTGATCGGGGCTATCATTGAGCTTTCTAGTTGGACGGCCGTGCAACGTTGGATGCACCCCCAACATCAAATCATTTTGATATCGACAAATGCTTACGCTCCGGTGAGTACACTCCTTTTCTATGATAATCGTTATCAATTCGCTTCATTAGAACCCTCTGCGCCGATGATGCCATCGCCTCATGCGGCTATGCCTCTGTTTCCAGGCTTCGGCATGCATCCAGGCACCCAGCTGCCGCTCATGCCTGGTTATCCATTCCTACCAGGATATCCATTTCCATTCTATGGTGCTCCACACGCACCTCCTCCTGCGGTTCCAGGTGAACTGTCTTTCCCTCCTTCCGTAGCTTCTATCACTACCCAGATCATTCCACTCCCTCGTCCCATCTCGATCGCAGAGTTTTGCACATATTACAAGATTCCGGACAGTGATCGTGATAAACTGGTAAGCCTGGAAATTGAATTGGGTGATCGCAGATGTGAGCAGCTTGGCGAAGATGAGTGGAAGGGTGACGGAAAGTTTACCAAACTGGCTTGGGATCGTTTCAAGGAGAAACATGCCCGCTTCTGTACTGATATCGCAAATGGACTCTGGGATGTGACTGAAAATTAGGATGTATCAAAATAAAGACGTTGTACCGATACTGTATTTCTAAACGTGCAATACCAATGCTCATACAATATAACCTGCATGCCGAAACCATCCAATTGTCATATCACCATTCACACAGCCACAAGCTTCCAGTATTGCATTGATAGGGTCTCCGCGACGCAGGGTAGCACCATGACGACGTAGGTATTGCTTTACTAGATGTAAGATTTAGTCTCAAATATGCACATTAGGTCAGAATAGCTTCAAATACATACATGCACTGAAAGACTCCTCAATTGGATTGAGATCCGGTGAGTACGCTGGTAAGAACAAAAGAATACACCCTTGAACAGCATATTCAGTACGTGGACGGAGTGTATGAGGTGACAACATCATACCGGCTGCTGCCACTAGATTGGCTAGTGTGTCGTTGTGATGTATGCGGCAGTTGTCCAAGACGAGAACACTGCATGCATCAGGCCACGGCTTCATATAGGGCAACTAGACTCTGGTTAGATGGCAGATATTCAAAGGAGATATGATTACGCACGACATCTTCTGCAATAAAACTCAAAAACGCGAGCGAATCGAAGGACCCGGGCAGTGCACGAGCAGCAATATACCCGTCCTTAGAAAGTGCTGCAGCGAGAGAGTATCTGTCGCCTCGAACAAACACATCCTTTAGTTCTGCTCGCTTTCCTCGAGGAGCACGGCCATATCGACGGAAATACGCATGCTCGTTCTTGCTCGTCTCGTCTACAAAGACCCACTGAGAGCCATCGTCGAGAAACTCCCCTCGGACCATGTCTCGCCACTCCTGGCGAAGTTGTTCATCTCGTTCTAGCGCGAGCTTCCGCAGCAGCTTCCGGGTAAGACCTGCCTTCTCTAGATTGGCTTGCAACTGAGATCGCGAGATAGGAATATCATGAGTAATAGCGAGCCACCATACAAGTTCATCGAGATAGGCATCCGGGCTTTCATTGAGCACAAGATGTAGACCAGTTAGAACAGCTCTTGCAATTAGTCTCGGTCGTCCTCGTAGAGGCGATGGTGGCTTGAGTACGTTGTGATAATTCTCATAGTTATCTAGCCAGCGGTAAAGACTAGCCACGGACACTTGGAGGGCTTCGCAAATATCACTTGTATGCCAGCCGGCATCCCAGAGCCGAAGCGAGCATTCCTTCATATCTGTACTGATGCGGCGGTTGACCATAGCCAGACTCAGATGTAAGAGAAGGATTCACGAGTCTGATGCAGCATGCACTGAGTGACGAAATACAATTTACTTTGTACTGTAGGCTGTCCCAGTTGCGTCGGCGACGCGCGTACGCTGTTACCCGTTATGGCAATTACTAAATGAGGCAGGCGCGAAAAAAACGATTTTTCTCATTATATACCGGAAGCGCTGTAATGAGCCTAGATATCGCGGGGTCCAGATAATGGTACTGCGCGTTCTGTCATCGCTAGCTAGCAAACTAAAACGAGTGAATACGTCTTTGTCTACTGGCCATGGGTATTGTTGATAGGCATTGCACGTTTTGCTTCCTTTTGAGTGTACGTACATAAATCCCCGACAAAGGAAGCGTTCTTCGGGCAGACAAAAAGAGAGAGATCAAAAACACAGTCATCTGATCATCCCGCTCGTCTCGTCGTCGTCAGCCACCGTATATTTTTTCGCGCCGGATCCGGCGACGTGGCGCACACCAGGACAAAGACCCTATCACCGATCTCCCAGCATATCGGATCCTGCAATAATCAATTGGTCGGGAGGATGCCGATATCGTGGGGTCTGGACGGTTCCATACATAAGTAATTCGATTGGAATATACTTATTGGGCGTGACGTGTATTTGGCTTCCCTGACGACGGGAGCTTCCGGAAGGTTGAATGAAAGTGCGCCCCTGGGATGGCCATGGGAGGGATGCCGTCGGTTGTAACTTGTCAGAGGGTGTATAGATAGTCCGGGGCGTCATTGTATAAGTAATGGTGGCGAAGATTCGAGGTTCCATTCCATTCGTCCTTTCATCGCATAAGTACGCATGAGAATGAGAATGAAATCATTGACCGGCTTCATGATCAAGGAAGATTGGATTGACAACATTGAAGCTTCTGCTACTTATAGACATGCATAAGTATGTGTAGTCCACAAACTGTGGAAGATTGCTTGCCACCCGACTTCAAGTTCTCATCGTGTCACGCAGAATCCAAGTTTCGCGTCTCTTCGAAGCCCTCGCGCTCGTCGACATCGCTTACAATCCGAACTCTCCAGGTTCTACGCTTCCGAAGCTTCAAACGCATGACAAAGAAGCTCGTCTAACGTTAACCTCGCCGCCTCACCCCGGTTTACTCGACACCGTGCCGCAGCAAAAGAACGCACCAAGTAAAACGAAATCGCTTCCATCTTCCATTGCACGTAAAAGTACTATCTTCCCGTAAGTGTCAAGAATCGCAATACCGATCTGATTATACCTGTACGAGCTTGTACGTGGATGATAGATAAAAGGTGCGAATTCGAAAATCTTCTTCCCGCCTCATTCTCGTTTGTTCCCCGATTGGATCGATGTGCTACAAGATCACTGACATCTGGCCCAAGATAAACAACTTCGACCAGCCTCGACTCTGACCATGACGTTCCTCGTGCATAATTGGTATCTACTGCGTAATTAGTCTGTGGCGCAAGGCTTTTCCCAGAAACTCCTTTATGTGTAGTTGATCGTCATCGCCTAGACTGCGCCTTTGAACTAGACTATAGCGAGCATTTCAAGGTATTTTGACAGGACCGACGGCCGAACGACTCCCAAGGTGCTAGCTACGTGCGGAAGCAAAGAAAGTGCTTGTCCAAGTATTAAAAAAATGTGTCTTGGATCCAGATGTCGAGCGTTCCCCGTAGCCTGGTATATTCTTCGTGGTCAAGAATTACTTACAGCAGTTTACTTGCTGACTGCCTCTTGGAATTTGGAAAGTGGGATACAAACGTATACAAAGGGTAAATTTCGGTACCGGCGGGAGCAGATAACCTTCAACTTGAAATTAACGCAGCAGAATGCAATGTTTCACACAGTTCAGCCTCAAACCGATCGAGGATGTCCCTAGGGCTGGGAATAATCATGACGGAGAACGAGACTTGGCTAGAATGCGCGTCGTGAACTGGGATCTGTATTAACCTGTACAGCTGTGCTACACCGAAACGCTTCGGGTTACACTGCTGAGCAGTCGGCATTTGTTCACAGCATTCGCACTCCAAACAAGTTTCGTTACGTAGATATTGTAGCACAATACTGACGTTGTGCAACTCCATATTTCCCTGTCGCTTAAAAACTCCCCGCGCCACACGATGACTTTGAGTATAGCCTACGTCGTGCTTGTCACCTTGAAACACGATACCCCTGGTATGGCCACGATCAGCCTGACCCAAGGCTGACCAGATACTCACTGTAGTAGGTAAGTAAAGCCGGGCGACTGCGCACCCAGCCACCCACAACCGTCATACCGACTGCGATCGTGCCTGGCCAGGTCATTCGGCGCCGAGACAAGCGCTGAAACGACCGACTCCCATAGCCAGGGCTCCTGCATACATAAGTGCATCAGAAACTCCAGCACAGCGCAACAGACAGAGGAGTGACAGAAGGAAAAGATACGCCAAGTATGGTATGTCATGTCCGCCTGTCGTTGCATGCCTGCATGTCGTGCTGTACCTGTTGCCTGCCTGTCAGTGCATTCCACGATGTTACCCGAGAATCACGGAAACACCAGTGACAAGGCGTTTGTGGCTTTGTGGGCGCCGCGCGCCCTGTCTGTCAAGTTCTATTCTTCAAAACAAACCTGGGAAATCGCCTGTCATGGCCACAGATGGCCACCGACTTGATTTTGATGATGGCCTGATGAAATGAACTTAGTTACTCATATGCGCGCCATATATCATGTAAGTAGTTGAACTTACATACTTGTTTGAAGGACGTAACGCCACGGATGGGCTGCCCGATCGGATGTAGATCGTATCAGTGTGTTGTGCTGTAACTGAGAACACAGTTCGGCGTTGGAGGTGCAGTTAGACTTAGATATGTAGATGCAGCGCGTAACTGTGACACTGCGCAGGATCAAAGGCCAAAGGGTGTTCGGAATCGGTGGGTGTGAGAGGTGACAATGTATCAAGACCTGTTGTATGCAGGTGCCAGGTGATCCGAGCTGCCAGTGTAAGATTCTATCGTAAGTGCTAGATGCCACTGATAATCATGGCTTTGCTTACAGATAGAGATGCGATAGACCGCTATAGTTGACCATCGAGCGTTGAATAGCAATAAGAAGGCATCCTCATCGGAGGAAGCCATTCCTGTACTTACTTTGACCAACACTGGTAGTATGAGCCCACACTACCCGGTCGTCTATATGCAACACCACTAAGCCTGTTGTACGTAGTACGCCGAGGCCGAGTCTGCTCACCATCTTCCGAATTCAATACGGCCCCTGGAAGGTTCGCATGATGTATCCCTGCGCGATTGAAGGGTAGATTGCCTCCCATGGCCGCCAAGGCGAATAGATACCTCGGATGCACATACGGCGCCCGAGTCTCTATTCAAGAACTTCTGCTTCAGAATACAGTGCCGAGTATGTAACGTCCGTACCCACCTTCCTCCGCCCGATGACAGCAGCTTGTTTGTGGCTATACGAGATGCTTCTGGCGTTCCTCTCAGTTCGCATCTCGCGCGTTTGAAGCACCTCCGTCTTCCGATGGCGTCGCGTGACCCTGGTGGGACGTGTAAGCTCAAGCGATATCGGAATGCACCCATACATACAAATCATATTACGCATAAACCAAGCGTCCTTATGACTCCTTACGGCCAATTTTTAAAGCACGCTAGAACGCGCAAGGGTCAGTCTTCTACGGAACATGGAAATTAGAATCGTTAATAGACGCACCTCCCGCGAACCACCCGCGTCTCCAGATCGCTATTTCGTTGTCGCTCGTTGCGCAACGTGTGTGACTAACCATGGGAAAGAGCTGGCGCTGAATTACAATTTGAACTGCGCAGTGAATTTTGAGCTTGTCATCCCCACACGCGCCTGAGGCTACCCCGTGTGAATGGCTGATCGTCGTGTGCGTGTGCGATATCAATCGCACGGTGCACACGGTATAATGATCCCCGGGAGACTGGTCTCAGATCGTGTCTATTGTCAATCACCATCAGCCACTCATGTTCAATGAACATCGATCACAGGTCTACGTAAAAAATAACGTACGAGTTGAACAGCACAGCTCGGCCAGACAACTGCTTCACGTTACGCTGTCAAATGTCGCGGATTGTACGCCCGCCGCATGAACGCAAAGCCTGCTTAGAGACAGATGAGGTCACCGCCGTCATCGTTGGACGCCTCGACGAGCACGGTGAGATGTTTACCGCAGTCCGCCGGTTATCCCGGATGATGCACGATGCGACGATGTGTTTGATGGAAGATGCAGGAACAAGGTTGTTCTGACGACTACAGGAACGTGTTAAAGCTTCATTTGGAACATTAGTTCGGCCGAAACTTTGGCCACTGACAGGCAGAGTTCAGAGTCAATTTCAATGCTTCCGAATCATGATCTTACTGTGCTTACCTCAGGTTTGATAAAGTTCGTTGGGTCTATGTATGTCGAACACGGGGACACCGGCGGTAGATGTTCGAGATGTGCACGGTAGCGGGTGAACTTTGCACTTCTTTATCTGCCATGAGCATTGCATGTGAGCGCAGCTAGTGGCTAATGTGAACTATGAGCGATTGTCAGTACAGCCAATTGCAAGAATCACGAGGCTTTTTGCAGAGAGTACGTACGGACCGGTAAGCCTCAAACTTCTCTATAACAAATGCGCGGAGTTATAGACTACGAGTGGAACGTTCTGCGATTGAGTGTGGCGTGCAGAAGCACAGAATGTAGCGGCTTACGTTGTCTGAATTCTCCGTCATGAGGCACCGATTCGAAAACCTTCCGTTCCAACCGCAGCTCATCGTTGATACTCCGCTTTTTGAGCTGAAGAAGGCGAACGAGTGGTTCTCGCGCGTCGAGTAAGTATCCTGGATTGATACTGATGATCATATCTGTCAAGTTAAGTCACATAGAAGTATACCATTCTGTCAGAAAGACCGAACAAATGAAGCACTATGGCAATATTACATTACCGCAGTTATGTATAGGATATCCCATCGCAACGGCTCGGAGACAGTGTGGTTGTTCTGAATGTCATGTTCAGTTTACTCACGCTCTGTCATGCCAGGAACTCCTTTTGTATACAAGGAGCCCACTAGAACCCATGGGCCGGCCATAGATCTCTCCCATCAGATCTGTCAGTACCAAGTACTTAATGCTGCACCCGCACGTTCCTTGTTCTGCTAGTCATGGGCGCATTTGTTCATCTTTTCATAGAAGAACGAGCAAGCGTCATTCACGGAGGCATGAGGAAGCATGGTCGCGTACTGTTGTCACTCAACCTTTCTAGCCACATGCTCTGCGTCTACTGCGCTGCACAGTTTATACTGTTGGTGTATTGCCTTTAAAGGGGGAAATGAACGGAACGCCGCAATAGAACTGAAGATGTACGTACATTTGCCTGTATTCCGCCTATCCGCATATCCAGTTATTCAGCAGCAACAGGCCCCAGAAATTTGAGTGAACCCTAAGGCCAACAGCCGGTCAAATACGTACAGAAGTGTCTGATGAATGTATACCAGGCCCTGAGTGAAGCAGGCGGAGGTACGTCAGTTGCCGTTCGCCTCGTGCTTCTCGAGCTCCAAAGGATAGCGAAATGAAAGCTTTGTTATTCCTGGGTTCAGAAGACAACAAAGTTATAAGTGATTGCGCGTTCGAAATGCCGGCGCAGCCCCAATTCAAGGTGCTCAACAAGGGATCCACAGTGCAATTATTACACCTAACGGTATGAAATAGATATCGGGCATTGCCAAGGGCTCTGTACATGATGGCCGCGGCCTGGGTAGCGCGTTGAGACGGTATGAAAGTTTACTTACTCACCAATCAGCCCCGAGTAATACAAATAGAGGCATATCTAGGAGCCTGTCATGCATTGCCTATGCCTCGGATGTAAGTACAGAGCAAATGGCCAGAGCATGACGGCTTCCAGGATGATACCTAGATGTGGGGTTCCTGGGAATCGGAAGTGTGATTTGAGGCTTGAAAGAGGGCTGTGCGTGCCTCCATCTGTCCACGACAGTTGCACGAGCCAGCAGTAAGTAGTTGACTTGCTATGAACCAGATTATCAGATACCGTACCATGTCAAAGAGTTTGCGCTGGTGATGTGCGGAGACAAAGACAACAAACACCGGACGACGATCACGAGGCGACACAATCGTGTGAAGTCCTTCCTGATTAGGCAGTGGTTCAGACCGGTCACGGTCACAGAGCGCTTTGTCACGCTGTGAGATCTGGTCGAAGGTCGTGGAATATCGCAGTAAAATGCCTGCAGGTCGAGCAACACGCCGACCTTAACTCTTACCACGACGTCCAGGTCATTTTTCTTGTCTAGCGGGTTTTAAGGTCGTCTTCGGGAGGCAGTGGGCAACATGACTCGTGAGTTCACCCAGCTTACAAGTATGATTTGCTCGGTGTTGACGGTGTATGAAACAATGTAATCTAGGTGGTAATCAGCGAGAAACAGATCGAGCAAAGGCGCAGAAGAAGCTGCAGGCTGCTCAGAAGGGCAAAGTTAAGGAGAGTGCGGCGTCGCTGCAGAAGCGGAGAGAACAGTGCGTGTGTCGATCGCAGTTCCTTGCACAGAGTTACTGACCTAGCCTTGATTTTCTGTTCATACTCATAGGGACGCCGCGGTCCTGAGAGAGAAGCAGAAGGTGAAGCCACCGTCGATGAGTTTTTCTGACTATCTATCTGGACTGCTGACGTCTGTTTTAGAAAAAGGAAGAAGAGAAAGCGGCTGCAGAGAAAGGAGGAACGAAATAACACCGGCTTGGGGAGGGTTCCCAGCTGGCTGTTACTTACTCTTTCTCTTGCCGAACATTTTCTACAAGCACCGGGATTTCCGTCTACAATGCATCCGGAGTTTGCTTGTGAGATCTATACCTTGCCGCAGCGCATACTTCTTCCTTCCTCTAATTCCTGTGCGGGTTGATCAACATCTCTGCCAGTCCATGTTATGTATTATCAGGTTTTCATCGCAATTGCATCGCTATAGATTGCTATCGAGAATATAGAGATGGAAGAATGGGCAGCCTATGCGGAACGATCGCCACGTCATCTGCTTGACGAAGGCCGAGCCGAAGTTATGTTTTGACCAAGGGTGCACAACTGCATAAAGTCCTACGTATGCACAGCCCATAGGCTCGTTATGTTCACTTCATATGGTTCTCAGGACCATGCTGGACTTGACTTAGAGTATCGGGCAGGTACGTCCACACTTGACGAGATACAACTTCACTAGGCAACCAATACCACCACTACAGTAACTAAAAGTGTGACAGATACTTTGCCCCGCTCGGAACTACCCCCACAGGGTTCTGTCATCACGGCACTAACAGGTACGTGAGATGGGTACGCTCCTCAATAGATGGCAACAAGGGCTGATAAATCTCTGTAAATAGCCTCAGGGTTGCTGTTGTATATTGTCAGCGCAATACACGAGCCTGGTTTGTCTTCAAGCTTTCATTACATTACATCGGAAGCAGCAGATCGCCGAATCTGACAAAAGGCCACGAGCTCTACGTTACAGGCTCAGCAAATGCACTCGCGGGCACCCTGTCAGCCACCGAAGGGTCATAGAACAAGGGGAATTCTGGTGGCTATGTTTAACGAGCGGCGATGCCTGAAATCTGCAGGCTCAAGCTAAGTTTCCTGAATAAAGTGATCCAGGTAAGTAATGTTATTACTAGATCAAGAACAACATTCTCATCATACTCCGCAGATCTGTGTCTGAGAATCCTACTTAATGGAGGATCCGGTACGAGGCCGAGCCTCATCGATGGCTTGTGGCCGAAGACAGTCTTTTGTACGCGAACTCACACATGCGGCACTGGACCCTTGCGATGCAGTCAGAGCTTAACGAAGCTAACTTGTCCTGTGGGGACCCTGGACTAGATGCAGAAGCCTTCCTACGAATAACACACACGAAGAGTCAAGACCGAGAACCATATCAGTTCCCTGCATGTGGGTCACTCACTCTAGGTACTTATATCTCTGCGCCACCCATACAAAGACGCACAGATCCCGGTCCCGGCAGCGGTAATGAAGGACCAATCTGGATGCCCAGTTATCTCGTGCCGTACTTAGCGTACAGTCCAGCAACTCGGCGCAGACTATGCCCAGAACTGTCTGACAGACAAAGTAAGTAGGTGTACACAAATACAATCGCTGTGGCTGCCGAGCGCACCTTGTTATACATCGCACGCTGCACGATGATCGCAAGCCACAGTTCGCTGAATTCGAACACACACCTTCAGCCGCAGCATTTTACCCAAAGTCCCCGATGAATGTCGGAAAATGTGGCGCATACGATGCTATTGCGAGCCTATGATGCCAGAGTCATATGCACGCGTACGCACTGAGCATGGTAGTGATGCTACGCCCTCCGGGCGGGATTTCCCCACCTTGCGGCACATTAGATCAGAGATGTACTCCGCTGGCCAGGGTGGGTGGTTTTAGACTCCAACATCTTGCTTCCGCAGCGAGGACTCAACGCAGCACTCGGATAAAGGACAAGTGATCGCCGCCTTGGCGTATGTACTCAGGGGAGCCGAAGCACAATTGCCTCCGGAGATCTATGTGTTGTAGAGAGGCTGCGGGGTGAGTGTGCGAACTCTCGATTGCGTAAGGAACACTCTATATCAGTCCTGTGAACCCGTCGCACAGCATGGTGACGGCGATGCCTTGCAGTCTCTGCATAATGAATATGCCTTCTACGTCGTGTTATCATCATGAGCGAAGCGTGGCTAGTTGGGAAGACAAAAGGAGAAGTTAACGTACATTTTCATGTCCACTGCCTGGGTAGCTCGAGAGCCGGAGTGAACGCCTGTCCAAGTAAGGAGATAGCAACACACCTTTGATAGATGCATGCAACCTTACCCTTACTGTATGTGTTGTTGATGCTGCAGGACTGTAACTTGCCATCGGCGCATGGCTTACGCAACGCAGAGAAATCTGTTGATGGGTGGAGAAGCCTCTCGGCACATTTACGAATGCTATTGGAGAGACTCAGACTTGGAGCTTGCTTCTCCGTGGAAGGAACACGCCTTCCGCGGTTCACCCGGTAGGGCGAGCATGTGCATGGACGACCACTGGCAGGCGATTGTCAGGGTCCCAAGATAGAGACCCGGGATGTCAATATAAGCTTGCATAGCGTTATCAATTCAGTTGAGGAACCCACTCAATTATCCCATGGTGGTAGTTCTTGTCAACTCGTGGCCGAGATGCTGAGGTCATCCGAGATCTTATATCGAACTGGAAGTGTAATGTGCCAATATTAAGGCTTCCAGCCAGCCAGTCAGCCGTGTTTCATCCACATGTAACGGGGGCCTGAGAGGCAGAACAAATTCCGCTAGTGGATTGGATTGAATCACGTCTTCTTCTGTTACTGTTGCTGCGTATTCTATTCTTCTGAATTCAAGAGTAGACAAGCGGACCTTGTGAGAAGGATCAGTTAGTCAAAAGACCACATCGACCATGCCCGGTGTAAACGGCACAACGTACCGGATCCGTAACTGAGTTTTCTCCCATGGTCCTGTCCATAAGCTTGATTCTCCTCGTCTTAACGAACAGTTCCCCAGAGTTTGCCTGGATGGATGGAAACCTTCGCCGCGGAGGCGGATGCTGTACTGTAGTGGCCAACGCTATCGATCACTGGATCTGTCATGTCATCAGCATCTTGTCCTGGCTACTCTCCGGACAGTGATACCCCCCGCGATGTGGGTCCTCCGCAAAAGATGATGCTCGCGATCGAATGACTAGTGATCTGTTGACATGTCCTCGAAATGGCAATCAGTGTGCATAGTGAGGTATTAAACCTTGTGAGTTGTGGTAATGTGATGACGGGAAGAGAACAATGACCAATTCCGACGGCCACTCACAGCAAGCCTGGAAGATTGGTTTTACGGCAGACATCGAGAATAGCGGGAGGGGCTGATGTCTGCAGGCCGGGCTTCTTCCTGGGTGAGAGCGTGAGCACAATATTCTGCGCGAAGAGGGTAACAAGAAGCATCTCACCATTGGCCAGATGAAACTCAGCATCCCGTTAACTCGGCTCAGGGACAGAAGACCTGCCGTGAGTATCATATCAAAAAGGTGGTGCCCACGGCAATGAAAGTGAGGAACTTCAGTCTTCACCGAAGTGGCAGGCAGGCGACGAGCTTCGAGAGGCTAGAACGCTTCTATCTCCCTCTGAGAAATGAAATAGTCCGAGGAAATAGTAATGTGTGGAAAACACCCGGAGAGGTCCCATGACGTGATATCTAGCGTGCGGGCTGTTGCGGCGTGCGATATCACCCATTCATGTGTTGATATTCCAGGAGCGTAGTTGGAAGGCTTCTACGATGAACGCACGACGGATCAGTCATCTTCGTGTATAAAGCGGTAGTATAACAAGGCTCACCTCACGATGACACAGTTCAATCACACCGCTCACTCTACTCACGCATTGGACATGCTGAAATGGACACCTGCCTCTCCAGCATGCTCGATGGCATCTAGTGGTACCTATAGCTGACTCCACTAGTGATCAAAGATCGCAATAATCAGAGAACGTTCATCTTAGAACGATGTAACTGTCGGTTCCCACCAGACTTCCTGTTATCCAATTGCGCGCACGTCCGAGTCCTCATATGGCGATAATCAATGCGCATTCTGGATCCGAGAATGCAAGCAGAGATCGGAGGTATACCGTGGTGTCCCATAAGATGAAGCCATAGTGTATGGTGACAGTATGAGGTATAAGGTTCTCAGTAGCATAGCAAGCAGTCTGTCTGACATTTTTTGATTTCAAAATCGCAGATTGAAAGCTTCTACAATGGGTGTACGACAGATCGGTCATCCTCGTATAAAGATCGTGATGCAGCAAGACTCACCGCACTATACAATCCCACCACTGGCAGTCTAGCCACGTCGATCATACTTCATACTCACATGGGGCCTGACTTCAATAAGAGATGTCATTGCTTTTGCCCGCTGAAAGCCAGTGGTGGTTCTCAACGCATCGTTCGATATTTGGGTTGCGCTGGTAATCAAAGATCCCATTAGTCAGGGAACATTTAACACATTGCCAAGCAACAAGGCTCTCACCGAAAGTGACGCTGTTGTACCATACCCGAGCCTTCATATAGCGACGACCACCCCACGTCTTAGATTCTAAATTTCGAGAATGCACACTGAGATCGGAGGGAAATACTTAGTGATGTCCTATGGAATGAAGTCATCATCACGTATGGTAAGAGTATGGGCCACTCAGCAGCACAACAGTCTGCTAAACCTCCCTTCATTTCGACCCCTGGAGCACTGATTGAAGGCTTCTACAATGAGTCCACGACAGATCGGTCATCTTCGTGTACAAGACCGTAGTGTCAAGACTCACCCCACTATGACACCAGTTCGATCACATCTCCGTCACTCGATGCACCTTGCACTGCTGGAGCTATACATCCAACCTGTCTTCGATACTTAAGACGATGATGCTCAGTGCATCATCGAATACCTGATTCTACATGTACAGGTGATCAAAGATACTCTTGATCAGAGGTAATTCATATTTGAACGATACAAGTATCCGTGCTCACCAGGATCCCCGGGGTCCAATTGCGCGCACGGCGCGATGATCAATCCCCGTTTTGAATTCGAGAATGCACGCTGAGATCGGGGGTATGCTGTGGTGTCCCGCGAAATCAAATCATCGTGTAAGTAAGGTGAGTATGAAAAATGAGGTAACTAATAGCACATCAAGTAGTCTGCTCGACGTCTTTATCGCAGAAGCGCAGATTAAGATGGACAGACGTCAGATCGGTCATCTTTGTCTATAAAAAATATTTGCAGCAAGGCTCACCTCACGATGGCACCAGTTCAAGCGCCTCGCTCACTCACGCATTAAACCTACCGAAATATGCACCTGCGTGGTTAGCGTGCTTGGTGACAGCGGGTGGTACCCATAGATGATTCCACTGGTAATCAAAGATCTCGTTGATCAGAGGTGATTCATCTTTGAACGATATAAGAAACAGTTCTCACCAGGATCCCCGTGGTCCAATTCCACGCACGCCCGAGCCTTCATAACACGATAATC
Source organism: Irpex lacteus (assembly GCA_001986395.2). Lineage (NCBI taxonomy): Eukaryota > Fungi > Basidiomycota > Agaricomycetes > Polyporales > Irpicaceae > Irpex > Irpex lacteus. Next base: position 678,982 of record MQVO02000007.1, read on the forward strand.
AATGCACGACTTAGATTCGAGAATGTACGCTGAGATCGGAGGTGAGCGGTGGTGTCCCATGAACCAAAGTCATCGTGTATGGCGATATAAGATATGAGGTACGTAGCAGCATGGCAAGCAGTCTGCTTGACCTTTTAATCTCAGAAGTGCAGATCGGAGGCTTTACGATGAGTGCATAACAGATCAGTATGACCATCTTTATGCAGTACAAATGTAACGGGACTCACGTTACAATGACAGTGCACACATCGCTTTGATCACACTCATACTGGTACGTGCTGCCTGGAACGCATGCTCAATGACAGCTGGTGGTGTTCATAGTTGTTTTCACTGGTAACCAAAGATCTCATCATCAGAGAATAGTTCAGTCTTCAAGTAATGTAGGATCTCACCAGAGATGCGCACACGACTTCCACTCATTAAAAAGCGATATCGATGATCACCCCATGTCAAGTCGAGAATATCAGTACAAACACACCGAAATCCCATTAAATGAAGTCGTCATCATGTCGTACTGCATGCGTATGAGATTATGAGTACTTCGCAGCAGCGATCATGACTTGACCACAACATCCTCCTTCCTCCCACCCTCCAACTTCCTCCTCCTACTCGCGCCCTCCTCCACCTGCTGTCCCTCTCCTGCCCACTGCTTTCCCTCCCCCACCCCCATCCACTGTTTCCCCCACCCCTGTCCACCAAGCATATGTGGTGCGATTGCAGGTATACTGTCATAGGGATATGGATGTATAGGGGCGTGATGTTGTTGGTGGTGATGAGGTGATGGTGCGGTGGAAGGGTTATACCGCGATCGGTAGAAGGAGAGGAGGGAGTTTATGAAGAGCGTGAGGAACGCTAGGGATGTTAGTGTGAATATCTACAAAATCACCACAGCACCACATCAGCTTCCTCCTCACACGCTCTAAATCAGCTAAAGAATGCAGGGGAGTGCGTACCAAAGTCTTCCAAGTAATAGGCTCCACAAACCCATTAATAACCTCCGCAATAACCTCCGCGACGACCTTCGTACGGCCTATCTTCGTAGGGTCGCGGTGCATGCAGGTCTCCCAGACGCCGCATTGGTGGACCATGGCTGGGATGGGGCTGTGGCAGAGGTTGTTTTTGAAGTGGAGGGCGCATTGGGTGATTTCTTGGACGTTGTCTTTTCGAGAGGGAAGGGAAGGCGTGTGAGCGCGTATGACAAGGGATTGGATGGAAGTAAGGTGATACTTACCCATGGAGTATTCGGAGATTCGATGTTGAACGTCTCGTTGTACCGTGAGGATGAATAATACCAAAAGGTATAAGAATAGCAGCACTAGTGATGAGTTGAAGAAGAACTGTAGGTAGCTGCGTACCATGAGTATAATAGACGCGAATTTGATAGATATTAGTCTTACCCGAGTAGCACATAAGGCGTTTCCGACTGAGGGGCGATCGGTCCAGGAAGGTTGAGCGTATAATGATTAGATGTGTTCTGCGTAATCGGCGTCACCCGTCCATTCCTGTCTTCTTCGTCGCTCTCAATCCCACTATCCTCATCCTCCTCCTCTTCTTCTTCTATCTGCACCCGCGTCCTCGTAATAGCCAACCGACTCTTCTCCCTCTCCTTCTCTTTATACTTCTGCCGCGACCTAAAGACCCGCACCATCCCGCCCGTCGCGATCCTCCGCCCGCCACTACTCTCCGCATGCACATTCCCGTTCTCGTTCTCGTTATGCTCGGCGTGTGGCTGAGGACTTGCTTCCGCCATATCTATATCTTTCAGTTCGTGGGGGTCCCAAGCGGGCGTCGAGGGAGCTTCTGGAGGAGGCATATTCATCATGAAAGGCACGTTGTGCATGCGCCCGAAGGTCGGTGTGTGAGGGGTGCCAGGAGAAGTGGGTGTCACGGTTTCGCCTAGCGAGCCTACTGGCACAGTACATTTATGAGTTACACGAGCATTATTAGACAATAAACGTACGTTTTCTAGGCGTCGTTGGTTCGCTTCCTCGCGATGCCCAAGCTGGCGCTGTACTGGTGCTCGGACGCGAAGTGTATTCAAAGTCCATGGGACTTTCTGTCGATCGTGGGGAGTATGCCGGCCAGGACGCCATTGTTCGTGTGATCAGCGTCGTGGAGCGCGCCGTCAGAACCAGTGAAGTAAGTGTCGTGCTCGCTGTGATGGACGACGAGGTCGCTGTTCAGAGACCCGTCGGTGTCGTGGACACTGACAGAGTCCAACTGGGCGCTCCAGTACGCGCGCATCACGTGAACGTGGCCACAGACGCGCGCTGTCGGTGACACGCCATCCTCTCTTCCTGACTGTCACGGCCAGATTAGAAAACTTCCTGAAGAGGCAATGTTCAGTCGACAACTCGCCAATGCCTCTCGGCGTGTCGCCCTGAAACCCAAGAATGCCCTGGGACAGGTCCATAATATCCGCAAGTTTCACCCTCTGGCGGGTCAATGGGACTCAAGCTCTATGCGACGCGACCCTCTCACAGGCAACTTGGTTCCTATCGTAATTGAGCAAACTGTGCGCTGTTTTGCTTCAGTTGAAGCTGTGGTGATGTTAATATGGTGTACTGTGTTGTTTAGGGACGCGGAGAGCGCAGCTACGATATATTCTCCAGGCTATTGAGAGAACGAGTGGTGATGCTGTATGGTCCGGTACGTATCATATCGGATGTGCATCTCCTCCAGATGATTGACGGTATATATCTTTAGATACGAGACACAGACTCCGCCCTCCTAGTCTCCCAACTCCTCTTCCTCGAAGCAGAAGAAACCTCCAAGCCGATCCACCTCTACATAAACTCCCCAGGCGGAAGCGTCACCGCAGGCCTCGCCATCTACGACACAGTAAGTCACCTCCCTATACCACCTATCCCATCATAATCACTCATGGGTGTAGATATAGATGCAGGTCAGTGTATAATGCGTCCCCACCACCCGTTTTGTCAGGTTTTGATGAGAGACGTGTGAAGTACGTATCTTCCCCGATACATACATACTGCATAGGCCAAGCATGCTCTATGGGCTCGCTCCTGCTCGCTGCAGGAGAGAAAGGCAAACGCCATGCCCTGCCGAACTCGAGTATCATGATCCACCGTGCGTCCTCAGCGTCCTTCTTACAGCAGCTGGTGATTCTCAGCTAATTGTGAATTGTGTATACGCAGAACCATCCGGAGGCGCATCAGGCCAAGCCTCTGATATCGCGATCCACGCTAAAGAGATATTACGCGTGCGAGACGTGCTGACGAGGATATATCAGCGGCACTGTGGGAAGGAGGGGGAGAGCGTACAGGATGGTGTTGATAGATTCGGTTAGTCGTTCACTTCTACTTCTACCTCCCACTATCACCAATGCTAACACTCACATCCTTCCACTTCAACTCGTTGTAGAACGAGCGCTGGAACGAGATTACTTCCTCACTGGTACGTAAATTGCACTTACACCATACGATTATTATCACCTGGAGCTGATGCTGATTACGCTTTGTAGCTCAAGAAGCACTCGAGTTTGGGATTGTGGACAGTGTCTTGGAGAGGAGGCCCAAGTCGGACACGGACGTCTAGTCGGATGTTTTGGCTTATCATGGTTATGGCGAACATAATAGATGATGCGTCGAATACTAATCTACGAACCTATGCGTGCTGTAGTGAGGGTTTGGCTCGCCATTCCTGGTAAGTCTGTATACCTTCTTTATTCTCTAGGTAAGGCACGTGCAAGAAGGTTTGAAAACTAGAGCGGGCCGTCTGGTGACAAACTTCATTCAAAGCCCCTTGGGAAGCCGCCTCCTCGAATGCCTCCAGTGTACAGTCGAACTGATAAGCAGCTCACAAGGACAGTCTCCAGTGAATGCGAAGGGTAACTTTACGTATGCGATACCACAGGGGTGTGAACGTGCAGGACATATGACCCTCCAAAACAGTCACCGAACTTCTCCCGCAGGTGTATATGAATGACATCGCTACCCACAGTACCAGTAACCCCAACAACTGAACGCGAGTGCGCACGGGCAGGACACCACGATGTCGCAACGATACAGAGGACTGACAGGTAAGCGTAAACACTGCACTACAGACTTCCCTCGTCGTAGGACTAATGCCACGACTTCTTTTCATAGATGAACAAGTAGAATTCTTCCTCGAGAACGGTTATGTCATCATTAAAAATGCGTTCTCAAGGGAGAAGGCGGCTGAGTTCACGCAGAACATGTGGGTGCGTCTGGGGATGGACCCGAGCGACAAATCGACGTGGACTAAGGAGCGGACTAACATGCCCACTCGCGAGACCGTCAAAGTGGCAGACTTCGCTCCGAAGGTATGTACTAGTAACTCCGATCGCTAAAGCGACCAGGCCCGTATCTCACAGTTGCTCGTAGGCCTGGGACGCCATCGTAGGTTTACTGGGCGGCGAAGACCGTATCGACGAGCAAGCCTCCGTCTGGGGCGACGGCTTCATCGTGAACCTCGGAACACCAGAGACAGAAGGAGCCACGCCCTCCCACCCTCGCGACCTCGACAACTGGCACTGCGATGGCGACTTCTTCGTGCACTACCTCGACTCGCCCGAACAAGCATTGCTCGTCATACCCCTCTTCTCTGACATCCAGCCATTGGGCGGGGGAACGTACATCGCGCCCGATGGGATTGACATCATCGCGCGGTACCTTGCGGCGCATCCGGAGGGTGTGATACCTGAGGACCGGACGTTCCGTCCTTCTACGTGCACTACGACGGAGAAGGAGAAGTGGAAGGACGATCCTGGGTTTTGGTCACACCTCGAGGAGATCAAGCGGTGTCGCAAGTTCGTTGAGGTGACGGGAGAAGTGGGAGACGTCGTGTTGTTGCACCCTCTGATGATGCACTCCGCGTCGAAGAACAACTTGCGCATACCGCGGGTGATTACGAACCCTCCTGTTGGTTTGCGCCGGCCGTTCGATTTCAATCGTGAGAGGGCGGAAGATTTCAGTTTGGTGGAGAGGAAGACGTTGAAGGCATTGGGTGTTGAGAGACTTGATTTTAAGATTACGACGGAGAGAAGGCCGGTTGTGCCGAAGAGGATCGCTATTCAGAAGGCGATGAGGGAGGCTGAGGAGAAGCGGCTTGAAGAGCTGAGACTGAAGCAGTTTGGGCTGGAGAAGGAGTCGATGCCTAATGCCGTTGCGGTGGCTTGAATGGTAACACAAAGTATAGGCAAGACGGGGACAATAATGTACACAAGACAGTACGATGTATAATTACTTGAGATTGAATTGTCAACCAATGCTATTGTCTGTGCAAGTCCGTATCTTTCGCGATTCTCATTGGTTTGTAGGTCTGTCTACGCCGTGTGAGAAGCAAATGAGAGGTAAGTACAAGGTCGGGGCGTATGTAAGCCACTCCCTTAGAGACGAGGAAGGTTATCTGGCGAGTTCGCAGGATGGTCGTACTGCTACTGCCAGTGGCAGTGATCGACGCCCGCAATAGCTCACGCAGGCTCACAAACAACGCATTCCAGGATCCAAAACCCGATCCATTCTCAAGCAAGAGGAACAATGCTATGTGCTACGGGACTGCAAAGTTATTCAGGTTGCTTCAAGAAGCTAACCCACAGCGAAAGAAAGCTCACGGTTGATCTATGCGAGTAAGTGCTACAATGAATCTGAGTAACAAAAACTGCACGGGCCGTCAAGGCTCAGAACGTGTCTAAAGTATCAGAGGACGACACGTTTAGAGACGGCTCCTCCTGACCTCGAAGTCACGCTTGCCGCCCTTGCCGGCAGCAGCTGCGGGCTTACCGCCCTTGAAACCAGCAGCACCGGCCTTAGCAGCACCAGCACCTGCAGCACCAGCCTTACCGGCGGCACCGGCAGCAGCAGTAGAGTTGGCAGCACCAGCAGCGGCAGCGCCACCGCCGAAAACGTTGTTGCCAGCAGCCTTGCCGTCAGCAGTGATCGTGAACTGAAGGATATAGTTAGGAGACGACGGTAGTACTGTGAGAGAATAGCACTCACATAGACATGGTCATCGAGAGCACCGTGTTGAGCAACAGCGACGAGAGCAGGTTGGTGGTTGGCAGCGGTGTTAATCGACGAAAGACGATAGGTACCAGCAGGGAGACCCTCGGTGACATCAGCAGTCAAAACACCACCCTGAGCAGCAGCGTTAAGACCCTTGAAGTAGACAAACTTGGTGGGGTCGGTAGGAGTGGTCTGCGTGAGCGACTGGATGGCGTCGATCGTAATGTGAGAGTGGCCGACGATGTTACCCGAGCCATCCACTTGCTGAGGAGCAGCGAAGTAGTTGGTGTTCGGGTTCACGAAGTTACCAGTCTGGAGGTTCTGGATCTTCATCGAGATGGTGAACGCAGTGTTGGCCTTAATGACCTGGCCGTTCACTGGGTTCGTGAACTTGGAGGATGGCATCTTCGACTGAGCGGCGATAACACCCATAGGTGCGGGGTTGCAAGAGCCGGAAGTGATCTGTTGACCGTTGGTGATGGGGAGCTTGGTGGTCAAGCAGAAGTTTATGAAGTTGTTCGTCGAGGTCAACGAAGCTACTTGACCAGCCTCTGCCTGAGCTTGACCGTTCTGAGCGAAGCCTTGGGCAATAACAGCCGGGTTGAGGGCTGGCGCAAGTCAGGACCATGAAAGACAATAGCTCTCAATGTTCACTTACTCGTCGAGGTCTGGGGATCACCGCCAGCAGCAGCAGCAGCTCCACCTCCAGCCTTGTTGTTGCCAGCGGCGGCGCCTGCTCCTGCCTGGTTATTGCCAGCAGCGGAAGACGCAGCGGGGGGAGCAGCGCCCTTACCGGCGGCAGCACCACCCTTACCCTGGGCACCTTGAGCACCTTGGCCGAAGCCACCTTGGCCAAATCCGCCTTTGCCGAAGCCACCCTGACCGCCGAAGCCACCAAAGCCACCCTATGAACATTTTTCGTCAATCCGCGCTCGAGATGAAGACAAGTGATAATGGGCTTACAGCGGGCGAGGCCGAAGCCAAGAGAGGGAGAGCGAGAATGAGAGCGGAGACGGAAACGGAGAACTTCATGTCTGTGGATTGAAGGAGAAGTCTAGCTTCTTAAAGGAACGATGAAAAAGAATGGGAGGTGTAGGATCCTGGAGAGCTAGAGAGACACATGAGTATCTTTGAGTACCTGATAGTTGGCTGAAGAAAACTGGAACTTACCGGGAATTGCTGGCAGCTCAGCTGCTGGAGTTTGCAAGCAAACAGGGAAGAGGGGGGGGAGGAGAAAGACGAAGGGAAAAGCCTAGAGAAATAGATCAGTTAAGAGCTGGATATTTATATGGATAGAAGATCAAACGACAAATAGAACTGGACTAAAAAGCGGACCAACATGCCCACTCATGAGAGAATGGCAGAGCTCGCGCCGAAGGTGTATAGAGCCGATCGCTAGAGTAACCAGATCCGTCTCTCACATCTGTTCCTTACTTGGCGGCGAAAACCATATATATATCGACGAGCAAATGTTCGTCTGGGGACACGGGTTCATCGCCACAGTGAACCTAGGAACCGCATACCCTTCCATCCGCACGATATCGACAACCGGCGTTGCGGCAGCAACGTCTTCGTGCACTTTCTCGACAACTCGCCCGAACAAGCTCTTCTCATCACCCTCCCTCTTCTCCAACATCCAATCAACGGGGAGGAGAATGTAAATCGCGCGACATGGATTGGCATCATCGCGGATACCTCGTGGCGCATCCTGGAAAGATGGCAGTCCCTGGAGACCGAAGTCCTATGTGTACTGGAATGAAGGAGAAGTGGAAGAACGGTCCTGGATTCTGATTGCACCTCGAGGTGACCAGGTGCCAGTGGTGTGGCAAGTTCATCGAGGTCACGGGGCAGTGGGAGACGTCACCTCTCATGGTGTATTCCGCATCGAAGGACGACCTGCGCGTACTGCGGGTCATCAAGATTCTGAATCATGATGCCGAAGTTCGTTTCGGCTTACAGCTGTGTTGCAGAGAACTAGAACGAGAGGCGTAAGTGACACATCCTTGGAGAACGAACCGAGCTGGACTGAGCCACACCGAAGACGTTTTTCTGCTTCATTTCTGGTTCAGAGTTGGTTCGAACCAGATGAAAGCTCGAGCGCGGACGAAATCGGCTGTCAAGGTCTGCCGAGGTAGAGCTGAACACGGCATGCACGGAGCGTGCTGCCAGCGTGATGCGAAAAAAAATCTGCCATGGATACAGTTATCAAGATATAACTGCCTCATTAGGTAACTACACACCTGACATCGCGTCGTACGACGCACGATATTCCTCATGATCATACTCGTCGTCCAGCAACCTGAGAAGAACCCATGGCCCGAGCAGTACTTTTCCCAGCGCGTCCAATCGTGTCTTCCTAAACCAAATATTCCGCAGCTTCGACCTGCCGTCAGTTTTCATTATGGCTTGGATTCCGGACGGGAGAAGACTCAGATATTTGAAACGACTGGAACAATGTGAGTATCAAGCAATTAACTTTACCACGACCATGCCAGGCAGGTTCATCGTTCGAGAACACCAGTCCCGAGTTGGGAGCGAGCTCGGCGGGGCACAACCTGTTAAGTAATAGGGTTTTTATTAGGCACGTTGAGGATGCCCACTACAGTCTGAGCTTACAGTACGAGTGTCGTACAACAATTCGGGGTGAGTGATTGCGACAGCTGTTCGGTACTGAGGCCTGAGGGTACGTATGTGTGGGAATCGAATTGGATCTTCCAGGTGGGTGGTAAGTTCTATTAGCGTCGTTCCGTGTTAGCAATAGCTACCAGTATCGGCATAGTCGCGTGATCAAGGCCTTAAACACAGTGGTAGTACTCTCCATGGTGCGTTTGACTATGACAACCCACTTGTTCAGTGTCCGTGACAGCCACAATCCTACTGTCGTGGTGTGTGTACCAGGTTGGGAGCTACCCGGGGCAGCGACACACGAGAGCTCTCAGGATATTTCTCACCTGATTCCCTTCCCTCTCCCTCGCCTACTCTGTCCTAACTCCTCAGCCTCGCCGGCTGCACGCGCGTCACCGGAGAGTGCGGACTCGTCGACGTCCCCGTTGACGATGGCTCCGCGCCCGTTGACGGTTACTTACATGCGGCATTTCTCGAACGAGTTAGCAACCAAGTGTCAAGATATTTGAGTTAGTGTGAGAGCATAGTATGGCCAATGAGGTACTTCAAGTCGTTTGCGTCACAGGAGCGCTGACCTGAAGTTCGGTTTAGTGAGGCCAAAGTCGCCAGACCTGACTCGATGGCTCCGTATTTCAGATCAACGTGTCTGGTATCTACGTGGTGAGTGGATGGAAAGAGAGATCTCAACAAGCTACATACCACAAGTAGTTGTCAGTCAAATCTCCGCCGCGGCTTGCTTGTATGTGACACGCACGTCAAAGGCACTCATCTCTTTACAGGTGTCGTCGAAAAATCACTCGAAGTGGTTAACGGTATGTATCTTGATAGTTCAGGAAGTCTCCTGTTGGTTTGCGGATTTCAGTGCAATGGTTGAGAGCAAAACGCTGAAGACGCTCGATTGGGAGAAACGGCTTGAGGAGTTCAAACTTGAAGCTTGACTCGGAACATCTGAACGTCTGAAGAAGTTTAGGCTGGAGACGGAGTTCGTCGGTGTCAAATGTCGTTGCCATAGGTTGAATTCTGATAGCGCTGAGTGGAAGGTGGTAAAAATAGTCCAGTTTATCATTACTTGTAATCTTGACTTCGGCTCAAGCACTGGCAGCCAGACTCCTCGCCGTAGTCCCCTCAAACTCATTGTACACCGTGAATAGCAGCTTGTCCTGAGGGTCCATGAAGGACTTGTATCATGTTGCCTTGTAGAGGTACTTATGAGAGATACTCATAATGTTATTACGGGACCAAATATCCCCTTGGCGACGAGATGAAGGTTTACTTAATGCAGCCGAGTTCGCACAGTAACCGGACACACCGGTCGAACCTCGCAACAGCTCTCACATGTCACAAATGAGCAGCGTATTCCAGGATCCAAAACCCAATCCATTCAAGCAAGGGAGGAACAATGCTATGTGCTACTGGACTGTAAAGTTTTCAGGTTGCTCCAAGAAGCCAACCCACAGCGAAAGAAAGCCTACGTTTGGTATATGCGAGTAAATGCTACAGAAAATCTAAATAACGATAGTATGATACGATAGTCCATGGATTGGGCGACCATCGAGAGCGAGAGATACATGTCATGTGTGCGTAACAAGAAACGCAGGGGCCGTCAAGGCTCAGAACGTTCCTAAAGTGTCAGAGGACGACACGTTTAGAGACGGCTCCTCCTGACCTCAAAACCACGCTTGCCACCCTTGCCGGCAGCAGCGGCGGGCTTACCGCCCTTGAAGCCAGCAGCACCGGCCTTGGCAGCACCAGCACCTGCAGCGCCAGCGGCACCTGCGGCACCAGTAGCACCGGCAGCACCAGCCTTAGCAGCACCCGCGGCACCAGCAGCGCCAGCAGCTCCAGCGGCACCGGCGGCACCGGCAGCAGCAGTAGAGTTGGAAGCACCAGCAGCAGCGGCAGCACCACCACCGAGAACGTTGTTGCCATCAGCCTGACCGTCAGCAGTGACCGTGAACTAAAGAATGCTATCAGTAAAACGAAAGTAATACTAAAATGCATTGTCACTTACGTAGACCTGGTCATCGAGAGCACCGTGTTGAGCAACAGCGACGAGAACAGGTTGGTGGTTGGCAGCGGTGTTAATCGACGAAAGACGATAGGTACCAGCAGGGAGACCATCGGTGACATCAGCGGTCAAGACACCACCCTGGGCGGCAGCGTTAAGGCCCTTGAAGAACGCGAACTTAGTCGGGTCGGTGGGGGTGGTCTGAGTGACACTCTGGAGAGTGTCAACGACGACGTGCGAGTGACCGACGATGTTACCCGAGCCATCGACTTGCTGAGGAGCAGCGAAGTAGTTGGTGTTCGGGTTCACGAAGTTACCAGTCTGGAGGTTCTGGATCGCCATCGAGATGGTGAACGCAGTGTTGGCCTTGATAACCTGGCCGTTCACTGGGTTCGTGAACTTCGACGACGGCATCTTCGACTGAGCAGCGATGACACCCATAGGTGCGGGGTTGCAAGAGCCAGAGGTGATCTGCTGGCCGTTGGTGATGGGGAGCTTGGTGGTCAAGCAGAAGTTGATGAAGTTGTTAGTCGAGGTCAACGATGCGACCTGACCAGCCTCTGCCTGAGCTTGACCGTTCTGAGCAAAGCCAGGGGCGATGACAGCCGGGTCGAGGGCTAATAACGACATGTCAGAAACATGAGTGACGATAGCACTAATACAACTTACTCGTCGAGGTCTGAGGGTCACCACCAGCGGCGGCGGCAGCAGCACCAGTGCCGGCGGCGGCGGCAGCAGAAGCAGTACCGGCGGCGGCAGCGGCAGTAGATGCGCCAGCGGCGGCACCTCCTCCAGCCTTGTTGTTGCCAGCAGCTGCGGAAGAGGCAGCGGGGGGAGCAGCACCCTTGCCGGCGGCAGCACCACCCTTGCCCTGAGCACCTTGAGCACCCTTACCAAAGCCGCCTTGGCCAAATCCACCCTGGCCGCCGAAGCCACCAAAGCCACCCTATCGATGTCATCGGTCAATCTGAGCTCGAGATCTAGTCCAGTAATAATGAACTTACAGCGGGCGAGGCCGAAGCCAAGAGAGGGAGAGCGAGAATGAGAGCGGAGACGGAGACGGAGAACTTCATGGCTGTGGATTGAAAGAGAAGGCTAGCTTCTTAAAAGGAACGATGAAAAAGAATGGGAGAGGTAGGATCCTGGAGAGCTAGGAGGATGCATGAGGACCTCAGAGTGCTTGATAGTTGAGTAAAGAACACTTGAACTTACCGGAGATTGCTGGCAGCTCAGCTGCTGGAGTTTGCAAGCAAACTTGAAAGAGGAGGGGAGAGGAGAAAGACGAAGGGAGGAAGCCTGGGGAGGTAGATTAGCCAGGGAGTGGGTATTTATATACATAGAAGAGGGCATGATGTGAGCACTCGATGGACGCCTTGGTTTCCTTGACGATGTGCAGGACGATTTGAAAGTTGCGAACAGGCCAGTACATCTTACTGGATGGAAGTGGACACGCCCTGTCAGGGAGCCATGCCTGATTGGCTGACGGGGTCAAGTAATGCTGATGTCCCCCACGACAAAAGAGTTGATTCTCCGAGCGTATTCTACATCCGCATTCGTGCTGTGAAGGAGATTGTTAACATTAATGCAACTGCCTAGGAAAGAAGTCGAGATAGCCGGGAGCTAACGGATTTCTATAGAGACAAGAGCCAACGAGGTGGGGTACTACGCCGGGATGCCCATCAGGGAAGAACACTCGCGCAAATGAGCCATCTTCCCATAGGCCTAGCGCTAAGCGCCCGCAACGGGGGACAAGGGCTTAGGTAACGATGCACAAAAGACTCACCTTTAGCTTTGACGGCACACATGAACGAGGCGAGAGTGTCGACTTCCTTGACGGCGTGGTCGCGGAAATGCCTCTCGACGACGTGTGCGAGGGTCCTGTGAACCTCAGCAACGTCTGATAGGACGGGGGCGACTGGTGGCGCCCTATCATCCTCTAACAACCGTGAGCTTCTTCTGCGATTGGCGCTTGCACTAAGCTCTCTCCGCGGGCGATTAGCAGGCGTTGGTGGCAGAGGCTGTGGGACAGGACTCGCAGAGTTCGACCCGTGGCCCCTGTGTCGGAGCAGCGTCGAGGGCGGGGCGGGTCAAATGCGGTGGTAGCCATTGGCTCGATGTCCGGTACTATGTCGAACTGGGTCAGGTAACGGTGTATTGCGTCAATTGGCAGCGTTGAGAAATCAATCTGAAAGTGTGTTTTGCTTTCCATCAGCAACCGTTCGATGTCACATAATGATAGGTGGGGGGACAGCCAACGCCGCAGTGGCTTTGGGAATAAACTCCTGGGTCGCTTTGGCGACCCCGGCCATGCCACAGGGGGGTGTGCACGAAGAAGTTCAGGTCAGGAACTTACCATAGATGGCTTCCCGTCCTTCTCTGCCTCATTCGTATTGTTAAACTTCCGGCCGAGCGTGCCTGCAGTGGAACTCGACACGCCATTCCCTGCTGCTCCCGTGGGCTCCAGTCTCTTTCGCTTCATCCTGGGTTCGCCCTCAGCCTTGTCACCAGCCGCTCGCTTCGAGCCCGCAAGAGCACCAGACGGTATGACTCCATGGTAAGCGGCGTCGTCTGCAGCGTGATTTGCCTTTCGTCTCGATGCTTGAGGTCGTGCTCGAGAAGTAGTAAGGGGTGCACCATTAGCTGCAGCATTCGAAGTCGAAGGAGGCGCCATTTTGAGGTATGTGTTTCAGTCAAAGTATCGCAGCACCGTCCCTGTCTTCTTCGTCGTCGAGTTTACTGTCGTCGTCGTCGTTCGAGGTCGAGGTGAAAGATGCCTCGCCCGCTCTGTGGCTCACGGCGAGACTCAATGGGCGCTTCACATTATCGCGTAAGTCACGTGAGATGCGGATCATTGGCGCCACGCGAAGTCGGACTCGCGTCAGCGCTTATCTGTGCGATTGCGTCTGAATAAAAAGCTGGCTCCGCCGAACAAAACGAGTCAACTTCATCTTTCTCTTCGACATCCACCACTGAAACTGCCAGTGCAGCTTCAGCCCGGTGAATTCGAATTGTTAGCAAATCAAACACAGGGAAAGGCTGTCCTCTGTAAGTCGTCTCCATGTGCCATGTTGTGCACCGTGGAACTGGTTCTCACTGTCACCGCTGTGCCTGTCGTAGCCCTCAAACTGTACACTTCCCAATCTGACTTGTGAGTTTGATAGAATGATGCTCAAATATTTATAGATTTGACTGATGATATTGCCTCAGAGATCCGTAAAGCACACTTTTTAAACGCCATGTCTACATTCGGTACCCTCTTCAGAGTCACGACATACGGAGAGTCCCACTGCGCATCTGTAGGAGCAATCATCGATGGCTGTCCACCGGTACGAGACTTACTCAGCTCGACATGTTATATCATGAGTTGCTGATACTATCATGTCTCGTACCTTTGTATAGGGATTGCCCCTCCAACCTCAGGACGTTCAAGCTCAGTTGAGCCGCAGGCGCCCTGGTCAAAGCAATCTGACCACTCCCGTAAGCTCTTCCCCTGCATCATGACATTGACATCCGCCCACATTATCATCTTTGACAGCGCGACGAGAAAGATCTTGTTCAACTCCAGTCCGGCATCGAGCAAGGCATAACTCTCGGTACCCCCATTGGTCTTCTTGTCAAGAACGAGGACCAACGCCCCAGGGACTATACCGAGACCGACCTGTACCCCCGCCCCAGCCACGCTGACTGGACGTACCTCGAGAAGTACGGCGTCAAGGCCAGCAGCGGTGGTGGACGTAGCAGTGCTCGCGAGACTATCGGACGCGTTGCTGCAGGTGCCATTGCTGAGAAGTACCTCAAGTTGGTCTACGGCATCGAAATCGTCGCCTTCGTATCCTCTGTCGGCAAAGTCAAGCTCCCTTCTTACGTCTCTTCGCCCTCGCAGGCTGGAGCTGACGAAGATGAGGTCGTCGAGGATGCGCTGAGCCCCGAGTTCGTAAAGTTGCTGAAGACCATCACTCGCGAGCAGGTCGACGCTCATCCCACTCGCTGCCCCGACCCTGAGACAGCAGAGCGCATGACCAAGGTATGCTCCTAGTTCACGAATTGCTCCGCTCGTAAACTCACAATGCGATAGCGCATTATCCGTGCCAAAGAGTCCCTTGACTCCATCGGTGGGACTGTGACTTGCGTGATTAGAGGTGTACCCTCTGGGCTTGGAGAGCCAGTGTTCGACAAGCTCGAGGCGAAACTCGCTCACGCCATGCTCTCGATCCCTGCCACCAAGGCTTTCGAGATTGGCTCCGGCTTCCGTGGAACCGAGGTGCCCGGCAGCAAGCACAACGACACCTTTGTCCGCCGTCCCGATGGCTCCCTCGGCACCCGCACCAACTGGAGCGGAGGCATCCAAGGCGGTATCTCCAACGGCGAGGACATCTACTTCAGGTGCGATATCAGTCTCGACATGACTGATTATCATATAATTCATATTGATGATGGATACAATGATGTTTAGGATTGGGTTCAAGTCGCCTGCAACTATTTCCCAGGCGCAGGAGACTGCGCAATACGATGGGACTGCTGGTACGCTTGCCGCTCGTGGCAGGCACGACCCGTGTGTCGTTCCTCGTGCCGTGCCCATCGTCGAGGCTATGGCCAGCCTGGTCATCATGGACCATGTGTTGATTCAGAACGCTCGCAAGATGGCTGCTTCGCAGCTTCCGCCGATCACGACCTTGCCTCCCACCATGGTCAAGCCGGCTTTGTTGGCCTGAATGCATGTTTTCTCCCGAGGAAATTAGACCTGTGAATAAGCTTCGTTGTCCAGAGGGCCGGGAAAGTCTCAACACTCTCCGCGGATGGTAGTGACTAGAATACGTCCTGATGTTGTGCTCCGTATGTTTTGATTCTCACGAATGAACATCGCAATTGAAAAGATTGAGGCATGTCGGAACGGTTTTCTGTTGTGGACTGTCCCACGGACATAACGTCCAGACTCTGAAGCAGCACTTACATGAGCGCTTCGTGCTACCCCGCAGACCTGAACTCTGTATTGTCAGTTGCCATCTTCCTACACTCGCCCTCAGTTGTGGGGAATACACCCATGAACCCACCGAGGTGATGTTCTCGTCTCAGACGGCCAACAATGAACGTTCCAACTTGACTACATCAACGACAGAGTGCGTGGCAGGAGGCTCCAGTGGAGGTGCGTGCATGTGCAACGTGCCAAGTTCATCTCATCACATCTCTAAATCACCTCAATTATCCTCATTGCATACGTTCTCCCTGACCTTCATATCCCAACCTCTTCTCCAACACGTTACCTTCATACTGCAGGAGGCTCGAACCCAGACACCACGGATGTCAATGGCTTGCAGGTACACGCACCACCTCGTCCAGGTGACACACACGACTTGGATTGGCCCGACCACCGTCGCAACCTCTGGACTCGTGGGGTATCCGAAGGCGACGACGACGTTCCTCAGGTAGAGGTGCAGGGCTCTGACTCTGACATCCTGCGAAGGAGGATGACGATCGCGCTGGACGACGATTTCCACGACCACCCAGACATGGCAGCCCTATACGAGCAAAAACTCTCCATCGAAGGCACCTCGCCAAAACCCTGCATCGTACCCGGCAACGCCCTCCAGCTCATCGACGACTCTCCCACTCAAACTAGGTCTCGTTCACACACACCATCAAGCGTCATCATCCTCGACTCGGACCACGATCGAGACAGGCACGGACAGAGCACGACCGTCGAGAGCTCCGCAGACCAAGCCGACGGCGTAGGAAATGGTCACGGTGGTGCTGGTAATGGGGGAGACGGAGAACGCAGACCAGTCCCACGCGTCCGCTTTCGTTCGCGGGTGCGCATCACATCCGGGCTACGTCGCAGCAAGCATCTCGGACACCCAACCAGCAGTCCCTCCTCATCCGCCTCAGGGTCCCCTTCGTCGTCGATATCTGCACCTATACGATGGCAGGCGGACGAAAATGGCGCGTGGGGCCCGTTGGGACGGAGGTTGAGTGCGTATGCTCAGGCTCATGGGCGGCCGAAACGCTCGTTGGGGCTTCAGAGAGCTTTGAATGGGCAGCAGCAGCAGCAACCGCAGGCGAGAGCGAAGATGGATGTTAGCGAGAGGACACCGCTGATTAAGCCTGGGAGGCATACTGTTGCTTATGTTGATGCTGGGTTGGACGGGGGTGCGTCCGCTGATGACGAAGGGGTAGCAGATGGAGAGGTCGACAGTGAAGTTGAAGAGACACATCGGGATATCACATTGCGTAAGGCTGCTCTTAAACGAGAAGAGGACGCAGTGTTCGGCAAGTGGCCGTGGCGGCTGTTTAATCGACACGTACGTCTGTCGCCTTTTCAATATTTAATCAAAGTTATGCTCAGAGCCTCATTTTTTTTGTATACTTAGTGGTGGTGGTGGCATATCGAACCGGTATTATGCATTTGCTGTGGTGAAGACTCCGACTATGAAGACCATTGATGACTCGTACGATTCCGTTCCTATACCTCCTCCCTTTTCATTCATTTTCTTCCTGGAACCTCTTACCCAGTGCTCTCCTATGGTTCTTTTGCTGTGCTTCAGTTCAATTCCCTTATCTCCTTATTCAATGGTCGTTGTATGTACACTGACGCTCTCCACTCATCTACCTCCTCTCAACCATGCTTCGCTTTCGTTGGTACTCATGTTGTATACCCCTCTGACAGATTACTTACTTTGAGCAATAACTCACGTTCATTATGCACCATCCCCGGTCACCGAAAATCGATGCACTATGATGAATATTAGTGTGTACTATGTCTCGAACACTCACCCTAATTCGAAGCCGTTCATTCTAGGATCCTCCTCGTATATGACAACGCCGGAAATACCCCTTGCGCTGGCACCGTCAATCTGTGTAGATGCCCCCGTCAGTGCCGTCACACCTACGGGAGCCGTAAATTTGGCTGCTCCTCTCGTCATCCCTAGGCTGCTATGCACCTCATATCGACTGCGCAAGTTCTATGCATATGGACGGAGAATACATGTTCTCAGTGAACGTCCTCAATCGCTGGCGCGGTTGATGATGCTGCCCGTTTGTACTAATCTCGATACAATGCTCGGTGAGCAATCGGTGCCTGCTGAGTGGCGATGACACAATACACACAGCAAAGGTCAATCGTCAAGGTTATCTCGTTCCTAAGTTGTTGCACATTGTGCATGCCAAGACTACATTTGCTAATACGGCAGTCAGCGTTGAGTGGTTTGGCGCGACCGATGGTCGGGCAAGTGTACTCTTCTGCTGGTTTAGGAAGGTGTCGTCGTTGGGCAGCCTCTATAGTAATGCCTTTTCTTGCGCCACTCGCATACATACTTGTGGTGATTTGTAATTCGGAGAAGTTGAAAAACGGTTACGTAGAATTCTTTCCACGAAACGACGTAGGAAGAGGCAATACAAACACTGCTCTGAGACAGCAGCGTGTGTGGTCAATACTAGTAGCACTTCGACCGAAAGAGGCGGGACTGTTGTTACATAATGCTGCTCAAAAACGGGACGCATTGGGAAAGACGGAAGGAGATCGGGAGTGTGTGAGGGAGACAGTGAAACGAACTCAGTACACGAGCTTTACTGATAGGAGCGACATGATGTAAGATGCATGCCAACACAAGCCGAATAATCCAAGAAAGAGGTCAAAGGTGTGATATGGCCGTCACCGCCGAGCACAGGTGATCTGCGATTGTATTAGACTCGAGATGGTTCTCTCGCACGCCTTTCATAGTTTTGCACTCACCTAAGACCAGGTAGCGCTTCCACTGACCGTGACCTGATCGGTGGGTGTCGTGTAGGAGGCAGCGACGGTTTCACCTTGACTGAAGTTGAGGTTGACGTTCGTAGGGCCAATAGACCCGCTTGCGCTGTCCTGACCTGTGAGCTGCCTGCTAGTGTAGGTAAGGACAGCACTCGCGTTGAACTGAGGGACGGGCGATTGGGGGTTGATGGACAAGTAGATAGTCTTGCCGCTGCCGTCTTTGAAAGTGCCAGTGATCCTGCTACCGCCATCGACGGTCTGGAGGGTACCAGTTGCGGTTGGCTAGCGATGTTGAAAGTGAGTAAGCTATTGTGTGCGTGTGTCTACAGGGGGCACTCACGGGCATAGTGTGGCTGAAATATTCTAGGCGGGTAGCGATGGGGGTTGAATTGCTTGAGCGAGCCGAAGCTATTTGGGATGAGGGATCCCCTTGGAGAAGGCTAACCTTTTACTTATATGTCGCGGAGCAGGGTCAATGCGGCATTAATCGACGAGCCTCCTAGTCGAATGCCGTACCTTACGGAGTAGTCATAAATGCTTCTTGGAATACAGTGAGACCATTGAACATCTATGCGTTGAATGATTGTGGCATTGTAATGATTCGCGAACAGTCTAATTAATTACGACGTACCCGTGTGGAACAGTTTGTATGTCCAGAAAGTTCAGTCACGGATTAGACAAATGACGCCCTGACGTATCATTGGTTGAATTGCGGAAATTCGATGCATGGAGAGACTACAAACATGACCTGGAGTTGAGAACACACCTTCGAACCTTATACATAAAGAGACGCACCCCATTCCGCGGAGTTCGTTGATGCTGGTAAGTACTTAGATCCGCCATGGTCTCGTGGTGCAGGCCCCGGAAAAAAAGTGTGGAGGGTTTGTGTAACGGTAGGCGCTGGCCAAAGTCGTCACGACGTTGTACGTCGTTCAGTGCCACCCCGAAGGCCTTCGGCCGTAGATATATAGATACCTGACTCACCTTGTATGAGTTTCTTATCGTGTTTCTTTGTTGTAGTATTAGTAAAGCGCGAAAGCCACGGAGTGGCACTAGATAGTAGAACTGTATATAAACTTGTAGACACATACCTGTAAAACCTCAAGCTTCTCGGAATACGACATTTATCCCACTCACCTCGCGTTCTGAACAAGCTTCCCGTGTTTACCGTCGCTTGATCGTTGCTCGTCACAATTCCTCGTGTTCGTGCACGCGTCTAGCGCCGGGTTTCTCACAGTTTGTCAACTGAAATGGTACTCGGTGACTTCTATCACTAAGTAGACGACGAGTACTGTGTTTCCAACAAGACCCGCGAGGATGGACTGGCAGTTCGCTGGCAGTGGCCTATAGTTAAGTTCAAAAACACTGGCATGAGTTTCTTCCTCTACGTTTTATGCACAATAGTACTTCACCTCTATGTTCGACTCTGTCAGAACGTACTCTTCTTTGTCCGTTCGGAGAACCTGTAAACAGACTGTACACTTAGAAGACATCCAAGTTCGAAGCAGAATCACATCATGGCAATTGCCACTCCGCTTAGATTTAGACGTGTACAAATAAGGCCAAATATGGTCCGCTTCACACTTGGTCATCACCTGGCTTCAAGTTCAATATAATTCTGCCAGTAGGCCAGCTTGATACCTTTACGATACGGAGGAAATATAGAAGACCTCGCATCAATTTCCGAGAACAGTCGTATAAACTCGGTGCTGTCGTGAATTGTGCTTCCGTTCTGTTCACACACCGCGTTATTTGGAGCTGAGGCTGATACTAGTCAGTAGTAAGTACGCTGGCAGCTCGACAAACTTACTACTACTGGCAGTCGCGCTCAACAACCGTTCAATGCGAGAGAAAAGCTGGAAAGGGTCCTGGAAAGGGTCTCAGACATACTAGCATGTCAACATGACTGGTGACAGGCCTGACTCCATAGTATTCTTTGAACAAGCGCAGGCGGAAATCAGGTGAACAGCGTTCAAGTTACTTATCCGAGTCGAAGGTATTTTCTTGATCAATTATTCATTGACTCAACAGAGTCAGTGTAGTACCGGTACTATGATACACATTGTGCATCACGTTGAACCGTGAGGATCAACCCGAGGGCCAATACAAAACTTTGACCCAACGTAAAAGTTAAGTCAGTTGAGTGGTTTGGCCCCACCGATTGTCGGGCGGTGGCCGCAAATGTACTATCCTGTTGGCTAGGAAGGTGTAGTTATTGTCGTAGTTGGGTAACGCATTGCCTTGCGCCACTCAGCCTGAGGCTCGCCTGTTTGTTCGGACAAGTGAGAAACGAATACAAGATCCGAGTCGTATAGGATTCTTTCCACGAAACGATGTGGACAGAGGAGCCACTATAAACACAATTGTGAGACAGCCGGGCGTGATCGTAATGGAGCTTCGACTGAAAGACGTGGGGCTGTTGTTATATGGTTTTACAAAGACGAACATACGAGACCCGTTGGTGAGGACGGTGGGGGGTTGAGAGAATGTGGGGAAGCGGGGGAAGAAACTCGGTACACCAACTAACAATACAAACAACATGAAACGGGGTTGGAGATGATGCGACGGTGTCACAGATGCATACCAATACAGCAGCAGATTAAGCTAAGACCGAGCTCAAACGTGTGCGAGGCTGCAAGATGAAGATATGGCCACCATCACTGAGCACCAGTCATCTGCATTTATATTAGCGTTGTAGTCTCGCACGCCTTTTGTAGTGTCGTGCTTACCTAAGACCAGGTAGCGTTTCCGCTAACAGAGGCCTGTTGGGTGGGGTTCGTGTAGGAGGCAGACACTGTTTCACCCTGACCGAAGTTCAGGTTGACGTTTGTGGCGCCGATAGTCCCGGTTACATTGTCCTGACCGGTGAGCTGGCCATCGGTCCTGTAGGTGACGACCGCATTTGTCGCGCTGAACTGGGGGACGGGAGACTGGAAGTTGACAGACAAGTAGATGGTCTTGCCATTGCGGTCGGTGAAGGTGCCGGTAATTCTGTTTCCGCTGGAGACGGTCTGGAGGGTGCCAGATGCGGTTAACTGGCGGGGTAAAACGGTGAGTAAGCTACTGATAGTACGCCGTGCATAGTTATGCAGTGAACACTCACAGACATGGTGATTTGAGAGGTGGGTAGTGGAAGAGGTTGGGTTGGATTGGTGAACGAGCTGTAGCTGTTTGGGATGAAGATTGTTGGGGGAATGAGCTCTCTATTTATACCTCGCGGTGTAGCACTGGCAGAACTGAAGCATTAGCGCTAGGCTCTTGGCGAGCTTCCTCCTTCATCGCCATGCCCTAGAGCGTATCCCAAATTGACCAACTGCGTCTTGTGCCTCGAGCACCAACGCCTTGAGACATGTGGGCACTGTCATGCTAGTAGTTCGCAAGCGGTCAAATCAATTGCGCCGTACTCGTAGCGGAGCGGTCTGTATGTCCACAAAGTTCAGTCATAGGTTAGACAAATGACGCTCTTACGTATGTTTAGTTGAATTCCGGAAATTCGATGCATGATCAGACTGCAGACATGAGCTGGAGTGGACTCGGAGAACATACCCAAACTCCTTTGAACCTTACACATATCCCATGCGGGTGCCAGTAAGCAAAGCCGACGCAGCTTATGATGTCAGCCCCAAAAAAGGTGCTTGAAGCTGGCAGACACGAACGAGACTCGGTTATTCCTAATGATGGGAGACAATGAGTAAATAGTACTGAGAAGACTTGCAAGGCTGGATCGGTAGCGCCGCCCACTGACAAGGTTGCGTTCATGAGTCTTTCGTCAAAGATAATGCACAACGTAACTTTACCTAACGATCAACGTTCAAACGTTCAATAATAATCCGTTCTTGCGTGCCCGTTTTGAAATACTTGCAAACACTGGTGGCTGAGAACCGTGACGGAAGGAGGCTCGCGGCACACAATTGGCGCTTAAGAGATTTTGGCGCAGGACAAACAAGGCCAAACTCAGCGAACTCAGGCTGCATGCGCAAATCATCTCATTCAAGTTTAGTATCGCCAGTAGTAAACCAGCTCGGTACCTCTTGCAGACAAACCTCCCCTCCGCGACCTCGCGTCTTTCAAAGAAGAATTTAGTTGAATACGGTTGCCGTGAATCGCGCTTCCATTCCATCCATTGTACACCGCTTTCGAGCTGCTGCAGCCTGAGCTCGACAAACTTCAACATTCGCGCTCAATAATACGTGGGAGAAGAGCTGGAAAGGGTCCTGGAAAGGGTCTCAGAAACGCCAGCATGATCAAGTCGCGTAGTGACAGGCCTTACGTTTCATTTGACTCCAGCAAGCACAGGCGAAATTTAGGTCACAGGTGAAGTAACGTTGAAGTTGCAGGCAAATTCTGAAGACTAACATGAGTGCTAGTGCAGCTCTCTAAAGCCAACCTGAAAGTCAAGTAGCCAATCTGCGCATAAATTTGCCAGCTGAGGATATCTTGAGGATGGCTCTCTAATTTCTGGCGGGGGCCTTCCTACCGCTGGTCAAAACTCCAAGATCTCCCCACGAGATGCACAAGGCTCGTTACATTCATTTTGATAGCGACCTTGTCTATGGTTCCTGGATGCTGTATACTCATCCAAGCAGACGGCGTCATGGATCGTGACTCGGGGTCAGCCCGAGAGTGTGCCGTCCATCAATGTAAACAATGTCAGAATTGCAATTAGATCGAATAGACGAGACTTTTGCAACGATGAGGTGCGTCGTCGTAACTCCATTTGCCCCTCGGGGCAATTTGCCAGCTCCGTTCAGTGAGCTATAAATTATCCAAGGTGCGTCTAACCAGGCCTACCAAGTTTCTCGGCAGCTGGAAAAAGAGAATGTTTAGGGCCCGGAGTCAGTCAAGCTGCCATTGTATTTAGTTCCATTCATAACGACCGATCTCATACATCATTTACTTAGGTTCTGCAATTCCAAGCCCCTTTTGATCGCGAATGCAACATGAGTCGCACCCGAGAGCATGGAATCATGGAAAGCTCAGAATTGTAGCATTATCGCAAGGTGGTATAAATGCAGCGCCCAATACTCACTGTAAATAGCTTATTTCGCCTCTCCTTTTTGTAGGAACAACCTCCACCGCTTCTTATTGACATACAAACTATCGATACCATGTGCGGCAACGTAAGTAACAATCTTGAACTTACGCACTGTTTGCCAGGCCATAAGCTAATGATTGGTGCGTACAGCTCCACGCCGAGGGCTCATTTGAGGTGGTGACCGGCGGGAGCAGGATCAAAGCGTCGTTCAACGATCGCAACGGTCTTACCCATTACTTCTCCGGAAGTCTGGGCGTGTCGGTCACTCCATTCAAATCTGCCAATGCAGTCGTCTCCTACAGAGCCGATGAGGACCTGTCAGGCAGCGATGCATTCCAAGGCAATATGGGGACGAACCAATTCACCCTCAACTTCGATAAGGGCTACACTATGACTGGGACTATCGCCTCACCTATCCCCCAGCAAGTGACGGTGACTGGAGCGGGAAGTTGGCTTGTGGGACGGGCATAGGACCATCGAGGTCTGAGGCAAGTAGCTTCGTGATGTCTGTCATGTGTCTCCGTCACAACAGCTGAACAGAACTCTGTCTTTACCAGGAAACTGAAGAGTTTCGAGTAAGACTCATTATATTAGCAGTAGTTGCCAGCGGTGACCTTTCGTTGTCGATACATTCTATATCTACACTCAGGTTTTCTATACGCTTCTGAGCACCATTCTCTTCCATAAATAAGCAACGCCGTGGTACCGTTCCAGTTATATGTATCCAAAATAAGAGTTGCCTTGACCTTCTACGAGTTCCGCTTTTGCATTACACCCCAAATATTTAGTGTGCCTCATGAATCCTCGCGACGCTCTTACGGTATCATACACGTCTCGATAGTGCTATAAGCGAGCTGTGGCTGCGGCTTATTACTCCTGCTAATTGGCTGCGATTCGGACTTCCAGAGCGCGACCGTCTCTGAGACGGGTGACAGTCCGTATCAAACCTACCGCGCCATCTCACCAACGATATGCTAAGGGCGCAGTAACGGTACAATAGTCTACGATGAGCAGCTCGCTGCGAGGTGCAGACAACAAGCGTACTATCCGGGACCCGTTTGGACAGTATTTGGGTACTTAATATCTGAGGACTGATATTCTCTGAGTAACTTCGAGCAACGATACGGCTACGGCAGCTCCGAGTCGTGTAGAGCATATGGAGAAGCCTGAGACATCATGGGACCACGACAGAGAAACAGACTAAGTCCACACCAGTCATGGTAAGAAATGAATACAACATGATATAGAATTCTTTCCATAAACGATTCACTACGACATACAGAAAGAAATCGATTGGAATATATTTGTATGACAGCAATGCGTGGTCGTAAATGAACTTTGACTGAAAGACGCGAAGCTGTGGTTTTATGATTTACAAGTTGGGGGAGAGAAAATAAGTGTTTAGACAGGATGAAGACAGTTAAGAGAAGAGGAGATTGTGACGGTGTCATGAGCCCATATCAACACGAGCACATCAGACCAAGAGTGCTAGTGAATGCGCGATGGAAGAGACAACGCCGTCGATCGTGGATATCCGTCATCTAGACTTAACTGTGTTAGAGTTGATAATCCTCGGAAGTTATTAAAATTGCGTAATTCCCTACTCACCTAAGACCAGGTAGCGTTTCCGCTGACAGAAGCCTGCTGGGTGGGGTTCGTGTAGGACGCGGTGACAACCTCACCCTGACCGAAGTTCAGGTTGACATTCGTGGCACCGATGATTCCGTTCACGTTGTCCTGACCAGTGAGCTGGCCGTCGGTTCTATAGGTGACGACCGCATTTGTCGCGCTGAACTGGGGGACGGGAGACTGGAAGTTAACAGACAAGTAGATGGTCTTGCCATTGCGGTCGGTGAAGGTGCCGGTGATTCTGTTACCACTAGACACGGTCTGGAGGGTACCATTGGCGGTCAACTAATGGAAGTCAATATTAGTATGCTATCAAACGTGCGTGATTTTGCATTGAGCACTCACAGACATGGTGATGCGTGCAGAACTTGTGAGGTAGGCTGTTGCAGTGGGTCGGTGGAATGCTTGGGATGGTGAAAGTCGAGTGAGCAAACTCCCTATTTATGTTCTATCATAGGAGCATGTCAGCGCTCTGCTATTTTCTGCTGTTCATGTACAAGTTGTTACGTACATGACGATGGCAAAGCACTCCTGACCAGTTCTTCATCCATGGTGGCACTGCGTACACCCTGTACATACAGTGATGAGTTCACTAGATGACACTCTGACGTGCTCCTGCTCAATTTCCGGAATTGATATGCATGGAAACAACCGCAAAACCTTACGGGATTTGGGAAAATGAGGTGGAGACTACATAGTACAACCAGTCTTCCGATCCATATGAGCGCCGTAAATCCCTTTTGTGCCGAGAATAAACGTCTCGCTGGAGGAAAGACTGAATTCAAGCAAGAATTTCAAAGGTGTCCGATCTAATGTGAAGTTGCCATATAATGACGATCGATACTTCAGGTCGATGACTCTAGCGGATCTAATGAGACCTGCTCCGAGTCGGCTAAGTAATAAGTAGCTTGATACTGGCCCTGTGAGTACAATTTATGAGCTTCATATCTATGATAAATGTAGAATACTTCACCTCAACGCCGATAGTGCTCTTCCTAGTGACCCGATGGTACATAAGTACCTGCTCGTCGAGAAGTTCGAGCCAACCAACCATCATGCATCATGTATCACAAATTTGGACTCCGCTTGAGCATTGCCGCTGAGGATAAACAGAGCCAAAGTCGGCCCGGGAGCGTAGATCGTCCGAGACTCAGAACACCGTCATCTTCAGATTCTTGTGACTCTCTTCGACGAAGGACAAACACCTCGAGCATTGCAAGTCTGTGTTCTTGGCTGCGGACATGCGTACTGAATGACTGTTGCCGTAAGTCGCGCTTCCCTGCCAGTGTCATTGGCATGGAGCTGAAAAGAACTGCTTTACGATCGGATTTATAGCATAATACATGTTAAACACGAGTAGAATGCGAATTCGAAGGGTCCTGGAAAGGGTCCAAGGAATATCGACATAAGCTTCTCCATCACTGACAGGCCTAGCGTGTCACCCGACCATGTGAGTCGCGAGCTTGCAGACAGCAAGCGCGGGGAAAAAAAAACCAAGTTCAAGTTAGGTGAAGTAGTATTCAAGCCATCATCTATTCTGCACAGTATGCGACGGGCTGAAAACCTAACTTTTCCAGAATACAACATCTCTACTGGTACTTGGGTTCTCACTTCACGTGTCAAGCTGCGAAGACTGATACAACTTGAGGTACCTGACCTCGAATATGTTTTCCAGCTACCCGAAAGTCAAGGACGTCTCACGCTCCGCACATTAATATTATCAAGCCAGCGACTGAGCACGCTTCATAACTTCAAGTTCTCGGTCGGAGTTTTCCTACCTCCGGTCAAGTACACGTCTGCTCGTGAGTGTAAAAGGCTAGGAGCCTGAGCTTCAAGTTGACACTGCCATGAATCCGTATGTGGTCTTTGCCTCATAGTTTTGTTATACCAGTGCGATGAAAACATCACATCTTGTTGTCATTGCATACTTGATAGCGGTATGGCAGACGGGACCATAGAGCATAACTCGGGCTCGCTTGAGCTCCGAGGTGGGCGTGCCACCGCTGGCATGAACTGTAACAGACATAGCAAAGTTCTTCGGAACTTTACTCGACATGTACCAAATTAAGTGAGTCCTTCAAAGTCTACGGGGTATATTGTAGCTAAATCTGCTCCCTTGCTGGCAATGAATCTACGAAGAGGGTTCAATTAAATCTATCCAAGAATGGGACATTCTAGAGAAAGAACAAACGGGACATGTGCCCGCGGCCTTATCGTGTTCAATGCTTTAGAGCCGGTGCCCTGATGGTCAATTTCTTGCGCCGTCTACTGGCGTTTTTTTTTCTAAAAGCCTACGATTCCAAGTCTGGTCGTAACTGCCACATTGACTATGCCCCAGAGTTAAAATTCGTGCCAGACTCGGAGCTGAAATCACGAAATCATTACCATGGAGTATAAATTGCTACTGTCTTTACCGGATTCACCACTACAAGCTACTCATTCTGTGTCCTCTTTTCCTATTAGCCACTCAGCAGCGCCTTATATCCACAAAGAGCTACTACAATGGCTGGACATGTGAGTAGCCATGCATTAAATGACACAGCATATAATGCATCTTAGTAATTGTACGTACAGCTGCAGGCAACTGGTTCACTTGAAGTAGTGGCGGGAGGGAATAGAATCAAGGCGTCCTTCACCGATCGTAACGGACTTGCTTATTATTTCTCTGGAAGTCTGGGTGTATCGGTCACACCGTTCAAGTCCAGTGCTACCCTCACTTACAGAAGGGATGGAGACCTCGTAGCTAGCGATGCCTTCCAAGGCAACATTGGAACCAACCAGTTCACTCTCAACTTCGCCGAAGGTTATACCATGTCTGGGATTATAACCCGTCCCATTCCGAAACAGGTGACGGTGACGGGAGCGGGAAGTTGGCTTGCAGCACACCCAGGGATCTCTCCACTCGAATGTTGGGGGTAAGTAGTAAGGTCTCCAATACTGGCCTTGGCTGATTTTATCATCTCGCCAGGGAAGGGCGCCCAGATCCTATGTGACCGTGTTCGATACAGCTGTATTTCATGACACAACTCACTCTTATACCACTGCTTCCTGCCTTACTTACGCTACTGCTTGTGATCATAAGTATGTTCGCATGATTGCTTCCAACGTTTCCGAGTCTTCGTGGTTACGTTTGCTTTCTCGAATAATTCGATAGACTTGCGTTGACATCACATGTCTATGCGGTTAAACGACTCGTTGATACCTTATCGACATATGTATCTTCTGGCAGTAAACATTCATACATGCCAGATTGGTACCTCTCTTCGTGAAGATGAAGTCGCTTTAACGTCATATGCCGCTGGCTACATGCTGTTTAAGTCATCGTGCCTTGTCTTGTGCTCGACTATCAATCGTCCAAACTAATGGTCTGAGTACTGTCGAGCTTTTGTTTCATTCATCAAATCGTCACGATAGAATACCAAACGAACATTTTTGTGTATTTTCTTTGCAAGTTGCAACACGTACTCTACGACAGGAACCAAAGGATAAGTGAAAAAAGAAGAGAGAAAGACTTGGAAGAGCGTGAGACATATAATTTTATGCTGTTTATGCGACCGAGAGGTTCCCTATCGAGTCCGCCTTCATACGAAGATCCCGAGACGACAGAGCTCGGTACTGTTTTTGTGAGGGTTTGCTGGATTATACACGACCGAATGCCGTCACTAGACCAGTCGAGATCGAAAAGGAGTGGTGAGTTCGGTGCTGTTTTGCGTTTGTGGGGTTATACGACCGAGGAGTTGGGCGCTCGGCTCTGTTTTTATTTTTGAGCATTTTCTGCGAGTCGAGTTGGGAGGAGGAAAGAAAAGGAAAGGAAAGAAAGAGAAGAGAGAGAAGAGAGAAGAGAGAAGAGAAGGAAAAGAGGAGGAGTGGAAAGCGGGCGTTCTGAGATTTTCTTTTTCTCCGACCGAGAGGTTCCCTATCGAGTTCGCCTTCATACGAAGATCCCAAGACGACAAGGCTCGGCACTTTTTTGGCGAGGATTTTCTGAGTTATACGCGACCGAGGACCTGCACTAGACCAGTCGAGATCGAAAAGGAGTGGTGAGTTCGATGCTGTTTTGCTTTTGTGGGGTTTTGCGACCGAGGAGTTGGGCGCTCGGCTCTGTTTTTATCTTTGAGGATTTTCTGCGAGTCGAGTTGGGAGGAGGAAAGAGGAGGAAAGCGAGAAAGGAGGAAGAGGAGGAGGAAAGGAAAGGAAAGAAAGAGAAGAGAGAGAAGAGAGAAGACAAGGAAAAGAGAGGAGAGGTGGAAAGCGGGCGTTCTGAGATTTTCTGTTTCTCCGACCGAGGAGCTCCCTGTCGAGTTCGCCTTCATACGAAGATCCCAAGACGACAAGGCTCGGTACTTTTTTGGCGAGGATTTTCTGAGTTATACGCGACCGAGGACCTGCACTAGACCAGTCGAGATCGAAAAGGAGTGGTGAGTTCGATGCTGTTTTGCTTTTGTGGAGTTTTGCGACCGAGGAGTTGGGCGCTCGGCTCTGTTTTTATCTTTGAGGATTTTCTGCGAGTCGAGTTGGGAGGAGGAAAGAGGAGGAAAGCGAGAAAGGAGGAAGAGGAGGAGGAAAGGAAAGGAAAGAAAGAGAAGAGAGAGAAGAGAGAAGACAAGGAAAAGAGAGGAGAGGTGGAAAGCGGGCGTTCTGAGATTTTCTGTTTCTCCGACCGAGGAGCTCCCTGTCGAGTTCGCCTTCATACGAAGATCCCAAGACGACAAGGCTCGGTACTTTTTTGGCGAGGATTTTCTGAGTTATACGCGACCGAGGACCTGCACTAGACCAGTCGAGATCGAAAAGGAGTGGTGAGTTCGATGCTGTTTTGCTTTTGTGGAGTTTTGCGACCGAGGAGTTGGGCGCTCGGCTCTGTTTTTATCTTTGAGGATTTTCTGCGAGTCGAGTTGGGAGGAGGAAAGAGGAGGAAAGCGAGAAAGGAGGAAGAGGAGGAGGAAAGGAAAGGAAAGAAAGAGAAGAGAGAGAAGAGAGAAGACAAGGAAAAGAGAGGAGAGGTGGAAAGCGGGCGTTCTGAGATTTTCTGTTTCTCCGACCGAGGAGCTCCCTGTCGAGTTCGCCTTCATACGAAGATCCCAAGACGACAAGGCTCGGTACTTTTTTGGCGAGGATTTTCTGAGTTATACGCGACCGAGGACCTGCACTAGACCAGTCGAGATCGAAAAGGAGTGGTGAGTTCGATGCTGTTTTGCTTTTGTGGAGTTTTGCGACCGAGGAGTTGGGCGCTCGGCTCTGTTTTTATCTTTGAGGATTTTCTGCGAGTCGAGTTGGGAGGAGGAAAGAGGAGGAAAGCGAGAAAGGAGGAAGAGGAGGAGGAAAGGAAAGGAAAGAAAGAGAAGAGAGAGAAGAGAGAAGACAAGGAAAAGAGAGGAGAGGTGGAAAGCGGGCGTTCTGAGATTTTCTGTTTCTCCGACCGAGGAGCTCCCTGTCGAGTTCGCCTTCATACGAAGATCCCAAGACGACAAGGCTCGGTACTTTTTTGGCGAGGATTTTCTGAGTTATACGCGACCGAGGACCTGCACTAGACCAGTCGAGATCGAAAAGGAGTGGTGAGTTCGATGCTGTTTTGCTTTTGTGGAGTTTTGCGACCGAGGAGTTGGGCGCTCGGCTCTGTTTTTCTATTTTCGAGGATTTTCTGTGCATCGAGGAGAAGAGAGAAGGGGAGGAGAGGAGAGGAAAGCAGCGTGCGTTGTGGGGTTTTCTTTTTGTCCGATCGAGGAGTTCCCTATCGAGTTCGCCTTCATACGAAGATCTCAAGACGACCGGGCTCGATACTGTGTTGATGACGGTTTTCTGAATTATGCGCGACCTCGGGCAATCACCAGACCAGTCGAGATCGAAAAGGAGTGGTGGCATCGGTACTGTTTTGGCTTTTGAGGATTACATGCGGGAATATGAGGGAGTGTGGAGGAGGTCGTCGTCGAAGCTGGAGGATGTGGTGGCACCGACCCATCAAAAGGCTGACCACGGTCGTGAAGAAGAAGCCCTGTCAGACGAATGTCAGCCTCCGATCGAACGTCCGTCGAGACATGAGAAGTTGAGTGGTACTCACAACGGGCTTAAGCAACTCTCCTCATCATATAAAGACATCATCGCAGCCTGACCGGCGGTACTTCAAGTGGGTGGAGGGTGTTCTCGTCTCATGCTGCAGTTGCCCATGGGCCCGAAGGCACCAACTATGTACAGCTGGGGAGAGGGTGAGAAGTCGGGAGGAGGTAGTGGTGGTGTTGGTCAGTTGCTGATGATAGGATGTAGAGGCGAGGGTTGGCACGTTGCACGAGGTAGGGTGGCTAGGCGATGACATGTCGGGGTGTTGGCGACGACGACGAAGAAGAGGGGAGAGGGAGGGGGAGAAGAGAGAGGGAGGAGGGAAGGAGGGGAGGCGGTGAAGGGGAGATGGAGGTGAGAGGAAGAGACCAGCCTGAACGTTTCTGACGTCCGCAGGCCGTATTTATGCCCTGCCCATCCAAGAGGCTGACGGCTGACAAGAAGCACGTCTCTAGATGTTAGCCATCACTAGTCAGCCTCTCACCGGAATGAAGGGTTAGCGCATCCGTCGCCGATTTAGGCAATTGTCGGTTTCGATCTCAACGGGCACGTACGATAGGTTCGTGGCTGGGTCAGAACCGTGACCAAAGGGAACTTCCGCAATACGTTCAAGATATCGGTGTGTTTGTACATACCCCCTTCATTCATTCGGCGCCGCACATAAAAATACAAATAACAATCCGAGTAGGCACTCACAAGCCGTTAACTGATATAGCCCTCTGTCCACCTAGCCCATCGCTCCTCCTTGCAGTTACCAGTTCCCCAGTGACTGTATAAAACATAGCATCTCCCGCTCATTGCTGTAGTGCCTGATACGCGTGTTCGACCGCCCCGGAAAGAGTTTGGTACTTCTCCTTCGTGTACGGTCGATAGCGGATGCCGAATACAGCTTCATCGCTATAAAGCGAGGGCGAAGATAAGTCAGCCGTGGAGAGTATTGACTCAGTCGAAGGACATACGACGCTGGGACATCGATCGAGACTCGTTCCTGGGAGAAGATCTTGTAGGTGTAGTGGCCATGCCAAGAACCATCTGTATTATTATTACAAATCATTGTCAGCAAAACAGATAGCGAGAAGGTGGTGTAAAGCTCACATCCCGAGTCGCCTTGTCCGCCGAATGGCAGCTCATCGACTATGTTACAATATAAGCGGAGTGGTAGTTACTGAGCGAGAGTGCTTACAGCCCAAGATAGATGTGACGTCGTTGAACGAGATGTTTCCGCTGTTTGTCTCGTTTAATACTGCGGAAGGGTAATCAGTAACAATAACATAGCTTGGAGACGGAATAGAACTGGGCTCACTCCGCTCCTTTGTCGCAGCACTGTTAGTGAATGGATAGATGACGAGAGGTTTGGGTCTAGCTCGCGGGGAAATGTCATATTCAATACAGTCGTCTAAGGCTGAACACAGAACACCACTCACAGGCTGTTGATGATGCCAATGGCCTCATCGAGGTTATCTGCGACGAGGATAGGGTGTATAGGTCCGAATATCTCCCTGCAGGTTGACTATCAATCAGTCTTTCGTCCACGCAGGACGCAGAAAAACCACCAAAGTCGACTCACTCCTGCATTAACACATCGTCCAGCCCCACATCCGTCACCACAGTGGGCTCAATCTGTATACCATCCTCCAGCTGCCTGTTCTTGCCACCAAAGTGTATCTTGCTCTTCGTCTTCTCCAACAGACCCAGAAGTCGCTGGGCATGGCGTTCGCTGACTATCTTCGCCCATTTAGCGTCAGGGTGGAAAGGGCCATCGGGGAAGAGGACGGCATTGGCGCGGGTTAGGGCTTCGAGGAAGGCGGGGTAGACCGAGCGAAGGACTATGCTATAATCTGGAGATACGCAAAGCTGCAA
This sequence comes from Irpex lacteus, assembly GCA_001986395.2. NCBI lineage: Eukaryota > Fungi > Basidiomycota > Agaricomycetes > Polyporales > Irpicaceae > Irpex > Irpex lacteus. The sequence goes on from MQVO02000007.1 coordinate 711,921, forward strand.
GGTATCGTGAATTGAGATTCAAAGTGTGACTGGGAAGCACGAAATGGAACTGACTTGTCCTGCGTTGGTAGCCTTCCCATTCAATATCCTCCTCGCCGCCAAATCAAGGTCAACCCCCTCATCAACAATGACCGGACTCTTCCCTCCCAACTCCAGAGTCAACGGAGTGACAAACTTCGCTGCAGCAGCCGCAATGATTCGGCCCACAGCCACACCGCCCGTGTAGAAGATATGGTCCCAGCGCAAGTTCAGCAGCGCAGTCGTCTCGGGGACTGCACCGTTGACGACAGCGAACGCCGAGGTGTCCAAGTATTTCGGAACGAGTTCCGTCATGAGGGCAGCAGAGTGCGCTGTCACTTCCGAAGGTTTGAGGACGGCGGCGCAGCCTGCTGCGATGGCGCCCAGGAGAGGCTTGAAAGTGAGTACCCACGGGAAGTTCCACGGTCTGTCAACATCGGAATCCGGGTGGTGAGGATGAGAAAGTGAGAAAGTCGGCAGTCCAGGGTGCGTGTATGGTTTAGCCTAGGCACCAAGTCGAACGAGGGAATACACGCACGAGATGAGACAGATCACACCCTTGGGAACGGTGTGGATCGTGCAGTTCCAGCCGGCTCTGCTTTGCTCGACGGTCGGCTTGGTGGGCTTGACCCACTCGTCGATGTGGTCGAGACAGAACTTGGCGCCTTTGATTACGCCCAGGACCTCCATGAGCATTGTCTCTTGATCTGGTTTACGCAGATCAAGGTGGAGAGACTGGACGATTGCGTCTTTGTTCTCGTGGAAGAGCAGAGCGAGCTGGCGAAGCTGCTGTTTGCGCCAGGCGAGCGAGCGAGTGGCCCCTGACTTGAAGGTTTTGTGCAGTTTTTCATGGATCTGAGGGAGTGGTATTCAAGAAGCTTCTTTAGCAGGGTTGATCAAGAAGATGTGTAGATCACTTACCGCAGGTATGTCCTCGACAGCGGTGTACTTGAGAGTTTCACCCATGTTGCTTGAGAGGGTACCTGGGAGAGTAGGATCAAGAGGTGAATCTAGCTAGCAGTCTTGTCTCAAAGGTGACTTTGCGACGGAAGTATATGTACAGAACCTAGACGCCATCCGGCTCAATGTCGTAGTCAGCAAATCCCAAGCCTCTGGCTGTATTCACACGCATTCAGTATGACCGCAACAAAGCAGACATAAACTCGGTAACAAGGCCCAAGAGCATCGTCACCCGATTACAGTAGCAACGGCTAGAAGGCTCAACGCTGCGCAATAATAAACCCCCAGCCGGTTCCTGGTCCGAGTGTGCCCTGGAGAGCAAGTACTGGTAAGTAGGCAACGGGGCAAGTGGTTGTCGTAAAGATAGCCAGCGATTTACACGTGTCGCAGTTCAATCGCATTGTGGCGTTTAGATTTCCCTTAAACGTTAACGTTAATCACCACTGGTACCTTCCCGCATGAAGTGTTCTTGCGCGAGCCTGAGACCGTCATCATAACTATAGTCGCGATCGATAGATATACCGAGCACAGAGAACCAAGTAATAATACAGAGACACATCGTACACACAACACCACCGAGAGGAGCCCTTATATATAATCCCAATAAAACCAGCAAAAGGACGTAAAGGCATAAAAGGTCGTCGCAATCAGTAGCACTTCGCGTATGAACCAGACCGGCGTCTTAGCCTGAGCAGCATGAGGGCCTCACACCAGCATCCTGAAACGCAGGCGGCGCAAAGGGACTCTCAGAAGGCTCGCTTGCCTGCGTCGTCCCGTCCTTATGTTCACGAGCATCCGCATCACCAGAGTGCTCATCGTCGTTGGCACAACACCCATCGCAGGCCGTCCCACATCCGCACGAATCGCCCAGACACCCGCATCGACCAGCACAGCACTCCAACTTGGGCAGCTGTACCAGTCCAAACGCAGGCCCCCGTTCGTCCAACTTGTTCTCCCCGTCAAACAGACTCGCAGGGTACACCGTGACGTTCGTAGGATCCAAGTTGATCGTAGACGCGCGCTGAGAAGGTGGGAGGGGTAGCGCAGCCGCACGAGCGAGGAATGCTTCCATGAACGACGGAACGGAGGGTGTGGCGGGTATAGTACCGTAGGTAGTCGATTTCGGGAGCTCCATGGTGAGTGAGTGGTCGACGCAGGTGTTGCACCCGTCGGGACAGTCGTGGGAGTGTTTCTCGGCGTGTTGAGGGCCGCGGTGTTCCACGCATCCCGGGCATGTACAGTCGAATCCGCATGTGCAGCCTGTGCCGGCGAGGGAGGCGACTGCGTTGAGAGGAGGGATGGCCGGGAACTCGGGAGGTGGGAGGGCCGGGGAGAGTGCCGAGGTTGGTGGGATGCATAAGATTGGAGGGAGCGAAGGACCTTTTTGGATGTTGCTGTTCGGTGAGGGGCTTTTGGACCGCGAACGATGGCGACGGCGTTTCGCAGGGGGCGAGGAAGGTCTTGAAGGCTGACAGCAGCTCGGTCGGCTTTCTTTCTCCTTGCCCTTGCCATTCTGCGCAGACACAAGCACTATCTCCCCCACGTCCTCTGGCTCGGGTTCGAGAGTCAACAAAGCTTCTCCACCACAACACATCGCCGCCGCCCGTGCCAATGCCGCCAGTCCTCCATTCGTGCTGCTGCCCTCCGCGGTATCGGCTTCATGTCGGCACTTGCAACTCCACACGTCTTTACATAGGCATGGATTTAATAGAGTTCCAACTGTAAACGAAGTCCCCGGTAATCAGATCGGTCAGATTGGGACGTCGTTTGCTATATCTCGGAGTAACCTCTCACCTTGGGCGCGCGGATCGGCAGGGACGTCAACCGTAGGCTTCTTCAGCACGTCTTTCAGTCCGTTCGGAAGCGTCGGGCGGATAGGGATGTAGCGTTTGGCTATTCAGATGGCAGGCAAACGGGTAGCGCTCGATTGTGAGAAGTCTGAACTCCATCAGCCCAACATGGGACGTACATTTCGCAGACAACTGTTTGAGGTCCTCTCGTTTGTCTTTCTCCTCTTTTTCGGCGGGGGTACAGAGACACTTTGAGTGCACGCGTTTGGTTTTGCGGAGTTCTCTGCATTTCTCGCATTGTGAGACCGGCCGGCCTTTCTTCTTGATTTCGAAGAGTGGGCGTTCGGTGTGATGGCAGGAGGAGGAGCGATGGCCTTTAATGCACGATTCACTGCCAGCAAATATTCAGCCCGTCTGTCCATAACAACAGTTTTGTGTGCTACGTACCAGGCAAACTTCTTGTCGTTCACGAAGACCTGTGGGATTGATACTATTGTAAGTTCTCGATCATAGACAGAACGTAGCTAGGGGTGCATACCATAGTCACACCAAGAGATATATGGTGAGTCGCAAACGATTACAAACTTGTCTTAGCGGAAGAACAAGTTGGTTAAAGGTCGGTAGAGGAGAAGGATGATGGGAAGTACCTCTCAGGTTCTTAGTCCTAATCCAGCGTCTAACGACACGTGGCTATGACCTTTGTGGCGTTCCTCCGCTGGCGGAACTGGCCACTGGCGTTTTGCCCTCCTCTTGCCGTCTTTCATGAGCCAATTTCGCGAACTCGACAGCAAAAATAGCTCGCCCTCGCATAGAAGCGGCCGCTGTAATGTGGCGTGTTGCATAAGAAGGCGTGCGGACGGCTTTAAGCAACCGTATAAACTTCTGTGACCCGCGGGAGGAAACACTGAACGCCTGTTCGTGCAGGATAACTTTTTCGAACCGGTCACTACCATTGCGGACGAGGCTCAAGTGAAGCAGCACCAGTATCTATATTTAGCACTACCAGGTAGGACGCAGCACATAAACGTGTGGCCAAGGCGCACCAGTAACGTGTTACTTCAAGTTAACTTGAAGTCGTCACATTGTGAGTAACCTCCAATTACCGTCAAGGCACGGATCTATTTTTATATACCAGGAATGTTCCTTCTGTGGACGTACTTTAACATAATGCTCTCAGCCTACGGCAGTACCTATCTTAATTGACAAGTTCGCTCGGTGACGATGCCGGCGAGACAGTACATCACACAACTGATTATGTGAGTTCTTCCCACAGTATACGTCAGTAGAAGACTGCAGGTCTTTTTAGAGCTTTGCACCAGCTGCTCGAGATCTTCTTCCGCACGGTGTCCTACAGTCACTTCGAGTTCGTGTCAAAGGAGTCTTACTACTGACATGCTTTCGTAGCGCTACTTCAGGCTAATTTTAGAGCCATGAATGGTGTATACTAAATGTGTAGTGGCTCTGGCTATGCACAAAGAAAGCTACGACTCGGAGGGCCAGCAACGAACGACGGAACTCACTTGATTTAGATTCGAAGATGACTCGGATCGCGAAACGGGCGGCTCGCAACTGCTCGTAAACGAGCCTGTGAGTGACCTGACCAATATTTACTCTGCGGTGACGGTAGCCACCAATATATGTATATTATGCCTCCCAAGATCATCGTTCTTATTATTTTTTCCTTATGGGATTTAATGGTAAATACAATGCCTGCCTTATTTGGCTTCACACTTCGCGAAGTCCAGCGTTTACTGGACGCGTTTAAGCTGTGGCAGTCGTGCACTTTGGCCACCAGCCACCATCTTCCTCTGGGCCCTTGAATCTACCCTTCAGCTGCTTTTGTTATCATGGCTGCAAAACTGTCTTCTTTGCTGCCTGCGTCGAAAGCACTGACCTCTCATCTGTCAAAGCCAGACCTCCCGACAGTCAACCTTTCACTCGACCAAATAGAGGCACAATCTCGACGGCTTGTAACGCGTCAGACAGGCACTGGCGACGATGGAAGAGCGTGAGTTGGCCGTTTCTACTCTTTTTGGCACTTACGAACGCCTGTGTTCAACCAGGAATTACTTGTTGGCTCAAGCGCATGTAGATGCACCCGCATTGGCGAACTCGATCGCTCACCTGAACACAGCGGCCACCTTCACGCCTCTCCAGCCTTTACAAGATACAGACGTTGTCGGGTACCTGAGGCATGCACACGAACAGAACCTCATCTCTACCATTGAAGAAGCCAGGAAAGAAACTCAAGAGGATTTCTACCGATTGTTGGAGGACAGAGAGAGGCGGGACTGGGAGGCTAAGAAGAAGCGGGTGTTCGAAGAGCTTGGGGGCAGAGTCAGCGGAGATAACAAGGCAGTATCCGAGTTGAAGAAGAGTTTGGGCGGGAAGAACCTGCTTGGGGTAAGTTTTGTGTGTCTCTTGGTGTGGCAGAACGCATATTGAATCCGCGGGATGGGCAGGCGAGTACAGGACCGGCTCCGTCATTGCAAACCCAGAGCAAGATGATGGCATACGACCGTGTTATCTCAGACTTCAACGCTACACGACTCCGAGGGACGTCGTACCCTATCATCCATGCACTAATTGAGGCGTCATTAGCCGTGAACACGGGCGTAAGTAGGACGTCTTCACAACATCTCCATGCGCTGACTGTAAGCCGTATCGCAGCAAGGCAGCCTTCAAATGACCCAAAACTTCCACGTCCTCTCCAAAATCACCGCCGAGCCACCAGCGCTGCCCCCACTAGAGCACGCCAGCGCGCACATCCTCAACGCCCCCATATTCGAACGCAAGCACGCGCGAGTGTACCTGGGAGATCCGGAGTCGCGAGATGCCGTCGAGCTGAGGAAGCAGATCGCGAGGGGCGCGCGAGAGGCCCTGGAAGAGCAGTATTGGGACATCATGGAGCGGACTATCCAGGCTCACCCTGCCGAGGCACGACTGGGTGGTGATCCTGGTGTGGCGAACAAAGTGCGAGCGTTTGTTGCGGTCAGACATTACAGAGGTGGCGAGTGGGAAGATCGAATCGAGGTATGTAGGAGGCTGCATCGGTCAATTGCGATGGCGTGTTGACGGAAACGCGCAGCTGGTGGCTGGACAGCCCATCTGGGCGAAGCTGTTCTATCTCGTTCGGACCGGTCATTTGCAGGAAGCTCTACATGAAGCCATCTCACAACAAGCAGCAATCGACCGGCGCGAAGCCAGCTTCCTGAGCCATTTCCGCGCTTGGGTAGAGTCTGCAGACCGTCGGTACGCCTCATTCACGTTCAATCTCATTCTCCCATTTCCACGTTCGCTGATTAATGACGCAGCTTGCCTAAACCTCACCGCGACCAGCTGCACTCTGTGTACAACGCACATATGTTGCACTCCTCCACTACCGACCCGTTCAAGCTTGCTCTGTACAAAATCATGGGCAAAATCGACCCGGCGCGTAGGAGCGTGGCCCAGGTCACTGTGACGACAGAAGATTGGCTGTGGTTCCAGCTTGCCATGGTCAGTCCAGCGCACCCTGTTCATTCGTACTTGAACACTAACGGACCGTGCAGGTGGACGAAGAAGAACACGGCGGTCTCCGCGCCCTCGCCGAAGTCCTGCTTAGCTACGGTGAACGCCACTTTGACGGTGTGCCAGGGCAGAAAGGCGCAAAGCGAGGCGTCTGGGCTGGAGTTCTGCTCATGTGTGGCCAGTTTGAGCGGGTGAGGATTTTGGCATGATCTCGTATTCGACGGGATATTTAGCGTTTTTGTAGGCTGTGGCAGCGCTCTGGGAGCATCCCGAGACAGAAGTCGAAGCTGTGCACTTGGCTATCGCCCTGGCGTACCACGGTCTCCTAAGAGTACCCAGCCGCGCAGAGACATCCGACTTAACCCCTTGTGAGCTACTTCACAAACCCCAACTAAACGTTTGCTAACAGCGTATTCATCCTTTCTAGTGTCACTTCCACCCTCCGGCCAACCTGCCCTCAGCCTCTCGACGCTCCTCTGGCGATACGTCAGACAGTTTGTGAAGATGGACGCGCGAGAGGCGTTGCAGTACGTCTACTGCGTGGGCTTGTGCGCAGACCAGCCTGGCGGCGTTGGTAAAGAGCAGGTCGAGGCTGCGTGGGAACTCGTCAGGCGGATCATCGTCCTTGCGAACCCTGGGGCAGCCTGGGAAGAGCTCATCGGTGGATTCCGCCCCGATGGCACTAGATTCGTGCGTATTTGATGTTAAATATATACGGCTTCATGAGGATGTGCTGACATGTTGCATGTGTAGACTGGTGTCATCGAGCAAGGCGCACCCCTCCTCAAACTCGACAACATCAAGGATTACAACGAGCAGATTCTCACCCGCGCTGCTAAACACTCGGAAGAGAACGACCGCATTGCAGAGGCTATCAAGTTGTACAACCTCGCAGGGGATTACACCACTGTTGTTGCGTGCCTTGCACACGCACTCGGGAACACGATCAACCAGCCAAGCGGCGATGAGAAGGCACGGAATATCGAGCGGACGGCAGCTGATATTATCAGACATTACGAGAGGAATAATAGGGCCGTGGGTAAGGATCGCGATGCTGTGATCAGGCTTTTGAGAGTCAGGGAAGCGTTGGATGCCAAGGAGGCTGGTAGGGCAGATGTCACTCTTGAGGTTTGTTGTTCTTCCATCTTCACTTATCCTGTGCTGCCGGTTCTGACTTACGTGTCCTGTAGACGATGGAGTCGATAGACCTCGTACCCATGGACGGCGACGTTGGCAAGATCACTCGCAGGGCAGAGGAGTTCAGAGACCTTCCTGAGGCTCTGCAGCGGAACCTCCAGACATTCCTCACGCTTACGATGGACGCCCTCTCGATTCAGCACCAAAAGGTCAAGAGCTCGTTGGCTGCGGAAGCCACGAAACAAACAGTAAGCTTCCATTCTTCCCGGTAGGTTTTCTGGTGTGGACGCTGATACGTGTTGTATCTGCAGCAATTGATCAAGCTCAGGAAACAGTCGAGGTCGCTCATGATTTTTGCGGGTATCCTCAAGTACAGAATGTCCCCGATGTGTACTCGTACTTGGCCAGACTGGATGTCGAGATAGCTTTGTAGTTGTTGAGTTCTGTTTTACCTTGTATTCGTAGCTTTATTGATTGTCTTTGATACACTGCTTGTCTCTGATTCTGCGTGGAAGTGTCACTGTGACCCCTCGCGCGAAGGATGCTAATTCGCTATGAGGACACCCGGTAATGCGTATAATCTGTCCCTCACAAAGACATTCTGCGCTGCCCATAAAAGTGCTACAATTTCAGAAGACTGCGGGCGGTACCTTGGATACCAAACATACGCTGCCCTTCGTATGGCATTACAATCATGCACTCTTCTTGTCTCTTTAGTAACTGACGAACCAGTGCACACTAGGATTCGAACGGAATATACGTCCCCGGGCAATACGAATTAAACCAGTACTGACGACGAGCACCTATTCAATTATCCAAACGAATAAACTAAAAATCATCGTCAGTCACATTATCACAACACAATATCTCAGATAGTAGTGACCGCTTGCTTACCTCCGTTGCCTGAGCTTCAGTGATATTGGACTTGCCACCTAGCCGCATAGCCTCAGACTTGCTAACCAAACTGATGTCTCTCCCAAGGTCGGTCACGCGTTCCCAGAACTCGGGGTTCCCAGGTGCTCCTTCCAAACAGGCAGATTTCAGGTCCATAAGAAAGCTGATGTGACGTTCGAGAGATTAGTATCAGTATTGAGCAACAAACCTCGAAGTACTTGAAACGAAGACACTCACTCGTTCCAAGCATCAATCTCGTCCTCCTGCAAAGTATGCCTCAGCGTCAGTGCAAACAGTTCGTAAATTGTATATGCCTAATAGACCCACCTCAGAAGCAACCTTCCTCAGCTCCCTCATACAGCTCAGCATCTCAGGCGTCCTCCTCCCCGAAAGCGGTTCCATCACGATCGTCTTAATCGCAAACGCCAGATCCTCAACAGCCTTCGTCACCAAGTCCCCACTCGCGATATTCGTGTGGAAGTCGTCTAGAGGGAAGTCCAGCCCGATTATTCGTCCAGGCAGCCGTTCACCACCATCTCGGGTCGGTGCAGGGGAGTCCGGTGTGGGCAGTCGTGCTGTGCCTTTGACCTTGCCTTTCGATGCTGGTGGAGTCTCTCGAGTCTTGTTGGTATTCAATAGTAGATCTTCTCGGTCGGACTCTGGTTCAGTCTCGCTCTCAGTCTCAGTCTCGCTACTGCTGTCCCCTCCCGAGACTTTCTTACTCTTCTTCTCTTGTTGCTGCTGCTGCGATCGTAACGTTTGACTCCCAAGAGACTCCCTCCGGATCGTCTTTGACGGGCTCGTGTATTGATTCTGAGATTGCGAGCCGGAGACTTTCCGTTTTTTGTTAGGTTGCTTGTCCAGAAGTAGCATATCATCGCCCTCGTCGCGAGCGCGGACGTGGTCGTCCTTCCTCGTTCGCGTGATATGCTTCGGTACTAGAATCACACAATCGCACAATGGTGGTCACGGTCAGTATCAGTGAGAAGTGAAATGCACCATCTATATAGCAGATAGGAATATCAACCGCACCTTCTCGAACCTTGAACGCCGCCTTCACGTCCTCAATCGCCTCCTTCGCCTTCTTTAGCACTCTCTTCGGAGTATTAAAGTACTTCGTCAGCTCAGGATGGGGCGGTGGCACGGGCTGTCGGTTCAAGTCCGTCACAATCGCGGCGTGGAACTGGGCCTGCTTCACCCGGTGGATAGCGGGATTGTACGACAGGCTCGGTTCAAACCATGGTTGTCGCTCGCTATACAAGTAGGAAGGGATTGGTCGGTGAGCGGCGCGACGGGACGGGGAGAGAAGCAGTACGCACCCGTTTTCGTCCTTGTCTCCTGCTTTCATGAGGTCCATGGCGTCCACGAACCGCGCCATCGCGTCCATCTGGTCTTCAGTAGGCAGATACGGATGTTTCTTCACGACTTCGCCTTTACGGTTGACAAGCCGTTCCAACGACGCAAACGGGTACTTTCTCACATCGTCCGCAAACGGCATCTACGACATCAAGTCAGTAAGTCAGCAATTCAGTCGTCAGACTGAAGGATAGCAATCCACCCAACATATCACCTCAACAAGTACAAGCACTTACAGGAATCCACAACAACGCCTCAGTATGATCAAGCGACACAGCCTTCAACACCCCCATCTTCACATCCGCCCCGTCCCTACTACACCACCTCGCAATCGCCATCCTAAATTCCCCATAAAGCGCCTGACATATACTGTTCAGCGCCACCTGGCTCGCCGCACTCCCTGGGTCTGCCCAAATATACTGGATTTCGCCCATGGCCCAGTCCCGCCGGAACTCGCGCTCTTCCATGACGCCGCAGATCTCGATGCCCTTGCGCGTGGGCAGCTTGGGGAAGTTGCCGTCCGGGCAGGGAGCGTAGGAGGAGCCGTATTTGTACCCCCGGATGAGTTCTTCTTTTTCTACTTCGAGAAGTTCTTCTTTCTTCTCGTGCTCCTCCGAGTCGAGGTCGGCGTCTTCGTCCTCTGTTTTGATTTTGGCATCTGGGTCGATGAAATACTTGGTCTGCATCGCCAGCTGCGCATAAAGCAACTTGCGCTCTTCCTCTCCCTCTTCGTCGTCGGGCTCCTTCATGACAACATCGTCCGGATCCTCCTTGCTCCGCCTCACCGCAAATTTCTTCCATGACTTCGGTCGCGCGACTGCCGTACACTTGCTAACCTTCACCGAGATCTCAACGGACTCGTCCGGGTAGTTCTCGACGTCTCCCAGCCGCAGTACAGTTCCTAGCAAGGCGGACTTGGTTTCCTTGACGTCGGGTCGAGAGATCTCTTCGAGGGCGAAGGCGGCGTTGCCTATGACGCCGTTTTCAAGAGCTCCGATGAATTTGTGGTAGAACTCTTCGTTCGCTCGCTGAGAGGTACGATATTCACAATTAGCGTCATATGTAGAAATTTGTATATACTAACTTTGATGTCAGTTTTATCTTCCTCCTCAAACCCGTAGTCGTCGTCATCGAAATCGATACCCCTGTCATCCCATCAGTCAGAGATGGTGTAGAGGAGACAGACCGAAGAACTTACACGATAGCAAACCGGATATTCCTCTCGTTCATCTTGCCAGCCGTAGCTTCCCAGTCTTCTATCTCGATGGGACTCTCTCCGTCAGTGAGGAGCACCATCTTGCGCGTCCATGTTTTCTTACTGATGAGGTATTTGGCCTGAGTTTCCATTCCGACGATTATCGCGTCGATAGCTATATATTCATGTCAGGTCTGCGAAAACGGGTATATCAGCTGCAGTATAATTAGCTCACGGTCACCATGGTCATCTCCTGCGGTGATCTCTGAGAGCTTAGAGATAGTCTCGGCGGTAGGCGTCCCGATGGGTATGTACTCCAAAACATGCTCATACCCGTCGTCTTTCTCATTCACGATATTGCGCGTCTCTGAAACACAATTAATATACAAATATGGGCAAGTTTCCCTTTTGCACGCACCATTTGTACCGAACAGGATGACACCGCACTGATCCGTCTTTCTGCCATTATAGATCTACCCAAAAGCCGCTGTTAACAAAGTAATCCACACGAAGCACTAGACCTACCATTTCTTGCACTTTGAGCTTCACGAATTGAAGAGCCCATTCGAGGTTCGTCATCTGTATCGTACGAGTCTCCCCGTTCGACTGCTCGATCTCGACATCGCGCTCTCTGCCCATGGACGGCGAGACGTCCACGACAAACATCGTCACCGTGTACTACGTTTTCTACGTCAGTACTAAGAACTAGATAGAAATATTGATTTTAAACATACTCCAGCTCTTTCGGCCATGTCAGACAACAACTTGAGGTACTTCCAGGAGATAACAATGTGACGCACGTCGAAGTCACAGAGAACGGCCTGTGACTACGCGCTGTTGGAACGCGTCGGGCTAATAAAGCGGCTCCGAAGCACAACGATCACGTGAGAGTCACGCTTGGGGCCGTGAGAAAACCTGTAGCGCTCTGGCTACTTTGTTTGCTCGGACTCGGAACTGTGACACCGTGACTGGGACCTACAGTCCCTTCAAATGCCATGGACGGACACATTTATTTCGTACGCAATATGCTTGATACGGTCTCGTCAGTAAGTACTCCAGCTTGCGTGTAACTACTCAAGTACTCATGCCCCGCTCAGTACTGAATTACTGCTACTTCGGCTATTCGAATTTCGCAGTGCTATCTGATTCTATGACAACATGTGACTTCAAACACCCTGAAGAGAACGGCAGGATAACTGAGGCTGAGGATATGTCACTGATGCTCTGCAGCTTTATTTTCAGACGCTCGAAGAATGAATGCTGCTGCCTAGGCCTGAAGTCAAGCGACAATTCCGAAAGAGGAAATGCCTTTTTGTGCAACCTCGATACTAACGGCATTGAAGGTTCGCCCCTTTCCGTTTCGCACCGACGCAGCTCGAAATCCGTCTGATTAAACGTTTATTGGTGGCTGGGCCAACCCGGCCCAACCGGCGGAGTGATCGACAAGGGTGAGCCCAAAGGGGCAGTGCCTGAGCTTCAATTCCGATCCACTGCTCGCACGATCATACCCGCCGAGCCGCGCAGAAATGCCAGTTCGACCAACAATATGCGATATACGGTATATATACTCAGGTTTGACACACTATATAAGTGCGACCTCCCCTCCTTTCTCACCCAATTGTCCAAAACCCAAATCAGCAATAAGTCGAAGCCAACTTGAAGTTCCACCTTTCTCCACAGCACCAGAGCTTGCAGCAAGTATTCTCTGTAGGCACCCTCTCAACCGACATGGCCACCCACGTAGTCACCGAGATCCCACCACTGAAATTCGTCGAGTTCCTGCCGAAGGTTGAAGATGCAGCTACGCCGATTGTGGACTTTGGTGCTGTTCCTGAAGGCCCTAGCAAACTTGCGAAAGATATGTTTACACCCTTTGTATGTCCTCCCCCACCTCTTTGAATCGTTGTACCCCACGGATAGTTGACTTGACGTTTTGATCATTAGGCACACGCTATCGATAATTCAGGCTGTTGCCCTGGCTTCGCTGTTCGGGAAGCCTCGTCAATGACCAACCTCGAGCCTGAATACGCGATGTTCGAAAAGAACGTGTACCCTTCAAGTTCTGGACCCAGGACTACTGCACTCTCGCTCATGGACGTTATTGTACAATTCAAATCTCACCTGTGCAAGGACCGTTTTTCGCCGTTCGATGACGATGACGAAGAAGATAGCGAACACCAGCCTGAAGTGCCATGGTCCCAAATCATGGACATCAACATTGTCGAGCAGTCTGAGTATGCCAGCAAGCTCATGACTCTCCAACATCGCTCCCGGATCTTCTCCCTCCACATTATCGGACATTACGCTCGACTCATCCACTGGGACCGCGCTGGGGCTACAGTGTCGGAGCGATTCAACTACCACGACGGCACCAACAACTTCCTCGGCGAGTTCCTCTTTCGTTACTCCAAAGCGACTCGCGAACAGCGTGGTTTTGACCGGCACGTGAAGAGGGCGAACGAAGACGAAGTTGGGCTACTCGATGCGGCCGTCAAAGAACATCTCAGGCAGTTCCGCTATCCCGCTTATCTACAGAGCTCGCTCGCGCGTACCGTTGACGAGTCATACCCTGCGTATAGTGTCCATGTTGAAGATGATGCAACTCATGAAGAGGGGGACTACATCGTCTGCAGGCCGTCCACCAAACGCTCATCTTTAGTGGCCCATGAGCCCATCACCTGGGGATATCTTGCGTGGGGAATGCGCCAACAGAAGCTCGTGTTCCTCATGGACATCTGGTTTCCCGAAGGCACAGTCTTTTTCTCAGAGGCTGCCGCATACGACTCTCTGCGCGAACTAGGGTCTGATAATCTGAACGCTCTCCTCCCAGCCGTCATTGCTTGTGGTGACGTCCGCCAGTCAGACGGCTCCGCGCAGCGCACGCTCACGACGGACCCTCAGTGGCGATACATTCGTCAGCGTGTCGTGCAAGAGCTAGCTCTTCCCTTGTGCATGGTTCAAAATTCAAAACAACTTCTTCAAGCGATTCGAAACACTCTGGAAGGTCGGTGAAATTCAGACCATTTGGCGCTGACTCTATGACGCTCATCTCATGCCCTTAACAGTCATCATGATAGCGTACCACCAGGGCCGGATCTTGCACCAGGATATCAGCGCGAGCAGCATCATGCTAACTCAAGAATTCACTGGGATTTTGAACGACTGGGACCGCGCCGTTCGTGTTGATCCTGATAGTCCTAGTCCTATTGGGCACCGCACGGTATGCCTCCATAAGAATATCAAAGGTCATACAGTGTTCTAACCTTGTTAAATAACTTCAAGGGCACCTGGAGATTCATGTCCGTCGACGTTCTCGAGGACAAAATGGGAACAAAACCTCACAACATCCTCGACGACGTCGAGTCCGCCTTCTGGGTGTTCTCCTATCACTGCCTCCACTATTTCAAACGAACTCCCGGCCTGCTCCAGGGTTTCATTGGGATGTTTGATGAGACAGGCGAGAGATTTGGATGCGACGGACAGCGCCATGCATACGGAGGGCAAACGAAATGGGTGAATCTGTACGACTTCAGATTTCGCATGATCGAGTTTGAGAGCAAACCCCTCACTCGTGCTCTACGCAACTTTACCGAAATACTGGGGAAGCACCACATAGCCAAGATGACCCCTGAAAACGACCCAGTGGCTAACTACAGAGCAATTTTGGAAAGCCAAGGCACACATGTTCTGGAAGAAGTCGCAGGGATCATCGAGATTTTCGACAAGGAGATTGCTAGTGAAGACTGGCCTGAAAGCGATGATGCCGTGGAAGAGCAATTTCCGGATTTCGTTGCTTTGTTCAACTACCCCGAGATGGCTGACTCGGACTCCGACCAGGCATCATCGAGCACGGATGCTGCTAATTGCAGTTGCAGTTTGGCGGGACTTGCACCATATCCCCTCTCTCGCACCAGCTTGAAGCGTCCACTGGAAGAAGACGACGAAGACGAGGAGAAGGAGCAGGAGGAGCAGGAGGAGGGGGAGGAGGGGACTTCATATGGGCGACTCGGAGCAAAGAGGCGCAAACTTGAAGGGAATCCTGAGCCAGGAATGACCGGGATTATCAGTCACTTCGTCGGGACCCTTGCTTGCAAGGTAGGACGAGTGTTCAGTGGAAGGTAGAAATGTCGTCCGAGCAAGTAAGCTGCTGGCGAAGTCTGTAGCGAGGTGTAAACGAAATATACTGCGTAGTTTATATATAATCATAATGCGAAGACAAATGCTATTCGTACTGGTTGTGGTCCTAGGGGGCCAATCGTGTTTGCATCAGGAAAATGCGATATCTCCCAGATGTCTGGAGACGATGGGAGTATCCCGGAGCACTCTGGAGCTCTGTGAGCTATCGCAATGTTTCCTGATGTGTTGGATCCCTAATTTGCGCCGTTCAAGTTCGTCAGGTGTTAAGAAAAAAGGGGGTTTCACCTTGGGAGGGGACGGGTGCATCCTGACGATTGTATAGCCATACATAGAGTATGTGCACACCGAGCCTCAGCGCGCACTGTACCGCCAACCGTATCTTCAGTATACTCGAAAGTACCGCCCAAATCCCATTGTTTGACTCGAAAATTGCCAGTGTAACACTTCACGGCTAACGCTGAACCTTTTTTGTTTGAGAGAGAGAGAGAGTGAGCATGTTCACTCTACTCGCCTGTTGCATTACGAGACCTGACGTGGTTGACGCGATGCTGAGGTGAAAAGACAAAGACCGCAATTTGAGCAGTGTTACAAAAGTGCTACTAACTACGTACTTGCACTCTCTACAGTGCTGGCATCATCATGCGAACGCTCGTTCAAGTCTGAAGTGGGATTGATACTTATTCTTAAAAATGCCGCCTCACCAAATCCTTCCCAGCCCGCACAGCAAACTCAACCGTCTCGAACCCGTTCAGCCCACTCGCCCACCACGTGCCGCCCACGCCCTGCAGCCTCTCCAGCCTCCCATACGCGTCCCCTTTATCCGCGAGGAGGTCCTCCCCCGAGAAATGCGGGAAATAATGCCACGATTTGAGCGCTTTGACGTCTCTCGCCGTCACCGTCTGGGCCCCGTCAGAGACGTTCAACCCAGCGTGCACCTTATTGATCGTATCAACGAGCAAGCTCTCCGCCTTCTCGACCGTGTAGATGTCTCCCCATTGCCACGCAGTAGCGACGTCGCTGGCATTGTGCAGCCGCACGAAGGCGACGGGCTCTCCGACGGGTTTGAACGGGTTTTGGACGAAGGAGGTGAAGGGAGGGGTGCGCACGGAGACGGCGGAGGACCAGTAGGGCGTGATGGTGAGTTTCATGAAGAGGTCGATCTCGTCCATCGTGAGCGGCAGGTTGAGGGATTCGAGGGCGGGGAGCGTGGGTGGGAAGGCGAGGATTAGGTGTGTGCAGCGTTGAGTTGTGGGCGCGGAGGTGGGTGGGTTGTACCGGATCATAGGCGAGTTTGCGTCGTGTCGGTCTGTGAAAGACGGAGCGGTCAGTGAATGGTTGCGGTTTCGTCGCGGAATGGAATGGGCGTGACGTGCCTACGTAGGTGATAGTAGTATTGAGGTGGATCTTTGTCTGCTTGAGTGTGCTCGCGTAGTGCTTGAAGACACGATGGAAGTCTAGAATACGGCGATTATAATTATCCTTAGAAATACAAGACTACTCCGTCGTCAATTCGTAGTACTCACCAACGATATAAGACTTGGACATGGCGACGAACACGCCCAGAACCTCCGGTGTGAAGTACTGTAGCATGTAGATCTACACCATCATCACGCGCCACGCCACCAACGAAGTCAACAACGACGGCAAAGACGGCATATATAGTGAAGTGACACATACCGTAGGCGTCTCTGTGAGATCTCCGTAGCCATAGGGTACCATGCCCAACTGCATGATCGACGGCAAGTACAGATAGTCGTTCTTATCCAACCACGTCCCAATGGGCTCGGTAAACTCCTTCGGGATGCCATGCTAGTAATCCACCCAACAGTAAGCATCTCACTCCCAGCACTCCATATTCATCGAGAACCACACTCACAGGATACCCAATCGCAGTGTACTTAGGCTCAAAATGCTCCTCCCAGAACTGCTTGTACCGAGCGAGTTCACGCGCGATAGCCTCGATCGTCGTATTGTCGGGCGTCGGGTACTGTGCGACGACGTTCGCCTGTTCGGCGGGCCCGTACACGTATCGCTGCCACAGAGGCGGAGCGATGCCTGGTGTGAGGGGGAGCCCGGAGGCCTCGATGATGGGGAGCGTTTCGTGGTAGGTTTTGTTGGTGAAGAGGAGGGCACCGAGGGGGTGGTATGTGTTCCTATTTCGCGTTGCCGGCATGTAAGTATGAATAACATATTGCAAAGGGAAAGAGAAGGAGGGATGCAGTACGTACCCGTTGGGACCGTCGTAGTACGCCTGGCATTTACCGCCTACCTCGGCGTGTTTCTCAAAGATGACGGTAGAGTGGCCCTTAGCCTCGAGCTCGTGTGCGATGGTGAGTCCCGTAGGGCCGGCGCCGACGATACAGACTGGATCTTCCTTGGGCTTGACACCTAGGTCCCCAGTTGTGATGGGGACTTGCGTGTCTGTGGCGGTCAGCGCGCCGAGGACGAGCTGCTGTAGAGTGGCGAAGGTCTGCCAGGGGAGATACATGGTCAGTATGAAGGAGAGCGAAGGTGGGGCACGTAGGCGGATTTATATATAGGTTGGTGGTGAGAACTTCCGGACAGCATGCCCTCACTTGACATCGACTAGAAGCGGTGTCGTTTGTGCTCCTGTGGCGGTTTGAACTCGGCTGTCTTTTGTGGAAGCATGTCAGCTAAAATGGCCACCCGACAGCACGTTCCCTTCCATTAGTGGGGACTGTTGATGGATGTCGACGTAGGCGGTGCATGGTTGAAGTGTAGCAAATCAGATATCAGATATTGTACGTGCGCTGAACGAGTTATTCGACCGCGCCACTTCGTATAGATTGGTTATTCCCTGGTATATATGGCAATTGAAGTAATATTAATACATGCATTGAATAAGCAGTTTGGGATCACTCACCTGCGCACCCCTGTGACGTTCGAGAGAATCATAGATGTACACGAGTTCAAAGAGCAGGGATGAAAAGGGGGAGTAACTTCCACCAGTGGTCACGGTGCAGCGATGGTGACAGTATTCGCTGGAATGTGTGACGTCGGGGGCGGTCGATTTCATGCCATTATAAACGTCAGTATTGCGGGAGAAATTGAAGAAATTCCTCGTTCGCGAACTTGAACGGCTCCAAACTGTACGGTCTTTGTTCGGTTCAAGAAATTGAGGTGTACCTCCTGACTGGATGACGAGGTGAGAGTCTCCTGTTGGCACGCGTCAGTATAGAAATGCAGGTAGCCAAAATAGTGAGCGATGCATACTTGAACAAAAGCTGGGATTCCAGAGCACGCAGTTGTCAGCCAAAGCCCACTGGCAAGATGCTCTCAAGAAGCTGTGACTTCAAATTTGAAGTCACCCACGATTATTTTGCTTCTTACTCTTGTAAGCTCTCAGCTAAATGGTATAAAAAGCAACAGAGGACCAAACCAGCCAACCTTGTACGTACTTATTATATCGTGAGCAGCATCGTGGTCACAGCAAGACTGCAGTACCCCCAGCCAGACTCGCGACGCGTTTATTGCATCACGTGGACCATCAGCGGAGTTTTAATCACAACGGCGCAAGCGCACGTGGGAAATCGGGAATTGGAACTTGGCGCCCACCAGCGTTCTTGTCTCCTACCGCCTCGTCCTCGGACTGCGAAACACCTTGTCTGCTATTTCTTTCTGTTTTGTGGATTTAGACGGTTGTGAGTGTCTATTTTGTTGCATTTTTGCGTATGGGCTGCTCAAAATAAAGATATCTAGCACCGAGGCGCGTCGGCGACTATCCCAGCCAACGAAGGAGGCAGCAAGACATTCAGGACTAGAAGTCTGGCTCTGAATCTTAGTCTTGAGCATGGCTCAACCTCCGTCGCTCAATAATCTTTCTGGGCCCCAATTTGGTCTTCCTCAACAACATATTCCGTCTCCCAACAAGCCCCAACATCAGCAGGGCAACCCTATACACTCGGTCATCAACGTGCGTTGCACAGTCTATGTTTGCACTACAATGCTTGCTCATCGTTTGGCTTCACATAGCGCATCAAGGTGCTCAAGCAGAATGGGTACACGCCGGAAAATAACTCAGAGCTTAACAAGCTACTCACAGCCCTCAAGAACATCGCACCCCAGGCGAACTTTGGTGAGTACTGGACGAATGCACTTCGTTTCATCACCCTGGTTCCTTATTGAAGTGCATGTTGCTAACAATCATGCATGCAACCCCTCGATACTAGCAGCAAACGGTCATATACCGTCTGTAGGACCTCACAACGGGGGCCCCGTCCTGAATGGAAATCCCATGCAAGCTGGTCCTATCCCTCCTCAGAACTACCCACAACCCGCGCCATCCCCTATCAGCTTCTCACAAGACCAGATCAACTCACTGCGTGCCCAGATACGCGCATTCAAGCTTATCTCCCGTGGACTGCCTGTCCCCGAACCGCTCCAAGCGGCCATCCGCGTGCCCAACCAGGCCCTGCCGGACCTCGAGAAGTTGGCACAAGGAGGAGATCTGAACGCACGGATCATCGACAGTGCTGTTGCGGTGCATAAGACTGCGTCCGAGGCCGGCGAGATACCGGTGGAGGAGACGAAGGTGGAGGAGTCGGACGTCGTTCATGATTTGGCTGACATGCCCAAGGGCCCGTTCTTGGAGGATAACGTTAACTCGGGGATTTATCCATACAATGCCTATGTGCATCCGTTCACGCATCTGAAGAGAGATGCCTCGACGGACTCCATACTCTTCGCTACTCGTCTCCAACGACTGCTCATTCCGTCTTTGACCCCTACTGGTCTCGATCCGCACCAGATCATCGCAGAGCGAAACAGATTCGTCGATGCTCGTATCGACCAGCGCATTCGTGAGCTCGAGGCTATGCCTGCGCTTATGGGCGAAGGAGGACTCGAGCCGGTCGTGACCGACGAGAACGACGTCAAAGATGAACAAGAAATCCCCGACCTTCGCGCTCTCGTCCACCCCCCTCCCTCCACGCACGGAAAGCTGCGCGCCGTCCTCGAGCTAAAAGCCCTCCGTCTCCTCGACAAGCAACGCCAAATGCGCGCCAACGTCGCCGAACGCCTCATCCACGGGTCCATGCTGCCCCTCAACCGCGCCGACTTCCGCCGGGCACGCAAGCCTACGATCCGGGATGCTCGTATGACGGAGCAGGCAGAAAGGAAACAGCGCGCGGATCGCGAGCGGCGGGCGAAGCAGAAGCACGTCGAGCAGCTCGGGGTGATATGTGCGCACGGGCGGGAGGTGTTGGCGGTGAACAACAACGCGCAGATGCGTATTCAGAGACTGGGCAAGGCGGTGTTGGCGTTCCACGCGCATACGGAGAAGGAGGAGCAGAAGCGGATTGAGAGGCTGGCGAAGGAGCGGTTGAAGGCTTTGAAGGCGGACGACGAGGAGGCGTATATGAAGCTGATCGACACTGCGAAGGATACGCGTATCACGCATTTGTTGAGGCAGACGGACGCGTATCTGGACTCGCTGGCGCAGGCGGTTATGGAGCAGCAGAAGGAGGGTGGAGAGGACTTTAGTAATGTTATTGGGGAGCAGGAGGAGGGGCCGACGAGCGAGGCGACGTTTGGGGCGCAGAGGATCGATGTGGAGGATGATAAGGGCAAGTTGGACTACTATGCGGTTGCGCATCGTATTAGAGAGAAGGTCACGAGCCAGCCGCGGTTGTTGGTTGGGGGCACGCTTAAGGAGTATCAGCTGAAGGGGTTGCAGTGGATGGTCAGTCTGTACAATAACAAGCTGAATGGTATCCTCGCCGACGAGATGGTAAGTAGTGCGCATCTGTTACTTTGTTAGACTCCTACTGATTATCTTCCAATAGGGTCTCGGAAAGACCATCCAGACTATCTCGCTGATCACCTTCCTCATCGAGGTGAAGAAGCAGCGAGGCCCATACCTTGTCATCGTCCCACTCTCTACGATGACCAATTGGTCTGGCGAGTTCGCAAAGTGGGCGCCTGGTGTCAATATGATCTCTTACAAGGGTAATCCTGCGCAGCGTCGTAACTTGATGCAGGAAATTCGGATGGGACAGTTCCAAGTCCTCCTCACCACATACGAGTACATCATCAAGGATCGTCCGCAGCTCTGCAGGATCCGATGGGTGCATATGATCATCGGTTCGTTCTCTCGTTCAATGACAGTATACAATGAAGAATGAAGCTCATTCGTCTGACATAACAGATGAGGGCCATCGCATGAAGAACACCCAAAGCAAACTCGTCCAGACGCTCACGACCTACTACCACTCGCGCTACCGGCTCATCCTCACCGGCACGCCTCTGCAGAACAACCTCCCCGAGCTCTGGGCATTGCTCAACTTCGTCCTTCCCAAGATCTTCAACTCCGTCAAGTCGTTCGACGAATGGTTCAACACGCCCTTCGCCAACTCCGGCACCGGCGACAAGATCGAGCTGAACGAAGAAGAGGCGCTGCTGATCATTCGCCGGTTGCATAAGGTGCTCAGGCCGTTCTTGCTGAGGAGATTGAAGAAGGATGTAGAGTCGGAGCTGCCGGATAAGGTGGAGAAGGTGATCAAGGTCCGCATGAGCGCGCTGCAGAGCCAGTTGTACAAGCAGATGAAGAAGTTCAAGATGATCGCGGACGGGAAGGACGCCAAGGGGTGAGTGCTTTCTGGTGTTTTGTCGTGCATTTTCGCCGGTGTTGATTGTGTTATACGCGTGCAGGAAATCGGGTGGAGTCAAGGGTCTCAGTAACGAGCTTATGCAGTTGCGGAAGATCTGTCAGCATCCGTTCCTGTTTGAGAGCGTCGAGGATAACGTCAACCCTGGTGGATACATCAACGACTCTCTCATTCGTGCGTCTGGAAAGATAGAGCTGCTCTCTCGTATACTCCCCAAGTTCTTCGCTACCGATCACAGGGTGAGTTAGTATCAGCTCTACAGTCAAGTTTTAACACTGAACGGTTTTTATTCGTTTCAAGGTCCTCATCTTCTTCCAGATGACGAAAGTCATGGACATCATGGAGGACTTCTTGAAGATGATGAACTGGAAGTATCTCCGTCTTGATGGTGGCACCAAGACAGAAGACCGCGCTGGCCACGTCGCTCTCTTCAACGCCAAGGGCTCCGAGTACAAAGTCTTCATCCTCTCCACGAGAGCTGGCGGTCTCGGTTTGAACTTGCAGACCGCCGACACCGTCATCATGTATGTATTCGCTCTAATAGCGTCGCTTGTTGGAATGCTGATTGCGCTCATCTCCTTTGTAGCTTCGACAGTGATTGGAACCCTCACGCCGATCTCCAGGCGCAGGATCGAGCTCATCGTATCGGCCAGACGAAGGTCGTGCGTATCTTGCGATTCATCACCGAGAAGAGTGTCGAGGAGGCCATGTTCGCGCGTGCCCGATACAAGCTCGATATCGACGACAAGGTCATCCAAGCCGGTCGTTTCGATAACAAGTCGACTCAGGAAGAACAGGAAGAATTCCTTGTATGTTGTCTTGTCCTTGATTACTACACATGACCTCTGATTTTTGCGACTTGTAGCGTTCGATTCTCGAAGCTGATCAGGAGGAAGAGAACGAAGAGGCTGGAGACATGAACGACGAGGAGATCAACGAGATCATCTCTCGGTCTGAAGAGGAATCTGTTATTTTCCGCGATATCGACATCAAGCGTGAGCGTGATGCTGCTGAGGCCTGGAAGGCTGCTGGTAACCGGGGCAAGCCGCCGCCCCCGCTCATGCAGCTTGAGGAGCTGCCAGAGTGCTACCGCGTAGACGAGCCTTTCGGTAACAAAGACGACTTGGACGAGATCGAAGGCCGCGGTCAGCGTCGGAGAGCTATCGTCAACTATAACGATGGGCTCAGTGATGATCAGTGGGCAATGGTATGTGGCCGTTCCTCTCGATCGTACGCCATACTGATACGGTTCATAGGCGTTGGAAGAGGGCGAGGATCTGCAAGAGTTGTCTGAGCGAGCTCGTGCCAACAAGGAGCGACGTGCTACCAACAAGCTGCTCAAGGAGGTTGACTCGCGCAACTCGCCGGCCTTTGACGAAGATACTCCTCGGAGTAGGAAAGTGAAGAAGGGCAAGTCTAGGGCCGTCGACGTTGGCTTTGAGGGTACACCTTCGAACGGCAAGCGTAAACGCGGAAAGGCCATGTCTGTAACGCCGTCTCTGAACGAGGAAGAGGAGGAAGATCGTGATACGGTTCGTTGTCATTGCGTTTTGGTTTCACAATTAGCATGACTGAGTTTGCTTGTCATTAGAAACGCCGAAAGACGAAGCCCGTCGACTTGACACCAGCTATAAAGGAAAAGTTGAAGAAGGCTTATAATGAGTGTTACAAGGCCGTTCAACTGTGCGAGGATGAGACTGGTCGCCGCCGCTGGGATCTCTTCAAGGAAATCCCCGATAGGAAGGTATGTAATATTATCCGGTCTCACAAAATGATGTTCTGAACGAGACATATGCGATAGGTATACCCCGACTATTACGAGATCATACGACAGCCGATCG
This sequence comes from Irpex lacteus, assembly GCA_001986395.2. Taxonomy (NCBI): domain Eukaryota; kingdom Fungi; phylum Basidiomycota; class Agaricomycetes; order Polyporales; family Irpicaceae; genus Irpex; species Irpex lacteus. The sequence goes on from MQVO02000007.1 coordinate 735,385, forward strand.
CCATGTCTCAGATCCGAAAACGTATCACCGGCGGCCAGTACAGATCTGTGCTCGACTTCCGACAAGACTGGAGACTCATGTTCAATAACGCTCGGACGTACAATCAGGAGGACTCGTGGGTGTACCGGGATGCAGACGAGATGGAGAAGGTGTTTGACAACGCGTGGAACAAGTTCATCGTCGGCAGTGGATTGCCGGGTGCACCTTCTGCTTCTGGGCCGTCGTCCACTGCTGGATACGACGGTGCCTTGTCGCCCATGGACGATGACGAGCAGCGACCTGTGTCCAAGGGGAAGAGTGCTCGAAAAGCTGTGATCAGCGATGACGAGTATCTCACGCCTACGGACGAGGAGTAAACGTGGTTCTGCGTCGGTTCTATTCCTGGTTTCACCCTAAGTTTCGTGATGTGTTTCGCCGAGTCTGCTGTACTAGTATCATAGACCTGTAATGTTTACTTATGCATGAGATGTGTTTCGACCACCACCAATACGCTCGTCGGCGTGAGAGAACGGTGTGACATGGTCTTGGCTGACCACAGTCCGTCGTGTACATTCCCAAAGGGGCAGTTGCTGAGTTTCAACTTCGACGACGACCACACTCCGCCACCGAAGATGCGGCTTCAGCTGATGGAAGGCCGAATGTGGCGCGTGGGATACCAGTGTCCTGTGACGCGCCAGGCGAGTGCACCTTCCCTTTCTTCTCTCCAACACATTCAAGCTCTTTCCCTCAAAACAGCTTCGGGTCACTGACTCCGAGTCGCGGCAGGGTTCCAAGTCCTCGAGTTCGCGCCAGCTAGTGCCACACACAAGTTGAAGCCAAATCCCACCTCTCAGGCTAGCCGTAACTCTTCTTGAAAATTGCCTTTGAGTCAGCACTGCTAGCATGGCCGGCCACGTCATTGACGAGATCTCTCTACGGGATTTTGTGAAGTTTCTTCCTGAGGTTGGAGATGCTGCTATGCCGACCGTGAACTTGAAGTTTGGTGTATCTTCTGAAGGACATGACAGCGGAGAGGATATGTATAAACATCTAGTATGTCTTTGAATCTTATCTGCTTCCTTTGAAACAATAGCTCACTGTACGGTAGGCGCAAGCTATTGAGGATTCGGGAGGCTGTTGCCCTGGCTTCACCGTTCGGAAAGCATCATTGAAGAACGGTGTCGCTGCAAAGGCCAAATCTGGCTACGGGATCTTTGAAACCTGCATCGACAACTCTGACACGAGGAAGGATGCACTCGCTCTCATGAACATCATCGTCGAACTTAGACCTCAGTCATTCCAGGACCCGCTCCATTCTACTTTTGAGGCCGGACACGGAGATATCGAACACCAGGCGGAGTTGTCCGAAATGGCGAAAACTGTCTTCCACTTTCCCGGCCAGCAGGTCGAATACGCTAGCAAGTTAATGGCCCTCCAGCACCGCTCCCACGTTTTCTCCATCTCCATTGTCGGGGACTACGCTCAACTCATCCGCTGGGACTGCACTGGAGCCTGCGTTTTGGATCGATTCAACTATCACTATCCTGATAATCTTGAAACTGCGCTCGCACGAACTGTCGACAAATCATATCCTGCGTACAAGGTTCGTGTTTCCAACGAGGACTACACGACTCGCGAAGAGCGGGGCGCGGACTACATTATCTGCAGCCCATTTACCGAGATTTCATCTCTCTGTGGCCGAGCAACTCGCGGGTATCTTGCATGGGGAACAAGTCAACAGAAGCTCGTATTCTTGAAGGACGCCTGGCGTACCGACGACGGCATCTTTCTTTTTAAGGCCGACGTGTACGACTCTCTGCGTAGACTAGGATCTCATCAGCTTTCTGCGCTTCTCCCGGTCGTCATTGCTTGTGGTGACGTCCGCCTGTCCGATGGCACACCACTGTGCACGCTTACGCAAGAGCTTGCGTATCCTTACGACCAACGGTCTCAGCACACCCTTCAGAGGCGTATTTGCCATCGCATCGTGCAAGAACTGGCACTTCCATTGTGCATGGTCCGGAACTCGAGAGGGCTATTTCGAGCTTTTCGCAACACGTTGGAAGGTAACTACACGCAACTATTCCTCATAATATAACTGGAATACTCAGTAGAACTTCTTCGTTTTTATCATGCTAGCATATCATCAGAGCAAGATCTTGTATCACGGTGTTCGCACAGGAAATGTCATGCTCCCTCAGGATTTTGTTGGCAACCTGAACGACTGGGACCACGCTATTCGTATTGATACTAAGAAGAAGAGTGATTACTATCGTACGGTACGCATTTGCAAGTGTACTCACACAACATTCTAACAACTCTGCCGATGATGCTCAGGGTACATGGCGGTTTATGTCCATTAACATCCTCGAGAATACAACGAATGCAAAGCCCCATAGCATCCACGACGACATTGAGTCGATCCTCTGGGTGTTATACTACATAGCCCTGCGTTATTTCAAGATAATCTCTGGCACGCCTTATGCCGAGCTCGAAGTCTTCGATGAGCAAAGAGCGGTCATCAGGCCCGATAGACAAGTTCGCTACATTGGAGGGGCCCACAAGTGGATGGTTTTACACAAAAAGGAGATCCAGAAACTCGAGTTCGAAAGCAAGCCCCTGACCAAGGCCCTTCACCATCTCGCAGATATTCTCGAAGAATACGAGTTCTCTCAGCGTCTGATTTCACGCGGTTTCAAGCCATCCGAGATCGTCGAAATGTTCGGTATCAATGCTATACAAGCCGTTGAGACGGTTGAAGATATCATCAAACCCTTTGATCTTATCATAGATGGTGAAGGGCGGCCCGAGCACGATGACTCCGGTGCGGTCGAAGACCGATTTCCGAAGCAGGTCACTGTGGAGAGCCTGGGTACGACTGCCCAGCTCCCAGGAAGGAATCCTTTACAGGCTGCGTCATCTCAATCGTCGAGCTCGCGTCGTATTTCTCAGTCTAAAGCTTTCGGCAAGTCAGTGGAATTGTCCTCAAATTCAGCTAATCAGGCTTCAGCGCGTTTGCCGGGAGTACGTCTCATTCCTCGAGCTTACTGTCGCGCACATCTGGCTGTCCCTTCTCGCACGAGTGTAAAGCGTTCCCGAGACGAATATGACGACGAGGATCAGAATGAGCAGATCCACAACGGACGAGAGAAGCGGACAAGGATCGAGACTGAGGTGGCCCCTGCCAGTGCCAAGGGGAGATCAGGACTGTTTGGTCAGTTCATCAGGGCTCTTGTTTGTAAGGCTAGCAAGGTATTAAAGAGAAGGAAGAATTGAACATGACCAAAGCAATGATGTACTTCAAGTTACTTAGTACTTATATAATTACTTACAGTATGACAACATTTTGTAACTTGAAATACGTTGGCAGACACTCTTGGAGTAACACTGCATACGCATGTCATATTTGGCCAGAATACATTCATTGACTACGTGGCATTTGCAAGGATGCATCATGATACTCGGCATCCCTCTGGCATGTACTTCAAGTCACTCTACTACTGGTCTAGCACCGCCGCCAGACGATCGTGGTACACCTTAGGTCATTGTTCTGTAGCGTGAGTTGTATCAGATATAGCATGACATTAAACAGCTGCTAGGTGGCGTGCAGTGTTGAGTGAATCCTTCCCTTTGTGACTTTGTCTATCAGAGTAGCGAGTCAGACATCATGATACCGACAGATCAGCGCAGGCATGCACGAGTTTTTAATACTCAGGAAAGCTGTGCATGGAAATAATGATGTGAAACAAAGAGCATGTGGCGTTATAATATCGTAAAAGGCTGACTGAGCCTGCCGTGTTCGGCATCACAAAGGTGGCCACTAAGCGCGCAGGTGTACATTCCCAAAGGGGAAGTTACTGAGTTTCAATTCCAACCACGATCACACCCCGCCACCGCACGCGTGGGTCTGGCTGGAAAAAGGCCAACACGAGGCGCGCAGTATATAAACGTCCTCTGGCACGCTAGGTGAGTGCAACTTCACGTCCCTTTCCTCACTCTGACACAATGTCTCAACCCCGTCCTCAGACTCCCAGTCCCCAGACTCCAGGCGTCGAATCTAACTCGACTCCCAATTCGCAGGGCTCTCCGCGCAAACTTACCGGCTCCGACTTCTTTCCCTTTGCGAGGCAGATTGCTGACCTAGACGACAGACGCCTCCAAGCTTGTGACGACATGACTGGTCTCATCGTCGGCGAGGTCCCGCCAATGGAGATCATCAGGTTTCTCCCGGAGGTCAAAGACGCTGCCACCCCGTATGTAGACTTCAAGGCGGTTACTGAAGGAAAGGGAAAGGAGAATGATATGTACAAACCCTTCGTATGTTCTCGCTTCTTCCTTCAGAGCATTGGCGTCGACTGACAACTGTTACCAGGCGAAAGCTATCGAGGACTCGGGTTGTTGCCCTGGCTTCACTATTCGAGACACGTCATCGAAGGAGGACGTGTCTGCGAAACTTAAACCTGACTTTGGGATCTTCAAAAGCGACGTAGTCGCTTCTGACGTCCTATACAAATCTCTCTCTACCACGGACATCGTGATTGAGATCAAACCTCAATCTTGTCTGGACGCCTTCCACTCGCTGGTCAATGACGGGAGCGCCATCAAGAAAGAATACCTGTCCAAGATGACGAACAAGAGTATCTTCCATCGTGGCCAGCAGATCCAATACGTCAGTAATGTCATGGCCCTCCAACATCGCTCTCATGTATTCTCCATCTCCATCATCGGCCATTACGCACGACTCATCCGTTGGGACCGCGCTGGGGCGTTGGTCTCCGAACGCTTCAACTATCATGATGGCGAGAACAGCTGGCTAGCTAAATTCCTCTTCCGCTACTCGAAGGCGACTCCTGAGCAACGTGGCTTCGACTGTCATGTTCAGAAGGCCGACAAGGACGACATTGCCCTCCTCGATGTGGCCGTCAAGGCTCACATTCAGGAATTCAAGTATCCCGCTCACCTCAAGATCCCACTGGGGCGTACTGTGGATACCACGTATCCTGCGTACAAAGTTCACGTTGATCCTGAGACCAAGGACGACGAAGCTCCCGAGGGACGGGACTACATCATCTGCAGGCCGTTCACCGAGATCTCTTCTCTTTGTGGCCGTGCGACTCGGGGATATCTCGCTTGGGGAGTGCACGAGAAGAAGTTAGTATTCTTCAAGGACACTTGGCGCGCCGAGGGCGAAGGCCTGTTCTCAGAAGCGCAGATATACAAGGATCTGCATGGACTGAACCTGGATCGCCTCAAGTCTCTTCTCCCGACCGTCCTCGTTAGTGGCGACGTCCGGTTGTCGGACAAAAAGTTGTTACAGTGCACGCGGACGCAGGAGTTCGCAGATCCTAAGTACCAATGGTTCCGACCCACCGCCTGGCATCGCGAGCATGTCCGTCACCGTGTGGTGCAAGATCTGGCATTGCCCTTGTATATGGTCCGAAACTCGAAAGAGCTTCTTCAAGCTATTCGCAATGCGTTGGAAGGTGTGTTCGATTGTCTCCTATGATTGTACGTATCGAGTAACACTACTTCATACTAGCTATCATGTTGGCGTATCACAAGGGCGGGATCTTACATCATGATGTCAGCGCAGCCAATATCATGCTCAGTCAGGTTTTTGCTGGTATACTGAACGACTGGGACCACGCGATTCATGTTGACCCCCACAGAATGAGACATCCCTATCGTACGGTATGTCCTTCAAGTTCATGATTCAAATTTTCGGCGATGATAACTGAGTGGCGCGTGATAATCAGGGAACTTGGGAATTCATGTCTATTGAACTCCTCACGAACGCGAAGAAACTCCATGGCATTCAAGACGACGTTGAGTCTGCCTTTTGGGTGTTATATTACATCGCACTTCACTTCTTCAAGTTGGCCCCAGACTCGGAAACGCCAAATTTAGATCTTTTCGACGAACAACGTCAGGTTATAGCGGCAAACGGAGAGGTTCACCATCTCGGGGGGCAAGCGAAGTACACCGCTATCAGGGCAGGAGAAATACAAAAGATCAAGTTTGAAAGCGAACCCCTGACCAAGGCTCTTCATTATTTCGCGGAGATTCTTGCCGATTATCATCTATTTCAAGAGATGACCTCTCGTCGCCGCAGCATGGACACGTCAGATGTTGCCTACGCGGCGAAGGCTATTGAGATGGTTGACGAGATTATCGCGTCGCTTAATCTTATTCTCAACGGAGAGGGATGGCCCAAGCATGACGACGCCGTCAAAGACCAGTTCCCGAAGCAGACCGTAATGGATAGCTACCGCGAGGTTGCTGATGCCCAGGAGAGGAGTTTTGCACAAGCCCTCTCGAGTCAATCAACAGGTTCGCGTCCAATTGCTGGTTCTGGTCGTGTGGCCAGGTCGGTCGGATCGTCCTCAGGCCCTGCGGGCCGCGGTTCATCGCGTGCGCTAGGCGAACCCTTCAACTACCAGACTTACCCCCGTGCCCCGCCTCTCTCGACGTCTGGCAGTTTCGCATCGGGTACGGTAGCGAGTTCTCGTACGAGTTTGAAGCGTCCTTTCGACAACGAAGGCGACGGAGGCCTGGAAGAAGGGAGTTCGGATGGACGAGTGAAGCGGGTGAAAGACTCTGAGCCGGAGAAGGACAGGGCTTGGATTGTTGGCGAGTTCGTCGGGTCTCTTGCTCGCAAGGTGAGCAAGGTGTTCAGGGGAAAGAAGGATTGAATACGGTAGAAGTGATGAGACGAAGGGTCTTACTGTTGCGAGGACTATGAGATGGATTGGTTTATATCGGACACACTGTATTCTATGCTTCACTCGGGCTTTGATAGCTCGGAGACTATGTTGCTTCATATTTATTTTATTCATCAAAAGCTGTAAACGTAAAGTTGGTTTGCGAATAATCACGCTGAGAATTTCTCTCATAAAACGGCGCCGTAATACAAACCCTTCATACGGCATGTGGATTCGAAGTCGTAGAACTGCACGCGTATATCATTCTCGGTACTATGAGCTATAGACGACATCGACTTTTACGGCCATCAACCACAATGGATACAAAGTGTACTATTTATTGTCTGCAGTTCACGTTGTGACCTTCAAGCTTCAGGAGTTGCGCCTCGGCAACTAACGAGCATACCCGACACAAAGACAGCGTGCACATGCAACACTGCCCGCCCCTGATCATGCGCCCGTCGGAGTGTTCAACATGGCTGGACGGCTGCCGCTGGTCTAGTCGGGATGGATGAAAGGTTGAAGGTACGGGAAGAAGGCGCAAGGCACAGCGGAGGCAAATCTCCTCGATCAAACTGATCCGCGTGAACCTTCCTGTATTGCAGAGATTTGTCCTAACTAGGCAGTTGTAGTGTGGCGGCAATTCGAACGTCGTGTCTTCTATCCTAGAAGAATTGTCTCGGATAACTCGGGCGATCGTGTGACATGTTCTGAGCTATGGGAGAATGGATGGTAGATTCAGCAAAGTGGTCTATTATTGGATAGACGTACGCTGAAATAAGCCAAAATAGTCATTTCACGACTCATTTGAGCACAGCCCGACATTGAGGAGCTTCTAACCTGCGGATGCCAAAGGATAATCCGGGACCGAATAATTACCCTCGAAATAGAGTTTGTACTGTGCAATAAGGGATCGCAAATGGAACGCGGGGGATCCTCGCGTTCCTGCTGCTTCTTCCGATTATGGGCCAAGGTTGGAGTGACAGGACACGATCTACGATGACAGGTGTGACAGCTGGTCTGCGTAGATAGAAGCACCACTCATCATCTGGATTTTATACGGATCATAGCAACTGCGTACTCTAACTTACCAAACTTGTGGACACCATCGTGATGAAGGGCGATCGAAGCTTCTTTTCATATGGTAGACGATCGGCTGGGCTTCGTCGCTGGCCACGAATCGAGCAGTCTACATACGACTTCTCGATTGGGCAATAATGGGAGCAAACCAGCAACCATAACATCACCGAGAGTGTCTAAATATCGTATATTGTGCTCACCCGACGACAGAGGCACGTTACTCCAACTTGTGGACGACCTGATATAGTATGCATGCACGCGTGTCCATCCGTGTCATGCACTAACGAGTATGCTCCGAAAATGCAGCGAGTGGGTGCTTTCGGCCCCATACTGCTGGCTATAGTCGTCTTATCAGCCACGGGTCGTACAGAATAGCTGCATTTCTACCCTCGTCAATTTTATGCTTGGGCATCTCTCTACAAAGTTAGGAAAGCGAGATCAGTATTCATCAATCCGGACTCCAATAACCAACCGCGACTTCACCTCTCAGTCTTATCGATTTACAGTACCTGAGTTGGATGCATACGGACTAATACTGTGTATGCCGAATGACTTGAAGGTCGATTAAAGACGGATATGAGGCATAGTAAGGCTACTCACTGATATACGCAATGCATCTTCCAAGTCGGTACAGTAAGAATCCAATCCGTACGCAAACAGCCCCTTCTCACGTGAAGTGAAGGAACTGCTAGCATAGTGATTAGACGAGAACTACGTAGACTCCGCTTGACGTTAATTGAGGACGATGTCTTTTTTGTATTGACGATGCTTCGGTCGGTTTTGTACGGAAACTCTGAAGGAGATCTTATCAACACTCTCGATGAGATGATAAACCGGAATCGCATCCAAAAACGCACCGAAGTATCTAATACCACGAGCCCCGCATCGTCTCCAGCCAAAAGATCTACCTCTACTCCACACCCCCAAGGACCAGAGGCGTAGATCTGGAGTACGGAACAACACATCCGAGACTCGCTCTCCATAGGACCCAGATGATACGCCAGACGATGGAGAAAGAGGCGTAGTGCACCCAACAAGACATTCATGATGGAAAGGACACATGTGTGACCTGAAAAGGAAGGAGATGGTGGCTCGGTGTTGGGTCGCGGTAACGGTGAAACTCCTGGTTATCGGTCCCGCACTGCAGAGCACTCGCTATCACAAGCCAACATCCAAGCACTGATGGAAACTGAGATGAAAGAAGTATCATGCGCATAGAGTACGGTGATGTGGGTACGTAGCTTACCTTTGATAATCCTCGGCGTAATCGCGTTGTTTATGGACCTTGACCTGTACCCATCGTGTACGATATCCATAAACGAATGCATGTACGCGATAACTCCGAGGAACTTACCGGGCTCAGCAGATGGAGTGGCCCGCGTGGTAGTTTTTTTTAGCCTTGACGCCGCTCGAGGGGCCTTTAGACTTGGATCGCTTGTGCACACAGTATGGGAGATAGAGTGCACGGGATAGAATGACTGTAAAGAGTCCGTCAGCCTTGCTTAGACCAATGGTCGTGCAGAGCAACGGGACGGTACGTACTTACCGAAGCATCTCCGGTTTCACTGGAGTCTTTATTGAAGCCATCAGCACGGACACACTAAAGGACTAGCGAACGGTTCTGCGTACGCACAGAAGTTAGAGGAATATAACATCCTATCCTGAGCTCGATAAGGCTTATCAACAGCTCCCAGGTCCGAGGTAAGTCGGGATACATTCATGGCGCGTTTGCGTGGTCGTAGAAAGCGCAGCCCTGCTAGTGAGCAGTAAGTATTGCTGATAAACTAGTAAACTACTTACCTGTGAATGGCATAGTATTTCTATGGGAGACGTTGATGCGCCTCGTCGTACTGCAAGCCTAGCGCAGTGCTCTTCAGTTCGCACGACAGAGCGCGTCACGACATGTAGGCCTATCGACCACAAGGTCCACCGTCCAAGGTCGCCAGGTCAACGGCACTAAGGCCGCGGTCGTCGCAGCACGTCGCACCTGCCTCCATGATGGATGTCAATATTATGTAGATCTCGCTGTTGGCCGATCCGAGGTTGAAGGCTAAGTGCTAAGTTATGCGTGCCTTACGAATGAGCAATGCGGTGTCCGCCGATTTGTTGGGATGAAGAATCGGAGGCGGCGGGACCGGTGGACCAACTTCGGGTTGGGAGCTTGGAGAGCGCTGCGGTAGCCCGGTAAGCAAAGGGGGTTCCTGCTACATTGCATAGGATTGTCGGAGGAGGCTAGTATGTGGGTAAGTAAGTATGTTGACTGGATCATGTTCGGGCAAACGATCCTATGTTTTCGGAAAACTGTCCCTATCACTCAAAGACAGAGCCATATGCCTGCATGATTGAGTTAGTGGCCACACGCTACACCAACACCCTTGCGATGACATTGCGTACCTTGCAATCGAGTGTCCTCTGCCAACAGGGCTAGATGTAACGCGTCGGGGTCTGGAGGGAGCGGATGGTGGCTCGGCCAACAAACGAGGCCAGAGACAAGGAAAGAAAGCGAGTCTAAACTAAACACGTACTTGATAGGCACACGAGAACTTAAAAGAGGGCGCCGCCACCGCCCGAGGAGTATGATGGCCGCACTTTTGAAGCTTTGACGTCGCCGGCGAGACCACAGCGTCTGGACGAGACAGCAGAATCCTAGATAGGTATAGTCGGGTGATTCGGGGACTTTGAGTTTTTGTCTGCTTTGTGTAGCGTGTGTGAACAGATAAGGGTTATTGTGAAGAGACAAGCTCTGAACAACAAAGATTAGCTCTCGATATGGTGGCTCTGCGCATGGGGTCAGTGTTTTACCCAATCAACAGCACTTGGTACTTACCGTTGCTCATGAGCGAGAACTGTGACCAAAGTAAATCAACAAAAGCTTGAGCACCGTTATTCGACGCTCACAAAGCTTTCCAAATGCGCTGTTAGTGGCGTACGCCGTTGAATAACCGGACGCTTTGTCGCTGTCAAAGAGCCCTAGTAGTCTGTAAGTAACAATCATAATCAATCACACAAAGTTACCGAACGTACTAGCACGAGAATACTATTGACCTTGGGCAGAGCTGCGGCCGCGAATCTCCACTGAAGGTGGGTGTAGGCTTCAAAGGCTCGACAAACCGAAATCGGCTGTGTCCTGTCGAGAGCCGACGTTAGCGCTCAATATCAAAATGCGATATGTAAGTATGATGATGACGTCGGATGTCCTGCTCGATACATGACATCGTATACAGGCTCCCGTCACTTAGGTTGGCCGACTAATGATTAATGGATGACTGCTGGGTTTTTGTAACACCATCGTACGCTAGCAACGTGTAAGTCTCAAACAAAAAACAAGATTTGCACAATACCGAGCGACGATTTGCAGGAAGATCAAGAGGGCACTGCGCACACAGATATAAACGGACTAGTCAATACAGGCAATCAAACAAGTCTACGTATACTCACAAATCGTGTCTATCAAGCTTGTTCTCGTCCGGCCGAGGGCCTTTCCCGGGGTCGCACGCCACTTAGGACTCGCCCGTCACGAAAGCAAGCTAACGACTCCCCTCGCACACGAGTCTCCGAAGTTTCCCAAATTGCTACTGTCGTCCCTAGAGGTAGTTGCCGGTGGGTCTAGACATGTAAGTAGCTGGGCATGCAGCTAGCTTTTGAGTTTGGTATTGTGAGCCTCGTTTCAGTGAAGGAAGACGTAAAGTGTACATCTAATGAACGTACCACACATGATGCATACGGAGCATGCAATGCAACTATGTACGTATACATACAGTACAGTATGGTGACAAGGACGGGGATGCCTATTCGCACGCATTACGACCGGTGACCGCGAAAGGAGTGTTCGGGCGTCGAGGGCGATGGAGCTTGGAGCCTTGGTGTTGTCGGGAGCACACAGATGGTAAGTAGCGCTCTCCAGATGTATTTACTTCGTGCTTTAGCGTGAGATGTGCGGAGCAATCATGGATACACGTCAAGTCAGAGCGCGTCCGCCCTCGTACGTACGGGAATGGCGGTATCGGGTGCGCTGCTCGGGTCACTGAGCGCGTAGGTGGTGAGTGGTTACGAAATCCGTGGATACAAGGAAGTTACCTGACTTGACTTCGCAGGATTTGGTAGTATGTGTTACTTACTTGGGGAGCGGGAGGTGATTACCACACGACACACGAGGAGAAGGAGACACACGAGCGGTCCATGCCCTTGCAAACTTGTGCGCCCCGACTTTGTTCATCTTTTTCACAGTTGCTACTCCACAAACCTCCACTACTAGACGTTAATCTTCCACCTGGAAGCAACCTGGAAGATCGTATACGTAGTAGCGAGAGACTTGCAAGCTTCGTTCTTGAACTTCCTCATGAGGGAAAGGCGCTGCGTCTCGCCTTGCAAGCCTTGACAACCATCTACCGGCGTCCTGTATCTGCCAGTCGTCCTATCACATGGCAAGGGTCCGTCCAGTCCAATCGCATGCCGTCAATCAAGTGGCCACACCCACGCCGGCATTCACGTCTGCAACAATCATCCAATGAAAACGCACCGTCAACCGCAATGCCTATCACAACCACAAATCCGCGTTCGCCAGTGGTGAGAGAGGTTACATAGTGGATAGACGGGCGGTCCGTCCAATTGACACACCATCGGGGATTCGTATTCGTATTCCTAGATTGAGTTCTGTTACAGTCGCAGGAGATGACCGAACATACAGTATGACAGCGTAACATAACCAGCCAGTCGTAGCGAGGCCACACAACAGAAGCTTCCACCTTCCAAATTCCGGAATACGTACTTCAAGACGAGCGATGAGCGATGTCCGCGGAGCTTCGCTGTCTGATAGAGTACGAGCCTGGTTATGGAAGTCTCGCTTGTGGTGGGGGTTGTCTTGAGTGCTTGGCCGTGCGACCTGGGCTTCCTCCTCATTGACCGCCTCCTCCACGGTCTTCTACAGTACGTACCTCCCGCCTCGACCTCTTCACCCCTTCTCACCCCTCGTGCACCCCTCTACATCCCAACGCACCGACACCTCGATCCCGGACAAAGAGAACAAGGCAATACAGACAATTAACCGGTGTCCGTAGATTACACCTGTCAATGTATAATTTACCTTTTGCGTATACGTACCGGAACGCTTTCCGATTGTGCGCTGTTGTAGTGGTGTTGTACTCGGTACGCGACGAGGAGCATTCCGCCCGTCGTCGAAGATGCAAGCGAGGCACATCGCCGCTCCCGCCCCGCTCTGATAGTTCGCCGGACTTGCTTACCTACGCGAACGGCGCGCCCGTAAGTATTTACAATCCTACCTGCCAATCCTGCGTCCTTAAGTAGCACCAGGACGTACAAGGTTAGCTCGTCGTCGGGGATCAGAACATCCTCTGTGTCGACACGGTTGACGGCCAAGATGGTGAGTCTGAGGAACGCGACAAGACCACGAACGCGCGGTCGACGATAATTGGCATGGGAATTCGAAAAGCTTGATAAGTGAGTTCGTGCCGTAACCACCGAACTCTAACGTAAACAATGCAGGGATTGCCAAGATTGGTAGGGAAGAAGAAAGATTGGTAGGGAAGAGGAAGGAGAAGAGGGATTGGTTGGTGGAGGAAGGGGGAGGATCATCGCTGGTAGGGTCGCGTAACGCCTGGCGCGGCGCGCGCGGTGCCGCGTGTGGCTGGGGGTTTGATTGGTTGGTTGGTTGGTGGGAAAGAGAACGGGTATGTCGCGATTGGGCTTGACTAGACAGTATACATTATTATTGCAGTAAGCATACGTAGTCGACTTTACTGTAAGTCAAGACCTTGCACGTACACAGTACTTGGACCTAGTACCTAGCTAACACATCTCCTAATCCTTCGAACATGGTATACAGCACTGCCGGGTCTCGCATCAACCAATACTTACACCACAGTACCACTACACTTGAAACCTCACAAAGCACCTTCTAGTCTTATCACCAGTGGCCCAGTGGAGGATCCTAGGAGCCCAACACCACCTTCAGACTTCAGAGTTCACAGCGCCCGTGCCTATGAATAGATGAACGATCATTGTAAGTGGACCCAGCATATCCACTTCCGGTAAGAACTCGGACTGTACGAATCCACTTTTGGGAGGCGTTCTGGAAGGAGTGGATTGGCTATGGTGTTGAGAAGGAGTGGAATGGCCATGGGGGTTGGGTCCGTTTTGATTGGCCAGTGAGAAGAGAGAGATGATGAAGGGTTGGTTGGGTTTGACGTGGGAGAGTGCAGGGTTAGTCGAGCTGCCATCGGTTTCGAGTTGCTTGATGACTGCAGTTCAAAGCACTTATGAGAGAGCTAACGTTAACAGCGTTGTTCTGCGTAAGGAGTGCACCAACAATGGTGGAATATTCATGATCATAGTGCACACGACACAAAACGACGCAGGACTTTCTTCAAGCCTCCTCGCGTCCGTCGTTCAAGTTGGTGAGCAAGCCAATCAAGGGACACGACGAGACGATTGGCTAACGAGGTGATTCCCTGGGAACCGGCAAGCTCCTTGTGTGCGGCGAAATCGGAGTTATGTGATTGGTTGATTATTGGTCTGTCTGGGTTTACGTACGTCCGTACGCACTGGTGTTTAGAGGACGACGGCCGACGATGCTCATCGTCGTCGTTGCTGTGCTGAAGTCTGAAGCTAAATCTGGGAATGCAACGGCGGGCGGTGTGCTCAGGGCATCTCTCATCGAGGCGCAAGGCCACACTTGTCATTGATGGGGCAACCGATCACTTTTCATGTGCTGTTCACGGTGCAGCCCGTAATAAAGTGCATGATTTACCTGTGATTTACACGTACACGTATGTTTCACGATCTGCTACGCCCTGAAGGAGCTGATAGTGGTGATAGACTATTAGGGGGATGCGTATGGCCAGGGCAGGGAGACGGACGGCGGTGATGCATGATGCGCCAAGCGTGGATGGTAGGTTCGGTGGGGATATGCATGGAGGAAGTCAATCGTAAACATGAAAAAATCGGTGTGGGTCGGTTAGCAGCCTAAAGAGAGACGGCGAGGAGGGAGGGGGATACATAGCACATGGAGGACTGTGTTCTGGGTGCGGGTAGGACGGATGCGGTAAGGATGGGAGGGAGAACAGAAAGAGCGGGGGCTCCGTGGCTGAGGCGAGGATACACCAGAGACCGAGGACGGTGGCAAAGGGCGGTGGCTGCGGTGGCTGGGCAGACGAGGGCCTGGGAACAACAGAGGCTGAGAGAGCGGCCGCAGAGGAGGAGCATCGTGGCACGGCGCCAGTCTCGTGTTTCTCCGATGATCAATGCTCAATTTGCCCGAGAGCGCTCATTGGTTCTTCCCCCAATCGCGATCTCGAATCTGCACGCGACCCAGATACGCATCTGAGATAGCGATCTTCGCCTCGAGCGCTCTATAGCAGGGCCTCCCAGCGTCTGTGGTGTGACGGTGTGAGGTATATATCATCCCCCGCGGTGAGTGCCCCGCTGTCCCCTTCGACTGCCTCTTGTGGCCACATCACCCATCCTCATCCTCATCCACCACTTGTACCACTGACCATCAGTCAACCTCTCTCCTTTGTATATTCCATCCTCGCCATGTCTTCATTCGCAGCGGCCGTCGTTTCAAGACTCGCCTCATTAAGCCCCATACACAAGGACATGACGGACACGGAGAGTATCATATCTTCACAAGGTACGCGTCACGTTCGCCGTCAATCACACTCGCACAGTCACTCACACTTTAGTACATCCAGGCGCCTGCTCATCGTCGCTCGCGAGCTCGTCCACCAGCGACGCCTCCTTCGACGCCCGCTACACCCACCCAGACCACGCCCTCACTGCCTCGCCCGTCGCCACTCGCTACGACACCACCCCCAACAAAGGCGGGCTCCGGAGAAACGAGCACCTGGCCGTTCTTCTGCACAGGAGTCTCTGGAAGGTAAGGTTCAACTCGTGTTTGATGAGTCCCAACACGTGGCTAATCACCCCATCCAATCCACACAGCCAGACTCCCAGGCATCCCGCTGCGACATCTTCCTCTGCAGCCGCAAGTTCTCCATCTTTGAACGCAGACATGTAAGTTCCCCGTCCCATCTCTCCATTATCACAATCCCCCCACCACTATCATCATCAGCCTACGAGCGCTCCTTGCTAACCGTATCTCCCTGCACAGCACTGCCGAAAGTGCGGCGGCGTCTTCTGCGCAGACTGCTCAACCCACGCAACTACCCTCCTCGACACTTCGCACCTCCCCTTCCTCAACCCACCCAAAGGCACCCCCATCGCCGCCTACGCCTCTCCCGAGTCCCCCGTCCTCGCCGCGCGCGTCTGCGACGAGTGCTGGGACCAGATCCACGGCACCAAGAGCCCGCGCAGCCGCATCCTCCAGCAGAAGAAGCTCGAGGAGGCGGAACAGTGGGAGGACAGCAGCTCCACCGGGTCGAGTACCAGCTCCCCGCGCACACCGCACACCCCGCTCGACGCTCTCCCTCCCTCGTTGTCCCGTATGCCTCTCCGACGCGCACACACCAGCCCACGCGTGCACACCCTCTCCAGCACCGCCTCCCAATCCTCTTCTTCCGCCTCCTCGTCTGACTGCAACACCAACACTACCACCACATCAAGTGAACTCGACGCCTACCCCCTGCGCCACGCCTCCGCCATCTGCAAAGCCAACGGCGGCGGCCGCTGGCAGCCGAAACCATGCGTCGAGGTCATTGGCGTCAAGGTCCCCGGTGCGAAGGCGGCGTACGAGCTCGAGATGGAGCGCGAGGAGGAGGAGAGACGGATGTCGCGGTTGAACCCTGTCGTCAAGGATGGCGACTTCCAGCTGTGGTTCCCCAGGGATGTGGAGCCGAGGAGCGTCGCTGGGCCGTACACCCTCTCGACGTTCTGAGGGGTGGTGTGTTTTTGGACTGTTTGTTTGTTTGTGGTCATTTGCCGACTCCGATGCTGTCGATTTTTGCTTGCTATCATTATGTTGTATTCTCTATGCTTTCCTCGCTCCTCTCTCCCTCTCTCCCTCTCTCCCTCTCTCCTCGCTCTCGGATACTCCCCCTCTCTCCCGCTCCTCTGCGATACCTCCCTCTCACCCTCCTATCACCCTGTTGTGTTTTTGTTTGTTTGTCTGCTTTTATACCATCCATCCACGCATCCACCGCCTGCATACTCCTGCAATCACCCATTCACTGTTCATTGTGCATATAATACACTCTTCCATCCATCCGCTTGCAACGGTTACGTAATTTATAACCCTCTCCCACCACCTTCCCATTGCTTCACTCGTATAATTCACCTGCCTTTTCTGTGGTCTACTTTAATACTTTCCTGCGTTGTTCCTTACATTTGGGGATAGTGATTAGTGGGGTTTCTTCTATGATAGATTTTCTTGTGCGTGTGCTGTACTAGTAGCTAGCTATTGTGATCGAGTACGTATACTTTGCAGATGCAGATGGTACTCGGTTTTAGAGATTATGGATATGGTTTTTGATATGCAAGATGACGCGTGAACTTGTGCGAAGGCTGGTATGGAAAGTGCATACAAACCTCTACGACGCCAGTTTGGAAGACAGAGGCTTGGGAGTTATCAAGTTCATGGAAGTCTGGATCGATATCCAACATACTCCTCATTCGCTAGCATCGCCGAATTGAGAGAACGCCTGCTTCAGGCTCATCGATAAGATGCAGATGAACTCGCGTGGGAGGAAAGCTGGAATTCTGTCACGATCATCATGAGAGTCTCGACTCGTCGTCCACTCGCGTTCTCTCGATTGAAGATGGACGGTGGGCGGGAGGATGGACGTACGGTGTCAGGACGGTGAGAGATCGGTATGGTTTTTTGGGTTAGTGCGACGACATAAGTACACGCTAGGTAGGACTAGTAGATGTAGGTTCATATATTCATAGGGGGTTGGAGAGGCTCGAGAGATGAATAGGGAGAGGACTGCGTTCTACTGCCTGTTCGGGCCTGCGCTCTGATCGAAAGCTCATAAATAAACCTACATAGCCAGAGAATATTTCCACAGGGTCCCTCTTCATGCGACTGACACTCGGATCTCAGTGTGACCCACGAATCCGGCGTTGAATGGCTACTGTTCAGGCAGCTTGTTCAGTCTAGATCCTGGGTGTTTACACCGACGCGAACGGGTGCTTCGTACCGCCACCTAGTTCAGTAGTAACTAGTAAAGTAGCTGAGATATTGGCCAGTCCTTACGCCACCTATTCGAGGAGTAAATTAGCTGAGACATTGGACGCTCTTTAGCACGCACCCCACAAACTACACAGACACCCCCGTCGAACATTTGAATCCCCGAAGACGCTACTGGTCCTCGTTCGGCCGGTGGGAGTTGGGAGGCTTTCGGACGCGCCTCTTTCGTTGGCTAAAATTGCTGTACTGTGAGTAAAGCAGCCTTAGTCGCACTGTACTCAGGCGGTAGCCGTAGTCGGGTTCACGATCGCCATCACTGCCAGGGACGTCCAAGCCAGCCTGCCTAATCCTAATAGTCTGTACCTCCGAAATTGCAGCAGTGCGGGGACGAAAGGCCTCGACCACTCAGCAAGCCCACATTGAACATCGCACATGGATCCGATCCATTGGAAGTTTACCGTGAATACCCGTTTTTGCGGTCGTGTGCCATGATGCCCTTCGGACGATTGAATTTGTATTTCGAGGCCAAATGGACCAATGGCGATCTCCAGGCCATATTAATTCGGAATTCATCGATCAGGACGATGGGAGGGCGCGAGAGAGCTAGAAGAGAGGCGCGCGGTACCGGCGGTTGTGTGGTGTGGTGTGCTAACGATCGGTACCTGCAGCTGGACTATGGACGAGTCCCTGGACCTGGCGAGGCTTTTGATAGTCAGTTGAACGTTTACTTCCGCTGTTTGATCGTACTAGAGGCAACGTACGACTTTCCTCGAGCTCTCTGCTCTCTCACTTCTTGCGTTTTGCGGTGAAGTGGTTCGTGGGAAGTTCCACGTTCAGAGGTAAGCGCGCAACATGTTCTTGCATTTGGGCGTTACCAACTTACCACACGGAGGTAAGATCCGAAAACAAATCGCTGATGTATGTTGATTTTCCCGCTCTAACTGCACCGAGGATTTCGACATAAGAAAACAGCTGTCGGCCGTAGCTAGGAGACAGTTTCTACAGCGAGCAAGTGCGAGCCATCTCCCGGTCTTGATGGTAATATTCTGAATTGTTTTCATTTTTTGATCAGAACGAATCGCACCGCCTTCGCGGTCGTTGGCCGTGAGCGGTAGAGAATGTGTGAGTGTTCAATCGATCTCCCATGCTGCTTACTGATTATCCTGCAGAGATGTACGTACACCGGTCAGATCTAATCATATCGCACGAGTGATGATTCGACGACGATCTCTATGTAGGGAAAACAACGACAGCAAGAAGTCGAACAGCGTGCGGTCCGGGGATAGCAGAACGGTGTTCACGCGGTTGAACTTGAACTCTGGTCTTATGTGCACAATTCTACGGTACGCCCTTCCGACTCTTTGCTGCTTGGTATTGGTCGACACTGAGAGAAGCTGGATGTGAGTCATTGCGCGGCATCTACTTCAACCTTTGGCGCATGACGTGTCTTCTGTGCGTTGTACGGGCTCACGTTGCACAAGCTTTAGAGGCGGGAAGTACACGCCATTGAAGCTTTATTGGTGAGGAGAGACTCCATCGGCATGAGGTAAATAATATCACTTGTCTTAGACATCAGTTCTCGAACAACGTAAGTCGTTCACTGCTCATCGCTCTTATGACTCGCTATCCAGCCCACAGACCACCATAATGAAAGTCGAGATCGTCAGTATAGAGAATCACGAGCCCTGTCGTTCGGCGGGGTCCAAGCTCCTGGCGCGCATCCATCTAGACTTCTCAGGGCTTCTACCGTTGGAATGCACCCTCTTCTTGAGCCTGCCAATCTATCCGTATGAAGCCGGTACGTCTACACGCTGGAGTCTCGACCTTCGTTTACATGTCAAGAGCACTCCGACTCGAAGGTGAAGGAGTAGAGCATACGTAAAGATTCGAGGTATGATATGCTGATGATCAGGGATAAGTCCCGTGGGGGTGACTTGAGAAGAGCACACTGATCTTCGAAAGAAGGAGGTTGCAGTAACGTGGACGATTATCGATCTATGGTGGCTGAAGGTTGGTAAGTACCTGTCAATGATCCTCTCGATTACGTTGGCCAATGATCACAGTCGTGTCCCGTGCTAATAATCCATGACTATCCTCGACTTCACGAAGGTTCGTTCACATTGTAGTGACTTGTGAGAAGTATATTGTGAACCAGTGAGTTTTCATCAAGTAGTCCACTATCGCTGCAATAGCGTAAGGCCTCACAATCTTGGCTGGATTGCGACTCAACAAGGCCCGTAGGGCTCGTGAACGCTCACGCGACCTAGGCAATGAGTGGCAATTCCTGGAAAACAAGAGGTACCCGAGTCAGCGAAATGAAGATCTCCCTTCTTATTGATTGAAGGTGTCAAAATCGACGTAAGTGAGTCCAGAATTCCTTCACGTACGCTCACACCCGCATTATAGAAAGACCTCCGTTCCAGGATTGGTCGTGAACACAAGCATGTTCTTACTTACTCGATATAGTAAAACTGGCCACCAACGCAACATCTTCCGCCCGCAAGGCTTGTATGCTGCCCATCCAATCATATACAGTCTGTCTCGTGTGCATCACATTATGTATTCCCTGACCAACTAATCCAGATCCGCCAGCGTCCATTAGCCAACGTTCACACTATACCATACGACATCGACCACGTTACCCTCCATTTCACTCTCACAGTGGATGCTCGTGCCCTTAGTACTCACTACGCCCACTCTTTTGATCTAGATTACAAGCCTCGACTTACACATGTCCGGCCTACAACAACACGCCCATAGCACAACAAGAGAGGCAACCTAAATCCGTCGTCAACGTATAGGGGCGTATTGTTACTACGCCCCGCCTCGTTGTTTCCGCGATGCACTTGAATTCTCAAGTCGTCGCCTGATAATAGATAACTAAATGATCTAGTGAGGCACAAGGAGCGGAAATGATTTGCGCGGGAGTGTCGTAGCTATACGACTATAGCACGCAGAGAATAAGTTACGTATGGTACGTACATGACATGGCTGGTCACTAAGCGGTCCTACCTTCTGGTGGCTGAGTCGGAAACTACGTATGCAGTGCGTTCGTTGACACTATAGCAAGTGCGATATAATATAACGCATACGTACATGCGAGCATCTTCGCAATGGTTGCGCCCATAGCTTTATGACGTTCACTCTTGTGGTATTCAATGCACCTCACCTGATTGATGTTGTCCTTGCCATTTCTGCCATTGTAGACATGGCGTAGTGGAAGCTATACGAAGAGGAACGTGGACTCTGGGTCAGCGTACGACATTGGCACTTCGATGGTGTAGTACAGCTGTGGATGAGAAAGCCACAAGATAAGATAAGATGATCAGAGGAGCATCATCGCGCTGATTGATCAGAGTGCCCTCGATCATCAGAGATCAGCCACAACTCAACTATCATTCGGTCGTCTGCCTGCGAGTGGATTTGAAGGAGCCATACTGTCAAGGATACTTGGAATAAAATCGCTGGGAAAATGTAGACGATATCCAGGACTCCTCTCGGTCTGCTCACTGCTCCCCGAATCCAAAGATGCTGACAGGTCTGTGCCAAGACAGTCTCAATGGAAGCAAAAGGGGTAGAGCGCCATGGAAACGGAGGCATTTCATTTTCGGTGGTGCGCGATATTATATCACGCTGCACTAATCGAAGTACCCAGTATATGGCCACGGAAATTGAACGTAGGCTCGAGCGCATTGATTTCCAATGACGTCAGGAGTGCTGTTGACTCCAAATTGATAAGACAAGAGTAATGTAATACTATCGAAGTGCGTATAAAAACCATACAAGGATTGAGTGGGATTGCCTACTTCAAGCATACTATTGACGTTGCCGGGGCCCAGATGTTCTGGGACTGAGTGGTAATAGATTTACGAGATACTAGTGCCTCTCCAAAGCCATCTATCGACGTATCAAAAAGTCATTAGCAGGGCTGTCAATGAAATAGGAGTGTACCAATCGAATCGTTTTTGCCGTAGTTTATTAGCGTGAGAGATGAGCACTAGTGTAGGGACTCTACGCACCCCTCTACGACTCTGGAAATTCAAGATAGGAGGTCGTGGCGGGAAAGGAGCGACTTGCGTTTGTCGGTACAGACCTGCACAGCGCACAAGACAATTGCCGAGTGCGAACATGACATACTCACCGGACTAGTCATAAGAAAGACAGGACGGCCCGAAATCCATTGAGCGACACCACGCTTGCCGAAAAAGAGGAGACGAAGGGATCGTCGTTCGTCCATCTCCTGGAACGTTTCCAACAGATACCGACAAACTACGACCTCCCGAGTCTTCGAAGCCTCTCCCGACGGTGTCGAATGGTGCCGTCATACTCGTCCTGCATTATTAGGACGTCTTTTCACGTAGCACTGCACCCACCATCAAGCTTTACGCGCGTGATAACCCATGGAAGGGTACACGCCGAAGTTAGGCCGATATGGCACTCCTGCTGATGAGGTCATCAGTCAGCAACTGAACATCAAAGTGACCAGCAGATGTGAGGGACGGAGGCGGTACGTATAACACTGTGCGAAGCAGTACACCCGAAGGGGCAGTGAGCTCGGGGGATGTGGCCGCGATTCCGATTGGTGCATTGATACGGACCACTGTGATAGGTCGTTTGAATGACGCTGGGCGGTGATTCGTGCAGTGTGAACTAATCTTTATAGGTCTAGACGAGACGCGAGCCACGGATCGTCTGACCTAATGTGGGCAAGACAGAGATGGATGAGGTCGAGTTCACAGACCTATGCGGACATGATTGAGACGTGTGGGTAGGTTGCCGTGAACGATGATGTCGATAGCACAGTGGATAGCGCAGGCGAAGATTTGATGTCACCAATATGCCATACTCACGTCTACAACCACTGCTATAGATAATCAGCACAGGTACTGTAACATGAGATGTGATTATAGCAAACGGACCATCACATGCCTGATACTGGCAAGATGTTGTAGTGCCACGCACGGGTAATCAGCATGTGAATGTGGCCATGACAATCAGGCAAGACGCTTCGCTACGAAGGTAACAGTGAGAGATAGAGTTCGGCGCAGGTGTATTCGCAACTTGCCTGGATGCTGTAGGGCGTTCCGAAATGTGCGGGAGCGATGGTGTGGCACTTGTTGCACTGGCATACGTACGATGCGCGGAACAAGGCGTGTGTCGTATCTTTATCCCACGAGTCTGTACGACAGCGGCGCAGCATGGCCATCTGGTCCTGATAGACAAACCTTTGCTCATTGAATGTGGTGGCGTTGATGTTCGGTCGGGCGAGTGGGCGGTATGGGATCGAATGTCCTTGTAAGGATTCTTCAAGCTGGTTACTCGCGCAAGTGTCAGAGCTTGGCGGGCACATACCTGGAAGTCGACGCTGGATAGCCAGTTCCAGGACCCAGCGCATTGGAGATTGAAGCTTAACGGAGGTTAGTGCTCTTTGGGCCATTCATTGGCCACGGAGAATATCGAAGAGTACGTTCATTGCCCGGGAGGTGCGTGAGAAGCCCGAGTTGTAGTGGTCTAACCATTCAATTCGGGATCTTCAAACGTTACGGAGTGTATACAAAGGGCGCTCTTGATAGCGTTTCCTTTCTGCGGCATTCGATGCGCACATTACACCGATATTGTGCAGGCTCTCATTCTATGAAAGCGCGGCTTGAGGTTATTCAAGCATCGTGGATGTGCTAGTACTGTATTTTTGGGCAAGACTCACCCATGTTCGAGTCCAACATGTCCAGGAAGCAGTTGACAGTTTGGATAGTTGATATCCCGGTATTACCTATAAGCTCACTCTACACAGAGTTTAATGCTTGATTAGTCCATTGCTGTGGGGCGCATATCTAGAGTTCCGCCAGCGCGAAGTTCAGGATCTCGGATGCGCACCCGACCACCTACAATTTCATCGCGCTCAGCGGCGTTCAGTGGGAATCGAATGTCATGGTCGCCATAGATAGATAGAAGCCCTTCTATGTAGTGTTCTGTTCGTTCAGCATGCCATAGGCGCACTCGTATGTGGAAGGACGGAAGTTGCGCCGCTGTAGGAGGTGGTTGCCCTCAACCTCAATGTCCGACATCGGGGCAACGGAAGAAGGCCACGCACCTCTGTTGGACAGATGAGAGGAACAAGTAAGTAACGTAACTCTCTCACCTAACACGCATGGCTCGTTTTGATGCTCGCTCATGCTGTATAGCTGAATATGAAACAAAGATAGAGTTACATCGTCGCGTCGCGTACGGTACCGAGCAATTCAATGTGGACGTTCGTTTGAGCTGCCCGAATTTGGCAATCTCATTGAAGCTGGCCTATGCTGCAAATTCACGACTTTAACATTCGTATATACGCGCAGGAGACTGGGTGTAAGTACCTAGTGTTGACATGCATTGTGCGTCGGTGATCGTTACTAGCAAGTTGCAAAGCTAACAGTCTGCATCACCGTAGCCGCTCCGGGATTTCCCGAACGACGCTGATTTGTGCTGCACCTTTCATCCTGACTCCAGCTCTAGGTAACAAGCAAGCGCAAGGCATATTGAAGCTTACGGGATCTCTTTCCACCAGATATGGGCAGCATTTCAAGTGCGAGAGACAGCACGCCACAGCATTGGCCGGGCGGCGGCGTTCAAAAACTACACCTGCCTAATCTGGAAGCCCCTTGCGACGCATGGACCTAGACCCATCGGATCAACTGTGATCGAAAGAATCTGCCTCCGTCGTCGCCGTACCTTTCAACTTTCAGCCTCCTCGACCTTACCGAGGACCGAAGGATTAGCAGAACGAGAATTTACTCAGGTCGCGGCCGAAGTCTCCTGCCAAGTGCGTAGTCGATGCATTTTTACTTCCGTTAGGCTTACCAAAGTTAATCCCGACAGCGTTGTGGGTTTGTCGAGGAAGTCGATCGTACCACTCATGTGTGCCTCATCTATATTCTGGAATGTCACGGTTACACATGCCACCACATCTCACTGGCATTCAACCACTTGGATGCAGCACTGCAGTGTGTACGAAATTATCTCTCCTATACGACCATTGACAAAAGCACGAGACAGCCAGAACTGCTACCAGTTGACCATGTACTACACACCGTGCAGAGTTCCATTAAGCAGTTTATCTAAACAGTTGCACCCAGCGATCGCGAGACGGCTACAACATTCCGCTCACCTTCGTAGCCCCCATCCCCATTTAGTATCCTGCTTAGTTGGCAGAGGTCGATCGGCATACTAATCCTGCTTCGGCCCCGAAGATCTGGAGGTATTTCGCGATTCTATCCCCTTCAAGCTCGTGAAAATTGAAGTGGATGTGAGATCATCCAATGAAGTGCTCCAGGTATGTCATCGTTCGATCTTTTCAATTCCGCGAAGGCTCGTTCTTACTTTCAGGCAAGTACATATGTCATGGTTCATTTAGAAACACTGATCACGAAGATTTGTACCGGTATTCTCATCCGGGCCAACCTTACAGAGGTGCACTCTGCGAGACGAAATCTACGCCCACAATGCCCTGGAAGTTTATTTGATGTATCTTCAAGTTCTTTTTGACCAGCTGCAGCGAAAATGCGTGCGAGTTCGCGCTGCGACATCTCCGTGTGTTGCGATGCTACGTTCTGAGTGGTCATCGCCTTTCGGGAGATCTCATGCGAAAGATACAGCCGTTAAGGTTTTATCTCACCGAAGTTTCATGCGGCACGGAATGTACACGTCCAACTTGTTTTTGTCTAAGGGCACTACTCCTTCCTCTTTGGGCTCTGAATCTTCTCTTTCGGAATGTGGAAGCCTTCGGAACTCGCTTTGCTGGTTGTTGATCGACCCTCATGCGGTGAGTGTGAGTATACTGCACGCTTATACATACGACTGTAACAGAACCCAATGTACGTACCGTGCGTTTTCATTGGATGATTGCTACAGACATTAAAGCCGGCAAGGACGTATCATTGTCGAGCGTGGGTGTGGCCAGATGATTAACGGCAATGCGATTGGACTAGGCAGACCCTTGCCATGTGATAGGACGACTAGTACAGGGCGCCGGTAGATGGTTGTCAGGGATCGCAACTTCAAGACGAGACGCCACGCCTTTCCCCCTTGAGGAAATTCAAGAACGAAGCTGGCAGGTCTCTCGCTACTACGTATACGATCTTCCAGATTGCTTCCAGGTAGAAGATCAACGTCTAGCAGTGGAGGCTTGTGGAGTGTCAACGTTGGAAAAAGATGAACAAAGTCGGGGGAACATGTTTGCGAGGGCATGGACCGCTCGTGTGTCTCCTTCTGCTCGTGTGTCGTGTGGTAATCACCTCCCGCTCCCCAAGTAAGTAGCACATGCTACCAAATCCTGCGAACTCAAGTCAGGTAACTCCCTTGTATTGCAGTTGTCGTAACCACTCACCACCCACGCGCTCAGTGACCCGAGCAGCGTACCCGATACTGCCATTCCCGTACGTACGAGGGCGGATGCGCTCTGACTTGACGTGTATCCATGATTGCTCCGCACGTCTCACGCTAAAACACGAAGTAAATACATCTAGAGAGCGCTACTTACCATCTGTGTGCTGCTGACAACACCAAGGCTCCAAGCTCCATCACCCTCGACGCCCGAACACTCCTTTCGCAGTCACCGGTCGTGATGCGCGTGAATAGGCATCCCCGTCCTTGTTCCCATACTGTACTGTGTATACGTAGACTTGTTTGATTGCCTGTATTGACTAGTCCACTTATATCTGTGTGCGCAGTGCGCCCTTTTCGTGCAAAGGGTCACTCGGTATGTATTGTGTAAATCTTGTTTTTGTGGCCTGCTCACCTTTTGTTGTTTAGTGCTTACACGTTGCCAGCGTACGATGGGGTTATAAAAATCCAATCATGCAACATAATTAACAGTAGCACTTTCATAGAGACGACTCGGAGGTTGTGTATCAGGCAGAACGTCCGACGTCATCATATTGCGTTTTGATATTGGGCGCTAACTTCAGCTCTAGCCAGGAAGAAGCCGACTTTGGTTTATCGAGCTCTTGAAGCCTACACCCACCTTCAGTGGAGTTTCGCGGCCACAGTTCTGGCCAATATCAAGCGTATTCTCATGCTAGTACGTTCGGTAACCTTGTGTGATTGATTATTACTGACATACTACTAGGACTCTTTGACAGCGACAAAGCGTCCGGCGATTCAACATACGCCACTAACAGCGCATTTGGCAAGCTTTGTGAGCGTCGAATAACGGTGCTCTAGCTTTTGTTGATTTACTTTGGTCACAGTCCTCGTTCACGAGCGACGGTAAGTACCAAGTGCTATTGATTGGGTAAAACACTGACGAGCCACCATATCGAGAGCTAATCTTTGTTGTTCAGAGCTTTTCTCTTCACAATAAGCCTTATCAGCTCACACACGCTACACAAAGCCGATGTGAGAACCCAGGTCTCCGAATCACCCGACTATGCCTATCTAGGATTCCGCTGTCTCGTCCAGACGCTGTGGTCTCGCCGGCGACGTCAAAGCTTCACAAGTACGGCCATCATACTCCTCGGGCGGTGGCGGCGCCCTCTTTTAAGTTCTCGTGTGCCTATCAAGTACGCGTTTGGTTTAGACTCGCTTTCTTTCCTTGTTCTTGACCTCATTTGTTGGCCGGGCCACCATCTGCTCCCTTCAGGTCTCGACGCGTTACATCTAGCCCTGTTGACAGAGGACAGTCGATTGTAAGGTACGCAATGTCATCGCAAGGGCGTTGGTGTAACGTGTGGCCACTAACTCAATCATGCAGGCATATGGCACTGTCTTTCGAGTGATAGGGACAGTTTTCCGAAAACATAGGATCGTTCGCCCGAACATGATCCAGTCAACATACTTACTTACCCACATACTAGCCTCCTCCGGACAACCCTATGCAATGTAGCAGGAACCCCCTTTGCTTACCGGGTTACCGCAGCGCTTTCCAAGCTCCCAACCCGAAGTTCGCCCACCGGTCCCGCCGCCTCCGGTTCTTCGTCCCAACAAATCGGCGGACACCGCATTGCTCATTCGTAAGGCACGCATAACTTAGCACTTAGCCTTCAATCTCGGATCGGCCAACAGCGAGATCTACATTGACTTTGACGTCCATCATGGAGGCAGGTGCAACGTGCTGCGACGACCGGGGCCTTAGCGCCGTTGACCTGGCGACCTTGGACAGCGGGCCTTGTGGTCGATAGGCTTACGACTCGTGCACGCACGCTCTTTCGTGCGAACTGAAGAGCACTGCGCTAGGCTTGCAGTACGACGAGGCGCATCAAAGTCTCCCATAGAAGTACTATGCTATTCACAGGTAAGTCGTTTATTAGTTCGTAATGGCTTATCAGCAATGCTCACTGCTCACTGGCAGGGCTGCGCTTTCTACGACCACGCAAACGCGCCATGAATGTATCCCGACCTACGTGGGACTTAGGAGCGGTTGATAAGCTTAAGCCTTATTGACCCAATGAGATGACGCCATATTTCTCCTGCTTCCCGTGTACGCAGAGTCGTTCGTTCGCCCTTTCGTGTACCTGTGCTAACGGTTTCAACGAATAGTCGAGTGAAACCGGAAATGCTTCGGTAAGTACGTACCGTCTCGTCACTCTGCACGTCCATTGGCCCAGGCAAGGCTGACGGACTCTTTACAGCCTTTCCATTTCATGCATTCTATCTGTCGTACTATATGTACACAAGCGATCCGAATCTAAAACTCCCTCGAATGTTGTTAGGGCCCGAAACCATCACGCGAACCATCTCTTTTGCTGAGCCTAGTGAGTTCCTCGGAGTTATGGATATCGTACACGACCGGTACGGTGCAGGTCAAGGTCCATAAACAACGCGATTACGCCGAGGATTATCAACGGTAAGCTACGTACCCACATCACCGGCGTACTCTATGCGCATGATACTCATACTTCTTTCATCTCAGTTTTCATCAGTGCTAGGATGTTGGCTTGTGACAGCGA
Source organism: Irpex lacteus (assembly GCA_001986395.2). Classification (NCBI taxonomy): domain Eukaryota; kingdom Fungi; phylum Basidiomycota; class Agaricomycetes; order Polyporales; family Irpicaceae; genus Irpex; species Irpex lacteus. Next base: position 764,172 of record MQVO02000007.1, read on the forward strand.
GTGCTCTCTAGTGCGGGACCGATACTGTAACCAGGAGTTTCACCGTCACCGCAGCCCCAACATATTGGGTGCACTACGCCTCTTTCTCCATCATCTGGCATATCATCCGAGTCCTATGGAGAGCGAGCTCCGGATGGGCTCCATACCCCAGATCTACGCCTAGTGTGGGGTAGAGGTAGATCTTTTGGTTGGAGGCGATGCGGGCTCGTGGTGTTCCATACTTCGGTGCGTTTTCGGACGCGATTACTGGGTTATCATCTCATTGAGAGTGCTGATAAGATCTCCTTCAGAATCTCCGTTCAGAGCCAGCCAAGGCATGATCAACACGAAGAAGGCATTTTCCTCCACGATGTCGAGTGGGAGCTGTGTAGTGCTCGTCTCATCCGTATGCTGCCAGGCTATTACCTTCTCTTCGCGTGAGAGGGGGCTATTTGCGTGCGGACTAGATACTTACTCGGAAGATACACTGTGGCTACGAGTGAGTAGCCTTACTACGCCTCATATCTGTCTTCAAGTCATATGCATACGGCATATACAATATTGCTGGTTTGCTCCCAGTAATGCCGATCGAGAAGTCGTATGTAGACTGCCCAATCCGTGGCCAGCGACGAAGTCCAGCCGATCGTCTACCATATGAAAAGAAGCTTCGATCGCCCTTCATCACGATGGTGTCCACAAGTCTGGTAAGTTAGAACACGCAGTTTCTATAATCCGTATAAACTCCAGATTATGAGGGTGCTTCTATCTACACAGACCAGCTGTCACACCTGTCATTGTAGATCGCATCCTGTCACTCCAACCTTGGTCCATAATCGGAAGAAGCAGCAGGAACGCGAGGATCCCCCGCATTCCATTTCGCGATCCCTCATTGAACAGTTCAGACTCTATTTCGAGGGTAATTATTCGGTCCCGGATTATCCTTTGGCAGGCTAGAAATCTCCTCAACGTCGGGTTGTGCTCAAGTGAGTCGTGAAATGGCTATTTTGGCTTATTTCAGCGTACGTCTATCCAATGATAGACCACTTTCCTGAATTTGCCATTTATTCCCCCATAGGTCAGAACATGTCACACACGTCGACATGACTTATGTCGCACGATCGCCCGAGTTATCCGAGACAATTCTTCTGGGATAGAAGACACGACGTTCGAATTGCCGTCACACTACAACTGCCTAGTTAGGACAAATCTCTGCAATACAGGAAGGTTCACGCCGATCAGTTTGATCGAGGAGATTTGCCTCCGCTGTGCCTTGCGCCTTCTTCCCGTACCTTCAACCTTTCATCCATCCCGACTAGACCAGCGGCAGCCGTCCAGCCATGTTGAACACTCCGACGGGCGCATGATCAGGGGCGGGCAGTGCACGCTGTCTTTGTGTCGGGTATGCTCGTTAGTTGCCGAGGCGCAACTCCTGAAGCTTGAAGGTCACAACGTGAACTGCAGACAACAAATAGTACACTTTGTATCCATTGTGGGCGATGGCCGTAAAAGTCGATGTCGTCTATAGCTCATAGTACCGAGAATGATATACGCGTGCAGTTCTACGACTTTGAATCCACATGCCGTATGAAGGGCTTATATTACGGCGCCGTTGTTGAGGGGAATTCTCAACGTGATCACTCGCAAACCAACTTTACGTTTACAGCTTGTGATAAATAAAATAAATATGAAGTAACGTAGCCTTCGAGCTATCAAAGCCCGACTGAAGCATTAGAATACAGTGTGTCCGATCCAATCCAATCCATCTCACAAACTCGACAACATCAAGCTCTTCCGTCTCATCACCTCGGCCGCTTTCAATCCCTCTTTCCTCTAAACACCTTGCTCACCTTGCGAGCAAGAGACCCGACGAACTCGCCAACAATCCAAGCCCTGTCCTTCTCCGGCTCGGATTCTTTCACCCGCTTCACTCGTCCATCCGAACTCCCTTCTTCCAGGCCCCTATCGGACCCGTCGTCGAAGGGACGCTTCAAACTTGTACGAGAACTTGAAACCGTACCCGATGCGAAACTGCCAGACGTCGAGAGAGGCGGAGCACGGGGGTAAGTCTGGAAGTTGAAGGGTTCGCCTAGTCCACGCGATGAGCTACGACCCGCGAGGCCTGAGGATGATCCGATAGACCTGGCCACACGACCAGAACCAGCGATAGAACGTGAGCTCTCCGATTCTCGTGCAAAATGCTTTTCTTTGGCTTCAGCGACCTCGCGGTGGCTGTCCATGACGGTCTGCTTCGGGAACTGGTCTTTGACCGCGTCGTCGTGCTCGGGCCATCCCTCTCCATTGAGGATAAGATCCAGGGAGTCGATGATCTTGTCGACCATCTCAACAACTTTCGGGGCATCGTTGCCGAGCGTGGCAACGACTGCTGGTTGTAAGCCACGAGAAATCAAATCTTGAGAGAAGTAATAATCCTTGAGAATATCCGCGAAATGGTGAAGAGCCTTGGTGAGTGGTTCGCTTTCGAACTGGATCTGCCGGATCCTGTTTCCGGTCAGAGCGGCCATCTTGTGATCCCCACCGACGCAGTGAACTTGCCCGCCCGCTTTGACGAGCATACGTTGCTCGTCAAAGAGGTCAAGATCAGGCTCGCCGGAGGTTATTTTGAAGTAGTGAAGGGAGATGTAATAAAACACCCAGAATGTCGACTCTACGTCGTCATGAATACTGTGGGTCTTCGTTGCATCCATGAGAAGCCCTATCGATATGAACTGCCAAGTTCCCTGATCACAATCCGCCTATCAGCCGTTATAATTGAAGTATGACTTAGAAGATGACATACCGTACGATAGGGATGACTTATCCTTTCAGGGTCAACATGAATAGCGTGGTCCCAGTCGTTCAATATGCCAGAAAACTCCTGACTTAACATGATATTCGCTGCACTGATATCACGATGTAAAATCCCGCCCTTGTGGTACGCCAACATTATAGCTATGGAGTGATGTCATTCAATGCGTACAATCATATAGAAGGATCATGACACACACCTTCCAACGTATTACGGATAGCTTGAAGGAGCTCTTTCGAGTTTCGGACCATGTGCAAGGGAAGTGCCAGCTCTTGTACCACACGGTGACGGATATGCTCGCGAAGCCAGGCGGTAGGTCGGAACCACTGATACTTGGGATCTCCGAAGTCTTGCGTTTGCGTGCGCTGCAGCGACTCCCCATCCAACAAGCGAACATCGCCACTAACGATGACAGTCGGGAGAAGAGACTTGAGGCGATCCAAGTCCAATTTACGCAGGTCCTCATATATCTTCGCTTCTGAGAACAAGCCTTCCCCCTCGGCGCGCCAAGTATCCTTGAAGAATACCAATTTCTTCTCGTGTACCCCCCATGCAAGATATCCACGAGTCGCGCGGCCACAAAGAGAAGAGATCTCAGTGAACGGCCTGCAGATGATGTAGTCCCGTCCCTTGGGAGCTTCGTCATCCTCAGTCTCAGGATCCACGTGAACTTTGTACGCGGGATACAAAGCGTCAACGGTACGCTCGAGTTGGATCTTGAGGTGAGCGGGATAGTTGAACTGCGCAAGATGAGTTTTGACGGCCGCATCGAGGAGAGAGATGTCGTCCTTGTCGGCCTTCTGAACGTGACAGTCGAAGCCACGTTGCTCAGGAGTCGCCTTCGAGTAGCGGAAGAGGAACTCAGCTAGCCAGCTGTTCTCGCCATCATGATAGTTGAAGCGTTCGGAGACCAACGCCCCAGCGCGATCCCAACGGATGAGTCGGGCGTAATGACCGATGATGGAGATGGAGAATACATGAGAGCGATGTTGGAGGGCCATGACATTACTGACGTATTGGATCTGCTGGCCACGATGAAAGATACTCTGGTTGGTCATCTTGGACAGGTATTCTTTCTTGATGGCGCTCCTGTCATTGACCAGCGAGTGGAAGGCGTCCTGGCAAGATTCAGGCTTGATCTCAATCACGATGTCCATGGTAGAGAGAGATTTGTATAGGACGTCAGAAGCAGCTACGTCGCTTTTGAAAATCCCAAAGTCAGGTTTCAGTTTCGCAGACACATCCGGCGTCGATGACGTGTCTCGAATAGTGAAGCCAGGGCAACAGCCCGAATCTTTGATAGCTTTCGCCTGATGGAATCTGTCAGCCATCGAGAAGATCCTCAAGAGAAAGCGAGGACGTACAAATGGTTTGTACATATCATTCTCCTTTCCCTTTCCTTCAGTGACCGCCTTGAAGTCTACATCCGGAGTGGCAGCGTCTTTGACCTCCGGGAGAAACTTGATGATTTCCATTGGCGGGACCTCGCCGACGATGAGACCAGTCATATCGTCACAAGCTTGGAGGCGTCTGTCGTCTAGCTTAGCGATCTGCCTCGCAAAGGGAAAGAAGTCGGAGCCGGTAAGTTTGCGAGGGGAGCCCTGCGGATTAGGAGTCGAGTTAGATTCGACGCCTGGAGTCTGAGGACTGGGAGTCTGAGGACGGGGTTGAGACATTGTGTCAGAGTGAGGAAAGGGACGTGACATTGCACTCACCTAGCGTGCCAGAGGACGTTTATATACTGCGCGCCTCGTGTTGGCCTTTTTCCAGTCAGACCCACGCGTTCGGTGGCGGGGTGTGATCGTGGTTGGAATTGAAACTCAGTAACTTCCCCTTTGGGAATGTACACCTGCGCGCTTAGTGACCGCCTTTGTGATGCCGAACACGGCAGGCTCAGTCAGCCTTTTACGATATTCTGATACCACATGCTCTTTGTTTCACATCATTGTTTCTATGCACAGCTTCCCTGAATATTAAAAACTCGTGCATGCCTGCGCTGATCTGTTAGTATTATGATGTCCGACGTTGACTCGGTCTCGCTACTAAGTATGATAGACAAAGGAAAGGATTCACTCAACATTGCACGCCACCTTGCAGCTATTTAATTTCACGCTATATCTAATACCACTTACGCTATAGAACAATAGCCCAAGCTCTTACACGTGTACTTCGATCCGATCTGGCGGCGGTGCTGAACTGGCACAGTATTAAGTACTAGTAGTACATGAGTGTATGCCGAATATCGTGATGTGCCAGTGAACATACCACACAGCTTGGGTGAAGCTGAGTATTTTGTTAGATTACGGTATGCGTACGGTATGTAACATGTCTACCAGCTCATGAGCGGAACTGGATCGCACTGCCATCACACTGCGGGCACGTCATCAAATGCCCAGGCAACCTCCTATACTACTTTCTCAGTGTTCATGCTGAGATCATACGTTTTATTCCAGTATAACCTGGAGACTTTCCCTCCTTCTTGGAATACTTACACGAGGGCAGGTCAGTGTGACATCGCACTAGCAATGCAAACACTGTAGTTACCTATTTGGGACGTTGTAAGGAGCATCAAATTGATTGCGGCCGCCCGAACTTTTGTGCCAGCCTGAGAATTTGTCGGACGACTCTCTTTCACCAGGCACCTGTCTCTGAGTCACTCCTTTTCAACTTGTGTCTCAATGTTGCAAATCAAAGAACGCTATACATGGCCATTATGCGGGAACCCTCTCGGTACGACGAATCCTGCGCAGTGCGTGAAGAATAGCAGGATAAGTATCATGGCCAAACGGAGACTTCTGACAGGTGTTGGTTTTGGTATCGGGTGCGTGTCTAGATTGTGTCTCAGCCATTCTCTCCTATCAGACCTCCGTTTACTATATGTCTCGTGTCAACGAGCCTTCGTGGGTGCCTACCAAGTAAGCTGCCGACTCAACTCCGGGTCGATGACACTTAGGCTCGAACAAAGTCAACGGACCTTACTTGGCATACTCATCGAGCTATTTACAACTACATCTATCAAATAAAAGATCGCAGTCCAGCTCTGCTGACGAACAAGACGTAGAAAGATCATCAAACTTAAAGCCGCAGCGACATAGATCATAGGCCACTGGCAGTTCAGCGTCGAATACCCCAAAGTTACCAGAAGTAGAAGGCTGGTCACATACGTGTGTGTCTTTGATGGAGGGTTTTGGTAATGTTATGAAGACCGTGCGTCTGAATGTTCTGCCGTTGGATATTCGAACATATTCATAGACTACCATCACGTGAGCATAAACTGAACTTGTTGCACTTTGCGTACTAATTCGACATTGCCGTCAGCCTATTTACAAGCATTCAGACTAGTTTTTCAGACACGTTTGCACCATGCACCTTTTAGTTCCATTGCAAAGGACTGAGGCTAACATTTCTCAGCAGGAACTGCTCGGAATGACGAGTACGCTAATCGGATACTTGGGTTCAAGCAGGCCGATCAGTAGTGGTGGGCTGTGAGCATCATTCTTGCTGTGAGAGTCGTGTGAGAGTGAACTTGAGATGCCGAGGATAGTAACATAGCTCCGCTTCGGACGTGCGAAGGCAGCGTAGATATAAAGACGTACAAATACGATCCTTCGTTTCGCCCATAATCCATTCTACCAAAAATGGCTCCAACGTCCCCCTTGCTTCCTATCGCTCTCGAGCTGTTGGGTAATCTCAACTTGACCATCGGCGCGTCGGTTATTTGTGAGTAGTGACATCGTCTCTTTGCGTATCGCACGTTAACTTTTCTTACTACGTGTACTGGGCCCATCTACTAGTCACGGTCATGAACGGCTGGTCAGTACCAATAACTACATCGCCCTCGACCATGCCTCACAAATCTACAAAAGCATGTTCGGCATTACCAGTGTTCAAACACTCCTTTTCTTCAATGCCTCTCATCGTGATAGTCGGTGGATGAGACACTTGGTGCGCGTTGGCATACACTAGCGCTAAAACACTCAAACTTCAATCAACTTGAGTAGATTTTCTTTCTCTGGTACGTTTTATGAACTAGCGTGACTCGAGTATACTCATACATGCGACAGGGTACTTGATCTCCTCGAGACGGTTCTTTTCATGCATGCGGTGTACAGCTATACTACTCTAGCATTGATAAATCCGCTTATCTTTGCCGTATTTGTCTGGTATGTAAACCTTCACCAGATACTGCCCGATGAGTGAGTCTGAATCAATTGTATGATACAGGAGCGGAGGTGTAAGTTATGTGTCTCTTGACTTCTGAAGATACTGCTTATTGTTGCTGACCTTTTGTATTACAAGACTCATCTCATCACAGGTGTGAGTTGACACAGTTACACATATATCCTGACTCGCCGATATCCTCTCTAGGCTATCAGTAACCTCCTGGTCTCGGGGTATGTGGTTTTACCTATAAACATGCTATTACCGTATGAATTGAACGCTCCATATAATAGTATCTTTACCCATCGCATCGCGAGACGTAAGTCATGCTCTTTCCATAACTCAAGCGTCTCAAGTGCTGAACTGCTTCCACTACAGTTACGAAGTCGTCTTGGCCGTGGTTTATCATCGTAAGCAAATACTGGGCACTATAGCTACTTTGATGCGAACCGGTATCTAGGGTCCACTTGCGGTTCTAGCATGCGGCATGTGCTGTTTGTCTAAACGATTATCTTATAGATCTAACATGGGTTTCCATCTATTCAGCGGGCCAAACGGGTGCGCCCAAGATGATTTAATTTCTCCAGGGTTTATCGTGTTGATAGAGCCGATCTTTAGCTTTAGCGATATTTGAGTACGTATTGATGATTGTCTGACATGATATATCTCTCATTGCGCGGCACGCACAGCTTTACCCACCCAAGCATCTTCTACCTTGAGGGACACTTCAGGGTCAGTCGTGGGAAGTAACTTCACGTGAAAATATCTTGTGCTGACCCGATGCAGTGGCTTGGATATGTTTCTGCATCCATACAAGCAGCATCAGATATCTCGATAATGACAACCTTGTGTTCGACGCTGCTGAAAAGTCGCAACGGTATCAAACGGTGTGATCTTTCTCATGTCTCCGAGTGATTTATACTGATAAAATTCCATCCTGATTTCTAGCACGAACTCGATTATTAACAAGCTGATTTTCTTCAGTATCAATACATGTATCTTGACCTGGTATGTTACACCCTCGCAAGGCTCTATATCAACTGACAAAGTATTTACCGTGAAACCAAACAGCTCCACTGCTGTGGCTATCATAGTCACAGTAAGAAGTCTTCCCTAATATGCTATCCCATACCCTATGGAACTTACCTGTCGTATGATCACTAGGTGGCCGTGTTTCCTAAATCGTATATATGGGAAGGTTTAGTGGCCTTACTCCCCAAATGTGCGTTACTCTGGCCTTGTGAATTGCTAGCTTACGACACTATGCAGTACTGATATTCGAAGCAGTCATGTTCAACTCGCTACTAGCATCTCTCAACTCTAGAGAAAATGTGCAGAAACAGCCCATGTCGGAGGGACCAGTATCCATTCATTTCGCCCATGACCAAGACACCTATAACTTACATGGTACTCTGCCTGGTTCTTCTACGATTGGAAGTCGGAATCACGCGAGTGTTGATTCCAACGGTGCCCGCCGCGCATTACGGGGATCCAAAGTTGCATAGAAGAGAGCTAAAATCGTATACTTCGTGTCAGTTACTTAGTGATGTAGTATGGACATCCGATGATGTATCTCCGTGTGTCGTCAGTGGCTAAATAAATATTGACTGGGTGGCAATATTCCAATGTATTGAGCGTAACTTTAATTTGTAAGACACTGGGTACCAGGGCTCGTAAGTGTGTGTTGCAGAGCGAGTCAACACTAGAACTTCCTGTTCAGGAGATCCTGCTGATTGCTCCGAGTCGGCGCTCAAAGCCTCGCAAACGGATGCTTCCGGCTGCTGATTCCTCCCTCTCGCGTGGCTGCAGCCTGCCGGTCTTCGTTCCTACTTTCTCTCTATGTAAGTATTGTCACAAATATGCGGCAATATCAACACCTACCTATGCGTTGAATCACTCACTGAGTCATCTGCTCCACAGGCATGAAGAAATAATTCATTGGACTTCGAGTCCTCGGGCTCGACATCAGAGTGGAGAACCTTCCTCGACCGCTGGGTACCAGTGGCACGTCAGGCTGCTTGAAGTATCCGCAGAAATATAAACATTAGCAAGCAGTGGAAGATCGTGCTTGACGACTGCCACTGGTTCGAAGTTGGTCGATCAAAAGACGAACCGATGGCAGTTACCGATTAGACATTCGAACCAACATTCCCAATTGGGACATACATGAACCAGGTGCGACTCGCCTCCTCCTCTTGTTCAGACACCACCACCATCGAGTTCGTCCACTTCGCTGTGCATGGCTCGCTTCGTTGCTGTCTCACCTCGCGCGTGCGCAACCGCCGCGCTCTCGGCCGTTGTCGGGACTTTCATCGCGTTCACCGTCTGGATTTTCCTGGAAAGAGATGTTCGTGACTCCTGCTCGACGTCGGCTTTGGATTCGGTAGTTTCTTGGTTCGGTTTCTCTCGCTCTTCCCCTTCTTTCTCCTGTCTTTCGACGCCTCCATTGCCTTCTTTAACCCCAGGCGTCGACGCTTCCGGTCTTGCTACCTCCACACTCCGTTTCATCACGTTCCTTGGTTCGGTTCCTTCCCTTGTCGCCCAAGGTCTCTCCCAGCTCCTAGCAGCGACAGCCTATGGCCCTTCCCTTGTCCACTGCGACAACACTGGCAGCTTTGATCTGTTTTCCTGTCGCCCTGAGTCCTCGGCGCGACTGCATCCAAGTTCTTCCCTCGCTGATCTTGCTGTGCAACATCTTCCAGCTCTCTTCGACGAGTCTAGGGACTCTTACATCCGTTCCTTCAAGTTCATCTTCCCCTCTGCTGTCTTCATCCTTTCTCTCAAGCTTTGGCTCTACCGTGCTGTCATACCTTCCTTCAAAAACGTTCCCATGGGCTCTACCGAGCGTTGGCTTCTCCCCGATGCTCTCCAGTGGCTCGCCGCCCTCCGTCTCAAGTCATCGGCACCTTTGAGGTTACTTCAGCGCCACCGTCTTGCGTTCTCTGTTCTCTGGGTATGCTCGTCACACCACCTCTGGCTCTCCTTGGATCATGATGCGCCTCTCCTCTCCATTGCGATCACCCATCAACTCTGCTTCAAGCCCGACATCGGCATCACCCACTGTTACGACTACTCAGTACCTATTCTTAGTCGTCTTGCTGGTTCCTTCTCGGGGTCCCTTTCTGCAGCTTGCCGGACTCCACTGGCATGGTATATCGCGTCTCGTCTGGCTATGGCGGTTTTGATAGGATACTTGATGTACTGGCATATGTTGATCTTCATCGTAGTGGTGCGTGCCATATACTCTCTCGCTATCATTTATTTAACTTATCATGTTTGCAGCGAGCACATCTGTTACGCAAGGCTGGACCATTCTTGACAGCATTTCTCAGCGTGGTGCTCATCCACCCCCCGGCGCAGGTTGCTGATGTCTCCGCGATGCTCGACAATAGCATTTCGCACGATAATTCTCTTGAGGCTGGCCAACTAGAAAATACTTCTCGCACTGGTGGCACTAAACTTTCCCTTGTATACGACGCCACAATCGGCCCCGTCCTCGCCTATCTCCATAACATCAGCAACGCCGTTGGGGCCGGTCATCTGAATTATCCTTCTCAATCTGGCACTAACATCACCGACAGCTCTTCCTCTGGCTCCACCACTGGAAGCACCTGCGAATCTCTGCTTGCTGATGGCGATGCTCATTCTGAGACTGCACGACACGTCGACTCTTGCCATTCTGCTGAGGCTGCTTCTGCTACAGACGATGCTGCCTTACTCAACGGACAACCTTTGCAACTGCTCGCTTCGATTCATTCCACGGCCACTGGGGATGCCCGACAGTACTCTCATCGCTTCCCACAAGACCACGTCCTATCGACGGAATTCCTTGAGGACTATGAACTGACTAATGAAGAGCTTGACATGGACCACACGGGCTTCCGACTCAGGGCTCGCTCTCGACATTCTGGCCGCTCCGTCTCTGTCAAGTTCTTGTCGCCCGATGCCCTGAGATCACGATGGATAGTCCATCCTGAATACGGTTACATGCCTTACGAAGCAATCCTCGGGAAGGATCTCGACCATCAGAATATTGTATCTACCCTCGCTATATTCATAGACGAATCCGGATGGTTCTACCTGGTGCGTGTTGTCTTTCACGTTCTCTGTATTTATCCACGAGAAGCTAATGTTCTCGTATAGGTACAAGAAACTGGTATCAAGCTCATCGACTTCATTGATAGTGCACAGTACAAACGGCGACGTGTTGACCTAGCCCGCCTTATCTTCTCTCAAATCATCGCAGCTGTCTATTATCTCGACCAGCGAGGGCTAGCTCACGGTGATCTCTCTCTGGATAACATCGTCGTGACCGAGTTCGCTGAGGTAACCCTCTCCTTTTATACTCAATACACCGACGACCCTGATATATACATGCTTCAGGTGAAGATCGTTGGCCTATCTGCAGTCAAGACTACCGACGCCGGGCATGCATCTCCTCTGCTCTACGCGCCGAACGACTACCACGGACAGGAGCTGTACGCACCTCCTGAAGTTCTAGTGCGGCACTTTGGTCAATACGCTCCTGCGCAAGCCGACATGTGGAGCCTCGGCGTTATTCTATTCGAGCTTCTTCTGGGCTATGTTCCCTTCGCTACCAAGGACCAGGCCATCGAAGTTGTGAAAAGCGGGGCCTTTCCGACTCAGTCGTGGTCGGTTGGAGACCCTGAGTTCTTGGACGATATCGGGGTCGCACCGTTGCTCGGTTTGTGCTGCTTCCAAGGTAATCCAGCGAAGCGGAGCTCTATCGAGGCCCTCAAGCCTCACGAGTGGCTGCGCCGCATCGATATCCCCCGCTCGTCTTCGCTCCTCTCCGACTCAGACGACGACCAAGTCGTCGTCGCCTCCACGAACACTCGTCGTCACGACACTCCGTCATTTGACAAGTCCCAGTCTTCTGCTACACTTTCGGAGCTGAAAGACCACTTCTCCTTCGACATCACGCCTAACCGGGACTTCGTGCGTACCTATCGGTTAGGACCCATCCTCGGCGTCGGAGGCTTCGGATGTGTTGTCAAAGCTCTTCATCGCACCTCGGGACATGAAGTTGCGTTCAAGTTCATTCGCAAGTCGCGAGTGTTGCCTACGGGATGGGCCGTGGACGATCATGGGCGACGGCTTCCCCTGGAGGTGAAGCTTATGACGATGGCTTCGCATGAGAGTATTGCGGGTTCTCTAGACGTCTTCCAGGATGCGGAATTTTACTACATTGTAAGCTGTCACTCTTACGACATTATTTGTACATAATGCTGATTACCTCTCGCAGGGCATCGAGCTGCACGGCTCGCCCTGGTCTCTCCCTGGGGGGCCTTCTGGCGGCAGCAGTCTCCATGACTTTATCCTTGCGCACGGAGCGCTTTCGGAAGACCTCGCGCGATACATCTTCGCGCAGGTCGTTGAGGCACTTCACTACCTTCGCAGTATCGGGATCTCGCACGGTGACATCAAGCCTTCGAACATACTAATTGATGACAGCCTCAAGGTACGCACACCTTCCTTTCTTGACTCCAAATGAGCTGACGTTTCTTCTTCTGTGTAGGTGAAGCTCATCGACTTCGGCAACGCCGTCCAGGATGATCTCAGTCTTCCTCCGACTGAGCACTTCCACGACATGGAATGGTTCGGCGGGACTACCGTATACATGCCCCCGGAGTGCTTCCGCCACAACGCCATCTTCTACGCCCCAGTGGACATATGGAGTCTCGGCATACTCCTCATCGAGCTGTTCACCTGCACCCTCCCCTTCTACAACCGCGACGACGTCCTGACGAGCAACTCGCATCTTCCGGAGGACTGGCACAAGGAGTTGAGCGAGGAGGTGTTGCATTTGATCAGCGAGACGTGTCTTGTGACTGATGTTGCGCGGAGGGGGACGATTGAGGACGCGAGGAGGCATCCGTGGCTGGTTGGGTGGAGGGGTGTGGGTGGGTTGATGGAGGTTGTGAAGGATATTTCGAACACGGAGAAAATGAATTGATAACTGCCCAGTGCTCATAATTTATCGTGCTTTCGAATGTCGTAGCTATCTGTATTGTTGCTTTATATTGATCATATTTCATCAGTCTTCTGTATCCTTGCTCCGCGCCGTAGAACGTTGAGTAGCTGGCAGCCGTGTGTTTTTCGGCCGGGACCGCTAGTTCAACGTTCAGCACCGAATACGCAAAATTGGCATGTCAAGAACATATCATCATTAAGAGCAGTGGGCACGCGCAATCGCGAAGAGTCAGGGTGAATGTGATACATAGTACGCAAACAACAAATGATTGACTTAACTACTTTGTTCATAATAAGAGAAAATTACATACATACGTCTAATTTAACGCATATCATCGCGAGTCGAGAGTCCCGACCAAGAATTGTACATTTTACCTACGGCCACACGCGCACACAGACATTCTAGCCTAACGCGTTTTGACTGTGTGTTCGGTCGACAGCGGCAATACGTTTGTCTAAACCCAGAAGAGGAGACGGAGATGGTGACTCTGGTACGCGTACGTGTTTCTCCGGACGCGGCTGAGAGCGTCGCACAGGTGAGTCGTCGTACGCGTACGTTGGGCGGGAAGGACTGGAGTCGAAGGGGTCTTCACCACGAGGTGCGTCAAAAGCCCACGGTGCAGAGGGCCTCTTGGTCGGCCGAGAGGGTGTTTGCAGCGCAGAGGCACGCGTCGCCCAGAAGGCTGAAGGCCTTGGAGTTGTGAAAGGACCACTGAAGTGCATACCCCGTGATGGTGTGGCGAGCGGGTCGAAGAAGTCATCCGCGGCCTTTGGAGTCTCGTACGTGTACGAACGAACATTTTGATGCGACATAGAAGGCGTCTGTGGGCCTACGGGACTAGAAGAGTCGTCCCATGATCCGCGAGAGGACAGTTGCGGTACATCCAGTGTGCGACTCGGCGTCTTCGGAATGCGAGGTACATGCCACGGTAATGTCGAAGGCGACTCTTGCGAATTCCCTTGATAAAACAATGGATCCCGTACAGGCCTCGTCGCCGGTCTGTCGTCTGTTGGTGCAAAGATGGGCGAGGAAGAACGCGCAGGCGGGATACCAAGGCACCTTCTGCAGTACCACGGGTCCTCTTCCCTGCCCAAATCAGAGATATCGGTGACACCGATACACTCGAGATGAAACCACTCCTTGCAATCGTCGCACTGAACCAACTCGCGTCCGTCGTCTTTGCCACGACACACGCATACAGCTTCCTCTTCTCTCATCCTTCGATAAGCTAAAGCACGGACAGACCTTTTCGAAAGCAATGCGGCGCGGGCATCAGCTGGATCACTAGGATAGTACACCGTATCGTTGCGTCTTGAAGGGCTCTGTCGTGAGTTGGCGTTGGAGTTGGCGGGGTACGCCGGGAGAGGCACCATCTTCCCCCGTCCACCTCTTGGAGGCGGCTCGACAAAATCTTCCACAGGTAGGCCAAGCGATTGATCTTCGTCATCGTCGCCCTCATCGCTGTCGCGTTCAAGGTACCTCTCTACCCACTTCAGCTTCAACTCCTCCTCTCTATGCGCGAGCTCTTCCCGCTCATGTAGCCGCATAGACCAAGGAAATGCCTGATCAAGCCAATTGGGACGTCCGGCCTCGACAGTATCGTTGTACGAGTCAAGTAGGCTGAGGTTCGGCCGTTTCCGAGAAGGACTAAGATGACTAGCACTATCTTGCACGCCACCACCACGCTTTCGGCGGCCGTTTCCACGCTTCTTCGTAGGAGTCTCCGTCGTATGCTGCAACGGCAGGTTCTCCGGGGCGTGGTCAATGAGAACTCTGCCGTGGCCTTCGACTTCAACCACATACAATTTCGGGCGCACATCATTTGGAGGGGCGTTGTGGTCCCGAAAAGCATTCAGTCGTCGCCGTTTGCGAGATTCTTGCTCTGTCTCTACGACTTCAGAATCTTCCTTCATGTTCATGCCGGGCGTTGAAGGATGAGGTGGTTGACCGGGGGTAGCTTGCTGCAACCAATCAAACGCTCGTTGTGAAAGCGTAGATTTCGTATGCTGGGGTGTGCTTGGTTCTCCATAAGCCGGAGTGAGTCCGTACGACGGATAACCGCCTGCGAGCAAGCTCTGTTCGAAGCTTTCTTCGGATGTTTCTTGGAAGAGTGCAATTCTGCGACCCTTAACCGGACTGTCCACAACGCCCAAACCGAGACCTGGAGCAGAGTTTTCCTGATCAGCGACAATAACATCTTCCTCCACTTCGGGGAGGGCCGTTTCAATCGCTTGAGATATTCTGGTCTGCGAGACTCAGTTTCTTGCAAAAGAGCGGCTTGCTCTGCTGCCTGTTGTAGCCGAAGACGAGTGATCTCACCGCCTGCAGCGCGTTGAGGAACAGGGGCTTGTAAGTTTGGTGGTGGCGTGGAAGGCAATGGTGCTTGAGGAGATGAGCTGCTTCGAACATCGCTGCCGGGAGCACGGAGAGAAGAGAGTTTGTTCGAACTGAGCTTTTCTACTCTATCTACGAAAGGGGATGACAGAACGGAGGGAATGGACATGTTTGCCGACAGAGGGGTGGAGGGGGTGGAAGGACGGGATGGTCCGGCAAGGGCACTGAAGCTTTCGGTTACGCTAGGAACTGAGTGAGTATACTGCTACTAGACGTGAGTCTGTACCTACCTGAGCGTCTGCGTTTTCCGAGTAGGGGTGCTAGGAAGCGAAGACGACGAGCTCCTGATCCAGAATGAATTAACTTGCCATAATGAACGATTGATTCCACATACGTTAGAGATGACTTTGGTCGACGGATAAATAGGGGGCTGCAGGAAGATTCAGGTGCGTGCTCTAGGGAAACTCAGCTGATTACTCACCTCGATTCAGGAGTTATCAACGACGTCAAAGCCTCAGTTGATACACTGTACCAAAGATAGGGAGTCAGCGAGCGGCCAAAAGATGGTTAATTAATGCGTACGTTTCGGTCATCTCGGTTCTTGCAATGGACATGGACATGTGTGCATTGCGAGAGCTATAATAGCGAGTTGAGTTTAGGCTATGCATTGACCGCTGTTATGTACGCACATCGTCCTGGTGGGAGTATCGAAGCTCCTGGCGTCCACATAGGTGCCAATGCTATTCGGACTAGAGAGAAAGGCAAGCATGAGGTCAGCACCGTCGATGAAGAAGACAGGAATGAAAAAGGACCATGTGTAGCTTTCACGCTACCATACCCCTCGAAGTGGTTTCACACGATGGATGAATAGTGAGGACTCACCTCTGCGGAGTTGGAAGATGAGTCGTACGCTCCGATCGCCTTATAGGCGAGCTCGCCCATTGGTGAACTCTTTCCTCTTCGACATTCATCAGTTCATTCTCAGGATCGGTCGCCACCGCTCGACCTGTTCCTTCTCGTTGAAGTGGCTGGAAAAGCGCAGAGACTCCTTGATCTTGTATCTGGGATGACAGAGACATCGATGATGGACTAGCTACTGCTGTTGCTGGCCCGTGTGTCGATGGTAATGAGTTGAACATTGGTGGTATGGTGAAGATAGTTCGAGTCTTGATTGAGAAGCACGAACAAGTGCTGATTTGGGAGGTAAGTTTCAAAAGAGAGTTAGTATCAGAGTTGCAGATTATGAGTCGGGTCAAGATATGTCTTCAATAAGTCGTAAAAGGGTGTCGCAGATGTGAAGGTCGAAGGGGAAACAGAGAAACAAGCACAGGGTCGTCGTAGTTCACACTCATTTACTCAACATTCGGCGGCAGCGCCGAAAGACGATTACGTAATAGAGTCGGTAGATCCCGAAATATTGACCGACGGGGCGGGCCCGACAAGGCGCATCAATATTTTCGTTCAAGTTTGGATCAAGTTTGGATCACAACAAACATCCCCCAGAATTGATCAGAGGGGATAACCCAAATGGCAGACGCACAAAACGACAACAGAGAAGCCGTCCGTGCTCTCGAATTCTACTCAGGAATAGGTACATATACATATGCGTCTATTCGTCGTGTACTGCTCACTATCTTCATTCGTCCTGTCGTAGGTGGCCTTCATCTTGCCCTCAGTCGTTCGAAGGTTTCCGGTACAGTAGCAAGTGCATTTGACTGGGATCAAGCAGCTTGTAAAGTGTACAAGGCCAATCATGGTCACAATATTGTACATCAAGTGCGTCGTATAACGAAAAGCATCTATGCAAACTCTGACTCTCTGTCGCTTCATCTGAAGTAGCGGGATATCTCAGCTATTGATGCGCGGGAATTGATCAATCTGGACGCCAATACATGGCTTCTCTCGCCCTCTTGTCAGCCGTACACGGTTCTCAACCCTTTGGCGAAAGGGGCAGAAGACCCTCGCGCGAAGTCATTCATCCATCTTATGGAGAATGTACTTCCTGACCTCGTACAAATGGGGAGGGAACCAAAGTGTCTGCTAGTAGAGAACGTTGCTGGATTCGAGGTTTGTCATGTGCGACTGTCTCTCGCTCAGTATTTACAATAGACCATCTCCAGACTTCAAGCACAAGACAAAGAGTGCTACAACTATTGAAATCTCTGGATTACACCACCGCAGAATTCCTTCTCACTCCTCTACAGTTCGGTATACCTAATTCTAGACTGCGCTACTATCTACTTGCCAAGAGGAGGCCATTTTCGTTCGTTGATAATGAAGAAGGCAAGGTGCGAAGACATCTCCCCGGCTTTGGGGTGGACTGGGTAGACCCGCGAACGGAGGAAGATGCCAGCCTCCTCACATCTGTAGAGAGTATAAAGCGCTACGTTGATCCAGATACTCCTTTTGAGGAGTTCAGAATACCAGATCGCGTGCTGGAGAAATGGGGTCGACTGTTTGACATTGTTCTTCCGTCGGGCAAGAGAACATGTTGCTTTACTCGAGGTAAGATTGGAATGCTTTTCTTCAGACATGGCCTAATCTCTCTCCAGGATATACGAAACTCGCAGAACGGGCTGGTTCTATCCTACAATTGAACGAAGACCTGGATGTGAGTATCCTTTTTACTAGTTATCTCTCCAACGCTTCACTGACTCCTCCGGCATAGACAACTACCACATTCGACAAATTTCTCGCATCCCAAAAGAGCGGCGACTCGGATGCCGTACGAATCCTCGACCCACTCAGATTACGCTACTTCTCTCCCGATGAGCTTCTTCGGCTCTTCAGCTTCGTCGAGCCAGACCAGTCGCCGAGTTCACCGTCGCCTACAAAACCTGAGCAATTTATCTGGCCAGACAGCATCTCGAACAAGACAAAATACAAGCTGATAGGAAATAGTGTCAACGTAACTGTAGTATCGAGGCTCATAGACTATCTATTTCAGTGATCCTGTTTTATTGCTGCGATGCTTCAGACTTGCTAAGCTGTGATCTGAACGCAGCTGCTTTACAAGTATCGGGGACACTTTGCATCATTGTCGCGATCGAGTAACTCCTATCTACGCACTCTCCATATATGGGAAACGAGCAACCTTATCCTATTGATGCGGAGTTTGAGGTATTGTCGTCCGGAGGAGCAAGAAAGACAAAGTTTGAAAGAGCGGTCAGAGAAAACCATTGTCTATGGTGGACATTCTCTTGTAATATTACATCCTTGGAGAGAATCTAGCTATACTAAACTAAGGGCAAGCGGTACTGAATAAAACGGTAAGACATAAATGAGAGTAATAAGTGCGTAAATAATTCTGGTACGCCACAGAAACGATGATGCATTTATACAGCCATGACGCTCTGCTTCCTCGAAGAACCGCGCTCACTGGAGCTTTGCGACCATTCAATATCTGCTTTGTCATTGCCGTCAATCATCTCGTGAGACTCGACAGAGATGAAGACCTGTAGAGAGGGACATCAGTACAAGTCCGTTGTTCATGAACGTGCCACAGGCTCGTACCTCTGGCCGGGTAACTGTTGACAGATTGAGGAGGTCAGGCTGCAAGAAAGTGAGGGTGAATGAGGTGTGAAGAGGAATCACAAGAACCGAGATAACTTACCCTCCTGGAGCCCAGCTCGATGCCTTGACTTTTCTTGTCGGTCTCGGTAGTCTGATATCTCCAACCCGCGCGAGAGTTCAAACTCGACATCAAGGAGTTCGTATAGAGTTTAGCCAGAGGAAAGTTGAAAAGGAGATGTCTTTCAAACCGAGCTGTCAGATTGCATGGTGCAAAGCTTGTAGAAGTTGTACTCACAGTCCTGTGGGCTATATAGCGTAGCATGATTAGTAAATTTCGAGTCAAGCGGAAGCAGAAGACATACCGTTGCAAGGAACGTGATGAGGTCGATGATAGCCCAGACGGCGGTGATTAAGCCGTTTTGCACAGTGACTATGGAGCCCTTGTGAGTTCAACTTGTGCATGATCAAAATGCTCTACTCACGTCTGATAATCCTGTTCAGAATGTCATCCGTGCTCGTGAAGCCGGTCTTATGCTTCCGCTGCACGATACGCTCATTAGACTGCAGATAATAAAAGGCAGAGTTACAGCATGATACGTACCAAATGCCAAGTCAAGGCGATAGTAATTGTAGTGTCGCAGACAGCAGCGCATATGAGCCAGACGATTACAATCGCCTGGAACTTCTGGAAGTCTACGAATTGCGGGATGTAGTGGATGTAGATGGCAGTACCGATGCCTCCGACTAAAGTACCGTTTGAGTTGAGAGGTCCAACATGTACTCCAGATTGACGGCCGAGAACCTACCGACAGACGCCAAAGCTGTGATGACAATGAGGCCCACCGCGAACCAGTTTCCGGTGAGTACCTTCACTCTCCAAGCGAAGAAGAGCTGCACCACGGTGGCAATCGTCCCCTGAACCGACATCAGGTTACTTCCGTAAAAGGCGTGAACAAGTAATGACGTACCACCATAGCAGGATCTAGGTGTCCAATAAGTGATCAGCCTCTGACCTGTTGGTTGTTTCAACTTGGACTCACCGGTCGAAAACACTGGCAAGTGGTACGTGAGTTTGCGAGTCCAAACAAATAAGAATCGATGATTACTTACCCCAGTTTGCAGACTCCAACGCATTCACGTCAGCTGTAACCCAAAGTTCAGCCTTGCAATATAAGTCGCCAGAGGATACGCGACAAACCGAAATGGTTAATGAGGACGTCATATATCCACCATAGATCAAAGACACAGTTCAAAGTATCCGCGATGAAGAGTAACAGAACCTAGACCGTAATTGAGTACAACTCTCAAACAAGGCTCAGAAAAATAGCGCACCAGTCCTTTCATCCACTGCTTATCACTGTGCAACTTTTCAGTCTCAGTGAACTTGGTGCGCTGCTTGGACGTTACTCACTGCGGGTATCGAGAGTAGTACAAAAAGCACTGGGTCACCATGATCCCGTACAAGAAGACATTTAGAAATGTCCCGATGAGACCAGGACCATGGCTGATGGTTTTATGGTCAGCAATGCGAGAGATAAAGACATAAACACCACTCACGCAACACTTGCTGGGCTACCCATCTTTCCTGCGCGTGATGGCGAGTGTCTTTGGCTTGTCCGACGGACCACGCCCCCTCTCTCCCTTTATAAAGCCGAAACCGTTGATCGGCGCAGTTTTTGACCTGATCTCGAAGCTTCAGTGGCCAAGCGACCTCGTCGTGTGCAGCTTTTGAGCCGCGGTCAGTGCTTTTTTTCCCGGTAATGAGCATAGGTCAGAATACTCACGCGAACCAGCCTTAAGGTTAGTGCGACGACGGACAGTGATTGCTTTCGAATATGTATGGTGTTTCAGGAGATCGACATCCGCGCAGATAGTCGTCATGAGCACTTCGACTCAGTGGCTTCTGTGGATCTGGAGGGTGAACCAAAATGTGTGAATTGATCAGGCTAGCACAAAGAAGCAAGTCAGTGGGATCATAGGGTTGATTTCACACCTGAGTTGGGAAGGGTCTCCGCGGCGCCCGGGCTCTGTTGTCATTATACGGTTCTGTCGACAGAATCAAAAGATCACTCTGGTGGTGCTCAAAAGCAGATTTGGCATGTTATTCGGGCAGAACGGCCGGTGTATGAGTGCACATGCATAGCGAACGAAATTCGAACGAACGTCGAGACTTGCAATACACTGGCAGGACGACCAGACGCGACAAGACGACTTTCAGCCTGATACTCAATCAACATCCACATAGTGCGTGTTTACCATGATTCCGCACCATACGGGCCCTGCGCGACAGCTTTGTCTCGGTTTTGACCCTGGAAGCAACCTGCCAATTGTGTCATAGGGCCAGGCTTCGAGGCCTTAGTACGGTAAGGGTGATGACAAGTACCCATGCCTAGTGCAAAACCATATCCCCAAACGTTAAAAATTTCTAGTCTTCTTTCGACATTCCACGCTCACCAAGGTTGAAGCTAAAAGTGCGAAAACACCCTTATTCTTGTCAAATGACGTGCCAGTATAAAGGGGGGACTGTCCCGCTAGCCCCTGAGAGATCAACCCTCCCAAAGTGCCCTTGTTCAATTCAATTGAATGACACGTGAGACTCACCCGCAGTTTCCCGCGACCATGCTGGTCGTCTTAATTTCGTCCTCGCGTATCAATTTTGGTCGCCCCTGCATATCACTACCATCTTGAAGTTACGAGGGACAACAACGGATTTTTTATCTACCCGTCAAGGCCACTAAGGGTTGAGCTTCTACCCCTTCTTGCTTCTCCTGTTCCATAATCTTGGGCAACGGCGTGATATGAGACCCCATGGCGGCGAAGATTTTCATCCTGAGAACGACTAGCATCAGCTACTCGAACTCACTGGTTTCCGAAAACACAACAGACTCTGGAACGTGTTTGTCGGGAGTTGCCAGAAAGCCGCAATTCAATTGGCGCGGCGCAAACGCGCAGAAGACACTTTTACCGCTTAAGGCAATATTGATCGGTACTAACCAATCAGAGAGAAGAAGACTCCCACTGGCACCGCATCAGTTGTACGGGTGAGGTGATGATAAATATTGGTGACATTCTAAATTGATTACAAAATTCCAGATTTCTAGGTGAATACAATGCGCGAACGTTCTGTCCTACAAACTTCTCATTCCACGCTCAATCAGATACTGGTGATGCCGAGCTCAGCAGCGATGATGACGGCCGCCTTTTCGGCAACACCCAGAGTTGTCGAGTATGTGTTCTGGAATAATGTGTCAGTCCGTACAACACCATCAACGCACACTCGATGGCTGGACTTACGGCTGCGACATTCGAAGGTGGGATCGACAAGTCCGCGACCTTGAGGTTCTCAACTCCATAAACGTTGAGCTTAGAGTCGACGACACCACCTTCCTCGCGTGGCTTCATAGCACATGTGCCGAGCTACATGACCCATTTAGCAAGCCTGATAAGATTTTTGCGTAAAACACTGCTCACCGAATGCCACGCTGTGCCAACTGCACAATATTAGTTAGAAAATTAGGACATTCACTTTCGCGGTGCAAATGAGGTTACGCACCAGCCTTACGAGTATACTCCTCAATTGCTTTCTCGTCTTCCTCAGTGTACGCAATGTCAGGGGCGTCGATGGCGACAGGCTTGATATCCCCTCGTGCCAACGCCGCGCTGCTCACGAATTGCGGATGATTTGGTACATACTCGCCACGATAGGCGGGCATACGACGAGCGTACTCGCGAGCACGTTTGTAGCCATACTTGAGCAGCTCGAGATCGTCCTTCACCTTGAGATAGCCAGTTTCAAATTCAGGAGGCACCGTTGGATCTGTTCCTGAACGAATATGGACGAAGCCTAGCGAAGAAGGGTGCTCGACGTAGTACCCAACGCTGAAATACTTGCGCGATGGGGTGGTCGAGGGGTCACCGACAAACCTAGGAGAACATCTATCAGGGTAGTCCGTTAGGCTAGCTAGTGAAGTGCACGTACATGGAAACCGGTCCGATCCACATTGCAGGACTGTCACTTCTCGAGGCGTAGTAAGATTGCCACTTCTTGGTGAACTCAGGCCCAATGAGCTTCAGCTCCTTCTCTGTGAAGCGAAGCTTCACTCCGGCATCAAGGGCACTGATTTTGGAAGTCAGCGCGAACATCAGACGAAATCACGAAGACAACGCACTTGGAAGCCATCAGCCCCTTGCCAGTTTTCTTCCATTCATCGGAGAAGGTATTGAATGCAGGCTGTTCGTTTCGGACGATGGCATCGATAGTATCAGATTCGTCGCTTGCCAGGAAAGGAGCGAAGATAACTTGATGATCTACACAACTTGTTGGTACAGGGCCCCTTGAGCGCAACGTGAACACGTACCTTGATAGTTTTCACCAACCCCTGGAAGATCTACAACCTGCTCAACGCCATATTTCTCAAGGACCTTCTTGGCTCCGATACCGGAGCGCTCGAGAATGGCGGGCGAACCAAAGGCACCACCAGAGACAACGACGAGGCGTTTAGCCCGTGCAATCGTCACCTCTAAGGCTGAGGCAGTAGGGTGAAAGCGCGGGTTCTGGACATACTCTACACCGACAGCGCGTTTGCCCCTGTGTTATCGTGAGCTATGGACATGCTGTAGTTCTGCAAGCCTACTTACTCGAAGATTACGCGCTTGACAAGGTGACCGACCACGATGGTGACGTTGTCGCGATTCTTGTCATATATAAAGTGGTGCACAACATCGGACCGCTTTCCTTCTTCGCTAATCCATTTCTGCCATCGCTGTGAACGTTTCGATGCATACGTCAGGACCGGTCACATGAAGAAGGTTGCAGCATAACGTACTCCATGTACATTCACATTGAAAAGATCATTGGGATCTTCCGAGGATCCTCGTGAAGGATCGTACTTCTCGCCTACTGCGAGGAAGTCCTTGCCGATATTGGTAAATATTCCGCCATAGGACACCTTCAAACGGCCTCCGTAGCCATGTACTGAATCCTTGCCGGGGGCGATTTGGTAATCTTCGGTCTTTATGCGAACATAAGAAGAGGATAAGCCATATCATTCATGAGCAACGCACCTTTCGAAGAAGAGGTATGATGTCGTTCGAGCCCCAGCCAGGGTTTTTGTACCTGTGCTCCCACTCGTCGTAGTCAGACGCCACCGCGCGAGTGTACATCATGACTTTCAATACCACGTCTATCAGAATGACGAAGCAGCTGAAGAAAAACTCGAAACTCACAGTTAATGCTCGAGCCGCCACCTAAACATGCACCAACAGGTACGATGGTCTGACGACCAGCGAGCTCTGCCTCGGGATTAGCAACCATAAAAGTTGCGGTAGTGCTCGTGGGGCTGATGTGGCTGAGATACCTGGCAGGTTGAACATGCGCGAGGTCATTCTCGGTATGAGGGCCCGCCTCAACGATGAGGATTTTGAGTTTCGGGTCGGCATCCGCGAGACGACCAGCGATCAAACACGCGGAGGTTCCGCCTACAGTCATATACATGAGCTCTTGACCGAGCAGAGATGAGTAGACACCAACCTCCAGCAAATATGACGTCGTATTCGGGTTGGGCGGAAGACATAACGACAAGCAGCAGCAGCGGATCGAGGCGGATGAAGTCGACAAGGTATAGATAGGGACACGTTGGCTCCCCTCGGTACGGAGGCGTTCATACCTCTGTCCCTTTATACTACACGCGTTCTTGTGCAAAAAGCAACGAGGGCCAGCAGGGACATGCCTGGGCTACTGATCTTGCGCGACATCACCGAACCTGATTCAATCGCAACGATCGAGGTCTGAACCAAGGTAATGAGGGTGAGTGTTCTAGCCGGCATAGGAGATGTCCAGGCTAAATCATTTCAGAGGTCACACTATCGTCATATCTTCGTATATTCATCTACCTGCTTCGATCAAACATGCCTAGAATAAGAAAGATGGGGCTTAGCGGTCGGTTGCCAGTGGGGTCCAAGGAGGAAGCACCATGAAATACCACCTACAGACAACTGCAGACCAGGCACTGAAAACCATCGTCGTGACAGCCGAATATACTTGCACCCTGTGCTCTGCGACGGGATCGTAATACGATACTTGCCAATGCCACCGCACAAGCAGTCACATAAAATCGGACTTCATCGTGGTTCGACATAGGCTTGAGATATTAGGGCTCCGCTCAGAAATATTATTACGTAAGCCGCCGAGAAGTTCAAGTCTTGAAGTATTTCTCATTGGACTCACTCCTCCTCCTCCTCAGGCCTCAATTCCTATCATCTCGACTCATGGCGTAACGTGTTTCTACGTCTTTGGTCCCCTTAGATTCTTTCGTGTTGTACGTCGAAGAGTAAAATCGTGTTCGGTCAGACCTCGGGCAGGTTAAGTACCTCGTGGCAAACTGGACAACATATCATTGTCACATGCTGATGGTTTGGTACAAGACCGGTTAACTAATGGAATAGCAGTCCTCATCTTCTGACGGTCTTTTTTACTATGTACCCTGATACGGTGCTTATCCCAGAGAACCTGGTCTCTGCGAGACATCGAGTGGTCACCGTGAAATCTGCTTTGGCTTATGCAAGCCCCAAATAAATGCTGATTAATTCAACGACTGCACATGGATAGCTTCGATGGGTAGCTTCGAGCATGCAAGCGAAATTTGAAGCTTGAGGGACGCCGTCCGGTGTGACGATTCTTGTGGGTTAAAACAACCCTATCTGTCATCCTGAAAAATTCTGTTGTCACGTTGAAGCAGAACGTGGAATCATAGGCCGCGCTACTAGAAGCACGGTCACCGGCCTTTTCTAAACAAGGTGTCGCGCCCCTGCATGGCTGATGCAAACTAAGTAACCCTTTGAAGTGCGCGACGCGTCCGACTTCACCTTCTGCCGCCTTCGCAATATTGCCTTGAAATCAATAAGCAGTATCAGCGCAGCCCACTGGGCCCTACGTGGACCTCCCGATACGTAGCCAGTGGTCAATGACATTGATACTTGCAGCCTAGAAAGGAACTTGTCGAGTTTGTGGCGTCGTTGGCGCTTGCTGCAGATGTCGAATCTCGATCAATTGTGCCAGTGAGCAACGTCATGTATTCCTGGGTAGGTTTCTTCGACACCGTGTATCGAAATAGATTCGATGAGTTCTACTTATAGTGAGTAGCTTTGTGCGTTTGATTCCAAAAAATTGGATTAGAAATTGTTGTGCGTCTTTGCAACCACGACTTCCGTTTACTTATGACAAACGCACTGGCATGGCCGCGCATAATTGGGCCAGGATGAGCCGCATGGATGGATCATATACGATGTACGCTCAATAGTCGTACCATGGCTTCAATGTCTGGTAATCTTAACGGCCACTTATGCTGACTAAGTTCGCGCTCTCAAGTTGAAAGAACGAGCGGTCGGAGAAAGCCACCGTCTAGGAGACTCACCCACTTAGCGGATTATATTTCAAGGAAAGGCAAGGTAATCTAAATACAAGGTAGGGTGATCGACAGGTGTGCGCGGCATAATGACAAACGATCAAGAAAGCGACAACGGCTTATACGGCGTGCTTGACGTCGAGGTCTGTATTGCTTGAATCACGCGACCACTCTAAGTCGGACTTGTGGTTCATGTCGACGTCGACCATTTCGTGAGACTCAACGTGTATGAAGACCTGTGAAGCAGATCCTGT
Source organism: Irpex lacteus (assembly GCA_001986395.2). Classification (NCBI taxonomy): domain Eukaryota; kingdom Fungi; phylum Basidiomycota; class Agaricomycetes; order Polyporales; family Irpicaceae; genus Irpex; species Irpex lacteus. Next base: position 790,617 of record MQVO02000007.1, read on the forward strand.
CAGTTGTATTAACATTATACCATGTTCGTGCAACGTACCTCTGGCCTGGTAGTGGTCGCCGCAAGGTTGACAACGTCATGTTGCTAGTAAATGTCAGAACCGAAGACATCCTGTGAACATGATGGTCTGCACTCACCCGTCTGCCCGAGTCCGGTTGGGTTCTCTTCTCTGAACCACTCGCCGAGCTTTTCAATGCATTGCGAGAGTTAAGACTGGACATCAGGGAATTGGTGTAAAGTTTGGCCAATACTATGTTGAAGAGCAGATGTCTGTGGGACACGGTTATATGAGAATGATAACGGAAGACTCGATTTCTCTTACAATCCACTGGTCTGCGAGGAAGTCAATGGAATGTAATTATAGTTAAAGAAAGGAGAACGTACCGATGCAAGGTAAGCAATAAGGTCAGCACTCGCCCAGACAGCAGTAATAAGACCATTCTGAACGGTAACTAAGAAGCGTAGAAGGTCATTTTCTGTTTATTTCCTCAGAGATCAATAGCAACTTACGTCTGATAATCCTGTTGAGAAGGTCGTCGGTCCCAGAGAAGCCAGTCTTATGCCTCCTCTAGAAAGGTAACGATATGGTAAACAGGCTAAAGGAAGAGAAATATCGCCGCCTACCAGGTGCCAGGTCAAGGAGGCAGTGATCAAGATATCGCAAATGGCTGCACAAATGAGCCAGACAATAACGACGGCCTGGAATTTGTGGAACTCCGCCCATTTGGGAATAAGGTGGATTGCAATCGAGGTCCCCAGCCCACCGACTATAGCGTATCAGTAATCAGTTATGCCTCAAGCAGTATGGTCACTTACAGATTGAGGCTAGTGCGGTGACCAAGATAACGCTGACCGTGTATCTGTTGTTCGTGAGGACGTAGACTCTCCAAGCGAAGAATAGTTGGACTATTGTTGCAATCACACCCTACTCAGAGTTCGTATCAGCCAATGACCGTCAAACAAGCCGAGTTACCAACGCACCACAATGGCAGGATCTATGGGGGTAGGTCGTCATTAAACCTCTCTTTATTCGTTGTTTGCAGTAGTAGAACATACCGGTACAAAACACTGCGCGAGAATGACGAATCAGCTAAACTTTGACAAGATCGAATTGCGGCTCACTTACACCAAGATGCAGACTCTAGCGCTTCAAAATCGCCTATAACCACTCATTCAGCTACTAGAAGAACAATCGCTGGCGAGACCGGACTTACCAAACTTGAGAATGAGTGCGTCGTAGACCCACCAGATGTCGAACATAGAGTTCACCGTGTCAATGATCAGCAATAAAGCGACCTGTTTGTACGGTTGTGAGAGGCCATTTAGTCGCTGGTATATTAATAAGACCAACCAGTGCCTTTATCCACCGCCTGTCGCTGTGGCAAGCGTCAGCTACAGTCTCAAGTGCGAAGTCTTAAACGTACTCAGGGTACCGAGAGTAATAGAAAAAGCATTGAGTAATCATAATACCGTATAAGAGGATGTTGAGAAACACCCCGAGCAGGCCAGGGCCAAGTCTGAATGTCTGGTGGTCAGTATACTCGAGAATGAAGGATACGAAAGTGTACGAACGCGACTGATGCGGGATTGGCCATGGTGGTTGCGTGCACCAGTGAACGTCTATGGGGCTCCAGAGCGCAGGCACCTTTCTTATATGATCCAGTCGCTTAGCTGTCAACGGCCCCCACCCCGATCCGAACTGGTTCAGCAGAACCCCCGGTCGCGTGCAAATCTTGAAGCGCGGTAAGTATTTATCTCTGCGGCGGCTGATGTGCGAAGCACCACCACCACGTATTGACTCTAAGGTCTGTCTCATGAAACAGACTTCCCGGCTCAATTCCACAGGTTTACTGAAAAGCCAGGGGTGACAGTCGTCAGGCAACTATTCCTGCATCTTGGTGTTTCCTGTCGACTCGGACGGCTTCCATTGAGTCTGTAGAGGAGATCGCAGCTGAAATGGCGCACTGTTAATGCCGTTGGGGGCGGTGTTGGGCGCCCCTGGCGGATCCAAGTCGAGCATCCATAACCCAACTTCCCGGAACCCTCGCGTAATCTTCACGGCAGCCTGAGTCTTCAAGCATAAGAAGCTACAGTAACGTACGTTCTGAAACCATTATAAGAACTATCAAGTGACTTTCATTCATTCCTTCTGACTCGCTCACCGGGCACCCACACTATGCAGCTAGATTTACTGCTTTCCAACCTTCCGAGCTGGGCCGAGCGGGGCCTGAGCCATATGAAGGCTGCTATTGGCCCTGTGTTTGAACGGTCATAAAACAATCCAGCAGGCGGTGAGTTGCGCTTCTTGTGTTCAATTGTCCCTGAAGCACCGCCGTTTAACAGAGGGCGCAATACCGGACACGTTCCCGACGACCTGTGGCACAACCCAAGGCTGATGATGAGCGGGAACGGGACGAGATTGGCTAGGTCTATGAAGGATCTCACGCTCATACGCCCATCAAATCTCCTTATTGCCATAGAATAGCTCGCTTCGAAATGAATTGAATGTCACGTACATGTTCTCCTCTTGGCCGTGCGTCGCCGACATATTGGATTGGCTGACATTCTTCTTCGCCAATCAATTTCTTTCCATACATTCCTAAAATACGTTGTGAAGGGGTGTCAGTTGCGAAACATTGGCAACTTCTGCAGAAAGACGAGCCACAAGCCAGTGGCTTCTGCATAACGGTTGAGGATATTCACCAGTCTATCCGTACTAATTCTTACTCGTGAGGTGCAGTGAACGTTCAGAGACAAGATAAGTACTTGGTGGCTGCGCATGCCAGCGGCAGGCAATGACCGCATGGGGAGTTTCACATCCGCCCTGTTTACTTAAGCGCTCTCTCTCTGCACGCCGGTTCGATCCTCGTGGGTGTCATTTCTTCTACAGCTACTGACGTCGCATATCTTGACTTTCAAAAGCACTCCTTTTCAGCAAGGTACAGTTACTGATTGATGCACTGATCATCTTATCAGTTTCCATGCTGCTTCGCCGTGTCTTTGACTTCGATCGCGAGTACTCGACGGCAGTCTCCATTTCCTGTGGCGGGGTATTCTGATACGGTGTTGGTTTTGCAATGTACATATGACGGCAAGCCGTAGAAGTCGTTCAACATGAAGCCCAGGGGTTCTGATCGGCGATTATCATGCTGCTATGTATACGCCTGGATGTGCCACGGCGTGATGCTGACAATGCCTCTGGAGACGCGGTGGTGGCAAATGTACAGATGGTGCAATGATCTTCCACAAATTTCTACTTTACAACGATCTCTTTAATCCCGACAAACCCATCCAGTAAGTGCAGTACAGTACAATGTTCAGACACCGGAAATACCAAGCTCCTCAGCAATGATGAGAGCAGCCTTTTCACCGATGGCCAAAGCCGTCGAGTAGGTGTTCTTGAAAATGAGGCGTAAGCATGTGGCTTCTAGCCAAGCGTCAGAAGAAAACAAAAAACTCACTGCGGCAACGTTGGACGGTGGGATGGAAAGATCCGCAACCTTGAGACCCTGCACGCCGTAAACGTTCAACTTGGAGTCGACAACACCTCCGGTCTCACGGGGTTTCATGGCGCAGGTACCAAGCTATGTCGAATAAGCTCGTTTAGTTAACTTCAGACGGGAGCATCGAAAGTGCACTTACCGAGTGCCAGGCGGTGGCGACGGCCTTGCGAGCAAAGGTATCGACGGCCTTCTCGTCCTCCTCAGAGTACTTGATGTCGGGAGCGTTGATCGGGACGGGCTGGTTGTCAGCCTTTGCCAGGGCTGGACTCGATGCCGAAAATTCAGGGTGGCTAGGAAGGAATTCGCCGCGGTAACACGGCATGCGGCGGGCGAATTCACGAGAGCGCTTGTACATGAACTTGAGCAGCTCGAGGTCGTCCTTCTGCTTGAGATATCCGGTCTCAAACTCAGGAGGAACTGTGGCATCTGCTGAGCGGATGTGAACGAAGCCACGAGACGAAGGATGCTCGAGGAAGTAGCACATGCTGAAGTACTTGCGCAGAGGAGTGGTTTCAATGTCGCCGACAAGCCTGGAAGGAAGCAGTGCGTTAGCGGGAGCACGCCACATAGCGAAGCAAGGGAAAACACGTACATAGAAACTGGGCCGGTCCAGATGACGGGGCTATCCTTGCGCGAGGCATAGTATGCTTCCCATTTCTTTGTGAAGTGGGGTCCGATGGCCTTGAGCTCTTCCGGAGTGAAACGAAGCTTGATGCCAGCATCGAGGGCGCTGATACAGGGTGAGCGCGATTCCGTGCAACAATGGGAGAGCTTACTTGGAGGCCATCAAGCCTTTGCCTGTCTTCTTCCACTCCTCGTCGTAGACTGAGAACTCAGGCTGCTTGTTTCTGACGATGTAGTCGATGGTCTCCGCTTCTTCGCTAGCATGATACACGATGAAAGAAACTTGGTGGTCTGCGGCGCGCTGTCAGTCTCAGCCCTTCAACCTCATCCAGACGAGAGGGCGTACCTTGGTAGTTCTCCCCGACACCTGGAAGATCAACAATTTGCTCTATGCCTGCCTTCTCCAACACCTTCTTGGCACCAATACCAGAGCGTTCGAGGATGGCGGGTGATCCAAAGGAGTTGGAAGAGATGAGAACCTTCTTACCGCGGGCGACCTTAACCTCCAAGGCAGAGGTGTTGGTCTTGATGCGAGGATTGGGGACGTACTCTACACCAACAGCACGTTTATTTCTGAAAGCACCGTCAGCCTCGTTGACCTGAATCTACCATGGAAGACAAGACTCACTCGAAGATTACACGCTTGACGAGGTGGCCAGTGATGATGGTGACGTTCTCGCGTTTCTTGTTGTACAAGTAACAGTGGGCGGCATCGGACCTCTTGCCATCCTCGCTGATCCACTTTTGCCAGCGCTGTACATAGCATGACCAGGTTAGAAGCAGTATCAATCAGCGAGACAACGGAAACACATACACCAAACACGTTGACTTCGCCGAGATCGTTGGGATCCTCGGTAGACCCACGCGAAGGATCGTACTTCTTGGCAACCTCCAGGTACTCCTTGCCGACGCTGGTAAACGCCCCGCCGTAAGAGACCTTCAAGGGTCCATTGTAGCCGTGGGTCTCCTTTCCGGGTGCAATTTGGTAGGTCTCCATCTACGTAACTACCGTCAGGATAGCCGCTAATTCATATAATGCCGTGTGGCGCACCTTCTTCAGCAGCGGGATAATATCCTTAGAACCCCATCCTGGGTTCTTGTACTCCTTCTCCCACTCATCGTAGTCGGAGGGAGCAGCACGTGTGTACATTTGGACTGCAAAGCATGCGTGATTAGGAACTTACATGACAGGATCAAGCGACGCCACTCACAGTTGATACCGGAACCGCCTCCTATGCAGTGTCCATGAGGCACGATAGTCTGACGGCCACCGAGCTCCTCCTCTGGGTTCGCCACCATGAAGGTGGCGGTGGTGCTCGAAGGGACCAAATGGGTGAGGTAGCGTGCGGGTTGGGTATGGGCAAGGTCATTCTGGATGTGAGGACCAGCCTCGACGATGAGAATCTTGAGCTTTGGATCGGCATCCGAGAGACGGCCAGCGACAACGCAGGCAGCAGTTCCGCCTGTAGTTACAAAAGATCAGCGTTGGGCAATGTACAGGAAGAGGGGAAGAGGAATACGACGAACCTCCGGCGATGATGAGATCGTATTCAGTTCCAGTCGACGACATCGTTGAGGGTGGGAAGGGAAGAAAGCTGTGAGGTAGGTGGGAGATGTTCACCTCTCTCGCTTGGTCACATGTCGAAGAACCAACGCTTCTTATATAGCCAGGTGTGGCGTGTGGACGGAACCCTTACGGTTACTAGAATGACATGCTGAACTCAATACGGGTCAGGTTTCCCGAACTAAGCTTGAGGCTAGAGTCTCATAAAACGAAACAGGGTGATTTTGGATTCAAGCCTCCTGGCTGCAACGTTTTTAGGAGAGTAACAGTTGCGTCGGTTGGCCTGAATAGTTATCGCCATTCCGGATAAGAATGTACGTGTACTGAGCAGGCTGGCACTGCTTCCTGATGAGCCTTCCTGAAACAAAATCTGGTCGATTGAGAAATCTGACTGGGAAACCTAAGGGAGAGACAACATACCAAATTCTTCTCGCGCTAGATACAGTCTTCGTAAAGTAAATCGATCCAGAAGTTTCGTTATAATCTGGATGTGGGTCGTAGCGTCAAGTAAGAAGATGAAGTTGGAGGAATCAACCTTTCCACGGGACCGACAGATTGGCGCCTACGTGTTTGAATCTCCTCTTGAAAGCAATTCAGTTGGAGTTTTCACGTTGACGGTATTGGCGGCCATGCTGCAGGACGAGCTGAAGTCTCGATTGTCTCGTGTTCAACCATACAGCACCATCGCCTCTCAATATTGCATCCGGGCTGCGCCAACAGTCCTTAGTAGCCTGCGAACCACCGTTCTCGTCAATTCCGTTCTCTCGCGTAACAATTCACGGAAAAGTACATAGCAAATACTTACTGATAGAACATCGTCCAGAGCGAAACAGCTCGTCGATTGCACCCGTTTGACCACGATCTTGGCGAGCCTGAATGCGTTGTGCTCACTACAGCGTTATTTACTAACCCCGCATCCGTAATCAGTAGGCCCACTGGAGTTATGGATGCAAACGATAAGAACATGTGCCGTTTTGTAGTCCGCCTGACGTCTTCTTGGCTTCCAAATCTAGACGAATGGTGTGCCAAAGACGACACCATCGATATGTCTGGTGATTCCGTGGACGTGGAGATTTGTTACTTACTACGGCCTAAAATTCGATATTGGCTTGATCGATTCAAGGCTCATTATGCATGCTTTTGTCAACTGAGGTAAAGCAGGTCCGAGCTTTACAGACGATGCGTCGTGCTCGTTATATTACGAGGAGCTGATAACATTCGACTCGGAACTTCGAAGAATCGATCGTGACTGCTGACTTGTCTCGCTGCATCCGAGTCAAAACCACTGCAGGAGAACTATAGTAGACGGTCTTACGTACACTGCCTGAGTGGCCTGGGTGAGATAGGTTGTGCTTTCTATGTTCATGAGTGAGCCTGAACTGATATGACGGTAAGAGCTGTTTGAGTAAGTAGTGGCAGTTGAGTGAGACGAAAAAGGAATTCAGCATCTTTGTGGCGTCCAGGGCGCTTGTTTACCACGACTACTCACAGGGCTCGGTCATCGGCAAGTTCAATTCCGCATTGAACTCGAAATCTCCGAAAGCCTCTACAATACTGGTCTGCTCGTAGTGACCGTAATATGTCAGAGTCTATCCCAGAGATCGTCCGAATACCTGGTGTTACCCTACCGAATCCTCTGGTTCCCCAGTCCTACGATGACTTCAGAGGAAAGGACATCCCTCTGGTCATAGACAACGGCTCAACAAACCTGCGCTTCGGATTCGCGACCTCTTCTCAACCCTTTTCCGTGACAAATGTTGTCTCAAAGTTCCGCGAACGAAAGTCAAACAAGCCACTCTTGTTGTTCGGGGAGAGCATCGACGTTGAAAGTGGCGCGAGGGCGCAGGCACGAACAGCTTGGGAAGGGGATGTTTTGTTGAACTTCGATGCGCTGGTGAGCATTTTCATGAACTAGAAACCACATGGGTTTGCTGTGCTTTGGACTGCAGAGTAACGGCAAAATAACTAGTGATGTATTGGGCCTACATAGGAGAACGCGTTGGACTATGCCTTTATTCACCTGGGCATTGACACACCCACCATCGAACATCCACTTATCATGACCGAACGCCTATGCACACCCCTACACTCTCGATCTCGTGAGTTACTCGCTATAACCGCGTATTTGCGTACTCATCGGTCCCCGTAGTCACTTCGGAACTGGTATTCGAGCTGTACTCTGCTCCGTCGCTGACATACTGTGTGGACTCGATCATGTCTTTCTATCACAACAACCTCCCTGCACCTTCGACCCCGTTCTCCTCAGATGGGATAGCAGTATCATTCAATACGGCGTCAACCTCGGTGATACCCATCCTGAATGGCAAGGGTCTCATGAGCCATGCTAAACGGTATGGAGATGTTATGTCATAGTCCAGTATATCGCTGAAGATTGAGCAGGATACCATGGGGTGCTACTCAAGCCCATGAATACCTGCTGAAACTCATCCAGCTCAAATATCCGACATTCCCAGCGCGTATATCGACGGGCCATACCAGCGTACGCCTGTGCTCCTACCACATGACCATCTCTCACGCTGATAGTACTCTCCACAGTGGCTGCTTCAAAATAAATGCGAGTTTGCTACTGACTACACGGAGTTGATACGTTCTATGAAGGATCCTCTGAACCTCAAGTCGAAAGAAATCATCGTGCAGTTTCCGTTCGCAGCTCCTACCACTGAGGAGAAGACAGAGGAGGAACTCGCGCGTATTGCGGAGAGAAGGAGGGAGCAAGGCAAGAAGTTACAAGAGATTGCTGCAAAGGCGAGATTGGAGAAAGTACGCTTGGCTTTCTATATTTTACGGTGGGCTGAGCTGATAACACGGGACCCAGCTGCTACAAAAGGAGACTGATCTACAGGCCCTGACAAACCTGCGGGAGCAGAGAGATGAAGAGAACAAAAAGGAGTGGGCGGTATGGCCACCGCATCTACACTTCTTTCAAAATGCTGCTAATATGTCTGTACAGTCTACGCTCAGGTCGGAGGGTTTCGAAAATGATGCGGCATTGGACGCTGCTATCAAGAAGCTGGAAACAGACCTTAAGAAGTCGCGGAAGAAAGATACGGATGGGGACGAGATGGAGGTCAGTATGGCCTTTTCAGTGTTTTGATCTGCACTTAACTGTGTTTACAGGAGGAGGTTCCTTCGTTCCCGCTCATTGACGTTCCAGATGCGGATGTAAGAGACTATCTTACGCTACACCTTGATCGCTAACTCAGCCATTGCATAGCTTGACGAGGAACAGCTCAAGGAGAAGAAGAAGCAGAAGCTAATGAAAGCGGGCTGGGAAGCTCGCGAACGTGCCCGCAGGGAAAAAGAGCGCGAGCGAGAGGAACGAGAGGCGGAAGAGAAGCGCGAGGAAGATGAGCGAACACAAGATCTGCAAGGATGGTCCGCGAAACTGCGAAAGGAGCACGAAGTAGGTTACTTGCTATCAGTTCGTATGCACTCGGTAGGCTAACCAGGAGGCACAGACTCTAATGAACAAGATCAAAGAACGGGCACGAAGGAGAGCTGCATTGACGGACAGGAAGAGTGCTGCGGCTCAAGCCAGGATGAAGAACATCGCGAATTTGGCGGCTGACGAGCGTGTTCCCAAGAAGAGACGAAAGGCCAGTGGTGGTACGTGGAACCCGTGTTCCCGAATCTTAGTACAAACTTGACCTGGTTCTCATTAGAGGATACCTTTGGAGCGGACGACGCTGACTGGGCCATCTATCGCAAAATCGTAAGTGGTTCCACACCGAGCTTGAGATCTTCAAGACTGAATGGCAGACACTTCAGAACAACGCGGGCGACTCTTCAGATGAAGAAGAAGACCTGCTCAATCTCCAAACCGTCGAGCAGAAGTTGCTCACCTACGATCCCAGCTTCACAGAGGAGCACACGCACGCGTCACTGACATCCCAACGGTCAGCCCTGCTATCAGCCTTCCGCCCCCAATATGATGAAACCGACGTGGAAGGTCAGTCCCTCTTCCCCTTTCTCCTGCCCTCCCGAGTTGCATGAAACACGTAGCTATGACTACCGTCACTGACATGGACTGACATGCACCGCACAGGAAAATCCCGCGTGCACCTGAATATCGAGAGATGGCGCGTGTGCGAGGCGTGGTTCTCGCCCACGATGGCTGGCGTCGACTCTGCCGGACTCGGCGAAGTGCTGCAGACGATCCTCGCGCGGTTCTCGGACGCCGAGAAAGGTCGACTCGTCAAGGTATGTTTCTTGTGATCAGGTCAACTTGCACCAGGCAGTGCACTGACATGGAATGTTTAAACGCAGCGCGTGTTCGTGACAGGAGGGCCGTCTCAGTTACCTGGTCTGGTGCCTAGATTGCACGCGTCGCTGCGGCCGATTTTGCCACCAGATATGCCGTTGGAGATCACGAAAGCGGCGGACCCGTTCTTGGATGCTTGGAGGGGCATGGCAGACTTTGCGAGGACGGACGAGTTCCGCACCGTCGGTGTGACCAAGGCGGAGTATGAGGAGTGGGGTGGGGAGCGAGTCAAGCGTTGGTGGGGCGGGAACTGGAACTGGACTGTTCCTGCTTAATTTACTTGATCTCTGTCTGAAGTGCATGCGATATGTGCATACTGTAGAGCCTTGCAGCTTCCTTTCGCGAAGACGAAAAGAGGAATTTACGTGTGTTCGTAGAATAATACGTTAGGGCTGGAGTACATGCGCGGCGCGGTGCCAACCGGGGTAGGAGAGAACAAACAACATGGAGTATGTATGCATTACAGGCAAGAACAGAAATAGACGATATGTAAGCGAAGTCCAGAGGGTACTCGATAATTAGCAGCATCCACCAGCGGTCTGCGATGCCGGCTGGTTGACCTTTACAGAGTCGGTGGCCGCTGAGCCTCCTGCTGCTCCCGTGCCAGATGCGTCGGCTTGTGAATCGATCAAGCGTGTCTTGATGTCTCTGTTTTTTCGTAGCGTCATGATCAGCACGAGAGGCAGACGCTGCGGAGACAGAACCGGATGCAATAAGAACGCACCTTGCCAGCGTGAAGAATGCCTCCTCTACACCCTCGTTGACCTTAGCGGAAGTCTCCATGAATCTAATGCCCAACTCCTCCGCGAGCTGTCTACCCTGCTCCTCCGTGACTGCTCGCTTGTCGGTCCAGTCGGACTTGTTGCCAATGAGGATCTTGTTGACGCCTTCTGAAGCGTGCTGCTCGATGTTGGCGTGCCATGTTCGGATGTCTGTGGCGATGCCCTTGGTGAGTGGGAGCACGTGGTGCATGAGATCGACACGTACTATTGAATGAACGCTCGTCTGTCACGTCGTAGACAAGGAGTATGCCCATGGCGCCACGGTAGTAGGCAGTGGTGATTGTCCTGAACCGTTCCTGACCAGCAGTGTCCCACTAGATAGGCGGTGGTGGTATGTGTGCAATGAGTGGTCTGTTCGTTAGCGAAAGAGAATGACTATGAGTGGACGTACAATTTGGAGCTTGATACGCTTTCCGTCCAGCTCGATTGTGCGAATCTTGAAGTCGATACCAATAGTGGTGATAAATGACGGTGTCCAGGCATCATCGCAGAAGCGCAGCAGAAGACATGACTTTCCAACACCTGTAGTCTCTCGTGAGTAGACGTGGCACTTCGTACTTCACACTTATGCTTCACCTGAGTCGCCGATAAGCAAGAGCTACATCAATAGGTTAGCATTTCGTATGCGAGACTGCAAGTAGTAACACACCTTGATCAAGAAGTCGTAATGTGCCGGTGGCATGTCTATAATGATTTAAGGATGATATAGTTGTATCCCAGTACTTGTTTGACGACTAACCGTTGTTATAAGTAAATGAAGACGAGCGAAGAGGAGTAAGTAGTTGGAATGAGGTCTTCGAGGGAGGAGGCGAGGTAGCGACGCCTGCCAGGAGTCGGGTCATCACCTCCACGTGGATGTCACAGACATAGACTGTGACCTCACGTGCGCCTATCGTGACAAGGAGAATGAGTGACATCTCTTCGTTTCCTCCTTTCAAGTTTGCCTTGATGTCCGAGCTTGACCCCGTGCAATGCATTCAGCTGGTTAGCATTGTATGCGATGCCTGTGTTGCTAAAACATACTGTGCATTACTTGAGCTCAGTGTGGGTTAGCAACGGAGCCATTATCACCACCAGTCACTTATGGAACTTTGCCATCCAAGCCCTGTACTTCGCAAACCTTATATCCCTCCTCGAGGCGAAGTAGCTGGCCTGGGCGATTCGCGCAGCCAAACAGGCATCTGATACAGAACGTGCTGCGTGTCGCGTGGTAGGTGATTCTGAGATGGTATAAAGACGCAGTTTATTCTTTGAGAACGGCGTTGAACCCACTCAACTTGTCCTTATCTCACAGAATTACCCCAGCCTTTTCGTATCACACCGAAAGTATTCTCTCATACTATACAATGTCTATGAATAGAACAAACAAGCAGAAGAAGAAGATTCGCGTCCCCGTGGACGAGAATTTGCTCGATCTTGCACTGTTGCAAGATGAGATAGCCGTCGAGAGCGCCATTGGCGTCCTCGAAGGCCATCTCGAAAACACAGCAGTAGACAGAGACACGCTGCTGAAAGATCTCATGGCTCGTAGGGGCTTGTTCGAGTTCGTCTTCTCCGGTGAGCAGTGATTTCTCGTCTACTTTTCACTTTTACCCACGATGTGGCGATGACAGAACTCAGCGGCCGCGGAGCGAGCGTCGTAAAGGAACACATTATCAGTGTGTTCCCTTCGAATGCTCGTGCCTTCGAGGACTCGCTAGCCTCCGCGTTGCTCTCACAGTTGTCTCAATATTTCTGGCACATGGGGTACCCGGAGGAGGTCTTAGAAGAGCAGCATCGGCTGGTACAAACCGCAGGCCTAGTGCTGAAAGCCTTGTCCAGGCTCGACCTCTCTTCGAATGCGAAATTTGCAGATGCCGATGCAGTAGGAGGTGAAATGGAGGGTCTGCCCGTGATGAAGAAGTCGGCGAACCAGCGGGATCGTAAGAAGAATAAGCGCGCCGCCACACAGACGCCCTCGATCGATACCAAACTGTTCGCAAAGCTCAATGTCGAGCCGCCTAGCTCCGTGCAGGACGCCAACGACGTCGAGAGGCAAGTACTGGATGACCAGCAAGATATACTTATGGTACGCTTCTCATGCGATTAGCCATACCCCCTCCTTACTCAGTGCCCTACAGCACTATCTCGATGTCCTTCGCAAGCCGAGTCTTGCAGCCATCTTCAAGTCAGCCTATATCACGCGCCCTGTGGTGTCCACTCCGAATCTCGTCGAAAACGAGACTACGAACAACACCGGTGAAATCTCGAGTCCTGTGGACACCGACACCGTCCAGTCCCCGATATTCTCCAATATCCAACCCACAAAAGCGGCACTGTACTTCGACTCTGTCGATGGATTTGGGGATTGGCATATTCAAATCTCCACTCGGGCCGACAAGGACTTGCGGGAGGCAAGACGCGCTGACCAAAAGCGCTTTAAGATCTACTTGAAGAAAATAACGTGAGTGTCATCTTCACGTACTGCATCGAGGTGCGTTATCGAGCATATTCTATCACAGGGAACTATCGAATGGTCATTTCTCGGATGACAACGCCAAACGTCTCACCGGTGCTAATAATGACATACCTATCTACGAAGCCAAGATGACGAGGGACACTCGCCTCGTGGTACGTCCTAAAGGTTTACATGCAGAGCTCGCAGATCGCTGACTTCGCCTACAGTATCAGATCGACTGTGTCAAAGAGTACGAGGAGGAGGTACATTCATCACTACACCCCTATGCTGTCACTATATCTAATAGCTTCATTACAGACCGAGCGACAAAGTATCAATCAAACGCAACTTGCTTTCGACCCATTTGCTAACGTCGGTTCTGTAGTTATCAAGGTCTTCGGCATCTATACCCACGCGCAGCTTGAAAGGGGCGATTTCTGGACCAGCGTTAGCAAACATCTCTCCGGTAAAGGCAAAGAATACAAGAGACGGTATGTGTACCACTTCCTTTACCTTTTCAAATCTCCTACTTAATGTACACCTCGAAGGTGCTTGTACCGAACGAAGCCCACGAATGGCCACGACAACGTGTACGCGCCTGCCACTTTCCCTCTGAGCTCGGAGAAGGCGGTCGCTGGTACAACCACAAACCTCGCATATCTCCAAGCAGCGGATAAACAGGATGTAAGTGATTTAACCTGCTTTGCTCTTAAGAGGAACTCACGCATGTCTGGCAATAGCTTCACTCGCTTCTCGTGTACGTCATATTCGGTCACAGATGCGTACACCCTACTCACGGTCATACAGATTGGAGAAGTTCGTCATATTCTCGCAGGTAGGAGTCAATGCCATTCTCATCGTTTTGCATCTCTGGTAACCTCTTTCCACAGGCTTTACTCAATAGTGCGTTCGTTACAACTTAGTAGATAGGTTACTCAAAGTTATCTCACCGGTCAAACAGCTATCTTGGCAAACGAAGACGCGGCTCACGTTTTTCATATGTCGTACGTCGTGTTCTAACTACGCGAATATCCCAGCTAAGGAACTATGTACAGTCCCACCGAACAGGCTATCGTCAGGCACGTAGGATCGTGTTACGTGCTTGGTAGGAGTGGAACCGGGTGTGCCTATTTGCGTTAAAACTCGTATAGCCACTCACTGAATGGCCCGCAAAGGAAAACCACTACCATGCTATTCAAGATGCTAGGAATCGAACAGGCGTACGATCATCGCCGCGTCCAACACAGCGGAGAGACCTCTCGCCCTCGCCAGCTCTTCGTCACTCAATCCCAAGTTCTGGCAGACAAAGTTCGAGAGTACTACATGAAGCTGGCCACATCGCAAGCCGCCGCTCGGAGAACTGCAGAAGAATCGAAGAAGCTCGCTGCTGAGCAGAAGCAGCAGGTCGAGCAAGGCCTTTTTGACAAGGACGAGGAGGAGTTTCATCACGGGTCTCTGCCCAAGTCGTTTGCTGAACTGGACGACAGCAACTTCCCTCTGTTTATCACATACGATCATGTAGGTAGCCGAGCGGTATTTTTGAGACGCTTACTGATGCTCGCCGCCCTTACAACCAGCTCTGTCGTCTGTTAGAAGGCCCGGGAGCCCCGGCCACCTCAGCTACGCAAAATGACACCGGCACGGCAGCAAAGCCAACCATCGCAACAGGCTACATGCTTCAACGTCGTGCTTCGTTTGTGTCGTATGACAGGTTCCTCAGCGAATATTGGCCGCATTTACCGCAATATTTGACGAAGGCTTTTGGTAAGGAAACAGTGAAATTACCGGACCATTCCACTGATACTCCCCACAGACCCTGCTCTCATCTTTGCAGAATTCATGAGTAAGCATCCTTGCATAGTGGCGAGGAGATCAGTCTCTGATGATTATGTTCTAGGCATCATCAAAGGCTCAGAAGAATCTGTTCTGTCCGAAAAGGGTTTTGTAGATCTCGAAACTTACATGAATGTCACTCGC
This sequence comes from Irpex lacteus, assembly GCA_001986395.2. Classification (NCBI taxonomy): domain Eukaryota; kingdom Fungi; phylum Basidiomycota; class Agaricomycetes; order Polyporales; family Irpicaceae; genus Irpex; species Irpex lacteus. The sequence goes on from MQVO02000007.1 coordinate 805,785, forward strand.
AGGCAGCAGGGTACGTTCACCCGCAACAGAGATCTGGTGTACACGCTTTTCCTGGAATACGCGAAGATGAAGCAAGATCGCGAGGAGTGGGATGCCGCGGATAGGTAGGCTAATCCAAAATTAAAGGAAGAACAAGCTGACTGGCAAATGACTATCATAGATCTAACAGCATCCTCAGGGATCTACGCGGCCATGGCGTTCCCGGGAACAAAGTGGATTTTGTGTAAGAGCCCGTCTGCACACGCCATTCCTCGAAACAAGAACTCATAAGACACATTAGCTATGTGGACGAAGTGCAAGATAACCTCATGATTGATGCTTTGCGTAAGCTCTTCACAGAGTCTATACGAGGAGTTAGAAAATAATACTTTGCCAGTCATGCGCACATTGTGCAAGAATCCGAGCTTCGGTCTGTTCTGGGCCGGTGATACCGCACAGACAATCTCTGCAGGTAGCTCGTTCCGGTTTGAAGCCCTCAAGTCCTTAATGTATCGAGTCGAGGTCCGTTGTTCGTGCAAATCCACAAACTGTAGCTCATTCACAGAGGTCATGGTAGCAATCGCTCAACATTTCTGCCCCGACGAAGACACCCCAAGAGTTCCAACTTATTGCCAACTATCGATCCCATGGTGGTATTGTCAATGCTGCCCACTCAATAGTGAAGCTTCTTACGAGGTTCTGGCCGCAAACGATAGACACTCTGGCTGAAGAGCGGGCTGAAGTGGACGGCGCGAAGCCGATATTCTTCACTGGTTGGGATCAAGATACGGTGCAGTATGAGCAGTTCTTGTTTGGAGCATCGTAAGTTATTCCGCTTCATTCGATATTATGCAATTCTGATGATGTCTCAGAGGAAGTCAAATTGAATTCGGTGCTAATCAGTGCAAGTCAAATACGCTACTCTCTGTATCGTCGATAAGTTGACGTCGCCTACAGGTATTCTCGTGCGCGATGATGCTGCTCGCGATGAGCTACGAAAGCAAGTTGGAGATATCGGCACTGTACTGTGAGTGCTTAACTCCTTCACATGCATCTTCGCATGCTGAAGAACATTAGCACGCTATATGAGAGCAAAGGCCTCGAATTCAACGACGTGAGTTTTGAGATTTCATAACGCAACGACGTGCTTATCAAGAACGTTCATTAAATCTCCAGGTTTTGCTATACAACTTCTTTGAGGACTCGACCGTTGATGTTGGACAGTGGCGGGTAGTACTAAACGCACTCCCAGAGCTTGACCGAGAGAGTTTGAGATGTCCGGCGTTCGACGAAAATCGACATAGTGGCGTCTGCAGAGAAGTGCGTTTCGACATCTGTTGTATGAGCTCTACACGAAGACTTACAATGCTCTACTTCAGCTCAAGTTCTTATACGTTGCCATCACAAGAGCGCGCCAAAACCTCTGGATCGCAGACTGCTCCGATAAAGGAGAACCTCTACGTGTGAGTCATTATCTTATGCCCTCAACCAGTTTTTTATATCTTTCCCGTGTACAGTTGTTCTGGTCTGCTCAAGGACTTGTTAGCAATGTCTCGGCAGTTGGCACCGTACCCCACTTGGCTATCTCGTCAAGGCCGGATGAGTGGGCAGCGATGGCGCGAACCCTCTTCGACAACAAGCGGTACTCACAGGCCAGTCGGGCCTTCGATCGGGCGAACATGCCGCGCGCACGAGACATCGCAGACGCTTATCATCGTCGAGAGATGGCTAGGCGCGTGCCAATCAATAGTAACTCGATCGTCAACCATAGAGGCCAGGCTTTCTTAGAGGCAGCACAGGCTTTCTCACTCTGCGCTGATGCGACACACTTGCCCAAGGAAAGGCTGGCGTATTCCCGAAACGCTGCTGAATGCTTCCTGGAAGCTTCAGAGATGAAAATGGCTGCCGAAGCATATATACGGGCCGAAGAGCATACCAAGGCAGCACAGGTCTTCCGCCAGGGTGGATTGTTTGATGAGGCCGTTGATACTATCGAGCAGTATGTCGAGAAGATCGAGCCCGCGGATGCGGAGAAGATTCGCGATGTCGCTCGAATTCATTATTCTATCGAACAGAACCTTGAGTGAGTTATGTTTCTGGCTGATTTTAATGCCCTAAACTCAAGCTTTCTCTAGCCGCGCGACTAAACTCTTTGGCGATGTAGACGAGGCACTAGACTTCATGGAAGGCTTTGGCTTTGACGTTGCAAGAGTTAACTTGCTAGAACAATACGGCCGTATTCAAGAAGCTGCGGAAATTCATCTAGCAGAAGGACGAACGCTGGAAGCGATCCGACTCCTACTGTCAGGACAGCAGGAGGGGAATCAGGAACTACCCTCGTGTTTGGAACGCTACTTCTCACAGGGTATATGGGAAAACCTCTCCTTCGGTATTAGTCTTGAAGCTGCGACCAGCCGATCTCGCTCTCAGCTGCAGGAGTTGCTTTCACTCTCTAAAGAAGCTGTAATGCATAGCATGTATTCAGCCACCAGCAGGACCGTCGACGAGGTATGTCTCGCCCCATGTATGATGTAATTGAGTAGTTGTATTGACCACGTCGCTCTAGTTTGCTCTTGTGCGAGCAATTTTGGACCACAACACTCTGCAGCTACGTGTACTAGCCGACAGGTTCATCCGTACACACACCGATCCTGGAACAGGTGCTCTGTGCTTGGATGTCGCATTGCGCGACTGGGCGCAGCTCGAGAAGGCTACGACGAACGTCATGCTCGAGACAGTGCAAGCATTCTCGACATATGTCAACGAATTGCTGCAAATGTCTTCCGACATGAATCCGGCTGAGAACGTAGTCCTTCAGAGAATCTTTGGGTTCTATCCGACCCCCGAGACCGAGCATCTGGCCACCGTCCCAGCCGGCACCATGTTGCATGCGTATATAGTCAATCCAGACACTCGCTGGGTTCGGACTGTATCGACTAACAACGATGGCTGCGTTCTGAACCCATGGGAGCTGTCTAGAGTCTTCCAGGATATGCTTCGTGACCAGCTTCTCCAAAGAACACGCGGCGAGAACTCTGCGTGCCTTCAAGCTCCTTCGCTCCGCATGTGTCCAGCGTATATGATGTTCGGTGAACGTGACTCAAAACACCGTTGCAGCAGCAGCCATGATCCACAAGGGACTCACATGGGAGCGCTTCGATTGCGATTCCGCTTGCTTCTACAACAGATAATCACGTATCAACTAGCGAGCGTCTTCGAAAGGAGAATCGAGAAGGCGAAGCAAAGGAGGTACGTATTCGCACAGGTCACTGAAGTAAATGACTGTCTGACTGCCAAATTAGGCGATGGATTTCGCGCCTGTATGAGGCTTACTTTCCTGTCTACGGCAAGGCCGGATCGGCAATCGATGTGGATCTGACTGCCATTCCAGAGGCTGAAAAGGGTTTCCAGGTCATTAGGGAATGGATACGTGATCTTCTCCTTGAACAGCGCTTCGAGATGATGGGACCCTGGCCATTCTTGACTTTCATAGTGGAATTAGTCACTCTCACTTGGAGGCTCGAGAAACAGAACACTGTGCAGCTCCTCAGACGAGCTCCCTGCATTACCATCGACAGGCCTGTGGACTTCATCCGCAACGGACACAGGTATATAGTGTGGGATCTTCTGGATTTTCTCAGCCTTTCAAGTACCACCTCGTTGTCTGCAGGCGTTTTATTCATCAAGTGAGTTTACAGCTCAGATGTATTTTCCAGTCCATCTAATCACTGTTTTATCTCGCATTACTAGGAGTGTGTGCGACAAACATCTACCTATCGATGCAAACGTTCTTTGCCACATTGTTGAGCTCCTCTGTGCCGCTTTTGTGATCGGACGTCGTTTGCGAATACGTGCCTCGCTCCACGACATCACCATGAGCAGGCGCCTTCTGGCTAGGCTGTGCACGAATGAGAAGCTGAAGGAGCAGGAATCTCATATGCTCAAGCTCCTCGTGACTCTCATGTGCGCGCTCCTTCGTGAGATGTATACTGGCACCTCAGGTCAGTACGACCCTATTCAGAACTCGTAACGAATTGCACTCATTCCTTTTCAGAGTTTTTGCTCTACGATCGGTCGTCGCATATTGACAATCAGGTCCGTAATATATTTGTCATGCGAATGTGAGTTTCTACAGGTCTTCTGGCTATATCTGCCTTTCTGACGACTATTTCCATAGCTGCAAGAGCCTCACTCTTCGTAAGTAGATATCATGGAGCCTGCAGTTTATCCACTCTGAATCTGGAGGATATAGTCGGCTACAACATCAATGATCCCCTATTGCACTCCTTGATCCTGCAACAGTTCACTTCATTCAGGAGTCTTAATATACGGCCTGATGCAAGATACTCCCGTATATTCCAGCGGTATGTGGTCGCTATCTCACAAATGAGCCGGAGGTCTAATTTACTATAACCCAGATATGTCGAAGCCACATCGTGGGCAGATTTGGTTCGTGCAGTTAGGAATACTGGCTCGTACGAGAAAAATACCCCGGAGGAATTGGTTCATCTGAAAGAAGCAAGCAGACTTCGTGATTCTCCCTACGATGTCTTTGGCACTAGATCTGTCGTGTATAAAAATATTGGCGACATCCCCACACTTCTCCGAGGGGACACCCCTCTGCGCCCTACCACGGCCGCTCGAGATACTCCCATCCCTCCACCATCCTCTTCTGACCACCGCGGTATTGATTCGGATCGTCTTAAGCAACAAACAGAGCGCGATGCCGTTGAGGATGGAGTCGAGATGCCAGTTTCCGCCGACGTGGAAGACGCTGGAATTGCTGAACCTGATATCACGGCAGGAGGTGCGGATACGAACCAGGATCAACACACCGTAGTTCCGCCAACGACGCACGAAATACAAGCTGTCACTTTTTTGGCACGCTTGTATCGCAAAAAGTTAATTCGTAAACAGTCCGCAGCCGAAAAAGGAGTGGTGGCAGAAACAAATCGCTTGTATCAAACCTTCCAAGAGAGCCCTCACCTCGAGACAATGCCAACACGCTACAGATTGCTATTCCTCGGCCCACTGCCCCTCGTCATACTCTGTTTACGAACTATGGCCACTCACATCGCAAACGCCAAGGCTCAGATCAGAACGCGTATGGCTCTTGCCCCTCATTCCGACTACGAGAGGATTGGGGCGCAGATGGCACAAACCAAGTGAGTAAACGCTTCCATATTTGGTCATCTCGTATCTTATGACGGGGGACCAGTGCGATAGACCGGCAGGTTCAACGTCTGAAGAAGCTGTTAGAACCCAAATCCGAATTTCACCTATCAGCGTCAGAGGAGGAGTTACGAGCGTACGTCCAAGAAGTTGCAAACATTGCCAGCGAACATCCTCGTGCGATCGAGGGTATGGAGTCAGAGCTCAAGATGGCTGTTGAAGGAATTGTACAGGCACCTGCACCAAAGAAGGTTAAGCCTACGAGCCCTATGGCCAAGAAGCCGGAGTTGGTGATGGATTCTGAGGATGACTATGATATACACTTATACGAATAGACGAAGGGAGGGCAGGTTGTATGTGCTCTGTCGAATAGCCAGATCGGTTGCTTCGGCTGTGTACCAATGTTTGGTATCAATGGATGTGTCTTTTTAGGAGAAAAATAGCCACGAACCAATGTTATCTCTTTTCTCTAAAACATGGCGATATACAACGCACTTCTAGCATAACAGGGAATAACTGATGACAGGCGAACTTTCTCTACGCCATCATCCTTGCGCATGCCTACTGCTGAAGTTCATTATATAAAAATACATCAGCCTACGAGCATATGACACAGCAACCAACGGCATGATAGTCAGTCTAAGTACAAATCGGTACATCGAAGTCTGCCACAGGCGTCCATGAGAACAAGCAATTAAATATCAGAGTGTCAGTGGAGCGGGATATGCTCAAAAAGGAACCAGATAGTTTATATGAGGGAAAGCCATATTTGGATAAAATTTGGAGCTGAGCGGCTGAAATAGAAAATGCGGACGGAAATAGATACCGTGGCGGGAAGGGAGTAGTGATCGTATAATTGCCCTTTTAGGAAATACTCTGGCGCTACCGCTCGTCCGAGGTGGCCCGTGCCTTCACCTTCATCGCCAACTATCGTCTCCTCAATGGGAAATACTACCAACGAAGCACGTTACCTCACATTTTTACGGTTCGTGTTTTGTTTCCTTCGACATTGGTCATCAACTCACAAAATCAAACCTAGGAAGGCTCCGAAACGTTGCAATGTAACCACACTCAGGCTTCTATCTGAACGCGCTATCGATTCGGATCCTTATATATCAAATAATTCAAAATTTGCCTGCAGCAAGAGTGCCAACCACAACGATACGAACTACCAGACTACCTATATCCATCCTGTCGCGAATACTACATTGGTCTATGGGTTCCATTCAAGTTGCTCTGCTGGGGACGGATTGTCAATCACTACAGCGTCTACGACAAGAAAATTGAATCATTTTTTTCTCGCAAACTAACAGTCCTTCTCTAATAGAAAACTTCACGTCTGAACCGCAAGACGAAAACGAAAAGGTGGCAAAGGAGGAGGACATACTTCGCTCCAGAGCGGGAATGATAAGTCTAAGAACTCATATGAGTCTTAAACACTTTGTCATCCTGAGTCAGAGATAGCTGTGCAGAACTACACCAAGCTCTTGAAGAAAGCCGAATAGTTCGATGATCAACTTGAACGCGAACATGAGTCACATGGTATCACAACGTACAGCAACTACATACGTGTCCGGGTTCTGACGGTTTGAGTGAGAAAGATAATCCTTGGCATGAACGTTGCGGGGCAGTTTCGCGACGGCAGTGAGTCTTGGAAAGTATTGAGTAGCCCCTTGAGTTACTAGTAGACAACCGATCCGAGGACGCTGACGGTGCAAGCGTAGAAGTAGTTAAGAAGTTTGTTTAGCAGCATAGGTATCTACTATGTTCATCTACTAGTCACTCGCGTTGTGATGGCCACAGTTGGCTACACTCATGGACAAGGTCTTAGGTGAGTCGGACAGGTTTTAGTCCGAGTCATTGTTATTCATGATCAGATGAGTAATGGCAAATGACGTCCACGTGGCCGGTTGCATCTGATGTGACAGCTGTGACCACTCGCCGTGTCACAACACTAGCACTTCAGTAACTTCAACGGTTCTTCAAGTTGCTACAACGCTGTCCAGCTCAGTTCTTCGTAATTCGGCTTCTTGCAATTCCTCTGCCAAATGTCAACAAATGGCCTGTAGTGCGGGAGGTGATCCTGTACACAAGTTGCTCTCTCCGAAGGAGACGCTACATCATGTCCGAGTCCCCACCGGTGGGTAAAGAACTTTAATATCCTGAGATTCCAAAAACCTTATGTGCTCGAGGCGAATAGGAAGGCCAGTGGATATCGCGCAGCAAAGGAAGTTGATACATGCCACGCCGCATGATGGATGGCGTGCGATAAGACTTATAAGTGTAAATTTCTCCTCGGGGCCACTGGTCAACGTTCAACCTTTCCTTTTCACCCCAAGCATCCCGTCGTTTTGTCTCCCACCGACTTTTCAAAACTTATCACCTCAATCTCTAAATGCCTATCGACCTACTTGAAAGGAAGAATAATCGGAGCCGGGCTCTCTTGAGTGCAACTCTTCTTGATCCTACGCTCCTGCAGGATGAGATCGCCCTCGAGAACGCCGTGGGTGTTCTCGAAGGTCATCTCAAGGACCCAAGAGCAGATAAACAATCCTTGTTGACGGAATTGATGTCAAAGAATAACCTGTTTGCATGTGTCTTCTCTGGTAAGTAGCGATCGTATCTTTTGTGCTGAGCTTACCTAGATTCGGACGATAGCTATGAGCGATGAGGCGGCAAATGCAACAAAGCAGTACATCATCAATGTATTCCCAACAAAGGCGCTGGTTTTTGAGGAGTCACTGTCCTTGTCACTTCTGGTCCAACTATCACAATATTTCTGGTACCACAATTTTCCTGCACCAACAGAGTATTACCACTGGGTACAGATGTCGAGAGCTGCTCTCGAATCGATGGTCTCCTCGAACCCTATTAGCACTGAACAGCCGAAGAGTTCACCGGCAGCAGAACAGGTTGAAGTCGAATTCGAGGGCCTGACCCTCACTCAGTGGACGTCCCAGGGCGATCGGAAGATCGCCAAGCGCGCGGCTAATGCGATACCTAGCGTCGACGTGAAACTCTTCGGAAAACTCGACCTCAAGCCACCTCGCTCAGCTAAAGATGTCATCGAGGTGGAAACTCGGTTACTGGGCGACTTGAAGGATATTCTGGTGGTAAGTTGTGTCACAGGTGACGTCTCTATATCCAACTATAATTTGTAATTTTGCATAGCACTATCTGGAGGTTCTTCGCGAGCCACGCCTCGTTCCCACCTTCAAGACGGCGTACATTGCTCTGCCTACGACAGCTTCGCCTAATGACGAGACCAGACATACCAGCAGCATCGATAAGACGGCCGACGTTACTAACACTGATGCTGCACGGCCTGTAACCTATGCCAACATCCTGCCGTTGAGGGCAACGTTGAACTTCGATCCGATTGATGGCTTTGGCGACTGGCACATTTTGCTCTCAACTCGAGCGAATCAAGACTTGCGGGACGCGAGGCACCAAGACGCGAAGCGTTTCATCACTTATGTGAAGAAAATTAGGTATGGGATAATGACACGTCTGCTATCGGCGCAGCTGACTCCCTACCGAAGGGAGTTGTCGAAAGGACATTTCTCAGCCAATAATCACAACCGGTTCGTCGGCAACGATGGTGACATTCCTGTCTATGAGGCGAAAATGATAGGCAACAGTCGTTTGGTGGTATGCTTTGCTTATTCTCTGTGTAATATGGCGAATGCTCATTCTTCACACAGTACCAGATTGACTGTATCAGAGAATTCGATGATTCAGTGCGTTCTAGTCTCTACGATCCAAGTCGAAACTGACTACTTTGCACCAGAATGAACGTCAAGGTAAAAGTCACGCCTATCTAACCTCTTTGGAAACTGTTTGCTTATGTCAACCTCAGTCATCAAGATTTTTGGTATCTATACTCACGCACAGCTCAAGCAAGACAAGCAGGCCTGGCACAACGTCAGCAAACATCTCTCTGGTAGAGGGAGCGAATACAGGAGGCGGTGCGTAGGACCACGAGCTGTTCTCCATGGTTTACTAATACGTGCATATCTCTTCAGGTGCATTTATCGCGTGGAACCTGTCAACCAGGGAGATAGCTTGGTGTTTTCGCCGGCCACTTTCCCCCTGAGTATTGAACAGCAGGGTCTCAGCTCGTCAGCCGAGCTTCAATATCTCAAACCGGCAGAACAGCAAGATGTACGTAGCTGAGTCATTTTATCTGCGTTCGCTACTCTGTAATGACACATGATACAGCTACACGAGCGCCTGGTGTAAGTGAATGTCGCGACTTCTAGCAGATGTTCCGACTAACCTACCGTAGCCTTGAAAAGTTTTCGGCATTCTCTCAGGTAAGATATAGCCTTTTAGATGTGTCCACATCTCACAGTCTTTCCTATAGGCACTTCTCAACAGTAAGCATCGTTGGGATAATGTAGCATAAAACAAACCACTGACATTCTTGATAGACATCTTGGCCGAGGAAGACGCCGCACATGTCTTCCTACTGTCGTAAGTGCTACATCAGTGTCCCTTAGTATGCATACTAATCCATGGTATCTAGCCCTACGGAGCAAGACATCGTAAGGCATGTCGGCTCCTGCTACGTGTACGGCAGAAGTGGTACCGGGTAGGCTCAATGGAGTTGATGATACATGTTGAATATCTCACTTCCTTGGATAGTAAAACCACAACTATGGTCTACAAGATTCTTGGAATTGAACGCGCGCACGAAATTATCCGTACCGAATATGACGCAGACGCCCTCCGCCCTCGCCAACTGTTTGTCACTTATTCTCGAGTTCTCGCAGAGAAAGTTCAAGAGTTTTATGCCAAGTTGGCCCTGGAGAAGGCTGCTGCCGGGAGAACTGCTCGAGAGTCCACAAGGCTCGCTGTCATGAAGATCGATCAAGACGGTCAAGGCCTCGTCGACAAAGACGAAGAAGAATTCTACCATGGAACACTGCCTCGTTCTTTCAGCAAGCTAACCGACGAACATTTTCCCCTGTTCATTACCTTCGATCAGGCAAGTAGTTCCTTCATATCTGGACGAGCGCTCTAACTATGCTCCTGGCCACGCATAGCTCTCTCGCCTGCTACAAGCAGATCAGGACCAAGCTCGCAGCCGAACTTTCGCTGCACGAAATCTTGAAGAGGATACAGACTTAGCAGACGAGTATAATGATACGACCGAACACGCACTGCAGCGTCGGAAGACATTTGTATCATATATCAAGTTTTACAACGAATACTGGCGTCATCTTCCCCAGAACCTGACGAAGAATCTCGGTGTGTATCTCTGAAAAGATATATTCCTGGTCACTGGGAGTCACTCATGTACTAAGCAGATCCCGCTCTGGTTTTTGCCGAGATTATGGGTACGCCATGCATGAAATGAGTAAGTAGTGTGTGCACAACTAAAGCTCTTTATGTAGGTGTCATCAAGGGATCTGAAGAATCGATTCTGACTGAGAAGGGATTCCTTGAGCGTGATACGTACATCAACCTGAGTCATCGTAGCCAGGCTACCTTCGCTACTTGCCGGGAGGTGGTATACTCGCTTTTCCAGGCTTACACGAAGCGGAAGCAGGAACGTCGGGAGTGGGACGCCGCAGACAGGTAGGGCTATTTTCAAGTTGATTGTTGGAGGGATCTGCATTTACCGCGCATTTCAGAACTCACTCGATCATCCGGGGACTGCGGGAATTTGGTGTGCCCGGGAGGAAAGTCGACTTTATGTAAGCGCCTGATTTACTGCCTTTCTTCGATTTATTCATGCTGGACGTAGCTATATCGATGAAGCTCAGGACAATCTTCTAGTAGACGCTTTGAGTAAGTATAAGACAGCTATATATACAAGAATGCATACTGACAGGTACAATAGTCCTGCGGTCCATGTGCAAGAGCTCGTCCGGGCTCTTCTGGGCGGGCGACACAGCTCAAACAATTTCCGCCAGTAGTTCTTTCCGTTTTGAAGAACTCAAGGCGTTCTTGTTCCGTGTTGAGAAGTCCTTGACATCAATCCCTGACGAATTTAAACTCACCGTCAATTATCGTTCACACGGCGGTATCGTCAGAGCTGCACATTCCGTTGTGCATCTCATCTCGACATTCTGGCCACACGCAATTGATTCACTCCCTGAGGAGAAGGGTATCGTTGACGGCGCCAAGCCAGTATTTTTTACAGGTCAGGGACAAGATAGAAGCCGATTCGAAGAGTTCTTCTTTGGCGCCCCGTAAGTCGTTCTGCGAGATCGAAACCAGAAATGTCTAACTGTTAGAAGAGAAAGTCAGATTGAATTTGGAGCCAATCAATGCAAGTACTAGCGATACGTTTCTCAGCCACATTTCTCAGATATTAAGTAGGCATTCTTGTTCGCGACGATGCTGCTCGCAAGAAGCTCCTGAAGCCAGGAGAGGATGTGGGAACAGTGCTGTGAGTCTTAAATATTGCCCATTCAGTCTGTTTACCGTGCTGAACGAGTACGTCTAGGACCTTGTACGAGAGCAAAGGTCTCGAGTTTAATGACGTAAGCTCTCCACTAAAATCATCCATGTTTACATACCAATGGATCAGACAGGTCCTTCTATACAACTTCTTCGAAGACTCAACGGTCGATGCGAATCAGTGGCGAGTGATACTGAATGCGTTGCCTAGTGAAGAGCGTATCAGGTGCCCAATATTCGATGACACACGTCACAACGGTGTATGCAGGGAGGTAAGGCCCTTATCTTGAGATCAGGACTCTATATGGTATTCACCAAATCCCTGTCAATCAGCTGAAGTTTCTTTATGTTGCCATCACGAGAGCACGTCAGAATCTCTGGATTGCAGACTCCTCTGAGAAGGGCGAGCCTCTGCGCGTAAGTTTCTATCACAGGCTTTCATCTCACGCTAATTGTCCCGTCCATCCCATACAGCTGCTCTGGACAAGACAAGGCCTCGTCGAAAGTGCATCTGCCTCTCAGGATATGCGTAGTCTAGCTACTGGCAAGAAGTCGTTAGCCCACGAGTGGGCAAAGACAGGAAAACTGCTCTTCGATAACAAGCAGTTCTCTCAAGCTAGTCAGGCTTTCGGAAAGGCCGGCCTTTTCCACGAGAAAGACATCGCTGCTGCATACTATCGTCGAGAGGTGGCGCACCGCACACCGCAGGGTCGTAGCTCAGCCTCAGATCCCAGACGTCAAGCTTTTCTGGAAGCTGCTGAAGCGTTCTCACTTTGTGCAAATGTGACGCCCTTGGCGAAAGCCAGACTATCTTACTATCGTAACTCTGCTGAGTGCTACCAGGAAGCTTCGGAGATCAAGAAGGCAGGCGAGATGTACTTACTGGCTGAAGAACATACCGAGGCAGCCAAGGTCTTCCGTAAAGGGGGGCTATTTGATGAAGCTGTGGATACTATCGACAAGTACTCCGAGCAAATCGAACCAGCGGATGCAGAGAAAATTCGGGATGTCGCGAAAATTCATTATTCTCTGGAACAAAACCTCGAGTAAGTCTATGTTTTTCATAAATTAGATAATTTGCTCGATGAGGCTGATCTTTTGTCTAGTCGTGCAACCATGCTATTCTCTGACGTTGACAAGGCATTGGAGTTCATGGACGATTATGGTTTCAATGTTGCTAGAGTTGAGCTACTGGAGCGATACGGCCGACTACGCGAAGCGGCAGAGATCCATATTGCAGAAGGACGCACCATCGAGGCAATTCAACTTCTGCTGCGTGACAAGGCGGCAGCCGAGTCACAGTTTTTGTTAGAACGTATTTTGCTCAAGAGCATCCGGCAATATTTTGTGTTTGGAATGCCTTTGAGGATCGAGGAGGATGCAACGCGCTCCCAGCTACAGCACCTGCTACGTTTGGCCGAGGAAGCCGTTAAGTATGGAGCACTCTCTTCTCGAGCCGTCGATGAGGTGAATCTTTATTGTATGTTTTTCCAGCAATCATACTCAAAGTACCCTTATGTAGCTGTCTCTGTGCAGAGCAATCTTGAACAATGACCACACGGCGCTACACACGTTGGCCGACAAGTTCATTCGAAAGCATGGTGACCTTGCATCAGCGGTCCTCTGTCTAGATTATGTCTTTCAAACTTGGACGCATATCGAGAGCGCTGCGGCTAACGTCGTTTGGACATCTCTAGAAAGGTTCTCTCTCTACACGCGCGAGTTACAGCAGATGCCGTTCGAGAGGAATCTACCAGGAAACGAACATCTCCAGAGGCTTTTCGGCTTTTATCCCAACCCCGACGCCGAAGATTTGGTCGTTATTCCAACCGCCACCTTAGTGTATCAGTTTCTCACTACCTGGCAAGGGAGTAACCGATATCGGATCATATCAGTAAGGGAAGATGCCTTTGTGCTGACCTCCTGGGGACTGCCTGCGGTGTTGAAGGCAGCCATACGCGAGCATCTCCAAAAGAGAATCCGAGACGAGAATTATGCGTGCTTTGGTGCTGCCGCCTTTCGTATTTGCCCTGTGTTCATGGTAATAGGTGAACGCGACTCAAGACACCGTGAACGTTGTAGCATCAGTCATGATCCACAAGACATGACCTTGGTGGCTCTCGAGTCGCGTTTACGAATGCTGTGGCAGCAACTCCATATATATCAATGGGCAACTGTCTTCGAGAGACGCAACGAGTTTGCGAAGCAACGAAGGTGCGAATTCTTCTAGCCATCCTAGTAATCGTCTATCTTACAAAGAATGTATCATAGACGTTGGATCTCCCGCCTGTACGAAAGTTACTTCCCCATCCATTATAAGGCAGGATCAGCGCTCGATGTAGATCTTACTACAATCCCGGAAGCAAACCGGGGTGTACAGATTATGCTGGAATGGATCCATGACTTACTTCTTAGCGAAGACTTTGCTAGGATCCACCCTCCTGGCTTCCTGACTTTCATAGCGGAGGCCGTGACGCTTTCCTTGAGATTCGAGAAGAGCGGCGGCTTACAGTACTTGAAGCGTGCTCCTTGCATAACCAGGGATCGACCTGAGGCATATATCCGCGAAGGTGGCAAGTATATCGTATGGGACCTCCTGGATTTTCTGGGCCGTACAAGTGTGGCCTCATTGTCATTCGGTGTTCATTTCGTCAAGTGTGTCACAATGCATTTTTCAGACTAATTTGAAGCTGATTTCCCGTGCTTCGTTAGGAACGTCTGTGAAAGGCAGCTTCCGATCGATGCAAACGTCCTTTGCCACATCGTTGAACTGCTGTGTGCGGCATACTCAATTGGACATCGCGTGCGAGTATCTGGCTCGCTTCACGATATCACGTTGAGCAGAAGACTTCTCTCCCAGTTGCACGCAGACGAAACGTTGAAGGCGCAAGATCATCGCATGCTCTGGCAGTTTGTTGGGACGATGTCATCTCTTCTTCGAGAGCTGTACAGTGGCTCCTCAGGTCAAAACGTCTTTGGAGTTCCTTAGCATAACACTGATTACTCTGGGCTAGGCTTCTTACTTCACAATCAATCGCCGCGAATCGACTACCTAGTCCGTCACATATTCGTTATGCGAATGTGGGTTTCTGTATGCTTGTTGTGGCGTGAGCGTTCTTCTGATTTATTTCCTTGATATTCAGTTGCAAGAGTTTCACTCTCCGTAAGTATTTTCTCCCGAGACCTGCGGCGTAATAAGTTGACTGTTTCGCGATTCAGTTGGATACAACATCAACGATCCACGATTGCACCAAATGATCCTATACCAGATCGCTTCCTTCAAGAGTCCAGACGGGAGATACTCCAATATCTACCAACGGTAAGCATGCAGTACTCGACTATACGAATTCAACTACTGATGATTTCTTTGACAGTTATATCAATGCTTCTTCATGGATCGAACTGAAACGTGCAGTTCGGAGCACTGGCATGTTCGATAAAAACACGCCGGAGGAGCTGACTCATCTTCGCGATGCTACTAAGGTCTCTGGCACTCCGCATGAGGAATATGGGACGCGTTCTGTGCTATTCGCGACAGTTAGCGAGATCCCCACCCTCCTACAAGGTGCCGCCAGTCCTAATCCGAGGGCTGCACCGATCCGTCAGGGTCTGCAATCCACACATGCTCCTTCAGCCTCAGGGGATGCAAACGTCAACGTCACCTTTGTTCACCCGCTGGCTGAGCATAGCGACACAGAGGGAACTGCCTCGGAGTCAGTCGATGCTCATTTGGAAAATTCGGAGGTGGACGAGGGCGCTGCCTCGGAGGATAAGGACGCCGATCTAGCCCGGCACACCGAAACTGCGCCAACGGCTGACGAGATCGGTGCTGCGAAGCTTTTTGCCACTTTGTACCGTGGAAAGTCGGCTCACAAGAGGTCTGCTATTGAGAATGGAGAGGTTACAGAATCCGATCAGCTGTATCGATCCTACCAAGCCAGTCCTCTCCTCGGGAAGATGCCACGGCGATACAAGCTTCTGTTCCTCGGCCCTCTTCCCCTTGCTTTCCTTGCATTACGAGCCATGGCCGTCCACGTCGCGAATGCCAAGTCTCAAGCGAAAGCTCGTTTGACTAAAGTCTCGCATTCCATGTACGAAAAGGTTGCCGCGCAGATCAAAGAAGCAAAGTAAGCAATAGTCGTGGTCTTGAGAATCAGTGTGTATGAAATCGCGACTGATGTAACTCCCCTAGCTCGATTAATCGGCGAATTCAACAGTTGAAGAGCATACTGGAGCCGAAATCGGAGTTCCATGCAACGTCCTCGGAGGCACAGCTGCGCACATATGTACAAGACGTTGCCGAGATCGCTGCCAAATACCCATCTACGATTCATGGCAAGGAGTGGGAGCTGAAGACCGCTGTGAAAGGAATAGTCCAGGAGCCGAAGAAACCTACGAGCATAAGGCGCGAGAGACCTGCCTTAGTTGATGATATCGACGGCTACGAAGCATACTGAAGGGAGAGAAGAGGCATGGGGCAGGATACAGTATGGCTCTAGCACCACTAGTTTCGGTTTCTGTATTTGTATAATTGTATCAGCACGCACCGTGGATGACGTACCTTCCGCTGTAAAGGTTTTAGCCACACAAAAGGGGTATCAAGACAGTTGGTTCATGCAGAAGAGCATAGATATTGCGAGCTGTCCCATCCTTTGCTTATCTACCTGAACGTAAGCCACGCCTGCTCTGCCACAGCCAAAACCATCGACCGCTCCATTTCCTGCAGACCTCCATGAGATCTACATATCCTCTGTTGACCTCCAGAACTGTCAGTAGGTGTCAGGCGTAGCAGTCTCGCCAGAGAGGCGCATATCGCTTCTGCCATGGTCTTGTGATGCATCGCTTGACATAAGTAGCTCGGTTCTGACGAGTTGGCGTGTGGCGGATCGACTCGAAGTTCGTCCTATAAGCCGTATGTGTTCGTATAATCGAAAGGATTTAGATGAGGGACTTACAACATTCGCGTCGTGATCCCCTCCCAGGTTCGTATTACGAGGCGGAGGCTCTGTTGCGTGAGGGAAGAGCAATTTGACTGATAAAGCGGCTGAGGCTGGTATCAGTAGGTGCATGAGGCTACATAGGTACCATAGTGCGTCTTTACGAGCGAGTCTTCCTTCAATCTGGGAAAGGAGAGATGTTGTGCGAGCAGAAGAGTTGCTGGAAGACGGGTTGTGGCTTTCCTGTCCATCCGCGGAGACAGAGGTGTCATCGTCCGAAAAGACGCCATACAGACGCTCCATTTCTGAGCAAGCGGCAAGAAGGAGATTGTCGAATATGCCTTGTATACTAAAGGATAGATGGACGCTGGTCGGTAAGGAGAAGGAGGCAGCGATGTTCTGAAGTGAATCTGTTGCGTTCTGAAAGAAAGCTAGTACATGAGTCCGCAAGTCGTCACTGGTCGTATCCTGTTTCTGCGAAGCGTTATTCTTCCTTTCCTTGAGAGAGCTGGAAGTAGGTCCGAGAGCCGCAGCAATCTGCGCGCGTGATAGGATAGCAAAAGAGCGCACAAGAGGTACCAGTAAAGTCATCGATAGCTGACCAAAGAGTGCATCCAGCCTGTCCGAGGACTGAGCTCGCACTGCTTTCTTGCGTTTGCCCTTCAGCTTTGAGCCAGCTGCAAAATGCAACCTGGGAATTATTGTAAAAATCCGATCTAGTAGTGTTGACAAGTCTTCTACGAGCTGGGGCTTGTGTCGCTCCGAGTCACCGTCTGTCGATAGCATAGATGTCAAGGTTGTCGCAAGCATGGCAAGGGAGCGCTCTGTGACGACAAGGAGAGTCTGGATTTCATCCTCGGATATGTCGTCCTGACGCGATGTTATATCATCAAGCAAGTACAGTCTCGAAAGTAGACTGTCAGAGCCGCACAAGCTGGGCAGTCTGAGAGCTTGCGACGACCCATGAGAGCGAGGTTGTGGTGGGTCCTGTGCATTCGGCTTCTTTTTCTTCTTTTTCGGACCGCCAGAAGTCACTGCGGCAGAGGATATAGAAGCTTCCAGAGACTCTGTGACCTGTGAGGTTGTTGCTACGCGCAGTAGTAGAAGCTCTATTTGAGAATGGTATGAGTTTGACTTATCACAGTTGTAAGGGACGATAGAAGAGGACCAGACCTGCGTGCTCATCATCAAAGCTCTGTTGAAGGTCGTGCAATCTCTTCTCTAGTGCTAATGCCTTGTCCTCCCATTGTGTTTGCCGTTCACGATCGCCTTCATTCGCAGATCTAGTAGGAAAGTTCTCCAGTAGAACCTGAACATACGCTATAAGTTGGCATGCGGGTCAGTTTGGATACCTTATAT
Source organism: Irpex lacteus (assembly GCA_001986395.2). Taxonomy (NCBI): domain Eukaryota; kingdom Fungi; phylum Basidiomycota; class Agaricomycetes; order Polyporales; family Irpicaceae; genus Irpex; species Irpex lacteus. The sequence goes on from MQVO02000007.1 coordinate 823,643, forward strand.
AGAAGGAAAGATGCGACATTCGAAGGATCGCTCTATTGGTTTATATCTCAGAGCAATCAACGCCTGCCAGCGTGAGCCATAACAAGCATATATTCAGCAAACTTCGCGTAAATGACATGATCTGATCTCTTACAATGGTTATTCGAATTCTGTTCGACATAAGCATCCCCGTAAAATTGAATGGAGAATGTCATCGCTTCAAGCTTCTTCAAGTTGGCGTGGCAAGTACAACAAAGTATGGCCGCAACAACTTGTTGAAGTTGCAACTCCGAGAAGTGAGCTTACATAAGCTCACTCCGAATGGGGCAATCGTCAAACGTGACGCGTGACAGACACGTCACAGAATGCGCCGCACGCCGGCGCCTCTTTGTAGCTTGCTTTTCACGACCACTGAGTACAGTACAGAGTACTGAGTACTGAGTTCTGGGCCTCTGGAATCGTGGCCAAGCATCTTCTGATTCCTCTCAGCATCTTCTTGACAGGCTTGGATATATACAGAATTCGAGACGACTACATACGTCACAATAGACGTGCTGCACAACGAGAGCGGTCATACAATTGACTTGGGAACCTTATATCCTCGAGGCAAATAACGCAAGCCCGAGCGAACCATACAAAGACGTCTTTCAGACTGTTCTGATACGCAGTCCCACACGAGGCAACTCGAAAACGTTGCAGATACCTTTGTTGGAAACAACAGTGAGGGTAGCACTTACTTGCCACTGGCAGAGACCCCTACACTCATGCAGCGAGAGACGATGCAATCCGAACCTCCCAGGCTAGTTATAAAAGACACAGTGCCATCGAAGAAAATGCACCAGCGTCTTGACCTCGATGCCCTCGATTCTGCAAAGCTGCAGGATGAGATAGCCCTCGAGAACGCGCTCCGCGTCCTCGAGAGCCATCTCGAAAATCCAGCAGTCGACCAGGAGGCCATTATGAGAGAGTTTGCGGGAGTACAGAACCTTTTCGAGTTTGTGGCTGCGGGTGAGTTCTACCAGTACTGATCTTGTGATTTCACTCTTGACGGAATTGTGGCGATAGGGGTGAACGACCGAGCGGCGAGTGCCATGAAAGCGCACCTCGCCGACCGTTTCCCCCTCAACGCAGCGTCGTTTGAGACATCCCTCGCATGTCTCCTGCTAGGACAGCTATCGCTGTACTTCTGGCACCAGGAATACCCACTACCAGGCCTGGACGAGTGTCATATCTCTGTAGACTTGACGAGGTCCGCTCTCAAGGCCTTGTCGCTCATGAACTTCGCCGCGGAGGCTAAAAGCCCAGTGTCAGACGATGTGGACGATGAGTTCGAGGGGTTCTTCAGAGTGAAGAAGACTAAGCAGCGAGATAGGAAGAAGAACAGGCGCGGCTTAGGAGCTAGAACCGCATCAATAGACGCAAAACCGTTCGAGAGATTGCACGTGGAAGTTCCTCGCTCAGCAGAGGAAGCGATGGTTCTCGAGGAGAAACTACTGGATGACCAGAAGGGTATTTTGATGGTGGGTACCACGCATCTTCACTCCTGCTGTGAGCTAATCTATCGCAGCATTATCTTGATGTCCTTCGTAAGCCGGAACTGGCTCCTATCTTCATTCAAGCATATCTCAAGGCTGGCGTCGTATCTGCAACGAATGAAGAGGTGGACAGCTCCGCGCAGGTTCTTGGTGCAGATTCGACGAATATCGTGCAGCAAGCAGACGTACCTGAAGGTTATCCCAATATCCAGCCCATGAAGGCCGCGCTATACTTCGACTCTGTCGAAGGTTTTGGCGCTTGGCCCATTCTTATTTCGACACGCGCGGATAAGAACTTACGTGAAGCCAAGCGTGATGACCAGAAGACTTTTCGAATCTATCTCAAAAAGATCAGGTTGGGATCACGTTATTGTTTTTGCGATGCTATTACTCATTTGGTGTGCAGGGAGCTTTCGAATGGCCATTTTTCCGATGATAACCAGAAGCGGTTGACTGGGTCTGACAATGACGTCCCGATATATGAGGCGAAGATGACAAGGGATACCCGTCTCGTCGTGCGTAGTTGATTTCCACCTTTCTTTTCGTCCAGTGCTCAACTCCTAATTCAACTCAATTTTGTATAGTATCAAGTCGATTGCATCAAAGAGTTCGGGGTAGACGTATGTTATAACTCTGCACATCTATTTGCTTTTCGTTTGATGTCACTAAGCTTCATTGTTCGTGCCTTTAGGTCGAGCGACAAGGTGAGCTGGCGCATGGTCAATCCCTTGAAATCGCATCTCACAACCTCCTTAGTTCTCCGTATTTTTGGAATCTACACCCACGCACAGCTGGGCAGGAACTTCTGGGATGCAGTCAGCAAGCACCTCTCGGGAAAAGGCAAAGAGTATAAGAAGCGGTGCGTCATTTTCTTACTCTTCTTTTTCAGACTGCGACATCATGCTCATATGGACTATCGTGATGTAGATGCGTGCACCGAACCGAACCAGCCAACAAAGGAGACAAAGTCTACGCACCGGCGACTTTCCCGCCTAACGCCGACGTCGGAGAGCCCGTTTCGCCGACGAATATGCCTGATCTGGGGCCTGATGAGCAGCAAGAGGTAAAGAAATCCAGTATTCTCTCATACCATGTCAATTCACTCATTGACTGCGTCTCGTAGTTGCATTCACTCCTGGTGTGCGTTGCTATAAACTTGACCTCTATCATTGACTACTAAACTACATTAATGTAGCCTTGAGAAGTTTGTAACATTTTCGCAGGTATGTGTATCTCTACCCTCTCCATGTGGTCTATGTCGACGCTAACTTTCGATGTACCAGGCACTGCTGCATAGTATGCATTGTTTTATAATATGGTATGCGCGTTTAGCTAACATCGTGTACAGGTATTTTGGCGGATCAAGATGTCGCGCACGTCTTTCATATGTCGTCAGTTGCTAGCCCATTCCACTTAAGTCGTTATACTCATCTGCACTCCTTTCTAGACCCGCAGAACAAGATATAGTCAAACACGCAGGATCATGCTACGTCCTAGGTAGAAGTGGCACTGGGTACGTCATACGTTCTTGCGGATTCTGGGCAGCGTTGACCCATCTTTCGTAGGAAAACCACGACGATGCTCTTCAAGATGCTCGGTATCGAAAGAGCATACGAGAACTTGCGTCACGAATACGACGGCGAGCTCAACCGACCTCGCCAGCTATTTGTCACGCAATCTCGAGTTCTGGCAGAGAAGGTTCAGGAGTACTATGTTAAGTTAGCCATGTCGCAAGCGGCTGCTCAAAGGACTGCGGAAGAGTCGTCGAAGCTCGCTGCTCAACAGAAGGAGCAAGAAGAGAAGGGTCTCGTTGATCGGGACGAAGAAGAGTTTCATCACGGCACGCTCCCGAAATCCTTCAAAGAGCTCAAGGACGAGCATTTTCCTTTGTTTGTTACGTTTGACCATGTGCGTAGGAACTCTTTGGTGTCTCGCTGCAAGTCTGACAGATATCTCCCTCTTTCTCTCTTAGCTTTGTCGTTTACTGGAAGCGGACTACAGGCAGTTGGACAGCAGGCTGGATGTCACATCTGGCGGTCAAGACGAAGTACAAGCAGCAGGTAATACCGAAGTTGCAAGTGACTACATGCTGCAGCGGCGACAATCGTTCGTGTCTTATATAACGTTCGTCAACGAGTATTGGCCGCATCTTCCTCAGAGTCTCACGAAGAATCTCGGTATGCTGGCAAACTTGGTGATTCAACACCTTGTTAACGTCTTTCTCAGATCCCGCTCTGATTTTTGCCGAGTTCATGGGTAAATTCTTCAAAGCATCGCATGGATTGTCAGCTCACACGTGGCGTCTAGGTGTCATAAAGGGCTCTGAAGATGCCGTTCAAACCGAGAAGGGATATTTGGATCGAGAACAGTATCTGCAAGTCAGCCACCGCCAGCAGGGAACATTTGCTAGTCGTCGAGATGCTGTGTATGCACTTTTCCAGGCATATCTGAAGATGAAACAAGAGCGCAGAGAGTGGGATGCTGCAGATAGGTATGTCCAGCCATAGCATGCTTGTGGGACATTTGGGTGTATCTAATAGTGTACAGGACCCATGTTATGCTCCGGGGTCAGCGCGAGTTTGGAGTACCTGGACGGAAGATGGATTTCATGTGAGTATCTGTTCGTATGAAATCAATATCTTTCTAACCTGTTATGCTCTTAGCTATGTCGATGAAGCCCAAGATAATCTCCTAATCGACGCCCTGGGTACGCTTCCACTCATTACGATGACCATACACTGACTTTATTACCAGTGCTGCGATCGATGTGTAGTAACCCGGACGGCCTTTTCTGGGCAGGAGACACCGCACAAACCATCTCGGCAGGCAGTTCTTTCCGCTTCGACGACTTAAAAGCGTTCCTTTATCGACTAGAGGTTTGTGGCTTTAGATTCTTTGCTCGATGACTACGCTTACAAGATTCTTTTCAATAGTCAAAAAACAGCGTTGTAGCGGAAAAGAAGCAACCTGCCGCATTCCAGCTCACTGTCAATTACCGTTCACATGGGGGAATCGTTAACGTCGCTCACTCAATTGTACAATTGATCACTCAGCTCTGGCCGCATGCTATCGACTCTCTCTCCGAGGAACGCGGAATAGTCAATGGATTGAAACCCGTCTTCTTCAGTGGATGGAACCAGGACACTGTTCATTACGAGCAGTTCCTTTTCGGTGCCTCGTGAGTTTTTCTGTGCAACGTCTTGGTGACGAGGTGATTTCATTGCCCGGACAATCACAGCGGAAGCCAGATCGAATTCGGTGCCCAGCAATGTAAATATTCCGTCCATCTAAAGTTGTGGTTACTAATAAAGCCCAAAACTAGGTATTCTTGTCCGAGACGATGCCGCCCGCGATAGGCTTCGGGACCAGGTAGGAGATATCGGTCTTGTTTTGTGAGTCCATCGTTGCATCTTTGCGGATCGTTGATGCTTAATACTGTGTAGGACTTTATATGAGAGCAAAGGTCTCGAATTCAACGACGTGCGCCCTATGACACCGTTCTATACATGCATGCTCACTGAGCCTTTCTTGCAGGTACTGCTGTACAACTTCTTTGAAGACTCCACAGTTGACGAAGCCAGATGGCGTGTCGTCTTGAATGCGTTACCAGCTCAAAAGCATCTGAAGTGCCCACAGTTCGACGAAACGCGCCATGCTGGAGTTTGTCGAGAGGTGCGGGATTGAATTCAGCTTCTCAGTGCAATGATTAAACTTTGATCATTAGCTCAAGTTCTTATACGTGGCCATCACCCGAGCAAGGAAGAATCTTTGGATCGCTGATTGCTCTGACAAGTGTGAAGCACTCCGAGTATGCTTTGCTCCTCCTTCATGTAGGGTGTATACCTGACTGAGATGATATAATAGACGTTCTGGGACGCGTACAACCTGGTGGACAACCTGTCTGCAGCAGATACCGTTCCCCGCCTTGCTACGACATCCACAGAAGAAGAATGGGCTGAAACGGCGAGAACACTCTTCGACAAGAGGCGCTATCTACAGGCTGCACGTTCATACGAGCGTGCAAATATGCCGCGCGAGAGAGATGTTGCTCATGCATATTATCTTCGCGAACAAGCTCGTCAAATAGCTCGCAGCCGAGGGACGGTAGCCAATCCACGCAGATCAGCACTTATCGAGGCCGCCAATGCATTCAACGAAGCGGCTCGTGAAGCCAGCTTGCGCTCAGAGAAATTGGCATATCATCGCATCGCTGGGGAATGCTATTTTGAAGCAGAAGAGCTCTACAAGGCTGCGAAGGCCTACCTCCTCGCCGAAGACTACACTCGAGCGGCTCAGGTGTTCCGACAAGGCGGTTATTTCGATGATGCAGTGGATGCCATCGAGAATCACAGAAGCCGTATTCCACCTCAGGAGGTAGACAGTATCCTGAATGTCGCAAAGCTACACTATCTAAAGAACCAGGACTTGGAGTCAGTTTCTCGCCCTTTATATTGTGCCACGCCTGACCATGAGCTCTTGACGCAGCCGCGCTACCCATCTATTTGCCGACATCGAAGAGGCCTTGGAATATATGTCGGACTATGGATTTGATGTTGCACGAGTGACTCTTCTTGAGCAATATGGTAGATTCAGTGACGCTGCTGATATCCATCTCCAAGAAGGCCGCGCCATCGACGCTATTCGTCTCTTCTTGAAGGATACCCAGAACTCGAAGTCCATCAAACGTGCTGCAGAAACCGTCTTGCAAGGGCTATGGAATGAGCTTTCATTCGCTGTCACTGTGCCTTCTCAAGGAAGCGTCGCACGATCCCAGCTCGACCAACTGCTTGCTTTGTCGCGGCGACTTACATCTTCCTCGATCTCACTTTCGCCTGTCTCACTCGATGAAGTAAGTCCATAGATCTCTCCAAGTTTCCATTGGTGGACCCTCACCGGTTTCTATAGTTGGTTATGTTCCGTGCCATGGCCGACGGCGATTCTAATCTCTTGAGGTCACTTTCCCATAAATTCATCGAAGCCCACAGTCATTCAACCGCCGCACTACTCTGTCTCGATTTTGTCTTCCAGAAGGCAATGAACATCCAGATTGCGCCAGCAGAGGTTGTGCTTCAGACATTGCAGAACTTTGCCACTTTCACCCGTGAAATGCAGAACCTGCTTTCCCAGCCAGAGCCATTATTACAGCCAGACATACAAAGACTATTTGCAGTGTCGCAAATCGTGGAAATGGCCGACGTTTTCCTAGTTCGCAAAGGGTCCTTCCTCCACAGCCGGATTTCCCAGAGTGGACAGGTCTCGATCATAGCCTCAGACGAAGCTGAGAATTATCAACTCCATGCCCCAGAGTTAACGCGGGTATTACAAGACGCTGTAAGGATGCGTCTGAATCGCCGGACGGCTGACGAGGACTTTGTGTGCTCCAAGGCCGAGTCCCTTCGGCTCTGCCCGGCCTTCTTAGCATTTGGAACCTGCAATTCAAACTGCGGCTCGAGTCATGATAGCGCTGCTGTAGGCCAAACAGCATACCATATGCGTATCCGGAATATATTGCAGCAAATCCTTATCTGTCAGTTGACACGGGCGTCAGAGGACCTATCGAGACAACAGACGTGCGCAGTTCATTTCTCATTCACTATACGGAGTTTTACTAACGTCGAGCAGCCTGTGGATTTCCAGACTTTATCACTCCATGTTTCCGATGCATATTCGAGCTGGGTCATGGCTCGAAATCGATTTTACGTCAATACCGGAGGCCGAGAAAGGTCTACCTGTCGTAAAGGAGTGGCTTCGAGCTTTCCTGTATACGGCTTCGTCTCAAAGAATCGGCAGGCTGCAGTTCCTCAGTACTATTGCCTACACCATCAACCTCGCATTGTTTTTTGAGAAGGATGCCGCCGTCTCTCATTTCAATCGGGCAGCCTGCATTACCAGTGAAAGGCCACGTTCCTACATACGGACCGGCGGCCGTTACATCGTTCAAGATCTGCGAGACTTCCTGAGCTATGATGGCGATACCTCATTATCTGCTGGAGTTCTCTTTATCAAGCAAGTTGATTCTCTCTGATACACTTTCAACAATGGCTGATTCATTTATGTCTAGGTTTGTTTGCGAAGAGCGTCTTCCTATAGACATCGCTCTATTGTGCAACTTGGTGGAACAGCTATGTGCAAGCTACGTGATTGCGTATCGCATGCAGAAAAACACTTCGCTGCATGGCTTGACTCTTAGTCGCAAGTGGTTGTTGAAGTTAAGCACGGAGGAGAAGCTGCAGAACCAGGACATCAACCTTCTACAGATGTTGGTCAACTTGATACCAATCTTACTGGAAGAAACCTACACAACAGTGTATGTAACCAAGTCCTGTAAGTAACTCGGACGATCAGTTTTGAGCACAGAAATATCTCACCGTAACACTACAGCATTCCTCACTTATGATGGCTACACAACGATACGAAACCAGTTGCGCAATATCATTGCTGCTCGCTTGTAAGTGTTGCTTCATCATCTCATGAGACAAGCCTAATCCTAATGCATGAATAGATGCAAAAGCTTCACATTGCGTAAGAATTTGCGATCTTCTCTATGTTCTATATAATCTAACATTTACTGTCCAGTTGGGTATAACATACCGGATGACAGGACAAGGACTAGCATCTACTCCCAGATAACCTCGCTGAGGAAAGCTCATTCTGATGCCCGTTTCTCTTGGATCTTTTCAGAGTGCGTTCTTTGTGGAAATAGCATAATCGTATAACGGCCGTCTTACCATTGATTGTTAGCTATATGGACGCGAAAACTTGGATGGGCCTCGTGAGAGCACTCCGACGGACAGCTGAGCGCGATGCAGGAACAGCTGAAGAGCTTGTACATCTATGTCACTCCAGCAAAGATGATCAGGCGAAGGGCGCCTTCAAAGGCATTCAAAAGATTGTCTTCAAGAAACAAGTTGATATTCCGGCCCTTCTACGAGGGGAGCTGGTCTCAGACTTGAACCCGAAGGCGGCTGCCTTTGTGCCTCGGCATATTTTGGAAGCTCAGGCCAAAGCTGAAGCCGGTGTCACACAAGATGAAGACGAAGACGAATCGGGGCTCTCAGCTCCACCAGCTGAAGAAAACTCTGGTATAGACCATGGAATAGACCTGGAGGCCGCAGCTCAAGCAGCCGATCAGGAGCGTGTAGAACAAGTCGTTGAGCCTCCTTCCGACGAAGAGCTTAAGGCAGCTGCCTTGATCACTAAACTCTACCGCCGCAAGCTCGCGCGCAAACAGCATGTATCGAAGAAAGGGCGCGAGGCAGACAGGGAGCGCTTCTATCGTCTTTACAGAGAACAGCCGTTCGCAGAGTGGACAAACTTGCGGTACAAGGCTATATTCCTTGGATTCCTGCCTCTTGTTCTCCTTTGCGTCGAAGCATACAACACGGAGATCCTCGCTTCGAAGAAGAAGGCTATGTTGCGAGCCAAGGTTGCTCCTCATCACGAGTACGAGAGTGTGACAGCCCAGATCGACTCTGCTATGTAGGTTTTCGAGCTTCCTGGGAAGCATTGCTAGTTTCTGACTGTGCTATTGTGCATGCACAGTACGTTGAACAAGAGAATCAGGAAGATAAAGGAACAGCTTGACCCGAAGGCAGCTTTCCACGCGAAACAGTCCTTGCCAGAGTTAATTGCTCTCGTCAAGGACGTTGAGACCCTTGCAGCAGACCTCCCGGAAGCGGTCACTTCATCCACGCGAGAGGATCTCGATATAGCTGTGGACATGATTGTACCCAAGCCTATCGTACCCAACACGAAGCCCGTCAAGCCCGAACTCGTGGTCGATCTCAACGACTATGAAGTGTATTGAACGTAGATGATGTGTCGTCGAAGAGGATGAGCGTATGTTAGTAGTCCGTAATATACAATAATGTCATGTAGTTTGGCTTCGTTAGCGTCGTGAATGTCTTGAATGTCATCTAGTAAGGTGAGCAGCGCTAGAGGAACGCCTGAGCCTGTAACATCCAGATCCGAGCGTAGTCTCCTTCGCGCTTGAGAAGCTCTTCGTGCGTGCCGCTCTCCAGGATACGAGAGTCGCTCATGTATCTATCATCCGAAAAATTATGTGAGAACAATTGCTTGTGGGGCGTGAGGACAAACGTGCTTACAGGATGACGTCCGCGTGGCGGGTAAGGTTTCCGAACCGGTGAGACGAGAATATCATCGTCTTGTTGCCTCTCAGTTCTCTCAGGCGACGGAATAAATCTATACAGAGATACAAATCAGTATATAGACCACGGAGGTCTCGAGTAACATAATAACTCACCGTGTTCTGCGGTAGGATCCAACGATGCGCTTGGCTCATCAAACAACAACAGCCCAACGCGCGAATCTTCCGAAACCACAGACCGCATGAACATCCTCGACCTACACAACCCTATTTCAGCTTTCTTCATTATTAATCCACTGATCAAGAACACTCACAAAGCCAACCGCTGCATCTGCCCACCACTCAAACCAGTCGTCCCAGAAGCCATCCCCCCAGCAGACCTCACACCCTGATAATCCACCGGCCTCCCAAACAGCGTCTTCGTCCCCTCCGGCAAGCCCCCATACAAATCTTGCACGGGTCGTTCGAGGTACGAGTTGTACCCCTCGGGCAGTTTTTCGATAAAAGTCGAGGACCCGCCCAGTTCGGATGCGAGTCGGATTTTGGCGTCGTCAGAGGCGAGGGAGGGGTTGCCCAGTGCGATGTTGTCGCGGATCTGTATGTTGGGAAGAATTAGACTCGAGGTGAGATGAGGAATGCGGTAGGAAGCTTTGGGGAACTTACGGAGAGAGGGAAGTGGGTGAAGTTCTGGAAGAGAACGGACATGGCGTTTCGTAGGTCGGCGAGTTTGAGGTCGCGGATGTTCTGCCCGTCGAGGAGGATCTCGCCCTGCTGTGGATCGTACAGACGCACACAGAGTTTAAGGATCGTGCTTTTGCCTGAACCGTTCTCTCCGACAATGACCTAATTATTGGGTAACCGTTAGCCAAACTCGCGACGAAGACATTGAGAAGGGTGTGTGACTTACACAAAGTTGACCAGGATGAATTTTGAAGGAGACATCTCTTAGCGCGTAATCATTGCCTCCAGGGTACGTGAACGACACGTTCCTGTTCCCCACATCATCAGTCCAATCGGTCTCGCTCACACCTAAACCCAATTTACTCACCGGAACTCCAACCCAACCCCCTGGCTCTCCAACTTCCTTGCATCCTCCGGGAACGCCTTCGTCCCATCTTGAATTCTATTCGGGATATTCCTCACCTCGTACAGCTTCCTGATCGTACTCAGTTGATCGGCGATCGAACCCGTCTGCTCGACGAAGCGGTAGAACATCCAGGATAGGTTTGACGCGTTCTCGCGGATGAGGGAGAGGGAGGCGACGGAGACTGGGATGGATGTCGGTTGGTTGATCGCACGGAGGACGAATGCTATCTGTTCAGGAAATTATAAAGAGCGTAGTCAGTGGGTCTATGTGAGTTGACAGTTTGTGTAACACGACGTACCTGGGGTAAATGCCCGGAGAGGTCTTTGAGGAGGGAACCAATGTTGAAGGAGGCGAGGTTGGTCTCGCGGATGGTCTCCCAAAAGTTGTTCATATAGTCGCCGATGTGCAGAGTCGCATCGTGGAACACTACATCATAAACATGAGCAATTAACAAAATGTCTCGCGTAAGGGCTTGATATTCGGAACGCACTGGCTTGGACGAACTCCGACATATTTCCTGCTACGAGCTCCTGTCTGTGTTCCGGGAAGGACACGACACGTTTAAGCCCTTCGACTCGGATGTAGTGCTCGTTCTTCGTAGTCGCAGCCCACACTACAAATCATATATATCGTCAGTATCGTCAAAGTCACGGTGACGAGCTATCCTATCTCACCTCCAACACCTCTGAATCCAAGTGGGTCTGAGCTGAAGTACTGCGAGAGACCGGGCAAGATGCTGAGCACAGCCAACAGCGGGCCGTCCGGCTGACTGCGCAACACCCCAGCGAGTACGACGACCTGAGTCACTACTTTTATAACAGCATCGCCTAGTCCAGTTACCAAGTTCACCGTCTGCCACGCCACGGTGGTGTTCCCGATGTTCGAGACGGAATCTAATTGTCGCTGGACAGCCGGGTCGTCGAAGGTGGGTACGTCTAAACGCGCGCGGGCGTGGAAGATGTGGGAGATGTAGTGTCTTCGTAGGCGGGATTGTAAGGGTCGTTGAACGCGGTTTTTTGCGATGCCGATGAGGCGGGAGACGAGGCTGCAGCCTATGCTGCCGAGGGTGGTGTGTAGGAGGAGCGTTCTGTCCACTGTGCGCTTCTCGACGGCGACTTCGACCTGAGATGATAATCAGATTTGGGAGAATTGAGCGGTCAGGCAGGTGAAGACGTACTATTGTGAGCATTTGGCCCTTGTACCTGGTTTATTTGTGTGAGTGGGATATGTAGACGAGGATGCAAGAGGACGGACCATATTGACACTGCTGGTATGAGCGACCCAGCGAAGACCAACGCCACATAGTACACCAGCAGCACCCAGCAACTCCGTATGCTACCAATGTCCTTCAACATCATCCATAGGTACGGGAGACTCTGCTTCAGCGCGAGGAACCGCTCGAGACGTGACGAGCCCGGGATGCGAGAGAGCTCGGGCTCTTTCTCTTCGTATAGATCCCATACTCCTAGTCGCGTGTGTTTCACTTTGGTTTGGTCGTCGGGGTTGAATACGCCTTTGCGGGAGGTTATGCGTGTGTGTCCTCTGGCTCTGCGTTGCATGGTTGGGTGCTTGAGTTGTGAGTGGTGTGCTGTGCGTCGTTGACTAGGGATACAGGGGGGAAGTGCTTCTATGGTATCGTAAAGTCGTGATATAAATGTCTGGCTTTTATCCAGAGCCCCCTTTTGCTTCTAATGAATGACTGGTAAAGTTATGATAAGGTTTGGAACCGCAGCAGGTGAATCTGGCGGACACGTCGAGTCAACGGGTTGAAGTTATGTCCACGCAGTTAAAGTTAAGAGCAAATAGACTTACGGCACTGAATGAGGCCCCCGCAGCCGACCACAGTCAGATAAGATGGCTGTGGAGGAAGTTCAATAAGTGGAGAAAGACGCGTTGAGTCAACTTGAAGAGGAAGTGACGTTGGAAGCGCGCATTGCACTAGTATAAGCCCGATGAATCTAAACGCCACCTCATCAACTGCCCTTTGGGGAAATTCACAATTTGCTTCCGTCCATCACTCCCTCGTCCGACAACTACCTGTGTCGTTCGGTTTCCTAGGAGACGAGGTAGCAGTAAGAGCCAAGTGAATGCTAACTGGCTGCGCTGCTTTCATTATGCGACATGGTTTGAATTGGACGTCACTCGCTCCGAGCCGATCGAGATACTTATTGCAAGGGAATTGGGGGATGATGCGCGTCGATGCGTAGTTGATGATATCCAGTCACGAAGAAAGCTCTTCCACGAATGAATAGCAATGGCTCCGTTACGTGCTCATCACTGGATGGAAAGTATCGCTGCTGGTCGCAGGTTCTGTACCTCGTCGTTCCCAACGAAGAGTACAAATTCGAGTATCTTCCATGAATTGTTCATGACTCTGCGCGCGCTCCGCTCACGACAATTGAAAGTGATTTGTGCTCCATGTGATGTTCGTTTCAGCAGTCAAAACATGCATGGTCGCGACGGTAATTATAAGGAGGAAATATTGGCGAATAACATAGCAGGCAAAATAGAATTTGACGGATAGCATAGCAACGAGGCTAGCCGGTTAATTAATCCCATACATTCGCATCTAATAAAAGAATTCCCACGGGTTTAATGGGCTGAGTGCCAGCTTGTTTGTTTCACTCAGTCACTACCTCGACGTCGCCTCGGACGACGCGAAAGCTCGTCTTCCCCATCTTCACCCTCAAACATATACCCGTCGCCGACGTTGGCATCGACAACGCGTGAGTGAGACCTCGCCATGGCGGCCGCACACTCCCGCCAGCTATCCCGCCTCCAAATCCCGCCGCCTTTGGGCCAGCAACAGCCCTTCATCTATGGCGACAACGCACCCATGTTCTCCCCAAGCCTTCCAACAGCCATCAACGTCGGTGCACATGGAGGATTCCCGATGCCCAATGTCCCCCATCCACTTCAAACACCCATGCAATCCAACTTCTTTCCCCGACCAGGACCGAACGTCCCCGGCCGCCCTCCAATGCATCGACCGCACCCTAGCGTTGTGCAGCTTGCAGCAGCTGGTATATTGCCCCCTGCAGGAATGCCAATGACCCCGCTCGGTCAAGTAGGGTTCCCACAGCCTATGCTGCCCCCGCCGTTTGTTCCCAAGAGCAAGCGAAGTCAGAGTATAAGTACCGGAGGCCCGCCAAAGGCAGTCTTAGGTGGACCACAACGGAAGGCTGCACCTACGCCACAACCGGCTGCTGCAGCAGCAGCAGCGACTACACCTGCTGCGCCGCCTACGAAACAGAAGAAGATTGTAGTGAACCTCCCGAAGGAGACTATTCAGGAAGGCGAGGATAAGGGGAAGGCGGCACCGTGGGCGCGCAAGCCTCTGCCGGCTTCGGAAGTTCCTCCTCAACCAGCGATTCGACCTGTCGAGATGGTTACTGTCGAGGCATACCCTCCAGACGCGTGGAGACATGTGGTCCCTGCTACCTTGGACGTGTTCTTGCCGGGAAAGGTGACACGAGAGCCCATTTCGTCACAGTATGAGCACTAATCATCATTTGACTTTGACATGACGGTAGGCGTCGTGGCAAGCAATCAAGCAGAAAGCGATTGAAGAGAAACTGGCGAAGCTTGGCGTCGAGAGGGGGTCTGGCAGTGCTCCGCCCGTTCATGCGCCTCATGCGCGTGCGGCTTCGGTGAGTCCACAACTCCATTACATTGCTAAGCCCAACTACAATCATTTGACCGTCCATGCTCTAGATATCATCACCGGCAGACCCAGCTCTTTTGTTCTTCAAACTTAATAAACTGCAACAATCGCAAAACGCGTCTGCAAATGCCTCCCTCTCCACATCTCCCCAACCCGCGTTCGCTTCCTCACCCTCTCCCGGATTAGGCCTCCCACCTCGACTACAAAACCGCCACGGCCACAGCATGTCGTTAGCCTCCGGACCCTCCTTCTACAACCCCGCCGCGTCCTTCAACCCATTCGGACCCTCAGCGACCCTCGGCTCTGACCAAGTTCTACCTCGACATTCGCCCATTCCAGCTATCAGAGCGACGTCAGAGTCTGCGCCTTTGCACGCTCCTCAAGGCCGTGCGCCGACGAATATCAGTGCGTTGGCTCCTCCGGCGCCGTTGTCGCGACCAGAGAGCAAGCCGGACTTTTTGAGAGGGTTTGGGTTGGACGTCACAGAAGAGGAAGAAGAGCCTGCCGAAGAAGAACCGCCTGTTCGACATATTGAGGACGAGGAACAAGTGCAGGTCGCTGAGGATACTATTCAGCCAGAAGAAACGGAGGCGGATGTGAGTGTGGACATGACTGTTGACGAGGAGGGAGATGAGGCTGGGTTGGACGGTGCAGACGGTGGCGAGAGCACGGCAGCGCAGAGTCGGATACATTCGAGGCATGTGTCGAAGTTGTCTGCTGCATTGTCGTTGCGGTCTGTGGGACGGATGGACGATACGGTTGTGCTGGTGCAGAACCCTGATGCCATCCCGGAGAGCGTGGACCATGCTGAGGCGGTAGAGGAGGTTCCAGAGGAAGATCCTATCGCGGAGTGGACAGGGTCTGAGGATTTGAGAGACACGGACGACGAGGTGCGTCGCAGTTTTACGTCTTCTCTCAATCCGTCGCATCTGAATTGACCCATTTGTGTGCGCAGAGCATCGGTGAATGGTCGAATCCCTCGGACGAAGAACGGGCACGTCAGGAACGTCTTCAGAGACGTATACTGAGAAGAACGAAGCAACAAGCTCGCGACCTCGAAGCCCCGAGACGACTACCCAACTTCCCACAACCACCACAGACGTTCGTACCGTCCGCCACGTCCATCAACCGTCCACACAACCCAGACGACGACGTCATCTCAAACCCGAGCGACGAAGAGCACCACGAACTGCGCGATCACTTCATGGCGTTCCAGCCCTCGCATCTTTCCAGGGCGGGTTCGTTCGGCCGTCCGCTGCCTCCCTTGCCACACTCCAGAGCCAGCTCGGCGCATTTCTCGTATCACGATCCTGCGCTTGCGCATTCCAGGGAGGGCTCTGATCAGTTCACACCCGGGGGCTTGCATCCTCGTCCGCCGAAGAATGAGACTTTGAACCCACTCGCGAAGCCGTTTGTGTTTGGGTCTGCTGCTGTTACTGTGAAAGCTCCTGTGCCGCCTGCACCTGTACCGGCACCGCAGCCAGTGGCTGCTCCTGTGACTGCACCTGCTCTTGCACCTGCTCCCAAAGCGACACCATCAGCTACTAACTCGCCTGCTCATGCGCGACTGCCGTCATTGGGCAAACCGCTCAACGTCGCCGCTCCCGAATTTAAACCCGGAGGGTTCACGTTCAAGGCCCCATCCGGCGTGCCACAGCTGACCTTCCCACCCGCACCCGCCAAGCCCGTCTCCCCGCGTCCTCTACCCGAACCTCCTGTGGACGGCCCTTCAACTGTCCGAGCCACACAAGGCAGAGAGAAGAGACAGAAACGCGAGTCGACTACGTCGTTTGCTGACGACGAGGATGAGGAGGAAGTGGGCAATGACACCATGGCGTCGTTCAAGTTCCCGCCGACTGCGCCTACGATTACTCTGGACGACGTGAAGCCGTTCAGGCACTCTGCGCCTGCGAGTCCACCTGCGGAGGCTGAGACCGTCAGAGACAACAATCCCATCAACGCGTTCACGTTTGCTGGGTTCTCGTCAAATATGGCGTTTGGCCAGGACGAGGCTGGGGCTGGTAAGCTGGTTGCTCGTGAGGATGACGCACAAGAGATCGAGGCCGACGTTCCTGAAGACGCTGATCCTGGATCGGCGAGAGAGCTGCCATTCCCTCCTACTGCCAAACCGAAACGAGCTCCCATCCCGTTGGACTTCAAGCATCCTGTGTCGACGAATACTGTTCCTGCCGGGCTGTTCAAGGCGCTTGTTAATGGCGACGACGCGAGGACAAGGACGTCTGTGCGCTCGGGATTGAGCTCGAGGGATATCTTTGAGCATAGTGCTCGTCCGTCGTTGGATGACCTGAGCGTGCCAACTATCTCTCGTAGGAAGAGTCGGAACCGCCTGTTCACGGATCCTGGGTTTAGAGAGCAGTCTCCTGACGATTCGGATGGTGGGTTCGGTGCGCCCCGAAGGTCGTCATTGCCGCCGAGAGGACGGGCGGACTCTTTCTCTGGGTCTGAGTTTGAGATGGAGATGACGGTGACGAGGGAGGATATGCAGATCTATGAGCAGAGGCTGAAGACTATCTTGGACGAGAAGATCGGTGGGCTCCGGAGGACGTTGGAGGAGTTCAAGCAGGCCAAGGCTGGCAAGTCAATCAGCGCGGATATGGACTCGAAGATCACGGAAGTCATCTCGTTGTTCAGGGCTCAGTTGCAGGACTCGGCTACACGCAGCTTGGACGAGACGCTGGACAACGCGCGCGGGGATTTCGACTTTGAGATGTTGAAGGATATCATCGAGCAGAGCCATGCGGAAGCCCGGAACGTCATACAGCAGGACCTGGAGAAATGGGTGGCGTCGTCCCGCGGGAGCAGCCACGAGTTCAAGAAATTTTCGGAGGACTTGGCGGAGAGGACTGTCAAGGCTGTTTTACAGGCGACGTCCCAGATCACTATGCATCTGCACACACTCGAACAGAGCCGACCTTCGATATCGAACGAGCGGGATGCGATTGTACGCGACGTTGTGAACGCGCTGACTCCTGCGTTCGCTGCAATGCGAGCAGAGCCTGTCGACTACGATGGTCTCACGGCGCAATTGTCGCAAGCTGTCAAGCCTCACATATCTCAACTCATTGATCTGGCCTCGGATAAGCGGGAGACTGCTGGGCTAATCGTGGAGAGACTGGTTCCCTTGCTTCCGTCTTTACACGCTCAAAGCCCCGCTATCGATACGGACGCCTTGGTTGGCCGTCTCACTGTCGAGATGCGCAAGATCCTTGGACCACTGGACGCTCATGAGATCAAGGAGCAAGTTTCTGATCTGGTCGTCGAACGCCTCGATTCTCGCCTGGCTGTACGCGACAAGGCTCTAAGCCCCGACGTCATCGCTGAGAAGGTCAACAACAGTATCAAGATCCTCCTCGAACCCTTACAGGACATTAAGTCAGCCGTCGATGCTGTGAAGACCATTGAGTCCTCGTCTCCACAAGTCGATCTCTCTGGCATTCGCTTGGAGGTCTCAGCTGCTCTCGCCGACTTCCCTGACCAGATAGCTTCTGCGGTATCTACTCTCGAACTGGCTCGCACGGAGTTTGTGGCTCAGAAGGAGCAACAAAGCAAGGATGAGTCGTCCAAGGAATGGATTTTGCAGATACGGGATACTCTTGATCAGATGGCTGAGGATCAGGGACGGCTGTTTTCAGTCAACAACGACCTCGCAGATTTCTGTCAAGACATCGTCAAGCACGTCGACGCTTTGCCCGAGGCGATGGTTGCGGCTACGAAAGTGTTGCAGGATGCACACGCTGATATGTTGAAGCACGACACGTCGCAGAAGGATGCAGAGGAGATCCGTCGACTGATGAACAATAACTCGGAGCTACAGGTGCAACTCGCAAAGGCGAGAGGCGCGCATGGTCAAGTACGCGTCGAGAAGGATGCCCTCGCCGATCGATTACAGGCCACTGAGGCCGAGCGGGACGAGCTGCGTTCGAAGCTGGAGGCTGCGGAATCGTCTGCCGCTCAGAAATCTGCTGCCGTCGCTGCCGCTGAGGCGAAGAATGCTGAGCTTGAGGCTGCGTTAGCCCAAGCTCTGGAGAGGATCAAATCAGCGGACGTCGCGTCTCAGGAGAGTCAGGAACGTGTGTCTGGGCTTGAGAAGAAGAGCGTCGAGTTGATTACAGAGAAGCAGCAGCTGCAAGCCAAGGTATGGAGTCTCGACTTCAGAAGGTGTCCTGGTACTGAACTCTCGTCTAAGGTTGACAAGCTTGAAATGACATCTCTAATCGTCGATCGTGAGAAGGAGTCGTTGGCCGATGAGCTCGCTACGTTGAAAAGGGTCCACGAACAGCTGTCCACGCAGGAATCGAATTGGGACGAACTTCGTCGCGCAACGGAGCAGATTCAGTCTCTCGCTGTGTTGATTGGCCAAGGCGAGACTGAGGAGGTCAAAGAACTCAGGCGCATTAGAGATGACTACAAGGTCCTCGAAGGCGAGCACAGCGCGTTGCAGAAGCGAGTCAAAGAACAGGATAATAAGGTTGCCAATAATGAGAGGATCGCCCTTGCAGCACGTCAGAACTTGGCCACCGCCCAGGAGCGTGCTGTCGAATGGGAGAGACGCGCCAAGGACTACGAACACGATCTCCGTGCGACTCGAACAAAGCTAGAGGAGGCTGAGCAGGCGCAGTCACAGCTGGAGGCTGATTACTCATTGCTGAAGTTGCAGCTTGACGAGCGTGATGCCCATGAACGCCTTGCAAAGGTGAGTTCTCTGTTTACACACACCTGCTCAAATTTGACACGCTGGTCTTAGGATCGCGAGAGCAAGATGCGTGATCAGATTGCGGCTATGGAGGCACAGCTCGCCAGAGCGCAAGCCGATCTTGACAAGGCCAGCAATGCTGCGACTGCGGCCAAGAGTGGGCACTCATCGACATCTTCGCATTTACGACCAAATGGCTACGTCCGTCAACAATACCCATCTCGCCCAGATTCTCGTGCCAGCACAGTCTACGGGGACCACCGTGCCACGACACCAACGGCTCAACCTAATGGCAAGTACTACAACCCGAGCACACGAGCGTCGCCTTCACCTCAGCCTTCAGTGTGGTCGTCCATGCATGCGCCTACAGCAAGGAGAGGACCCATCCAGACGTTGTCCCGTGCATCATCAAATTACCGCTCGCAGATACCCTCACCGACGCCCAGCAATGTTTCAGCGGCGCCCACTCTTGGTGACGACGGCTGGTACTCATAATACCCTAGAAAATACTTCGGCTCCGAACGTGGATCCTGTTTCGTTTTGTTTCGTCCTTCTTTCATCACTCCAAGTATGTTGTCTCTCCTCATCTATGTTGCATCAACAATCTTCATTTGCCGTATAATTACTACTCCAGCACTTCAACGATACCTCTAGCTTTTGGATAGTTCTAGCCTATTTCATGTGCATAACTTTGCTCCACATCTACCTACTCTCACTCACATCCACACATTCGACTTCGCACTCTCATCTTTCCTTTCATTTGGCATCCTAAATCGTGCAATCATGGGCTGTTATAGTTATGTTGCTCCGGCATTGTATACACCTCGGAATATACCGGAAATTAATTTCTCCTTCAGAGACAATTTTGATATGACAAGCCCAGTGTTGCTTCAACTTGCTTGCCATGCACTGGTCAGAATGTGCGCTGCGGCTTGAATACACCCAGTAAGTCGATAATTGTACCCAGAATTATGTATGAATAATACGCACAATGTTTGGCAAACCACCGTGCTCCAGAGCTTGAGAACCTAGTATACTTATGACGGTGAGAAGGAGCTGAGTATACACGTACTGAATTTCGGATGCCCAAGGCCATATTCCTTGTGGCGCTCGGAAAGGCAGCTACACCAAAGTTGTTCTAGTGGCGCCCAAAAGTTTGGAAACGGCGCCTCTCAATTGCCTCTATCGTCTGGCTCGATACATGTCGCACATATCCAAGACTCATCCGATGTGGCCAATAGTTTATATAGTGAAACATTACATACCTCGTATTCATACTTCAAAATTTCAGCTGTCCCTCCCTTCTCGTTCGTCAGATGCCGTCTCATCTGTCTGTCAGCCGGCGGGGAACACATCATGATACTTAACCACAGGTCATGATAGATTCACGTTAGCTGGTACAGAGTTACTGTGGTATATATATGGTACATGTCTCTAATTTACGATTATGAAGTATCGATGTGTTCTGTGTGCGTGCAAGAGAATAATTGATGCTTCACTTTCGTGCACCATATAGTAGCCCTAAGCCTATCATGACTATCAGTATTATTGCGATCACCGTGTTCATACATATGGGTGAAATGCATTGCATGTAGCACAGATACATCATAAAAGTGTTCTGGTACAATATAGATGGCGTAGAAGAGGGTAATGACACAACAGACGAGAGATGACCGTTCGAGTTCGTTCTCTGTATAGACATTTGCGCGAAGAAGGGGTAATCACTCGGCCATCGTACTGGGTACCAGCCAGATATTTGATGACGTCAATCTGTGCATAAATAACATTGTCTCTGCCATTTCCTGTATCCCCTACATACCCGAATGCCATATAGACAGACCCAAGAGCTTTTCTGGGCATCAGATGATAGGGTGTGTCATATCTCCTAGAGCTGAAAAGAGGGGCGCATGAAATTTCTGCAAAATACTATACAGCACCCTATTATTCAGTATGCGCAGCGACGAGTTCGTGCGTTTCAGTTTACGGTAATACGACGACAGCGTATAACCTCGAGAGGGAGCGGCGCCAGGCGCCGTTTCCAAACTTTTAGACGCCACGAGTTCATTGACAATGTAACTTAGCTATGGAGCACAGAATGCTAATAAGTATACGTCCTTCAAGTTGGCGTTAACATCCAATAATCCCAATCATCAAACGATCCACGCTCCCTTCGTCTTTTCGTGACATGCGCCGCCGACTCGGACGTGGGACCTCAAGGACGTAATACCCTTTCGCATCTTTACTGTAACACCAAGAACAATCGTTTGATTGGTGTCCAAAAGAGTGGAGGCCATCTAAACAAGTTTCGTATTATGCGCACATTGAGAGCGGTGATCGCTACCAAGTCAAGTATAACGGGTATTCTATGTTCTACCACTAACCAACTGAATGACTGTCAGAGCCCGAGTCAATTCGTTAGCCGCATTCGGTTCGGTCATGACAGCAATCGGCTCCGTGTCTCTGAAAGTTTCTTCTATATACTCTGCCGCGCCAGACATGTTGACGATTCCCGCACAGGCAGCATGGAGGGCAAAGAGTTTGAGATGAGGGGGTGGGATGACGATACCATTGACTTCGCATTGCTGGAAAGTAACGGGCCTCTTCAAATGCGGTAGTATAGCCGCGGCACCAGAGGTGCATTCGACGTTGTAAGTATTTGGGACGATAGCTCCCGTTTCCTGATGACAATTGAGCCCTAGATAGCAGCCAAACATACCATGTCTTTCACTGGAGTCAACCAAAGCCGAAGTTCGTCAAAGAAAACGTGGGCGGTTTCAGTTGCTGTGAAAGCATTCATAGGGCTATGCAGAAGTTCTGGGTCGAGCTCTTCTGCTTTTAACCCCCCGAAGTGCTCTATCGCTGTCCTGGCCTATGTGGCCTAGGGATTATGAGAAGCTGAGGTGAAGGAAGAGATAACTTGAACAGAACCTTGTCGACAGCGGCTGGAGAGTCCCCTTGTGTATTCTTAGACAGCGATTGAGAGATTATGTGTGCCACCTTTGTGACCGCAGCTTGATCATAATCAAATTGTTCTCCAGCCTCGACACTAAGTATATATGGCTTGATGTGCGTCCATGATACCGATGAATACACAACACTTGTTGTCGCGAATTAAGGTCTATCCTGCTGTGTCAGCACTCGTCAGACAAAAAAGGGGGGGGAAAGGAAAGATTTGCCTGCTTCCTTACAGCAGCTCTGTTACTGGTGGATTTTGCGAGTAAGGCCTCGTCTTTCGCAATGGTCTCCAAAGACAATTCAGGTGTTTGAGAGGTATATACGGGGACTGCCGGGCCCTTGGGGCCATAAACTGTACGTAGATTACATAGATGCAACAGGATGAATGAACAACATCACTTACAGATGCGGCATAATCCATACACATAGAGACGAGCAAGCTCAGCAAGCTCTCCTAGGCTTTGCTCGCAAGCACAAATGTCATCAGCAACAGCTTTGAGGCCCTCTTCGCAGGGCGCGAAGCGCATGGCGTAACCTAGCGCCCGTGCAGCGATACAAGGGGTCATACCCGACATGACGCCACGGGAGGACCCCCGATAATACACCAAACGCCCATATGCCAAAAGTCCCGGATTTGAGGGCGCCGCAGGCCGCAAAAGTGTCGAAAATCCCGGATTTAAGGCCATTTTGGCTGCGATCTTAGGTGTCGAATTGTCCCGGATTTCGGTCGATGGCCTCGAGGTTCGAGGCGAAAATGTCCCGGATATGGGAGGTGTCTCACTACTTACCGTAACGTTGTTGTGCCGTGCCATGCTATCTCAGGCGGCCGCTATTCGGCTGAGGCAAGTGAACCACTGCAGTACTGTATCTATTCGCGCGGGGGGCTACATTTTGATGCATCACATGAAAGCTCCCCGCTATTGAATAGCATAATCATCCTCCGAATTTAATCTCTACTATCTAGTACACTGCTGATCATGAATATGGCCCGCACTACGCGAACTCCGAACGTGGTAAGCTTGGTCGCGCCCTCGCTTAAACCGCCAGCGTTGTTTGTACCACGTAGCACATCCAGTGTCACTAAATATTCAACATGTAAACCCTGAACTCTCTGACTTATTTAGGGTATAGAATTGACGTCAGACTTGCGTTCAGCTCTATCGACAATCCAGTAGCTGCGAGGTCTTCGTTTTAGTAAGGTGTTATGATGCTGAACGCAGGCTGAAGGCTGCTGTCGGTGTTGTCGCAGAAGGTAGCTTCCATACCTGAGTGAACATCATTGATGAAGCCTGGAGGAGAGAATCTGACGAACCAACATAATAAGCCATCAGTTCAAATATTCAAACAATAGCTTCTGTAAAGTCTTACCGGTCTCGTAGTAACAACGCGATTATATCCGGGCGACGGCACACGTACTACTATTGCATGTGAATAGGGTGCTCTAATGAGAATGAAGCATTATGAGTGGTCAGACCAGCTCGGCCCAGCGACATGCCTAATACAATACTTACGTTACGAGATTCAGATACTAATACTACTTACTCTATCTGATAGCACTGCTATAAATCATAATCATCTCTTTATAATCCCGCTGGCCTGCCGGGCTCTGCCTTCATGCAGCATACTAGCTCGCCAGGGTCTTCCATATATCAAGGCCGCTATAAGTAACCTGTAAGTAGATTCTACCATAATCAGGTAGCTCCAATTGTGTTTCGCACTCAAATAGACTGCTTGCACTTGCCTGAGAGCTTGTGTGTAAGTAATTGTTGTCTGTTAGGAGTAAATCTATGAGTACGGGTGCCAATGTGCATGTTTGTGATTGTTACTTACTTTGGCACGTAGTGGCGTAAGCCCTGGCACGCAAACGAGATGCTGTATGGTGCTATTTGCAGCTAGGGTAGGAAAAGAATACCTGAAGAATACGCCTCAGGCCGGCGAACCTCGTCACTGACAGTGCGCAGTTGGGAACATTTCTCCATGAAATCATAGTCGCTGCGGTGGCTACCTGGAAAATTGTGCTAGCATTGCGGCTTACTATGTTCAATAAAGTTTTGGTCGACTGACCTTTGGGTGTGCCACTCCCTTCGCCTGATCTTTGACGATTTAGGTTCAGCGTAGTACTACGATGCTGACGTCTTCATTGACAGTCCTCGCGTACATACCTCGAAAATCCCGCAAGGGTGGCTTCATAAGTGAACATCCTTCTTACAGACCTGTAATCTTTTGTTAGTATTCTCAGCCTGGGCAAGATGAACTTACGAGTCATCAAGCTGTACGCACCATGACTTACTGCCATAATTCAATTTCGCGATCGCTTGTAGTATTGTCAACAGACCGACTACGAAGCCTCCGAAATATCTAGCGGCACACGCTCAGGCTTCAGGCCGCATATGACAAGAAGCTTACCTAGTAATGAGAATGCATTTCAGCAGCCAAACGAGTTGTTTCTTAATGCTTATGCACTTACTTGCGAGCGTATTGGTGGCTGTATAAACCCCCCGCGTGAGCGGGAAGGAAAATCGTGGGAAAATAGCGATTTATTCGATGTTATATGTGCGAAAATCCCGGATTTGGGCACTCGGCGGCGAGGTTATGTGCAAAAGTCCCGGATCGGCCGTCAGGCCGCCCGCAAAAAGTCCCGGATTTGGCCGCTTCCGGCATATAAGCTCTGAGCGTATTATCAGGGGTCCTGTCCCAGCAGTTCAAGAAGGAGTGTACCCGTCGTGCAACACGAAAGACGCCTACACGAGAACAGCTCAACAAGAAGGTCCTTGCCGCGGAACGTGCCCAGGCACTTTGGTTGAACCAACACACAACCGTGACCGTCTATTCTACCAGCTGTACCAAGGAGGGGACGGTGTCTCCTCAAGGCGACCTGCTGCCTTGTGCTAACTGCTATGGGCTTCTTCGTGTCAAGAGCTTCCGCAATAGCCTCTCGAAGAAGGGGGCGACAAAGCGCAACCACAAGTTCACCCCGCGAGCTTATAGAAACCCTCTGGCTGGGCAGTCTTACATGCGACACGAAGACGTTAAGGAGTTCTCTGAGCTTGTAAGTCACGCCACCACTCAGACGAACTTTATGACTAACAGAAATAATCAGGACAAGGGAAAAAGTCGATGGTTAGTGCTCGCACAGCGAATGGAGGCTGGGAGATATAAGGATTTTGAGGTCGCTATTGGTATTATTGAGATGATGATAAAGATCGAGGAGCGGCAATTCAAAGGCAAGAAGCTTACAAACATGAAGTACGACGCAAGTGTGGACCGCGTTTTTACAACCTTGGCAATTATCTCTCCACGAGCCTATAGAATGCTGACCACCGAGCTTGGTGGTGGACGCAGCCTGCGGAGTATGGCGTAAGTAATGCTGTGTGTTTTTAATCGGATTCAAGATCACTGATAGTAGTACTTCCCCCTAACACACATTAGCGACCTTCGCTCAAAAAATGGTAGATTCGTTCCTGGAATTCACGACACAAACTTTGACGCGGCTGTTCGGTGGACACAGCAGATGGGATACCATGGGCCTCTCGTGCTCGGCGCAGATGATACTTGCTTGACCGCTGCCCTCAGGCTGGATACTATCAAAAGCGGTAGTGTCTGGTATTTGGTCGGCATGCACGGAACTACGGAGACGTTTGCTACTTATGAGGAGCTGATAAGCAAGAGCTCGAACGTATCTCACCAAACCCTTGCCACAAAGGTGAGAAGACTTGCTGGCGTTTTCGTTACTATGAATAACTTTTGATTTCGCTTCACAGGTTCGCATCTGGCTGCTAAGTATACCACTTTCCAAGATCCCTCCGTTTCTGATAGCATCAATGCCGATCTCGAGCAAGGTCGCCTCCTCTGAACTACGATCTTGGCATGATTCTATCGATGCTAAGCTTGCAGAGCGCGATCTCCATACACTATCCTACAACACCGACGGGGCCTCTGTCGAGCGTACAGTATCGCGCTCCCTTCAATCTGATGCTGCGGTTTCACACAATATTCACGAGTGGTCTTTTCCACATCCACGCCCTGGTCGATCACCACTCGTGTTCCAAGCCATTCGGTCGGACAGTGGGAAGCCCCAGATCATCATTAACGACGGAAAGCACTGGAGGAAGAATGCGCGCAATGGGGCGCAATCAGGCGGGCGCATTGTTACTCTAGGACGCTATATCGTCCATATAGGACAGCTTGTAGCCATTGTGGAGGACGACATTTCACCTCTACTGAAGACGGATGTCCTAGGAGTCGATAAGCAAGATGATCGCGCAGCCGCACGTCTTATGTCCGCAGATGTCATCGAACATCTTGCGAAAACTCAGCCTGATGAACTCGGACTCATCATCTACTTGTTCATTATGGGTGAGCTGATTGATGCCCAGCAGAACCGTACGTTGAAGCATGAAGAACGCATACAAATGCTCCTTCGTGGCCACTTCTTCCTAGAAGGCTGGCGCATGTACATTTCTACCCACTCGTTCTTCTCCATCAACACTCACTTCATCTCGTACCCTCTATACGAGGTGCTCAACATCTATATACGCGCCATGATAATGCTCGTCCTTGCACACCGTGACTTCTTCCCTGATATCCCCTTACTGCCTTGGCTGCACTCTACCGAAACCTGCGAGCATTTCTTTGGCTGCGCCAGGAAGATCAAGTCAGACTTCACCTTCGCAGAATTCATCCTCATGGTCCCCAAGCTTTCCATTCTCGTTGCAGCTGAGTCCAATAGCCGAGCAGCCTCAGCTCAGGCACGCAGCTCAGAAGGTCGGGCGGGATACTGTCATACATGGTTTGATAGCAAGGGTGTTGACCCGGTCACCTTGGCGAAGTATCCATCTGACGAGAAAATCAACACTGTGGCCCAGACTGCCTATGAGGAAGCTTCTTCATTGCTTCGTATACTTGGTATGGATGAGGCCACTCTGCTGGATGGTGTTGATGCACGAGCCTTTCATGACTCACTTCAGTCCTTCTCCGACTTGTCAGCCTTGGATGAGGACAACGACATGCTAGAAGACTTGGAAGAAGGCTCGGAACGCTTGGCCACTGGGAACCGGCTCGCGGATATACTTCGCGCTGATGCAGAAGATGTTGATAGCGTGTCATCGTCC
The DNA here is from genome assembly GCA_001986395.2 of Irpex lacteus. Classification (NCBI taxonomy): domain Eukaryota; kingdom Fungi; phylum Basidiomycota; class Agaricomycetes; order Polyporales; family Irpicaceae; genus Irpex; species Irpex lacteus. Next base: position 850,795 of record MQVO02000007.1, read on the forward strand.
TGTGTATCTGACAAGAAGATGACTAGACTTGGAATTGCTGCCGCCGCAACAAAGGTTCACGATGTTCTCGAGATGTACGCTTTTATTGTGATCATACATTCAATGACTCTCGGGCTGACGATAATTATTGGGTAAATAGTGAGGAGCGACTGGAGGAGACTCCTCTCGATCAAGAAGAATGGCGTACACAGATTTCGAATGTCCTGCAGGCTATCAAGGACGAAAAGCATCGCCGTACTGGAGAGGAAGCCGTATCAAGAATGAGAGAAGACCCCAACTTCTCGCTTCTCGATCTCCAAAGTATGGCGCACAAGAGTGACTCTGCGTCGGAGGTTCGCACCACCTTTTCATCTACCAATGTCACAGATCGGATCTCTCCCATAACAACTGCTACCAGTGGACAACACTCCGAATCAGTTGACTTTGGAACTGCGCAAAAGTTCAACTACGAGGCGGCCATTAGATTGAGAAAGAAGCATCAGACTGATGAATCGCGCAGTGCTATTACCTATCGCTACCGCCACTCCAGCCACGCAGGCAACTCTTCGTCCACAAAGCACACTCAAGCAACGACGTCGGCGGTGTCTGACCCTGAGCCCCTCGAGTCTACCAAGGTGGGAGCCACGCAGCTGAAAGGACGCATCTTGAATGAGATCATCAGCACGATTTCAGCCTCACTCGTTGGGAAGGACTCTCCACGGGAGCCTACAAGCTCAGCTCGCCTTGCGCGTTGGCGAACACGGGGTGTATATCCTGCAGCGGCGGGAACAGACGACAGTGCTCACGCTTCTCACGCTACACACGGTGACTCTAGCAGTCATGGTTTGAACTCGGAAGATCTAGTTGGTGTCAGTGGACGCTTCCCCGTCACTCGAGCACAATACCAAAGACTCGAGAGTAAGGATAATCCTACTCTGAGATTTACAACTGCCAACATCTCTGAAACGCATCCACTGCGCCCTGGCTCTTTCGTCGTCTTTGTATATCGCACAAAAATGTATCTTGGTCGAGGTAAGCCCGAGTCGCGGATACTAAGAGCGCTGTTACAATCACTTACCAACAGTGCCTGCTTTCTAGTTTGTATCCTCTATCTGAAGGGCGGAGGCAAGCGACCAACCCACGATTACGCCGAGGCCTGTTTCGATATTGGGCATCTATCGCGCGTCGTTGTTCTCGTTCATGTGCCGATGCCCGGACTCAATTGGCTGTCGCCTAGCATAACAAGCCTAGACGGTACGAACACGGGATCGGTCCACCTTCTCTTACATAGCGAACATCTTGTACTGGCGATGGGTCCGATATGTCCCACAGACATCGTTAGTACCATTCCCGTCATGCACAACCAAAACATCCTTGAGGTACCTCGGGAATTCATGGACAGCTACACCTCAATCCAGCAGATGCAAAAGGATATTGTACGTATTGCTGAAGCCGTACTGAAGAACGCAAATAGTCGACGTAAACGCCAGGCGGCCCCGCAAGACAACGAGGACGAGGCTGGTGAGGATGTGTTGATGGACGAGAGCTAGTTAAATCTTGTATGTACGCGTTGCGAGAGTAACGGGCATTATCGGTTTCGCATAGAAGCCTCGCGCGAGCAGGAGAAAAATCGCGAAAAAATAGCAGTTTTATTGGATGTTATATGTCAGAAAATCCCGTATTTGGGGACTCAGTGGCGAGGTTATGTGCAAAAGTCCCGGATCGGCCGCCAGGCCGCCCGCAAAAAGTCCCGGATTGGGCCACCTCCGGCACATAGGCTCTGGGCCTATTACCGGGGGTCCTGCCACGGGGCCCCTGATCCTGAATGTTAACGTCGAGGCCCCAAGTCTGTTGACGTTCAAGCCAGAGACAGCTATCGTATGCTTTCTGTTGATCGCCACTGTTGAAGTCGTTGGATGGCAATGGCGTAGACTTTCGATCAACAAGAGGCATGATAGACACGGGGAAAAGGTTGTGATAGAAGAAAGCAACGTCGTCGTCGTCGTCGTCGCGGTCAAGGATGGGAAGCGCGCAGCAATATTAATCCAAATCGGTTCCACTTACAAGTTATGTGTGACGTCAGTGACCGTCACGGCTACCAAGCGTCACACTGAGGAAAAGGGGAAAGCGCAAGTTGGCTGGGAGATGCCACGACAACTTGAAGCCGCGCGTGTTACATACTTACGCCCTCCGGGACTTGCACTGGCAAGTTCCAAACCTTCATAAGGTATGGATGTAGTCTTGAATGTGACAAGGAGCATCGAGGATTGGTGACTAGCTGCAGGGATGAACGCAATAGAGCTAGCGAGGATGGAATGGTCGGAGCCTGGAACGGGTGGTGATGAGGCGTGGCTGCCTTTTTGGGTAATGACTTCGGGCTCGATATCGCTGGCGCCTACGTCCTTCGGGATGATCGATGATGGACGACCTGCATCGTGCCTGCCTTCTCTCTCTGCATCGACTTCCACTCTCAACTTCACATGTCACAAGTCCATCCGCTCAGCGCTGAAATATACAGTACTTGGCTTCAAGCACTGACACCTGGGAAAGCCTGAGGTGAGTCGGGTCCTGATACGGATCCTTTACAGATCACCTTAGGGTCACTGACTTGATCAGACTCGGAAAAGAGGGTACTCCTAAGTTCGACAGGGTAAGAATGCCAGCAAGTTTTCTGTCGTCCTCTGATTCCCGTAGCTTACGGGAGGCTAATGTCTGAGTGCAGTACCTGGCCCTAGCTTTCCCCCCGCTGTCTGCTGATAAGGCAATCTACCTTCCAAGACATCACTACTAGCAGAGAATGAGTAACGCTGAATTTGAGCCCTGACCGTGAGCTTTTATGCCGAGATAGTAGAAAGCAAGGTTCTCACACGCCTGGGCGTATCATCCGGAAGACGATGCGACCCTTCAAGCTCAAGCTTCAGCCCTACGAAGAGTCGAGCCATCGGTATACATCAGTACCGGGCGTCATATCTTTGGAGCCCCCGATTCCGCACCTAATCCGCACACAAACACCCAGCCTCGAAACAGGTCGCTTTGGCTTGACTGTTGGTACTGCGGATTCTTAGCACGCGGGTCAGTTTTTTGTAAATCTCAAAACTGAATCTATCTACGACGACTGTGCCTTTAGGCACTAAAAGATGCGAATCCGTGACCCCCAGTCTTTATCAGCTCATGGGCGGTTCTCTGGTAGTAGGCGCAAGAGCCAAAGCTGCTGGGGGTGAATCAAGGTCAACATCACTTTTCGCAGGTGAGCCCCATTGGTGGTTGTTGGCTTCGCCCAAACTAAGTTGATCATTAGATACAACGACGCTCTCAAGCTGACCATAGATCTCGTTTTGGCAGAGCAGGACCGCTGATTCACAGTCTGTCTTAGAGACTCTGGTACGACTTGCGAATAACGAGTTGCTGCTTCCGAGCAGAGGACATGCTCGAATACAATCATGCAATGGAACGTATGTGAAAGAGAGGCGTTTTGTCGGCGCGTTGTGAAGAGAACAGCGCCAGTCACTCAATCCCATTGCGCGTTGCAGTGATCCAGCTCTATTATGCCAGTGGTGTACTCGGACAAACGTTATTGGGCTTTATCATGGAATTGTACGAATAGTGTCACGAGCAACTATTGATATTATCAGGTCTTACAGTCGAATCGATAGCCAGAGGTACCCCACTTACCAGGGCCATACCATCTGAGACTGAAAGTCCGTCGCAGATCTAGAATGCATCACAGAGGGAACAAGAAGTATTGATAAAGCACTAGTACATGCTGTATGGCATTAGGTGTATACCGATACTACCCCCGTTCGATCTTCAACATTTTATCTTTCACCTATGAAACACCATTATATCATTGTCGATCCGTCTACTTATATGTATGCGACAAGGCCAAAGAGACGACTGGCAGCGTTCACGGTTGCCATGTTTCGACACCTTTGTGAGAGATAAGTAGGCATATGATACTAGCTGTCTTTTTCTGAAATCGGTAACTTGAAGACTCTGCGCGATATCAGTAGTGCTGTACTTGCCTGACAGAGCAGCATTAAAGAGAGCAACACCGTGCAGATGCCATTGAGCCGAGATCTCGCCGAGCATCAAATGGTCACTAGGCGCCAGCAAATTCGGCCCAAAGGGGCAGTTGCGGTGTTTGAACCCTACCACATCAACACTCCGCCACCCAGCCATTGTCCGCGTGTATAGAACGCGCGTACCTGCAACAAGGTGTGTTCAACTCTTTTTCTCTTACCACCATCACGATGCCTAAGACTCCGAGTCCTGAAAGGCCCGCTGCGTGTCCCGATAACCTGAACGAACCAGTCGTCACCAGCTCGCCTGCGAAGGCTAACGTTAGCGGCCGGATGACGTTCGCCGATACCGAATCCACCAGGGAGCGACGTCGACTGGATCTCTGTCTGGAGGTTGCGGGAAACTTTGCTGGAGAGTGCGAAGCGTCGAAGTTTCTCAATTATCTCCCCAAGGTTAAGGGCCGTCGTACTCCCTCCATCGACTTTAGTGGAGTTCCGTATGGGAAAGGAGAGGAGACAAATATGTATGAGCCCTTCGTGCGTACACCTCGACATAAAAATTAGTTTGCGTATCTTACCGAACTTAATGACATCTTAGGCTGAGGCCATCAATAACTCAAGTTGCTGCCCGTCACTCGTAGTTCACGACACGTCGACAAAGGGTGATGTCACGTCAAAACTCAAGCCAGACTGCGGCCTCTTCCTTGACAAGATCTCTGAGTCGGATGCAAAAGCGCGCTGCATGTCCTTGGTGGATATCTTTGTGGAGTTCAAGCCTGAGGCTTCCTACGACGCGTTCCATGCGAAGATGAACAACGGGGCGCACGTCGAGGTCGAACGGGCTGAGGCAGACCACAAGTTGGAGAAGGATATCAAAGAGTTTCAGAAGATGACGAGCATGAGTATCAAGAACCGTGGCCAGCAGATTGAGTATCACTGCGTGCATCACCCAATGTTCCGGGCGGGATTTGAATTAATGTTGGTAAAGGAGAGTTTTAAATGCTTACATGTTGTTGCCCGAAGAATCATTATTATAATAGATTTGATGTGATCGGACGAACATGCATTAATGAGGCAGTGCGGAACGTTTCGAATGTTGGCGGCGGGAGAAGGTTAGCCAGAGATTAATAAGATTTGATATGTACCTTTTAGATTGGTACTTTGCGCAACATAGTTGTAAAATACCAGCGTGTACTCACATGTTATCGTGAGTACCACTCGAGAAATCATCATACTGGTATGCCTGTGTTTGGTATCGAATCATGCTGAAAAGAACGAAAATGCTTCATTAGGTATTATTTTTGTATGTTACCCCGAGGACCACGGTCAATGCTTCTCGGAAGTCGAATGAGATTCTACACGTGATTCCCTCGTGCAAATTGTGAATAAAATAATTCATGTTGCGGGAAGGACAATATTGGCCAGTTGCGAGCGCATTATGTCCATTTATAGCTGCAAGGACATTAGAACAACAATAATAATGTTATCATAATGATCCTGTGAAGCATTTTGAGTTTTGCGCTCGGTAGCAGGCAAGGAAAAAATGTAAATAACATCAAGCGGAACATTATGAATGTCACATCAGTCATCAATAAAAGGGGAACATTATAAACATTGTGCGGGACAACATGAAGAAAACATGTGGGGAACATTTAAAACGGCCCCACCGCGGAACGTGCTGACGAGGGTCTGGGACCCCTGACACCTATGTCGTCTGTTATGGCCACATTTCACCATACACACACACGATAAATACTGAGTACCGTTGTCCCAACTCGTTCAAATCATAGCTACAAAGAATATAAATCACCAACCGAGGCCATACTTGAATCAGGTGAATGCCTGACCCAAACGGTCAGGTGGGACTGTGAGCACGCATGAGATATCCGCAGCCTGAGCTTTGGCGACAGGGTCTGGAGGGGAGAAGTATATGCTTGTTACGTCCGCTGTAGGGTTTAGTTTTCCAGAAACGGTAGTTGCGAATACGACGATACATGTTAGGTGATTGTCCAAGGGAGAAGGGCAACACGTACGGTTTGAGTACGGCAGGACCGAAGGAGCGCATAGTGTTCATGTCAGCTCCTAGAGTTGACAGCAAAGGGATGGCATAAGTGCGAGGATTATGAGACCGATGCCGACCTGTGGAGCGAGAGGGTGAGCGATGCCTCGATGATGATCCGCTGGAAAGGAAACGTAAATGATACATATCAATACATACTCGAATTAAAGGCGTGGCATTGTGTTTCTCGGCTGCGAGCATGAGCACAGCGAGGGCGGCAGAGACGAAGGCCTCGATGAAGACGCCCTGTGCACGGTCATATCTGGTACGAGCATTGTGCTACAACCAACGCAAATATAATCAGTAGATATATAAAAACCACTGACTGCCGCATGACCTACTCTGATAGCAGAATGCCGGGAGTCAAGGCCAACACGAGACTGAGACCGAACGAGTGCGAGATGTACATCACGCGCTCGATCGCTAGGCTAGCGGTCTCTGAGAATGTGCTTCGTACCTTGAGGCTTGGACGCCGCCGTGCGCGAGGGTAAGGAAGGTGACCGTGCAGAACTCTACGAAAGCAGCTTGGCAGTCGTCAACGATGTGGGTGAACATACCTTCGCGGGGGGTGTCAATGTAATCATTCGGATTGCTTCGGGCTGTTATAGGGTGCGTGGCCTCGCGTCTGCTTCGCTCTGACCTGAACAACATCATGGGAGATACGAGTGAGGGAAATATTTCAAGAATGATGGAAAGAAGGAAGAGGAAGGAGGGGTGCGCTACGATGAGCAGGTAAAATGTGGCTGGGTCCCATCTGTTACGCACAATCCATTGCACGGTTTAGTAGCGGTCTTTACAAACGAACAGCCAACGACGCTTACTCAAGGTAAACGTAAGCGACGTCCTGGAGATGATATGTTGATCTAACATGTCTAGAAAGAGGTACACCTCGAAGTTGGTCGGCATAACAGAAGGATGTTGGGTTCGCACCTGTAGCCTTTGATATGAGGAGCTTGCCGTGAGTATAACATTCTAGATGCATGCTAGCATCATGAGGACGAAAATATGCAGCCATATGGTCTTGTTTTCAAGCCACTATGTATGATCATTTCTGTGAAGGCAAACTGGAAGCCCCCATTCTGGTGGTATCTCCGAATAGTGCGTTGTGCGCTGGGACATCGTCCTCACATCTGGCGGATTGAGCTTACAATCGGTCAGTGCCATACAATAACGCATCAGCATTCACAGCAACAAATATTTGGACTTATCGAATGGAGGCTGTAAGTCTGGCACAGGAACCAACTGGCAAACGCGAACGTTAGCCTCAAGACCCTCGTGTTTCCTAGCATGAATTCCCAAGTCGACAGCTTTGAGATGTATACGGAGCCTTTCATTGCTGCTCAGGCTTATAGAGTGTTACAAGGGTAATGAACAGACTGTGTGAGTGTTGTTGTGAATATTGTTGCCCCGTGATGCAACAGCGATGGCTTCCCGGCCCACGGTAAAAATGACGGGTCAGATGTTGTGAAAGAACGTAGTAGGAGCACTGGCACGTACCTCTGGTCCTATTTATTGTTGCGAGCAGAGCCCATCTCTCTTGGTTATGACCGCATACGAACTGTCGTCTTCTTCTTTCTTGTCGTCGCGGGCCCTACTAGTAGCTTTCAAGTCCATTTAACTCAAAAAATGAAATGCTTCTCTGTAAACCATCGAGGCTGGTGACCCATATTCGACTCCGGAGAATCTTCTATCTGGTTTGGTCGTCAACTTCGTACTTACTGAAGCCTAAAGTCCGGGTCTAGGGAGACGTTAGTCGGGTTGCATGGCGGTTACAGCAAAGAGTCCCTAAATGAAACGTGAGGGCGATGGACGCTGGTGAACGAACGTTGCGATTGAGCGTAGGCTTGGGCTTGTCATGTAATGATAGTATCCGACTGAAAGGGGTCTAAGTTAGATGAGCGTTGTAAAATTGACAAGTGGACGGGTTCGGCCGCAGAGGAAAAGTCAGACAACTTCTATACCTCTGTAAAGGCATCCAAGTTGCTACAGTCGTCATACTAGGCAAACGACGTCGATGTCAGCGCAAAGCTCAGCACAATCCACCTACCTTTCAGAGGCCTGACCGTTCTTCATTCTTGGTTCGTGCTGGCGAACGGCAATGGGCCAGCTACGGTCAAAGAGCATCGAAGCACTAAACGGGCGTTTCTTGCGAGATCCATATCTCAATCAATGGGAAAATGAGTCGGGGTTCGAGCTGGGGTAGAAAATGCACGCGTTAGACACGCACCTGAGCGTCTGCATCCTTGCCAACATTAACACCTAGCTTTGTCCAGCGCGACTCGTATCCCAAACGATCCTTGGCCATGTCGACTATCGTCCTCTCATATCCCGATGAGGCGTACCGGATGAGAACAATGAGCGAGGTTGGCCGCGTACAGGTTCGGATCTCTTCCCCGCAATATCAACAACCAGGTTTCCCCATTGTACGTAGCACATCCACCACCATAGTTGTGTGTTAACTCACGCGCCATTGTAACTTCTATAGCCCTTGGTACTTTTTCTGCGCCGTCCGAATCTGATTCTGAACAGTCGGACACCGTTCGAACTGTCAGTTATGACACCTCGCCAGTTCGCACCGCATGGGACCTTCTCATGTGCGACCAATTGGATCGTACTCGACAGTAACAACCCTAACGATAGCGAGGAGAGCGCGAGTGAGGAAGAAGATGATGATGAGAGCGAGGACGGGGAGGAGGTGGAAGATCAGGATGACGAAGACGACCAGCACGAGCATGCGCCCAGCGACGAAGAAGGTTTCAGTACGGAGGTGTAGGCATCTGCAGTGCGTCTTGTGGTGGAAATCCGGGGTCAAAGTTTAGCTGAAAGTGTGCGTTTTTCTCGCGCTGCTTATTCGTACGTGATTAACCAGTTAGTGATAAACAGTGAAGCTAGTGAAGCTCGCAAGTACTTTCGTGCTTCCATACTTCGACTACGACCTCAACGTCCGCATTCGGTTCCCCTTCGCAAATACCATGATATCTTTTTGTTGTACTTCGCTTTTTGTGCTATTTCGTTGCGCTCGTGCTTTCGATATTCAAATGTTATTCGATGTATGGGACGATACAGATGGACCCAGTCGACACGCCGACATAGAGCTACCCGTTAAGTTCCCAAACTTGGAGTCTACGACCAAGACGTCAAAAAAATAGTTAAGCGCACCGTCTGTCCACTAGGCCTCGTATAATCCGACCATGGAATCCGGCACTATCTGCGTTTGAAGAATTTAGACATTCACCAGAGATGGACGAACTTACGTTCACTCCTCGCAGGCAGCGATATAGACACGGGACACTGGCAGTGTTAATAGATCTCAAAACCATGCTCCAAGTAGATTTGAGGAAACCGGTGATTAACTGGCAGGGCTACTGAGATGGTTGAGGTCAAAGCTAAAGCGCTATAGGACAGATTCGAGTGACAGCGACGGTAGCAGTGACGCATTTGTGACATGTGTAGTCACGTTGCACCTCATAAGGCTACCGTTGCACCTCACGGCACGACTTCAAGCACTACAGAGTCACCTTTGATCAATACGTTTCACCCAAGCATGCGCGACCGCTCACTTCACGCGATCTTCACCTGAAGTCACTCATTACATAGCGAACTCACTTGCTTCACCACACATTACTTCCGGATCCAGGACATACTGGTCGTTAACGAGAGTCCAGTTCACGACAGTACACCAAAATTTCTATCGTTCAGGCGCATCTAACGAATGGGGCATGCAGCAAGACATGCACGATACATAGACGTAGGTTATGACCGCAACTGCATAGACACTACTAATCATTGAATCCCTCAGCTCATACCAACTTGATGGTCCACATATTCCTCGCATCATTATCACCATATTGCAGCGTACACTAAACGCTGTTAGGATCATGACAGCAACATTTGCTAAGGCCCGTCACGTACCGCTATCCCGCTCGTTAAGTCCTGGCAACTCCAATATAACGTTTGCATAGTTTCTGGTAGGCCCTCTGGGCTTATTCTACGCGACGGAGGTTAGTATTGGGATTGAGTGCGATGCAGTCATCATGTATCTCACGTAGACTTCCCATCAATATAGGTGATTCTCCACAGCGTGGCGACGACGTTCTCGACTATCGGAGCCCCGGCTACAAGGTTCGTTGGGTCAGCATATGCATAACCCCCTGTGTACGCATTCTGAAAGATACACAGTCGCCCTGTGTCAGCCCCGCGCTGGATATTGATCTGGTACCACTATAATATGAAACAGGTCTTTAATCACGTTCTTAGCCTCCGGTCAACAAAAATGTTATACTTGTTGAACCAGTGCGTATCTTCCTCTAAACTCCCAGAGTGGAGATATCTCGTGGGGATGAGCACGGCTCCCGTTTATCCTCTCCTTACTCCGGATAATCGAGTTTATATAGGCTGGTTCACCCATGCTTGTTACCACTCTGGTGTTGAAGTACTGATTAACGATAACCGAAGGAATTAGCACCGTCATAGGTGTTGCAGGAGGAGATCTTGTAGCAAGGGAGTGGGACGAGGACGAGATGTGCTCTTCGGTTCTGGTACCAATGATCATCGATAAGCGCCTTATTCGTCGATGCACTGACAGTGAGTAGCATGATTAATACGTATCTGACATGCCCACAAACAGGTACATGTGACAACGATTGAAATATAGTTGGAAGTATTATACGTCTCCGAAGTCTCAGCCTGTAAAACGAGTACTGGGAAGCTTCGATATGGGCAAGATCATGCTGTCGCGACCAGTTAGAATGCGGAGTCATGCATAGTGCGTAGTTTGGTCAGCTAGTACTCTTTCCTTAATGCGTCGTCGCTTATAACCACCTTGACTCAGAGTTTTATTCGATAAATGAGCGTGCATATTTCAAGACACTATGTACGAGAAAAATCTGATCGTTCAACCCCTAGCTTAACTGGGCCTCTCCATCAACCCATCTCGGCTTCCTACTTCGAGTAAGTTGCAATGTTCTACCATCTCCCCTCGTATACCCCTCGCCAACAGGGTACCAGGATGGCGTGTTCTCCGTAGGGCTACGCGACCACAGCCATAACTGCGATCCGGAAAGAGAGAGGTGGTGATATAAATCCCCCATCTGTATATTTGGGTGTGACGACAGGTCCGGAGGGCTCTTCAGAAGACTATTAGAGCTTGACGTGCTCTGGAACCAATACGTATTGGATTCTGGGTGGCAATGCCGAGCATCCTAGAAAGGTATGAGCTTGACGTGACTTTATGACTCGATCTGTTTGACATACCTGAGAGCGAACGATCTCTACAGATGACTGTCTGGCACTTGTTCGAGCACGTTCTCCTGGCTGTACCCCGGTCAAGGTGCCAACTCCCTTGAGTACCAAGGACCGAGGGGCATTAAACCGACCTCCACTGGGCCCGTATACGACTCTGAAGGGTTCTATCGCGGCTAGGGAGGTATTGGAAGAAGTCTCCTCTCTGGCATTGGTTTCAAGAGTACGGGTTGTCGTCCGGAACGTCGTCGATGGTATGTTCGCACGCGCATATTCTTCCTCCTTGCTCTGAGAATGCTCACGTCGAGCTTCCGAACCTTCATGACGTCTTCTGCAGCAAAATGTCAACTTTGAAAATGATGGTCTATTTGCACTGCGCACCGTTGCCGTAAAGCAGCATCCGAGTCATGTTCCCGTGGGGCTGTGGGCAAATCGACGCTGTGACGAGGTTCGACAAAGATCCGAGCTGAAAGGCTCGTTGGGTCATACGACATTGACATCACCGGATACAGCCTGTCATCTTGTTGACGGCAACAATCGGTGACCATCCGAAAAAGAAGGAAAGCGATGACGATGAGCCCCAGTGCTGCAATGCAGTCTAGGGCAAGGATCACAGCCGATGTGGGAATCATTGTTGTGGATGGGAGTACGACATCTCAATGCAAAGCCAATGCTGTGGTTATTTACAGAAGACGGAACACTTCAACACCTCGATGCATATGCCGAACGTCCCCGTGAACATCAAAGCAGGCTACATATCAAATATGTGGATGTCATGCCGCCTGCTCTATCATCCTTGTATGTCAACGTTTAGGGCTCGACTTTCCTTCTTCTGTCATTAGTACTGGCGTTGACAGTCCTTCATCCTTTTAGGCTGAAGGAGCTGCTCAAGATAGCTGATTACGAACTAGCAGTATCGTGCAGGATGCACAGAAGCCACCCTAAAGATGCGGCACGTTATTTTCGAGAGTAATCTGACCTTCGCAGCCCTGTACGTACTCAGTCGCATTCCATCATGCATACCCATCCGCTGGCGACTTCCTTCCTATCAGGGCCACTCACGGCCTCGAGTGGAGCAATTCCAAGTGGGTCCGCGTATAACACATGTCCGAAGCTGTCAACAGGACGATTAATAAACAATGACTGTTTAATCCGTGTCCACATGCCTGCAAGGCATGGGACAATTTGTCCTTATGATAGCGGTACTGAGTCGAGATCCTACGAGAATCGGAGGAGATTTCAATTCGGTGTGTTCAACGGTGTGAACGCTATCCGCTGACTATCGATCCCGATCTCCAACCTACCGGATTTGCTGCGAAGAACATCAAACAGAGCCAATTTGATACGAATATCCGCCTGCATTGTATAGTGCAAAGCTCTTATAGATGTAGTCTGCCTTGAGCCATCCAGCATCGACCAGCCTCAGGCTTCAAACGGGGCATTTTGATACAGTAGGTAAGGTCCTCTTTGCTGCTCCAGAGATCCAAGGCTAATATACGAAACGTTCCTCGATATCATAGTGACGATGCCATCACGAAGAATCCGGATCCTCTCTTTTGACAGGCTCTTACGACTTGCTCAACGAGTGGAGGCCGATGGAGCGTTTTCGACAACGATAAAGCAGGCTCATATTGCTTTCGATTGCCGGGACACTTTCCGCCCTTCTGCCGTCCGACGGTTTCTGGCCTGTGCTTGGCACATCACCGACCTGACCCTTCACCTCCCTCGGGATACGCCATCCATCGTCTTTGACGGCGTGGTTCTCCCATTCTTATATTCTTTCGACACCAATCTACCTCATGGAGAGCTCACGGGGTTCCTTGGATCCCATTTCTCCATCACCGAACTATACCTTAGGGACTCTCGATGTGCAGCGGATAGATGCCCTCTGGTCGGCCTGAACCTGGACGGCGTTGCCCTCCTAAGCTGCCCTTTTGCCTGCATGCCCTCCATCGTAGGGTGTGAGGTTCATTCCCTGGAGCTTTCGCTCGAAGGATGTTCTCTTCTACCTTCCGACATCTTTTCTCTCGCCCCCTCTCGTCCCAACATTGAACACCTCGTGACAGATATCGCTAGCGGCGATGAGCTGTTCTTTAGCGGATTGTCATCGTTCGCCCCCAATATCAAGCACCTTAAAATTATCGACTTCCTACCTCTTGCGACTGTGGCACAATCCTTTGTGAGTCATGGTATCTCTTTGATGGTGTCGTTCAATGCGTCTGACAGTATCCCGCTGGCAGGAAACCCAAGCATCGACCGAGCCCATCTGGCTTCGCTTTGATCTGTGGTACGATGGGTTGCAAAGCCTTGTTTATCTAGAGACTATCGAGTTGAAGACATATGGACCTCTGGTTGCGACTCCCGGTAATAGGCTGGAGGAGAAGCGTCTTGTGGGTCGATGGGCGAGTAACACACATACGCTCCTGGAAGGAGGTCATTCAACTTTGCGTGGTGTAGGGCTTTGGTACGGTGGAGATATGCATGCTATTGGGGAGAGAAGCGAAGGTACTTTGTCTCGATGGGTAAAGTCTGACATCGGTGTGTTTAAGAGGACGCGATCGCGCCTTCGTTGCCCTCACACAGATTTGTTCCGGAGCTAAGCGTATCTATTGGCTCCGTAATGCTCACTAGAGTCTGTATATGTCAGTTCCGACCCGGCACTCTTGCTATGTAGTCTGTCGCATGAATGTCCTTATGAATGTAGATATATGCAAATCAGTATATTTCATGAAGTCATCGCTACCTGACACCGTCATGGCAAGCTTCTGGTCTCATTTTGTTATCCGTACAGATAATAAGAGGACGCAGTTTTGTGCGTAACAGCACATCAAATCCATCAACATATTTCCTGCATAGATGTGGCCCTATAATTCATTCAAGCAATCCTACGCCAAAAACCGTCAGCTCAGCAAGCTTTATGGACTATAGCGAGGGCGGTCTATGAGTTCGCGAATTCCCAAATCACTGCATGAAGTATTGATTAACAACAAGACGAGACCGACATTGTTTCGTGCGATACGCCATCATGGGCTACATACGGCTGCTTGGCACTCGGAATTCAACGGCCTGAAGCTCCTCCATGGTAGAAACGACGCCAATAACATCCACAGCTGCGCCCATTACCGGAAGGGCCTTAAGATAGATTTAGTAGGTATCAAACGGGAATGAAAAGGCTACTTACAACGCTGTCAACCACAACTTGGAGAGTTTTGCGATCTGCCGTCTGAACAAGCAACGTGGAGTTCTAAGTTGCGTCATGAAGTCTAAGTGACTACAATACATATCAGGGCGGTCACAGAAGAAACGCGTACCTTCTGCATCATAACGGGTAATGCACCTCTCAAATTCACCTTTTGACCGACATATCGCATGAGTTCTGACTTGTTGCGCAGCTCAGGTCGAGAACTCGATTCCGTTGCTGGGCTTGAGGATCTCAAATCAGAGACCATCGCGAGCTGTTTGAGCAAGGAAAGGAGGGAAACGGAAGGAAAAGACCCGAAATCAAGATTGTGTCATGGTTGAATATCGCACGATACCAGATTATTCCACTGTTTGTACGGTGCTTGCACTTGAGTGCGCACCTTCACTGCTCAGCCACTCTTTCGACGACGGTGAGGAGTAGTGGGCCTTGAATACGTATGCCTGCGTTGGAAGGGGTCGCGGAGAAGATACAAAGAAACCGGACGTTGCTATCCAGCTCAGCTCTTGTCGATAGGAAAATGTGCTGGTTAGATCGGTGCTATCTCAGAGGGAGCTGTATCAGGAAATGGCGGGAAGTCAAAGTGAAGCACGATACTGGTTGATACGCTCCCAACTACGTATTTCGGAATGATAGAGGAGTAGCCATTGACATGACCATGTTCTTTTGCTGCTATGCCACAACGATCTTCAAGTTGTCTCGGAGGGATAAGTACTACAGTAGTTATACATTTCAGACGCTGGTACCAAGGGCCGTCGTAATAATCCGAGGTACGGGCCATCAGCGCATCAGTGCATTACGCATCACGCATCATGATCAGCCAGCGCTCAGTGTAGTCTGCAAACCATCTAGTACTACTGCTACTCGTGCAATCGCTATCATACCAGACTCTTCGTACAGCTACCAAATAGAATTCTGCGTACTATACGCGTTTAATGAGCCATAGTGCCTCTGGGGGGCGTGACTAGGCCTTCCGTATAGGGCGGGCGAACATTAGAGCCCCTCGAACGCGGTTAGGAGGTGCGTTTTTTGATATCCACTGGCAAGGTCAACAATAAAAGATTTGGGGCATCTCCGGCAGATTCTTCTAGGTATGGAAGTCATAGTCGGACCGGTTTGTAATATTGTAATGCTGAATACTGCTGATGTCGATAGCGGAAAACGAACTTGTTCAGTGGTTTACTGAGGCCGACACGCTGCTGTCGCTCGGAACTACTCAGATTGGTCAACTGGACATGCATATGGGCATGACCCGGGGGGGTGGCAGGTGAGCGATGATATATTGATAGGTTGTCCGCCTGATATAAACGGTCGAAGACTGTTGTTTCTGATATTCAGCCTAGCACGACGACCATGGATACTAGTACTCTTCCTACTCTTGCGCCGTTGACCTCCACTGGCACCTCCCCACTTGCTGATGCGGCTAGTGTCAATCCGATTCATGTCTTCTTCAAAAGCTCCAGGCTCGTATATCTCATTGAACGCCAACCAGTGCCAAAACTTCAATTTGCACGAGGCGCGATTGCAGCAATATCACCAGACCGATGTAAGTGACATCAATCTCAGCAGAGGCGTGTATTTATGAATGTTCAATATCCAGATGCCATATGCATAGCATCTATTCGTCGAGTTCGGGATGCAAGCTGGGGAATGCTGGAAATCGTATATGAACGAGACTTCGAACCGGGATGGGCTCTCGGTATCAATGAGGTTAGTTTAGCGATATGCAAACCAACAGACCGGGATTCACTTCATTTCTAGCGAAACGTAGAGGTCAGGTGGGGGAAGCATGGCGGCCTTTTTGACGAGTGGGAGTGCTTGCGCTTTCATAATCATGGTGAGATGTGGAGGTTCGCGACCGCGTTTGGGCAAGCACTCGATATTGTCCGGCAGGCGAAACAGGCCATCGTTGAAGGAATGTCGGACGCACACGCATCTATCTATAAACACCGCCTAAGTCTTCTTGGTCTGACTGTCACAGGGCAGTAAGTGTTTAGCCTGTCCATGAGTTCACGGGGTTTCTTAAGCCGTTGCAGTGCTGCAGAACAGCTGGACGCCTTAAACAGAGAGTATGAGAAGCGTGAACAGGTGAACGTTACAGCTGAAAGCTTATACAACCAGTACGTCCGTTGATAGCTATTTTGTACCTATCTGAAGCAGCTTCGTAGATGCGATATGATCCAATATTCGGTCAACGCCTCTCCGCCCTCTCACAGCGTACCCCCTCTTGTATTTGAGAGCGAGGACGGTACCTCTTCGACGACAGGCCCTGGTACCCCATTAGTAGTTTCCATAGATATGCCTCACGGTGAAGAGGAGGAAGAGCTCTAAGATAAATCGGATGTTTGTCGTTGCATGTACTTACTGGCATCGTAACAGAATATTCGGAGAGTTTCAGACTATCCCTCTATGATCGAGCCACGCTGATGCAGGCGACAATTTTGGCTTGGCTCTTGAGGAAATTGTGCGATACCTGTATGCTAGTTATCCGCGTCGAAAATTGCCAATCCTGGTCACCCATGTGAGCAAATACTGGCCAACGGCTTAATCCCAACTTGAGGCATAATTTACATCTCATAATCCAAAACTAGAAATGCTACCACTATCACGAGCCTTTCTATAACTTCGAAGCGTCGACCATACAACCCAGCTCGGTACGCCATTACTATGCACCCACAAATATCGTTTCTTGTACAGTGGATGCGCCATATCGTCTCCTTCCTGAAACAAGCACCACGTACCACTCGTCGTCCATACCCATACCTGCTTCGAGCCGTTGTTAGTATCGGTGTGAACATATACTGCGCCTGGTGTGGGAGGACTGGGAAGTGTGCGAGGCGTAGTGAGAGAGTATGGGGCCTGGGTGTGATACCAGATCGTGTATCCGCCTTCGTCACCTCCATCCGTGCTAGTCCGAAATGCCCTCTTGTCTTCGATAGGATCAAGGTTCGTCGGTGCAGATCCAGAGGAGTCCGACGTAGGCGAGGAAAAGCGTGTGGTACGACGCAAGGAGGATCGAGTCGCCGGGCGGGATGTAACAGATAGGGGAGGCAGACTCTGAGCCCGTCCACCGCCAGCCGTGGGCTCTAACGCAAATTTCTGGCGTACTTCATCGTCAGACAAAGGAGACGTGATACGGGTAGATGTAATAGGTTTGAAACGATTCATGGCGGAGGAAATAGAAGGAGGGGACGAGATAACTGTTTGCTGGAGCGACTGGTCGCCATGCGAGGCTTGGTGACCGTGATTGACCATCGGGACGACCGTCTCAAAGCCTGTGACGGGTGTAAACGAACCATTAGGGTTGCATTCAGCGGTCACGTAGAACATAGTCCGACCGCCCCGCGTGAGGATGTCATTAAACTGCGTGAATGGCCTGGGCGCTGACCGTGCATCGGGCAGGAGGAGTAGCGAGTATCTTCCAGTGGGAATAGGGCTGATAGGCTCAAAGTGAGGGCTGGGAAAAGGAGGCGGTTGTGTAAATGGGGAGTTGGCTCGATGTTGTACGCCAGTGGTCGAGTTGGAGGCATCGGATGCGGTGAGGGGGCGTTCTAGCAATCAATGCAGCAGGTCAGTGAGATAGAATGACGGGCTGAAACGCAAGCATTATCGTGTACCTTTTCCAGAGTGGGTTTGCTCCACCCGAGACTCTATAAGTGGCTTTCGATCCTCCTCCAGCAGTTGCTTAGGGAAACGTCTACGATTGAGGTATACGCCCTGCATGCGACTCAGGACAAGAAGAGGTGGTGACAACGAAATAAGTGCTCACCGGCCAGTTCGGCGGGGCTGTCTGCTCATCAATGTTCTGAAGGGGTATATCATCCATAGAGCTATGAGGTGAGGGCGGCAAGCTGTTGGGAAACATCGACCGGTCAACGAACCAAAGCGGTCCTGAGGCTCAATGATATCGAGTTTGGGGCGCTAGTGCTGAATGCTGAACGATGAACGGAATGGGAGACACATGCAGCACAGAACCATTCAAGTACACTTGTCGGCATTCGGTTTGAGGGATCCGATTGACCTGCCCAATAGAGGCTTCGAGTGTACGAGTCTCTATCGAATATGGAATCAAAACGAGAGTCCCACAAATGTACCTGGGAAACCAATCCCACCTTTTGGTGAAGGTATGATGCATCATACCATGTATATTTTCAATGTGCACGATGCATTATTTCATGAATAATCTGTGAGCTGAAGCTACTGGGTGACTGATTGATCGTAGCCATCAGATCACAACTTGTGGGAGTGTGGCCATCAAGTGGCAGGTAACGATTCCTGAGCGGCATTTGAAACACTTTGAGATAGTTAACAAAGTACTTGTTAAAATGCAATCTTGATAGAGAGACATAAAGACTGCTACATCTGTGAAAACAAAAGTAAGTGATCAACAAAACCAGTGTAGCCTTATATTTTCACATTCAAAGGACTAAATCAAATTCATTCTGTTGTTACTGTATATTTTAGCGCTGAGTGGATTGTCACATGTCACAGCCAGCTAAAGGTGAGCACGGGTGCACCCGCGGATCGACCCGCACTCGTACCCGCAGGTATATTGTATTCCTCGAGCTTGACCCGTACCCTTGCAGGTATTGTAGCGCCGGGTACCTGACCAGCTCATCCCCATTGCTAAAGAGTCGCTGTCACACGTCGCTTGGCGATCATCTGCTTGTGACAATATATTTCTGATTTTACTCGATTTTTCCACCCCTGTGGGGCATGTATTCCATCCGCTAATATACCAGTGTCACAGCCGCTTCGCATCTCATCCGCTCGTCCGCTACAGTGAGTTTTGTCACACATCACAACCTCATCCGCTCAGCGCTGAAATATACAGTATGAGACAAACAAATATCACAAACTTAAGATATACATTTTTCAAGTTCTAATTGTACAACCTGTAAGGTGGATAGACGCAGCATATGTGTGTAGGAATCATGATACCACAATGTATCTTTGCTGATATTCACAAATGATGCTGTTCGAACCTCAACAGGTGTCAGGAATACAAACAATAATCAATCTTTGCCAAATATCTCCTGAACTACGACGGCTACTAACATTCTGAGCTCATATTCAGAATCCTGAGCAAAATCCGGTCCAGAAACCATATTTCCAGTTTTGACGCTTGCACATAATTGTGTCATGTGACATTATCTCAAAACGGCAAAAAAGGAAAATAAGCGCGCAAAAAGCGGCGTGCCTATACCACTGCTCTCTTCAGCTATTTGAAGAAAGCGTGTGATCATTGAGCATATCATCCTGCAGGAACCAGTTTATTGACAAAATTATATGATTTATATGATTTGACTACTTGTTTAAGCTTTGAATTGCTTACTAAACAGTATTGACCAATCTAGCCACCTCAAACATTTTGCTTCCGCTAACTTTGCCTAGATTGGTTAAGCATGATTACATACATCTTCAGAAGGTTGCGAGTTCCAATCCCTTACAGGCCACTTTTTTGTTTTACCTTTTCCTTTCTTCTATCATGTTTTATAAAATTTTATTAAATGCACGAATAATCCATTACCACATTTGAAATTTTACTATCACGTTATATGGGGCATAGAATGATGATACTCAGGTTAGCTACTATCTTAATGTACCTAACCACATATTGTGAATTGAGCGATATATACACAATAATAAATTATATCAAATATACAACCATGTCAATACATTATATTTCCCATTTTACGGTATTTTTTCAGCACTACATGATCAGAATTGAGCAACTTATAAAATGTGGCCTGAAGGGGAGTTGAACCCACAACCTTCTGAAGCAGCCGGTATAAGTTGCTTGCGCACTTGGGCGCTTTGGTCGGAGTTTGGCTGAGTTTGAATCTCAAGTCCTCATCCAAAGCCATCCAGCCCATATCTTTTCTTACAGACCATATTAGTTCATGATTGTATTATCATCTGAAAGATCTTCTCGATAGCTACAATTTGGTGTACCAAACCTGTGAAATGAGCAAGATTTGACTTCACAATTCACAAAATACAGTTGTTGTTACACAAGTATTACTGTAGTAACAAGGATAACAAGCAGAACTCCCACGGTTTGGCAACGAAATCCGTCACTTACAAGCGCCGTAAATGCAGCGTGTCGGATTGAGACGATTCTTCTTCGTTACACTCAGGAATCGTAACCCAAAAGGGTAGGTGCATGGGCTCCTATTTTACTAAAAGCCTGAAAAGTGGCCACATCAATGAAATAATAATCTCTGACCCATCAAATGACTAATAGACACATGCTTTCGCTTCAGATTGCCTAAAAGGGTAATGAAGTGGTCTCACCGCCTTCCTGGGCGCTTGTGCGCTTATTTTGTCGTTTTACTCCTTTGGGATGGTGTCACATGACACAAACATATGCTGGTGTCAGAAATAAAAATATGTTTTCTGAACCGGATTTTGCCCAGGATTCCGAATCTAATCTCAGAATTTCGATAGCTGCACTGGTTCAGGAGATATTTGAGGAACATTGAATATATTTCGCATTTTTGGATTTTCCCAGGCTTTGATCAGCTTGTTATAGGGCTAGCAGTAGGGGTATGGCTTAGTAACTTTAGGATCATGATTCTAGTATATATGGCCTGTGTCTATTAACTTTCTGGGCCACAAGAACATCATGCAAGCTGAGAAAACATATGGATTAGACATATAACATTTTGCTTCCCTATTCATGACATGGGGTATTATGGGGAGTGTAGGGTCTCAGATAGCTTTATTTATACTAGCATGATATGTCTGTAAGGGGGTTTTATGATTGCATCAATGTGCACTACTGTGTGAGGGATGTTCTCCTCCTCCCCTTGGTACCAAAGAATGTGCCCAAAATAGGCCTCTATGCTCATCCCCTTGTATATCTATTGCTTGTAACATTTGTATCATAGTATAATCATATATTCTGAACACTTTCAGGGTTCAAAAACACGTCCTGAACCTTCTCAGAATGCTCCCAAGCGAAATTCATCGAAAAATACAATTATATTCACTTTACCCTCTCCTATAGGCCTCCTAACGTGTTTCCCTTCAGGCACAGCACATCAGGACGTGTCATCGTACCATATACACTCCCATAAATATTAGTAGGCCCTCCCCTCTACCCTCCACCCTCCCATCAGCTCAGAAGTGCTGAAAAATGCGTTCTTTACTGGTTTTTGAACATATATTTGACATTTGACATCCTCTGACACATCATGAGGACTATCAAATAATGATATAATACACTATTAAGGTTCTAAAACATATCTAGTACAATACTTGGGCTCCTAAGCAATAGCTTGAGACACTATTATATGGAAACAGGCTAAGAAGCATGGATGAAGGTATGTGCATGTACAGTGCAATTACTTCACTTCTCACTTATGCTGTATTCCTTCTATATCATACCAGCATGTCATGCTACTGGGGAGATCCCTGCTGGATCATGTAAGGACAGTGTATAGGTATCTATTGTGACTTTTTGTGATATTTATAGGCTATGTAGCAGGCAGTAAATGTCAAATCTATGTCAGATTTGGGTGTTTTGCGCATTTTCCAACATTTCTGAGCTGATGGGAGGGTGGAGGGTAGAGGGGAGGGCCTACTAATATTTATGGGAGTGTATATGGTACGATGACACGTCCTGATGTGCTGTGCCTGAAGGGAAACACGTTAGGAGGCCTATAGGAGAGGGTAAAGTGAATATAATTGTATTTTTCGATGAATTTCGCTTGGGAGCATTCTGAGAAGGTTCAGGACGTGTTTTTGAACCCTGAAAGTGTTCAGAATATATGATTATACTATGATACAAATGTTACAAGCAATAGATATACAAGGGGATGAGCATAGAGGCCTATTTTGGGCACATTCTTTGGTACCAAGGGGAGGAGGAGAACATCCCTCACACAGTAGTGCACATTGATGCAATCATAAAACCCCCTTACAGACATATCATGCTAGTATAAATAAAGCTATCTGAGACCCTACACTCCCCATAATACCCCATGTCATGAATAGGGAAGCAAAATGTTATATGTCTAATCCATATGTTTTCTCAGCTTGCATGATGTTCTTGTGGCCCAGAAAGTTAATAGACACAGGCCATATATACTAGAATCATGATCCTAAAGTTACTAAGCCATACCCCTACTGCTAGCCCTATAACAAGCTGATCAAAGCCTGGGAAAATCCAAAAATGCGAAATATATTCAATGTTCCTCAAATATCTCCTGAACCAGTGCAGCTATCGAAATTCTGAGATTAGATTCGGAATCCTGGGCAAAATCCGGTTCAGAAAACATATTTTTATTTCTGACACCAGCATATGTTTGTGTCATGTGACACCATCCCAAAGGAGTAAAACGACAAAATAAGCGCACAAGCGCCCAGGAAGGCGGTGAGACCACTTCATTACCCTTTTAGGCAATCTGAAGCGAAAGCATGTGTCTATTAGTCATTTGATGGGTCAGAGATTATTATTTCATTGATGTGGCCACTTTTCAGGCTTTTAGTAAAATAGGAGCCCATGCACCTACCCTTTTGGGTTGTGATCTGATGGCTACGATCAATCAGTCACCCAGCAGCTTCAGCTCACAGATTATTCATGAAACGATGCATCATGCACATTAGTATACTGGCAGTACATGATGCATTATACCTTCTCCAACGGCTCCCAATCCAATGGATTATGAAATCGATGGCCGGGGGATCAGATTTCCATCCGGGTGAGGAACGCGCCGAGGGCATTGGTGGACCTCGTATTGACACATCTCGTTCAGAAGAAGCTTAAGGGATATGCAATCAGACAAGGCCAAGCGTGGGCAAACAAGCAGAATTTGCACACGAAATGACAAAGAGCGGACCAATGTCGTCTACTGTAAGAAAGAACATAGACTCACTTTTGCCCTGCATCTTATCCCATGCCATCGCCATCCTTCAGAGCCGCAAAAGCACGGATATGGTCTCCGTGGCCCAACGAAAAGTAGGAATTTCGGCGGTTTACGTGCCATACGCACCAGACGCACATGCCCTATACATCAGTCAGCAGGCATGTGGATAGGTTTCATTTACCTTCTCTCGGCAGGGATATGCCTACATTAGCTTTGCAATGATCTGCCTATGCCGACTGCGACCGTATGGCTGATCTGGCGTCCTATTTGATACACGGTGCTATGCAAAATTCATCAGTATCCGTGCTTTCAGTTTGTACAGATGCTGGTAGATTGAATGAGGTCTACACGATGATACGGACAAAAGTAGCAAGTGGGAGGACGCACGCTGATCATCTATGACGGATATCGAGACACCCTGGGAGACAATATGTCACGATAATGTACGAGTAAAAGATATCATTATGCTCCCGTGCCAGATAGATTCTACATTCCTTTCACGTAGTTTGCGAGAACGAGGCGTGAGCTTCTTGCCTCTTCCGCACGAACATTTCTGGCACGTCGATACTTCAGCAATTCCTCGGCTGCTGTCCAAAGCGATTCCCTGGAACGAAAGCGGACCTGTGGCCAGGCTTGTTCGCTTTCGTTGCTATATCCCCATGACAGCGTATAGGTGTGCTTACAGTTGCAAGGGGATGCGTATCAAAAAACAACATATTCACACCATCGCATGACCACACTTACCTCGTCCATATTCATTATCCATGCGTTGTGTATCAGCGCGACCAACAAGTCATTCCTTTGAAGGTCGTGTTGAGTTGCTAAGCCTTGGTGTTTTCCCGATACCATGAGCAGATCTATCACAACAAAATCCATTTTCGGTGCGTGCGAGACGTGAGCGATATGAGAGAGCGTACGAAGGCCAGACTCAAGCTCTGAGACTGTAAGTACAGCTTGATGCCAGCTGTCGTCGCTGGCATGACGGCGAAATAATACAGAAGTGTCGTTATACACCACAGGCATTGTGAGGGGCGGATTCAGAGTTGATACGATAGTAGTTTTGGTCGAGCTTAGCCTGAGCTCGGGCCGATTAATCGGCAGATGCAACATCAATGCATCAAGCGCACGACCTCGGACGACGTCACAGTCGCGATACTTCAAATTCGCTCATCCAACTCTCGTACATGTACAGCGTTCACGCCGAAAACTCTCGAACGTTTTCTTCATATCCTCAGGTTGAACGTTGAACGTTGAACTTCCGCTACTCGGTGTCATGGAGCCCTCGAGGGCACGCATCTTATCCTTGTGCGTGCTACCAGCCAACATGTGAGGTACACGCGACATTTCAACCTGCCTCGCCCTCTTCGTGCCTACGGCTCGTGCCAGAAACCGCATACCGGTATGTAAACCGAAGTCTTGGATCCTTCTCCATTACATTCTACCCCCCAGGAAGCATCTACCCATTCCTTATGGCGGAAATATACTCTGTCGAGCGCATCTTCGCATTCCCGAAGTCAGTCAATTGCCTTCGATTTGGGCCGCTTGGAGATTTGCTAGCTATTGGAGGAGACGACGGCGTTGTAACGCTGATAGACTTTGTACTGGGAACGACCAAATTCCGTTGGGTAGCGGTTGCACCCGTCACGGCTCTTCATTGGCAGGCCCCTACGATCTTATTTGCGGGATATGGGGATGGCAGCATAGCACGTCTTGACGTCGCGATGACCGACGGAGACCACGTACGGCTTTTTATGGGCTATATATGGCCATCAGTACTCACATCCTGTTCGCATAGATTGCATCGCGACGTACGCATCCTCTTGGTGCTCAGGGAGTTGTTGAGCATCTCGACTACAACGAGAACACTCGGTGTCTCGCCGTTGCTCTGGAGAAAGGCGTCGTAATATGCTATATATCACCAACAGGTAAGCCTTTCCTCCGTTTTTGCACGAATACTCCATCATTAACTCAAGGAAGGGTCCTGGGATCTCATGAAACAACTACCGCTTCCAGAGCCTATTCATGGCTTCAAGGATGATATTCAGCCGCGTTCGGTTCACTTTACGCCCGATGGAAAGGCTGCTATCGTTTCCTATCTTTCACACGGGATTTGGTATGTTATATCTCTGTCTCGTAGCCAAGAAGAATAACGATGCTATGGTCATAGTGGAAGGTGTTGGAACGTGGAAACCGGAGAGAATCTCTGGAAGATTATGCCCCGCACACCTCTGTGAGACGATTTTCGGACGATGACAAGATTACGCACTCTAATAATTTCACAGGGGAAGGACCGCTGCCTCCGCAGATCGCAATGTTATTGTTGCGAGTAACCTTTACAACGGGTTTGACTGCTACAGTACAATCACGCGTTCACTAGTTCATACATTCCGCACACGCATCACCCATAATGTTCCGTTACCCATCGAGTTCATTCATGACAGTGCCGCCTTACTGTTCGGTAGCTCCTGTGGAGATGTCACATTATGGGAGCTGGAGTCGCATAACTGGGTGGACAGCCTTCGTCACGCAGGTCAGTCTTTGGTAGGCCGTGTCTTAGCGGGCAACTGATACAACACTCCCCTTCTATGTAGATGAAGATATCATACAGGCGCTGGTATGCTACAGTGTTAAATATCTTGTCCATGGTCACTGATATTGACTTTAGGCCTATACGGAGGTTGGGGATCATCGTTATATAGCAACAGGCGTTTCCGAACCAATTGAACAGGCTCGTGTGTGCATATGGTCGTCGGCAAGGCCTAAGAGCATGACTGTAGCAATCCCTACCGTGACAGCTTCTCGTCGAAAGGTTCGTTACTCACCACGTACACTCTCGAATGCGGTGCCGTACTGAATCAATGTTAACAAAGGTCAAGATCGGCAATCTATACATTATACTGAGCGCCATCGCAATCATCGTCGCAATGGTATACGCGATGGCTTCGGACAAGCCGTCCTGGAACACCGCGGAAATGGTTAGTGCCGGTTTGGTGTCCGTCCTGTGCAGCGTACTCATACATTCCGCCTAACAGCTAGAGTACTATAGCAGACAACTCCCTCGTCCAGCTCGTCATCTTACCGCTACGCTGGCCGCATGGGTAGCGGACCGAGTTTCCCCTCAACAACAATCGACAGAGACGTCGTCGACCTGACGAAACCGCCTTCATCATAGCATGCATCCTGTTGATCAGATGTATTCTCGTATAAACTTTGCTATCATTATAAGCTGCGTGTCCAGTCAGTATCCGTCGTTTTAGGCTTGTATTTCTGTGGGCTGCCAGGTGCTGCTGTGTAAACACCGGCAAGCCGTACTCACACGGAATCGTTAAATATTCCATGTTTTCACCAGTTTCCTATCGCTGTTCCCTTGTGTTGTTCCCTTGAAATCCAGCCCGTGTGCAGTTGGTTGTGGCTCGGGGTCTGTGACCCGTGATCCGTGGTTGCACATGCATCAAGACAGCTCGGACTCCGATGGCTTACTCCGTTTTCGAACTCAGGAGATGATAAGTAAGCTTCAGCACAACACAAGAAACTTCAAAACCCGCCACTTTTATTACATGTCCATTATCCATATACTTCTCCTTCTAGTCTGGTTATGGACGAATCTCGCTACACTTCCAGTCGTAGCACCAAGCATCGGCGCCGACAAACCGAGAGGCTGTTACGGGCCTTCGAACAACAAGCCCTTCGCGATCAAAGCGATCCTCGTACTGGCACCAGTGACCACGACAATCGTAAGTTGCTGCTATATGACACAGGTTATCATGTAGTCTAACTTCGCTTGCTTACAGCACGCGCTCTTGCATCTCGATCGGACCACGTCGAACTTGAGGATGAACATGCTAACTCTATGATCGACTTTCACTTCCTCTCGCGAGAGCTCGCTAGTAAGATCGGCGGATTTCGTCCGCAGCTATCCGAGTTGGTGTTCTCGGTCGACCCCTCAAGCACAAGAACCACGGATGGACAGCCGCCAGAACGTATTGGCCCTCGTTCTGCACAGGAGATCACAACTTTCAATTCCGGCCAATTCTCTCTTCGACTCGACGATGCCTTCAATAGGGCAACTCTTCAACACGAGGCATACCTATTTCGTACCATTGGTGAACTTGAGCGAAGTCAAACTCCTTTGCTGCCCGAGTCTCAAAGGCTGCGCGGACGACTACTTCAACAGCTCTATTCCGAATTGGAACGGTTGGAGGCGATGAAAAGTGACGAATGGAATTTGCGAAGATCACGACCAAGTCCTCAAGACTCTCGTTTCTTCGATACTGGTCAGTCCTCTTACGTTTACTCATGTCGTCTTCTCACTCTTACTATCAATTATGATCTGTAGTGCCTTTCCTCCCAGAGGCCCGTTCCCCCTCGCACCATCCGCCTAGTTCGCGTCTCATTACTTCTTGTAAAGTGATAGCGCTTCTATTCCACCTACTCCTTGGCGTATCCCATCGACACAGCCGCCTTCTTCTCGCGGCAATGCGAACGATCATGCGTCTGACCGTGATTTTCATGTCAAGTCGGGCATCTTCTGAGCCGGTATCTATCCCCCGAATTCTCCCACCATCGCGGACGCCGTCTTCCACTTCTCCCCCTCTCTATGAACCGTGGAGGGAGGTTCCCAAAGACATTCGCCCGGTAGTGAAGGAGTTTAGATTGGACCCGGCGATCAGGGCATTCACATGCTGCCCATCTTGCTTCGCATTGTACGACCAGGCACGCTGTCCTCCTACTTGCACCTATCAAGAAACACCTGCAAGTATGCCCTGCGGTTCTAAGTTGTGGCGAAAGCGCACCATCGCTGGGCGTGAGCACCAATATCCAGCTCTGGAATACCATCATCAGTCTCTGAAGAGCTGGCTGGGACGTTTCCTCTGTCGACCAGGGATCGAAAACCAGCTTGAGAAGGCCGATGTTTCCTCTGAAACGCCAGGGGTTTGGACTGACTTCTGGGACGGTACAGCCATACGGAATCTTCGCGGTCCTGCAGGCCACAACACGCTATACATGGACACCTCGACTGCGCATCCACACACACTCCGTTTGGTATACGCGCTCACTGGAGATAGATTTAATCCCTTCCAATCCAAGCCTGGCAAAGGCTCTGTCTCGACGACTGGCTTATACTTGGTCTGCTTGAATCTGCCTCCACATCTGCGGTATCTACCTGAAAACGTATATTTCGTAGGTGCAGTACCCGGAAAGCCCTCGCTACAGCAGATGAACCACTTTCTTTCCCTCATTGTCGACGATTTCTTACCATTTTGGCAAAACGGGGTATTTTTCTCTCGCACCGCCAAACACGATTCAGGGCGATGGGTTAATGCAGCTATCATTCCCTTGATTGCGGATTTGCCAGCAGCGCGCCAGATGGCGGGTTTTGGAGGCCACAATATGACGTTCTTCTGCAGCTACTGCCATCTAAAGCTTGAAGACATGGAAGAGCTCGATGTATCTCGTTGGTCTTCGCGAACATATACGGAGCACCTGAGACATGCCAGGGAGTGGAGAGATGCACCCAACACCCATGTGAGAGAGAGGCTTTTCTCCCAGACCGGAATTCGCTGGACAGAACTACTCCGTCTTCCGTATTGGATCCCGTTCCTTTTCACCGCCTTGGATTCAATGCATAACCACTACCTTGGTCTTGTAGAAGATCATTGTCGCAACACTTGGGGCATGAGTCTTACTGTTGAAGACGGAGACGGCTTCAACCATCCAACAAGAGAAGCACCGCCTATGCCAAGCCGGGATACCATGCAGAAGGCAACTCATGACCTGATTCACGGGACCGAGAGACAACTAGACTCGTACCGAAAAGCAGTGCTTTGGTATCTGTGCTTGGAGCGCGGGTTGCGTCGAGCGAGTACGAAAGCGAGGATGATCAAGGAGCTCCTGAACTGGGTAAGTCACTCATGACGTATATTTTGCTCATGCACATACTAACGCGTGTCCTGACAAGCGGCGCCGTGAACGATTACCCACCAACACCCTTGAACACGAACGTGAAACCGTGGCTATACAAGCTCAAGGCACCTCTGCCGCCGCTTCCCCGAGCGGTTTACACCCCCCTCAATCTCCCGCTCAGCCTGCTATCGCTTCCTCCAGCATCTCAGCTCATGCTCGCTCTCAACCATCGTCTAATACTACCATCGCTACCTCCAACGTCGCAAGTCCCTCTCAACAATTCGAACGAACTGCCGCATATGCATCGATAGCCCATCTACCTCCTGAGCTCGAGCCCCACCGCGCTAACGTGTCTAATGGTGAGCGACTGCTCGAAGGAGGCTCCACGAGCGTCAGTAGTATTGTGAGGATCGGAAAACCAGCGTTACAGTATCTGTGTCAGTTTTATTCGCTGGACAGTACGGGCTCTCGAGCGGACATGGCCAGTCGCCTGATATCTCAGGTATTTATGCCGGTCAAGTAATATCTGTGATTTTACTAACCTTTTAACGCTACAGAGGCTTGAGAATCGCGTTAGTACACAACACCCGGAACCAGCACCAAGGGGGGCAACTCGTCAGCGTCAAGAAAGCACCCGTGATCAGGCAGTACAACCTGTACGTGAACTTGCACGGGAGAACGTGACTGATATACGTCATGGGGTGCGTGTCCTTCGTCGTGCATTAGGCAGCTACACACTCATGAAGTCCTTTAGCAGCCCCTTCTTCACCTTCGATCTAACCCACACCTGCCCACACCTGCCCATGGAATACCTTCGGTGCCCCACGAGAGAGTATCGGATGTTCAGCCACCTCCCACTCTTCAAGTTTCCGAGAGAGCACGCACAAACGTGTTGGGCTCGATGACTCTTGCGATTATCCATGCCGATGCGGAACGTACGGAGCTGCCTCCTTGGGTTGCTCGCGGACCGAAGGGATTTGGAACTACAAAGCGCGGGAAGCTTTCCGCCGATCAGTGGAGAACTATATGCACCGTCCACCTTCCGATTACTTTGATCCGCCTATGGGGAAACTCGTCTTCGCGTAAGAAGGCAATGCTGAAGAACTATATGGATCTCGTGTTCGTTATCAACATCGGGGGAATGCTAGAGACAACCGAGGGCTTTACACGACAGTACGAAGGCACCATCCTAAGATATCTTCAAGAGATGAAATCCCTGTACCCTGAGGCAACTTTCCACCCGAATCACCATCTGGCCGTTCATCTCGGTTTATTCCTACGCCTATTTGGCCCGGTTCACTCCTGGAGAGGCTTTTTCACTGAACGCTTTAATTACCTTCTCCAGCGTATGAATACGAACATGGTGGTCGGTGAGTGACCCGTCTATGCTCATAGATATGCTATCTCATGGACGTTCTTAGGCCAAATTGAGGCGTCGTACCTCTTGCACATGTGTCGTGCTTCCAACCTCCAGTCTATTCTAACAGAGCAAGACTTACAGGAAGATCTACGTGAAGTCCTCGAAGTGTATGAACATATCAAGCGGGAAGATAGTAGAGGAACCCGGATTTCCGACGACGTAACGTTGCAGTCTAATATCCCACCCATCGCGGCTTCGAATTCACGCACGATGCCCAGCAATCCTACTACAGCCGAGGTTGCTCTTGACAGGGGAGAATATGAAGCTATCTGTAACCTTCTCAATCAGGATAGATCGTCAACCACGTATGTCTCTCGCTACCAGCTACAGGAGCTCTCCGAACCCCTTCCCCCGCGCCGAGAGATTCTGTGGCACAAGGGTGTATACTCAGGCGAAGTCTTTTTGAAAGGCGTAACCTGCAGCACGAGTGGAAAAGGGAGGAACATACTGGTGATGGGAGACGATGAAAACCCGGTACACGCCGCCCGCCTCGAGAAGGTCATCACGCACACCCGTCGTTCAGGCTCGGCGAACGCGCAGGAGACATTCCTCATTGTTCGAAAGCTGATCCCTCTGGAAGTGCGTGACAGACCGCGCGATCTTTACAGACAGTTTGGTTGGTGTGGTGGATTTCTTTGTTATCACAGATATAACAAAACCGTCGAAGCTATAAAGCCATCTAGCTTTATATGCCACTTCGGTAGAACGCAGCTGTCTATCGACGGTATTTCCGAAGAGTGCGTGCACGTACTGCCACAAAGTAGAGTGAGCTACTCCAAAATATTGTCATTATTCAAGTCCTTATCACTCCTAAGCTCCCCCTTATAGCACAGCTGTTGCCCATGCAGGGAATACCAGGAGGGGATACGCAGTAATTACACGTCTTTGCCAGGATTTGGAGGAATGACAGGATTCGTTTGAGCTTTGGTGTATGGTTTTTACATAGCGGTGTGCTGTAGCTGGGATTCGACGGGACATAGGGACCGTAATCTTGGTTTACCGTTACATAAGCTACCACGCGAGAGAGCTACGGAATCTATTTAAGAAGATGGATGCTCTGTACGATTCAAGTCCGCATCCACAGGCACACCGACCTCATCCCGATGGATATCATCTACAGCGACGCAGCCATATACTTCAAGCCCGATCAGGCCACCAACGCCTGGAAAGAGGCTGTCCTCACTATCACTGACGTTGGATATAGCTTGCGTATGTATAGCTTGCGGATTCAGCTCGCACGACTCAGCTCACGTATCTGCTCTCTAGATCTGTTGATGGTGACGGCACGGCCAAACTCACCAGTCGATCAACCTCCCCGAACCCGTGAAGATTTGTTAGTGAGACTTATTCATCGAGCTTGGGTTTTCAGTATGGATGAGATGAATACAAAGCTTCACCAATCGAGCGTGAGCTGAGCATTGACACCATCTTCGAAAAACAGGGCGACCTCGTATTGTCTTTTGGTTACCCCAATGACCCTACCGTGCTCTGGCCGCAGCTGCGTTTCTCAACAGCACAGTTAATGTGGCAGGCGGCCGAGATCATACTCAAATACAGACGAGCGAAAGAGCAGGCAGCGCAGAACGCTAAAAACGGGCGGCTTGTTGTAGCGCAGTTCGTAAGAGAGTTGTGAATAAAATTTGATTGACTCGAACATGATACAATTTGTGGGGACGCTTTTGTCGTCTAGTTCAACTGCGTGACCGTGTTAGCTAACGGCAAGCTCAGTTTGGTAGTGTGCACCTCACCCGTCGTAAAATCTCCGCTTTCTTTCTCTCGAGCTCGTCGACAAGCCACGCAAGTTGCAAGCCTCGTGTGGTGATGTGGTCATAATACGCATGGAGGCCATCTCGCTCCTGCTCTATCGCAGTGACTTGCGTCGAAATCGCATTGATTTGCAACTGTGTGACTCGTTGCTCGCTGCCAAGCGCCTCCAGGCGATTATTGTGGGTAGAGATGATATATTCGGGTATCCGGGCAGCAGAAACCTGCCCGGCTGCACTGCTTCTGACCGAGTCGGAAATGAGAGAGGTGACACTTTCAGACACGTACATTGCTTACCCTGGTTCGGCCTCTATGTAATCGATGAACACTCGCTGTACGTCTGCCTTCTGGAATCCGGTCTCACAGAGTGGACACTGTGCGGTACTTGCGGTTAGCTCCGAAACATTGATACGATCCTGAATGCAGGCGGAATGGAAGACGTGTCCTTGAGGGCGCAGGTGCAGATATGAGCCAGATAATCACTCCACAGATATCCACAGACGTACCGCATGAGATTTTGCATAAACTATCGCTGTCCTGGCTAGGGTCAATCGCAGACGTGCATATGCGGCATACCACCATGTATGAGGGCGAGGGTGGTGGGACTGGTGTGCCGGATGTGGCTGTCGTGGCTGGTGTAATCGGCGCGGGTGCTATAATCCTACGAGTCGAGGGAATGCTGGATTGCTGGGCCATAGCTGAAAGGATAGAGCGTACGGCGATGCTCCTGCGACTGAACGGACCACTGACGCAGACCCATCGATCGTAGGCTCGGTGGTATTTAAAGCACCTGGATGCGGCGGTTTGAAGAAAGGACGACCGGAATGAAAACGAACAATGGAATGGTACTTCTCGCGCGAACAAGGTGTCAATGATTCGGTGTCAATGATACTAACAAGGCACTGTACTTATCTTTCTGGACTTCCTCGTGTGAAATGGGCGTTTATGTGATCATGCTTACCTCGCTAAACTAGTTTTGACCATATCGTGCCCACATCGAGGTCCACTAATGTCCTCAGCATATGGGGCTGGGCAGAGCATGTATGCCGCGTTTGCAATTCTGGGGCCGCGTACAAACGCCACAATGCTGGCACCTTTACATTCTTCTGGCTCCTGTCGGATGGGTTTAGTATGAGCGAGCAATTCCGAGGAACAGATATGTAGAGTGAGGGAATTCATAACGACTCACCACTGCTGGACATCCGTGTGCGCTGAGAGCCGCTTATTTCGTGAACATTGGCAGACCCGTCAGGCATGATGATCAACAAACAGACGCGTGCACGTGGCCGTGCATTGTCAACCGTGACTGCTACATGTCACACAGTACACGCTTCTTCCTCGCACTGTGAAAGGGTTTCATTCAATATCCTACCAGAATCGTGGCCGCAGACAATATCGTTCTTTGTGTACGCCAATTACCTTTGAACGATGCAACGCAGGAAGAGCGTGTCGAGGACAGGTGGGAATTGCTTCAAGTACGTTGCTTGCTCTGTCTCCTTGCTTCTCATCTCTGACCCCCGCGATTCTATTTCACAGCCTACGCGATGCGCCCTAAGTGTCCTATATGCTTTGAAGAAGTTACTCCGGATATGCCCTTGGCTTGTTTACCCTGTGGTCAGTTACCATCCCACTTAATTGGGCATAACACCGGCACTAACCGACCGACAGGCCACAGTTACTGCCTCTCGTGTTCTCACGAACTGGCTACTACTATTATAGAACCAGAATTCAGGGGCCCGGGACGCTGCGTCTACGTCTGTAACCCCGAACCTGTGCGACCTCGTGACTTCACCGAGTTCCGCCCGTCGTTGTGCCTCTCCGATGTCCGAGAGATCGAGGGAGTTACAATATGGAGGCAAGTGCGGTGCATATTTGCTCTTATCTCTATCTTAGCTTACTGCTCTCTCAAATTCAGAGGCCATCACGCCGCTAGAATGATCCTCCGTAACAGGGAGGATGAAACCAAGCGACTAACGAAGTCCATTTTCGACAATATCTTCGCAATACGTTCAGGAAAGCTCAAGTTACGTCAGGTTAGGGGCGAGATTCAGATATTGGAGGCGGAGATCAAAGATACGCAGTTCGCCTTTTACCAGAACATGGATAAACTCTACGCGTTGGAGGCTGAGTTGCGTGGCCTGGAACAACGGGTACGCTTCCGCATTCACCCCATTTGTTTACTGAGGAGCCCTTGCTTCACTATAGGTTGCTCGCCGGAGTCCCTCGAATGCCATCGCTGCGATAGGTTCGTGGCTTCTGTCGAGACTTACGCGTGAACTGAAGCTGATAACAGCTGCGCCGCCCAATTCAAACGACATGGCCGTTGTCCTTTCTAGAAGACATGCTTCTGGACATGCCTCGCGAAGGCGTCAGCGGTCTACTGCTGAGCCCGAGTTCGTTCAGGGCTCATCATCAGGATCAACGGTGAGTACTCCTTAGGCAAAGTCGTCGCGATCATGAGGCTAACTTCCCTGTAGAAGAGAATCAAGGGATGAACTGAGCGCGAGACGCGATCTCCCCCGAGTAATCGGTTTACTTGTTCCCGTCGTAGCAATGTTGATACTTTCTGTCTATACCAACTAAACCCTTTTCCTACCAGCCATGTAATCTCCATCACGAATCATTTACATTTACATCTCGAGCCACGATGGTGGTTCGAAATTTCTTGAAACGGCATATGGAGAGGAAGTACAGAGTACTCTCTTTACTGTGAACTTCCACTGACCGCGAGACGAGGACCCCATATCCTCCCCATAGTTGATTCTCTAGTCTTGAGCACTGTAACGGGAAAAGGTCCTTTGTCCTCGTACTTTGAAGGCTCGATAGAACCGTCGTTAACATCATCATCGCAGGCATAGCGGCATTCAGTGGTACTATCTGACTTGAAGCCTCGACAATATTCACCCATAAGTTGGTACGTCCTCATCTTCTTGCTCTGAAGACAGCTGCTTACTCGTGCTTACAGCGGTCCACTTCAGAGGGCCCTAAAGAAAGCCCCTATTCCTCGACCTACTATACTCTTGGCTGGTCTCATACCATCCACTTCGATGCCATCCGCTCAGCAAAACTTGAGCACCCTCAGCGGGGCTTACTCCATCTTGCTGCTACCCCAGAACGTTTCCTCGCCGCACACATTCTCTCAATTCGACGAGATTCTCTCTCAGAGTAGGCGAACAATGCTCTACGGTGCTGTTCTTGGCAACCCTGATGGGTCCCTCACTCCGATGGGCGAGTTTCAAAGTGTGGTCCCGTTATCGTCGAGTCGTGCCAGCGACATCACACTAGAGCAGCTACGGATATCGTCTCCACCTCGCCAACCTCCAAGCGCATCTGTAGCTCCTACATACTCTATTAGCACCGCTCGAACCACGCGTGCCCAGAGTGTGCCTGCTGTCACATCCAGTCCTCCACTCCGTGTAACTTCAGCCTCCTCTCGACTCCCTCACAGCCGGTCACGTACTCCTCAGCCGCCAACTATCCTCCCCGGTAGTGAAAACCTCGACCCTCGTTACGAGCAGAGACCCATTCGTGGCATCGCAGGATCCGCGGATGTTGGTGGATATACAGCTTGGTATCATACAGAGGCACCGTATTCCCTCAACGCACCACGGCCAACGCCCAAGACCCCTGAGCTTGGTACTGTGTATATTCACACTGATACATCTACGATGACCAGGCAAATATGGGTTTCGATGCAAGGCTCGCAGTGGCGTAGCGTCCAAAAAAACGTTGCGACAGTCCATCCCCGGTTCCCTGATCGCTACCTTTGGATACACGAGAACGGGCTGCCAACTTGGGTAGTCAAGTCGACGTACAAGAATTATGTAGCTAAACAGGCATAGGGTATCGTATCGAGAAATGTGGTAGTCAAGTACTTTGGCGGGTGTATATACACTATGTATCGTTTGCCGTTTAGGGATACGACTTTCTGAGACCCTGTCATGTATGTCATTACGATTCTGCTACGCTACAGACCCCGCCACCAGTGTGTATCGTCATTGGGGAAAGTATTGTGCAGCAGCGGCGCCGGCGCCGGCGCGACAGACATAAGCTTTCTACCGCAACGGAACCGGGGCTATAGCTAAAGTAAGACGTGCAAGGATATCACGTTCGAGGTTCAGCTGATCAGGCATGGGACGAGAGTTTGAGACAATTATTAACATAGCCATTTCATTCATACTAAAGCGTACAAGGAGATACGAGAGCAGCATATACATCCTTTCATGGGGTTCTAGTCATCATCTATCGCCTCAGACGTAACCTGGGTATGAATAACGACAGGAAAGAGGGAACGAGCATTCCGGTCATCGAAACCCTCTGTGCCCACTACGAGTGGGGGTATCTTATCAACGGAGGGCGCATCGAAAACCGAGTACGGAATCCTATCAGATCTGCAATACAGTCAGATTGTGGCGATCACATTGCTCGTGAAAACGACTCACTCATCAATGCAGGCTGAAGCAACTGTCTTCACTTCATCGCGTGCTATATATTCGGCCGACTCCTCTTGAAACTGACGAATATCGCTGATAATGAAATCAATAAGGTCCAAGAATTGAGGCGAAATCACGCACAGTTCAGACATGGGATGGTTAAGCTCTCGGAAGCGGCTTGAAAAGAGGGACGTGTGTACGATGTCCATTGCCTTCACAAGGGCTTTCTGAATCTCTTGAACGGCGGAGGCTGCATAGTCAAATCCTGTCGCGAAGTCCCAAACTTCGTCCGTATTGTTAAAGCGCAAGCTATGTAAGGTTCCAGGGGATCCCCACTTGACCTGATGAAAAGACTTTGGTTTCACTGATCAGCGGGTCATATGTCTGTGATAAATGAGGCATACTCGCTTCTTCGATGTTCAGCTTCCAATCGGTCCTAAAGTCCTCGTCGTATACAATATGACGATAAGCCTCGCTATCAGAGACGAGTGGACCGACAAACACTTGTAGGATATCTACACAACGGTTATACCACGTGCACCCAAGCAAAGTAGCGGGTTTGTTACTCACAACGGTAGGGGGCCACTTGCGCAATCGCTACCTGCGCGCGATGATATTTGTTGTTAGGGCCTTCATAATGAGCTTTAGAGCTCTTGTAGACAATTAAGATCGGGTGGGTTCTGGCATGTGTCGGGCGAGAGGTGAGAAAAGGGTGAGTCGGAGTGGGTGTGCGACGAGAACGGGTAGGTGATGCCATAGTGTTGAGACGAAGGAGCTGTTCAGATACAGGACATTATATCTGCTGTACAAGCCGCGGGTGGTTTATATCCTTGATCAGGAAGGCCACATCCGGAACTTACAGGTAAGAACGCGCAGCGTACCTGGCGCTACGTGTACTGCCAGAGCGTTTTATCTGCAATAACGCTTGTTCCGATTTGAGGACAGGGTCATCGATCCATTATCTCAAGCGTTTCACTGCGCGTGTAGGTCATCGATGTAAAGAAACGCACCGTCTTCATAAGCCCTCTTTACTAGATAAGGAAGAGTGAGTGGGATTATTTGGCGCTCATTGTGCGCTCGAACTGCGGCTGAGAAGCATCTGAGTTTGAATTATGAACCGGGATAAACTTGAATAGGTACTACGTGGTCTGAGTATAAATACTTGCGGTTGAGAATGTCGGTGCGTTTTAACTGTCTTCTCGTTCTCAGTAGATCTTTCTATGGCAGAACCGCAACACCCTCCCCAAGAAACTGACGATCTTTCCATGGCAGAATCGCAACACCCTCCCCAAGAAACTGACGATCCTCCTTCAGATCATGGCTCTTTCCTCGGCCTGTCCCTTGGAACTCGTACAACTGGTAAGTATGCCCTCTCCGCCGCTCGCAGGACACTATCTCACCATTAACTGTACAGAAAACCTCTTGGGCGTGCAAAACTCAGGGGATATAGGTGAAACCTCAGACCAAGAATCTCCTCACGGGCGAATTGAACCAGGTTAGCGAGAATCAGCTTGGCTCATTGATGAATATCAATGGTATTTTATTAGGTTCGGATTATAATCCATTTACATATCATGTTGATCGCCACGCGGGTCCTTTCGCATACCCATCCCAACGCCCAATATTCCACCCCGCTTCGAGACATACAGGCCCTGAGAGAACGTAGGTTCATCACGAGAGATACAGGCTGATATACTAATCCTCATTCCATTAATGCGTAAGATACGAGGCAGCTTCCCATGTTGCCATGGGCAAGCGAAGGCTACGGAATGACCATTACAACTATTATCGTAGCTCTCATCTGCACGATCTCAACTCCCCTCCCTTCTCTCCTGAAAAGCGCTCCGATAGCTTTGGAAGCAATCCGTCCTCAGAACTGCATAGATCTGGTTCGGTTGTCTCACGTGCTTATCCCCACGACCTAAGCATGGACAGCGAAGAGGAGGAAGATGCTTTGGAATCTCTATCGGAGATGTCTCTGGCTGACTCCGTGAGTGCACTGATTTTCCATCGGTGTTGACTAAATAGCTTTTTTGTCCATTATAGCAGCAAATTATGACGGGCAGAGTTCATACCACTCCCCCTCAGTCCAACATATCTACGGATGACATGGGCTTAGGTGAAATTATCTTGCCCTCCATGGTCAGCACACGGTATCCTGTTCAGGGCCGTTTATCTTCTTCCCCTCATCGTAGAATAGTACGTATCCTCCAGCTCGTATAGGTGCCCGATTGATTAGAAATGCTAGATGCTGCCTCGCTCACGCTCTAACAGTGCGAGCACTACAGGCTCCGGCGCTCACAACAGAGAAATATCTAGGAGTCCGTCTCCTCGCAGAATTCTGCGAAACTCAGTGAGTCTCTGGGGTTTACTATGTCATTCCTCAGTAAAGACAGGCTGACTTTACCTTATCTGTGAATCAGTCACCCTCCGCTGTGCAATCCACGTCCATGGACTTGGGCAGTCGCCGGGGATCGCCAGTATTCCATCCTGAAGACCTGAGAGATAGTCCTCGCAGCGAATCTCCTCTTGGTCTCCGTTCAGTGGTGCATCGCTCTTCACCACGGTCTTCTGATCGTGTTGCTCCACCTATTTTGACCCAAGTGAACGCTCGAAGTGACATGACCCCCCCACCACCGGACCTCGGCACGCTCGTTTTCAATAATACCTCGTCGACAACAAGCATGCACCCTGGATCTAGCGAAAGCCTGGCTAATACCCCTGCAGTGCCGAGAGAGTCCATTGAAGCAGTAACAATGCATCCACCTTTGGTACGTTCACGCAGCTTGAACTTATGGCCTGTAGTGATCATTACTCTCTATCCCAGGACTTAGGTAGTAGATCAGCAATGCCGGTAAGTTATGAGTGCTCGGAAGTCAGTAGAAAGGCTAATATAGTCAAACAATGAGCGCGAGAATCATATGGATGTAGATCTCGAAGATTCATCGGTACGCCCAAAATCTCAATATAAAGATATCACATAATCACCGTACCCCAGCAAACTACCTTTACCACTTCAAACCCAGCTTCTGGTATGCATCAATTAGGTGGGGAAGGCGGTACGTGGAAGTACGAGAAGTACGTCGAAATTTCGATTAATGGCCCTCTGTAGGTGACACTGCATTACGGACGCTTTCCCCTCTATACCGGGCCACACCTAGAAGCAGAAATACGCCACATCTGACGAGTTCTGCACCGTCATTTGTGCATGCACTGCAAGAAGAAGCTGTTGCCAGCGGCTCTCGGTTTTCTGGCCTCAATAGGACTCCCAGCCCTCTCCCATCTCGTTCTCCGAGGCTAAATCGATCCAACAGCCCTCATCCATCTTCACGCCATGTGCAACCTACCAGCTCCCAACAACCCTCCGGCGACGCTCGCACTCCTGTGCCGATGGGCAGTATGAACCTGCCAAGCCGATCTTCCCAATCATCCACTCCGTTTACCACGCCAAATGCCTTTCCATTAACTCCCGGAATCACTTCCTCACCTGTGCCGGACCGTGTAAATGTGAGACAGTATTCCTTGTCTGTGTACGTGAAATACGCTTATGTGCTTTTTAGGAACAAGCAAGCACATACATGAATGTGTTGAGGTCGCCAAACCCATTGAGCGTTGGTCGTAGATCTCGAAATGCGCCATCTCCACTAGCATTGCATGTTACACCCGCCTCGCTCTCAACAAATTCACCTGTCCTTGATCGCATGGCAGGACGTGAGTCAGCAGCAAGCGAGTATGAGGGGGAATTACAACCAACTATTGCGGTGATTCCACCCACTGCTGCCATTGCGCCAACAGATGGTACCTGGCCTTCGGCATCGAACGGACTGGACCCGTCAAACCGCCATGCTATGGACGTCGACTTCTTCCAGGATACGGGAATGAGTGTAGGCGCACAACACGAAACAGCTGAAACGCGATGGCCACTCCCTTCCTACGTTTTCCCGCAGTTACGCTCATCACAGAACCATAATCCTAGGCTGGACACAGCACCTGATGCCTCCACGGTTGGTGCTACCAATCCCACCGAGTCCCATGCAGGCAACATACAGACCACCGTGACATCGAGCTTCCATGTCCCTCGCCACATGGAGCCCTCTCGTGGTCAAGATTCTTCTTTCCACTTCTTGGAGGAGATGCAAATTCGCTTGCGTGGTCCCCCAGTGTCTCAGTTGACTACCTTCGAGCGAATTCCAGCCCCAGCCGACCCGCAACCACCCCCTGTTCCAGTCTATCACAATCCTGCTATTGCCTCCGCTCCTCGCCCCGCTCCTGCCCCCTCTCCTGCCCCCGCTCCTGCCCCCGCTCCTGCCCCCGCTCCTGCCCCCGCTCCTGCCCCTGCCCCTGCCCCCGCCCCTGCCCCTGTCCACGCTCCTGCTCCTCCGCTTGCACCTGCCCCCGCTCTTGCCCCTGCCCCTGCCCCCGCTCATGCTCCTGCACTTGCACCTGCCCCCGCTCCTGCTCCCGCCCCTGCTCCTGTGCCTGTGCACCCAGTCGTACAGACTCCTGCTAACGGCGTCAGGATTGGACGAACCCCCACACGCAGTACGTTGATACCTTTCAAATCTGGTTAGCGAAACAAGGGAAGATACTCATTTATGAATAGGTGTGCCCGGTGAACATCGTTCTGACGAGCGAAATGCGCTATCGGTGAGTGTCATGGACTCTGTATCTACGTGTGCAGGTTTATTGACGGATACTGTAGGATGCTGTACGTGAACACTGTCGTCTACTTATGCGACGGGAAAACAACGAATCGGGATTTGACATTGATCTCATACCGCGTCCCACCGAAGTCAACAGTTACAACCCCTCTACTGGTCGCGCAGTTACTACCGATGAGTGGCACGTTGACCTCAACGGCACGCCGAGATCACCCTGGAACTACTCATGCTGGCGCGTTTTCTACTTCAGCTTTCTTCAGGCTTATCGTCAGTACACCCCTGCGGCTGAGAAGGATATTGAAAGCGCATTCTTCAATCATTTACGTTACCTTCAAAACCAGTGGAAAGCACTCACCGGGCAAGCCACACGGGTACCTAGCACTCTTGCTTTGCGTGGCAGAGCAGAGAGAAAACGCACGGTATGTAGCAGACTTCTTTTGTGGCCTGTGTATGGTCATACGGCTGCTCAGATCAATATTCTACAGATCTTGCTTCGCCGCGTAACAGCTGCTCAAGACGATCAAGATACCGTGCAACACGTCGGTATGCTTCAGCAGCTCGGCACCGATGGGATGAGCAGTGATGAATCCGACGTTGAGAATGGTGTCCGCATATTTAGGATCAAAAAGGTACCGTGGCGGCATCCCCGACTTACGTTCTGGTTGCGCGCATTTGATGCACTCCATCGCAAGTCACGGTATGGGACGGTTGATCCAAGGCTTCGGGGTGCTCCCCCACGCGAGCGGGTTGACTCTGGTCTTATCTCTGAGAGGCTGCGCGTACCTTCCGGTCTCCCAGAGAATGCATATGATGAGGTATTTCTCCGCAACCTACCTACGTGGATGCGTCAGGATTTAGCTCCCGCACCCGCATATGACTTCAGTCATTCCGACCGAGTTCAGCAGTGAGTTCATCATCAGCTTTTGTGTGATTCAACCGAGTGACTCCCAGGGATAGGATCGTTTTATCGTACAGTGGTCATCATAGGGTTTAGTGGGCTTGTCCTATGAACCGATGTGGGTGGTGTCACAAGATATTGCAGAGGGAGAGCGCCACGACTGATCGGGATAATATTACTATTTTAATTGCGAAATACGGTTTATCGTCATGTATGTAAGTATAAGCATGAGCTGGCTCGTGATTCTGGTACTCAGCGAAATCAGTCTCGATACCATGCAGAAACAAGACTAGCATTGGCTTCAGTTTTCGAACACTGAGCGATAGGCACATTTTCATCGGCGACTACACCACGTGACGGGATTTAACGTAATGTTGAACGTTGAACAGCCGCTCGTGACTTGCACTCATTCTCGTTCCCTCGTGTCTGCTTCGCTGGCCCTACCGCCTTTCGGGTGAAAGGGTCTCTCGCCTTTTACTTAAGCTGGAACTTTGGCCGGCGCAGAAAATGGAACATAACGATGCATTTTGTTTGTAATGCTATCTTCAAGGAGAAAAAGAACACAGAAGGTGCAGTAATTTGAAACTCGATGAGGCCCACTCACTGATTCTGCACGGTCAAGTCGCGTTGAATCTGCGTCTGAGAAGCCAAATCAGAAGCTTACTGGCCCGCTGAATCTCTCAAGATATCCCAAGAGTTACTACTGTGACCCTTGCCATCTAGGCCCTTAGGGATCAGAAATTGGTGTGGGTGCATCTTCTCACAACTTACAGTTGTGAGCAAGCTCTCGGTAGAGTATAAGGATGTCTAGGTGAGCGTGTTGTTAAATATCTATGCTACTTGTTCCAAACCAGACTACGGTTTCTAGTGACTACCGACTTCATTCTCAACACGCTCAATCGACTCAACGATGCATCACTTGTGACGATGTACTTTGTGCTCCTTCTAATGTACACTTCCCTTGCTCTTGTCGGCGTCCCATTTCTGGCCCTGTTCTCTTCGCGCTCGTGTCTGCTCATGGAAAGCGTGTGTGTGCGGTCTTATCGACGTTTCGCCTAACTTCGAAAGTCTAAGCTTCGGGAGATCTCTGCTGGATGCTCGGCCCATCGTAGTGTATAGTCATGTAGCCTGCTTATGAGATCCGCTCAGTATACGTACGACTCGTGCCAGTCCGACCATCAGTCTTCATAAGTATTAAGAATATTCAAACACCTAGGTGAAAGCGCGTAATCAGGCCATGCGTGCGTCAAGCTGCGTAAGCGGCTTTACCCGAATCGTGGAGGGTTGGCTGAGAGAGGCCGACTCCAAACCCACCACACTCAATATGTTTGCTGAGAGTCCGGAACAAAAACTCAACGCCAATCGCCCCATACCCTGATGTGCTACCATCCAGCTTTTGCCGTCTCCAAAATGAGCAGTACTATCAGCGAGACAGTGCAAGTAAGTGTACGTTGTGCATACAAGTAATCGCGAGACTTACTTAATGGGGTACAGCACAACGAACTTCCCACAAGAGA
This sequence comes from Irpex lacteus, assembly GCA_001986395.2. NCBI lineage: Eukaryota > Fungi > Basidiomycota > Agaricomycetes > Polyporales > Irpicaceae > Irpex > Irpex lacteus. The sequence continues at coordinate 894,762 of MQVO02000007.1, forward strand.
CTTCTGCAGAATGCAGTAGGACAAGCGGTCAGGCCTTCATACTGCCGTCGCTCTGAGATAACGAAGGGTTCTGGGATTTTTAGGGGTTCATTGACGCAGTCATCAGGACGCGACCTCGATGTGCTTGGTGAAGCGTGGTGCCGGCCGCTGAAGATAACCTTGTCTGTAAGAGGTACGTGCTATAATATAGCATCTCTGGTTATATTCTCACGTATATATAGTCTATACACAAGGATTCCCGTACTGACCTGTCAATACGACATCAAGCCTCCTCCTACGTGTAATCTATCCATCCGTGAACCCAATCGAGGCCCGTCTCAGCTTCCGCTCGAAAGTTATGCCACATGACAGTCTCTCATTCCCCGACGATCCGAGGCGCAGTCATCGCCTATGGGCTATTCCACGAGATGATGGCTGTCTTGTGAGCGGGAGACCCCGGCAGCTACCGTGGAAGGCCCGTTTCCCCTCTCCCGTCCCATGCCAAGGGTTGCTGCCATATTCTCAAGGTGTGGATCAAGATTGGTCTGGTTTCAAATGTTCAATCTGGTTAATACGCTTGCCTACCCTGTCTTCTTAGACTGGTTGCGAAATACTAGACAGCGCCACTGGAATTCGGTACGAGGGCCACCAGGCGAAGAATTTCAGAACATAGATATGTATGTGCGAATACGTGATATCTATAAGCAACATAACCGCTTATCTCATATTTAGACTTCATTGAGGAACGACTCAAGTGTTCAGGGTGGAGAGAAGCATAGTGTTAGTGTTAGCCCCCGTTTCAAGGCCGCTTTTGATGGTGCGCCACATGAATTTATCTTATGCCCGTGTCTGACGAAGTTTAGATATTCTCCTGTTTGTTATCAATAGACTTTTTTTGCCACGTCTTACAACATAATGCTATTCCCCGAAATCGCGTGCCCTCCCAGAAAGATTTGATGGTTCATACAACACCTATTGGCCCGCGTGTAAGCGGCCCCCTACCTACGCTTCAGCACAACGTTGCCCGACTGGGTACCCTCTGTCTGAACTGCCAGTGGCCGCACTGGCGTGCTTTTCTGGCCGTGACGATCCAGCCACAACACTCGGCCAGCAATGCAAATCGCCGCAGTCACCTGCCACCTTTGGATGCGCACCGCTAATAAGTTCTCTAGCCACTTCTCTTCCGTTACCTTTTGACGAGAGTAAGACAACAAGGCTATTCAAGGAATTCAAAATAAGACATTATATCATGACTAGTATGCGTGAGTGCTTATAGTATCGTGAATTTCCTATAACGCATCCTGATCCCACTGTCACACAGAGAAACGGCGTTATATAGAACCATCATTCCGGTCGTAATCGTACTGTTATGGATGTCACAGCCTTACCGTGAGACGAGCCTCTATAAAATCCTGCCCAGACAAGCCGTACTCGGGCAACACACCCAACGACAAGACCTCCAGCAACTCGAATCAGTTTCGGAGTGGGAGAAACTGGAACGTATGAATAAGCATAAAAAATTGACCTAATTCAAGGTTCATACCCGCGAGATCGTACATAGCTAATAATTCAAAGAACGGGGCCGCGCAGCGCTTGACTCCGTGTGTGCGCCCACAACCATCGCAGGCACAAACAACGCAGCACAAACGCGAGTCGCTACCTCACAACCTCACTGTCTCATCCTCGTACCACAACCACCAGCAACAGCTCCCACACTTCCCCCACGTCGATCATCACAGAGCCGTTCAAGAAGGATGAGCGAGAACGTTTTGGTGAGTTTTAAATCTCACCTCCTAGCTAGGTCGCTGCTTACAAGACAGCTCAGCGCGAATTGAGCGTCGTTCACGTCGGCATTAGCACCTCCAGCCATATAGACCAGCAAGTCGTCGTTCACGTTGAAAACCTGGCCGTGTTGGGGAGCAGGGTAGAGAACAGGGAGCAGATGGTCGCGAGTCGCGTTGAGGTGGTGCAGGGGGCTTCGATGGTGAGTGCTGTTCAATCTTACACGCGAGCCCACTGACGGTGACATCGCATAGGCGAATAATTCCATCGCTCAGGCTCTCCAGGTCCATCAACAGAACGCAACAACCACCCAACTCATCTGCGTCGTGCGGACCTCGCAGGCTGCGGCAGACGACGCTATGGACACTAGTGCAGATCCCGAGCCCGCCGCGGACGACGACGCTATGGACGTTAATTGAAAATAACTCATAGCGATCTCAACGGTGATATTCAGACACGTCAATAAGGAGGTGGAATGATGCTTGGGGCAAGGTTTGGAAGGAGAAGTGCGGGGCCTTTGGGTGACGGAAGGGAGAATTTTTGACGGTGACTTCGTCATGTTAAAGTGCGCGCTGCTCATTCTATAGTCAATGATTAGTTACTGTTTGGATACATTCAACGACGTCTGTGAGTCGCGACATTGAGATGCGCTCAGGTAAGTAGGTTGCACAACGGCTACAATAGGCAATTCCCTTGTGGCGCCCGGCTTGTTCTCGGCAACTCCCAGAGCCGACCACGCGTGCGTGAATTCAACTTGTTGATGACGAGTACCCAAGTTCTCAAGTGCCCACCCTTGGCGATAGTTGATTATGGCTGCCACGGTCCTTTTTGATTCGCATACTTGTGACCACATCACACTGGGTGAGCCTAAGCAACCTTATACCGTCAGCACTATGTTGACTGTTCTTCTGACCGACGCAGATCATACGGAGCGTGACATCATTTCTTCATCACTCTGCTCGATAAACATATTCTGGATTAATCTAATAAACCTCGGAAACCCGGGAAACTGGCCCTCGAACCGTCGATACAACTCATCCACGAAAAAATCGACGACAGGTGTTTTCGTGGTGTACCAGTCGGCGCAAGCACCCCTTCCAACTCTGGGGATCTGTGGAGATCTATGGGTAACACCTAAGACGATGTTTATAAAGGGCGAAGATTGCCACTGGGCTGCTTGGAACCAAGAAACTGAGTTTGAGTGTCCTTTCGAAAGGTGCAGGACGCTCGTTTGGTCAAGGAACGCCCATTTCAAATATCTTGCCGACGAGACAAAACGAACCGAGGCTTTCAGATGGAAGAGTACGTTTCTTGTTTGATCGTTCGTGGAATTAACTGACATCTCAATATCTGATTCAGAGGGAGGTGTACCGTTCTCTAGTATCCCCACGTTCGTGAGGGAGAGCTCGCCCGAAATTTCCGATGTGCTATCTAAAAGCTACAAGGCATTAACCGAAACGGACTGCATTATGCTATTCAACGTACATCTTGATTATACCCGCCAGCGAATTGAAGGAGATAGTACGGGTAGGATAGCTGCGTTGGAGGAGGAACATCGCATTATCGATGACGTCTTGAGTAGGGATTTATCAGGTAAGAATTATTTTACTGCAAAGGGGTGATACACTTAACCAATTGTTGCAGAGATAGAGATGCCGATGGACGTATCTCCCTCACAATCGCAGTCTTCCTCCGCAGAGGGTAAGGTTGTATTATCTCAAACGCAGTATTTACTCACGAGGAGCAGCTCACCATCCGATAGTTCCGCCACGAACACTGAAGCCTGTACCCGATGATAAATATCGGGTACCACTCGACCATCACAAGAGTGGAGGCGAAGTACGTTGCTCGAATGGTATGATTGTCTTCCTACCTTACACTCGGACGGGCCCCAGAGGACAGAAGGTAACGTTCACATCCTTAGCTACTTCGCCACTGACCCGACTCTATATCAGAGCCCACATCTCATCACTTGCCAGTGGATGTTATCCGGTGAAGATGCAACGACAGTATCGGTAAACGGTCAAGACGTAGATACTGATCCGTCGATGGTCACCGTCCTGGACATACCACCTCCCGGGACTGGCCTCTCTGCCTGGAAGGTACACACGAAAACTGTCGGTAGTATGCTATGCGAGGGAAGGGTAGCAGCAGTATTGAAAAAAGTTGCGCAAGAGCGGCCGTCTTACGAGTGGGGTGAAGAAGCGTTAGTCGACGTCACCAGACGGAATCCCAACGGTGCGGTGGTCGAATGGCAATGTATGTCACTTCCCCCTTTATCCACCCGGTCCCATTCTATGCATTGTGACTCGTTATCTTGTACAGCTGCGCGGATGGATGAAAGCCTTTTCTACCAGAACAAGGGTAAATTAGGATTGTATAGTTTCCTGCTCGCGTTATTGATGCTTACAATTATGGACGCCAACAGCACCTTTCACTATAAAAGGGTCAATCCGGAACTTCGTAGGAGCAGGGCTAGACCCTGAAGATAGCGCCAACTGCCTCGACATCCCTACCTTTGGTGGTGATACCCCATATCTAATTGAGTGAGTTTATTCTTCTGGTTATACGGCAAGATTCTCTTACTTAATCCTGCTAGGGCGCTCGCGACCTCCTCTAGAGCTTTATGTGGAACCTCAGGAGTCACCTTCGAGTTCTCCACCGTTGAACCGAGGGAACCCGCATTACGATCTCCTCCATCTAGGAAGCGAAAGACCGGGAATCGACTCTCGAATGAGAGACCTGACAGACCGCGTGCAAGGCGTGGACGCAGCCCGCAAGGCGTGCTTAGGGAACCCGACACGATGCCAACGAGTGCAGATAACGACAACTTGATGTCGACAGATCCTGTTGAAGACGGCAATGTAACGAATCCCTCGTCTCCGAACCTTCAGCAGAAGCGCACCATCGAAGAGATTCTCCATGACGCCGTGACCGTCGTGAATGATAGAGGCGGTATGCATGCTCTCGAGTGGGACGTTATGAGGATAGCTTCTTGGGCCATCGCGGCGTCCACCGGGGCTGTCTCCAAGGCACACCATGACGCTGGCGGATATTTGACCTTCGTCGAAGCCCAGGTGGGTGCCAAGATTTGGGTGTATCTAGTGTCGAAGGAGCAGCCGCGCACAATGTACCAGGCAATGCAAGACTATCACTATATCGCGACTCATTGCACGGACTCTATCGCGCTGGCTAAACGCGTAAAGCCTGTTTATGTCTATCTCGCTCCTGGGACACTCCTGTGAGTCCTTTTGACAATCTTTTATATTTACGATATATTGATCATAACGATATCAGAATCCAACCCCCAGGGGTATTTCACCTTGTATATACCCCCGAGAGTAGTATCTTTAAGTGCGGCCATTTCTACATGCTCGAAGCTATGCACCTCACGGAGGTGGCACGTGCCTGTGCTGCTCATACAGGGGAAAGGGGGACGAACGCTTCTCATCCAGGAAGTGTAAGGATGCTCAGCAGAATCGCACTATCGTTGGTCATTGACTGGCGCGAGTCCGGTGAGCCTAATCCGCAGAAACCTTCGGTCCGTGTGGCTAACAATAGGTCCTAAGTGCTGCGTAAACCGTTCATCTCGCTTGCGCGTATGCTCCTATGGGCATATTTATATGCTCCAGGCGACTTCGACCCTAATGATCCAGAGTTCGAGCCTGATCAAGAATCTAAAGCCGAGCTTGCGGCGGCTCAGGCTGTTGTCGAAGCAATTCTCTCACATAATGATCTCGGTCTCGACGACATCCGGCCTATGCCCTTGAAACATTTTCGCTGGCTATCTGAAATCGGCGAAGGCACGGATTGGAAGGATTGGAGGGATCCCGGGACGATGCGGCTAGAGATACCAGACATTAGACATCATTTTAAAGCATTCGAAGATATAGCTCAGACGTAGGAGATTACATCGTATTGTCCTTATGGTAGATAACGATATTTTCCCAATGAAATACGCAGTAATTGACGCAATCAAGTGTACTAAGCATCGCGTGGGAGGGAGTTGACTATGTTGCTGAAGGCAGTGACCGGCGGCTTCGCAGACGGTAGGGTGCAACGAATCGGTGAAAGGTGGCTCGACGTAACCTAATGTACCCATTGAGCGTTAATTTGTGAGGTGCAACGTGAGGCGCGTGAGGTGCAACGTTACTTGTGACGTGCTAGTCACGTCTGCTTCCCAGTCGGGATTGATCCGGAATATTTTGCTCACTTCGTCCTCCAACGAGCTCTGACCTCGACCATCGTCACAGTTGTCTCATCAAGGCAGATGCAGGAACCACTGGTGGTGTGATGGACACGGGCCCTAAGAGATTTGGAGCCGATGGTACGTATAATTCAATGTCTGTGAGTACTCCTCACCATCTCAGTCGTAGGCTATAAGTCTGGAAGGCAGTAGACAAACTCCACCAGACAAGTGAATCAGGGAGGTATACGTGGAAGAGAGGGGAGAGTAGAGAGCAAATGCCCTATTCGCTGAGATTATGTGCGTATTAATAATTCGCTAATTACTGTTGACTCACCGGATTCGTCAGAACCACTAACCTAGACTGTCTCTTTCAGCTGGTGCGCGAACGAGCGTGCGCATAGAAGTGCACGAGCTACCTAGGTACGTTCCTGCTACTCGATACGAACGCGAACGTCGTCGTTGCTGCACGGCACTCCCCAACCCTCCCGTTTCGACACAAAATCACCCATATCCCCGCCACCAACCGTCCATTCGACATGTGAGCTGCACCGAATGAATCAGCGACTACCAACCGTCCATTCCGAATCTACGCACTTCGACTCCGATAACCTCTCAAAATCAGTCCATCCGCGAGATCTTCTAGTAGTTTGGCGAGAAGAGGTTTTAGGAGCGGTATTAATGACAACAATGGACGTACAAAGTATGTGTATCAATTCGTGAAATCTATCTGATGAGTTACCAACTCGTGCGTCCGCAGTTCGATACTCTGTGCTGAGTCGGGCGAGGAGGGGACCGGGTATCTTCGGAATGGATGAAGCTAACAAGGAGATAAATGTCTGTGCGCGTTACGAGAGGTAAGTTCTTACGTATCCACCATTCCGAATGAAGCGAGACGACATGGTCGTCGCCGTACACACCACCTCCACTCCCTCTACAAGATAAAATCACTAATAACGTATAACCAGCCTTTTTTTCCTCACGCGGACTACATTGAAAGTATCAGTAAGTGCTCTGTGACCAATTACAAGCGTTATAGCTCGATCACAACGAAGAAACGAAATTCGCGTTCACGCCGTGGTTTTCACGGAAATGGGTCGTATCGCGGAGCGGAGCGACTGAAGTGAGTCTAAAAGGTGTGTGCATTAACAACGTGAGATAGTTTCACGAGACACCGACTCATACGCCCGCAGTTCTTCATTTCTCAACAACTGCCAGCAGGAGGTGGTCGGCAATCTCGGTATAGGACGGGAACAACGATGAAACGAGTATGTATGCATCTCGTACAAGGCGATTTTTACCTTCTCCGTGCGTCGCATGAAGAGAGATGACCTCATCGTCGCTGTACACCCATCTTCCGCACTGACCACTTCTTGTGTAGAGCCAAATGAGGGAGGGACGGCAGTTATCTTCGGAGAGGGCAAGACTACTATGACTGCGGGCATGGGTGCGGGTACTGTAGGGCAAGTTAGTACGTCCTCAACCCCCCAAGAGACAGGACTGACCTCGTCGCCGCCGTATTATACCCCACCCCCTCCTCCTGCACCCAACATCGTCCGTGCAAACAGTCGGCGAGCTGCATGTCGTTTGTTGGGTATACTGAGGAGAAACTGTAGCCACGCTGATTATTAAGGGTACTTATAATAGCTTCAGATTGTAACGTGGCTGTAATGGAGAATCAATGTTTTCTTTTTATCATAGAACTGGAGTGTCCGGGGTACTTCCTCATTTCGAACATGAGGTTTGCAGACGTTTACAATGTTCCTGCAGGAAAAAATCATTATTATTTTCCAATGCTGTGCACGATGTTCCCTTTCGCACCTGTAGCAATGTTCATTTAGGGAACATCTTTGAGCATTCTGCCCGGCGCAACATTTTGAAAGGTTCTCACTTGCTACTTGGTAACATTCTATTTTTATTCTTGTGACGCATTTTCAATATTTTTCGCCTTATCGCTGACCAAGACCGCTCAGCAGCAGCTTCAACGTTATGTCCTGATCTCAAAAGGCTGCTTCCAAGTGGGGAATTATGAACTTATCTTAATTCATATGCCACGCAACATTGACGAAACAATTTTGACGTTCCCTCGAATTCCCCGTAGTGATACATTCATAATGTTGACTAACTGCTGCCGACTGGAACTTATGATATTTTCTGTACGACAACAACGTGATAAAAACATGTTAACTTTAAATATGTTTCTCGGTACTCTAATTACTTGTCCGATAAGGGAAACAAATACTGTTTATGTTCCGATCTCGCCTTCGAATATCAAGAATATTTCCAGTATGACGCTGTGTGTAATATTGAACATGATGCACTGAGAAACAATTAGCATGATGTGGGATGATACATTCGTACAACATTAAATATAGCTGTACCTGTCAGCATTCAAAATGTTCCCCGAAGCAGCAATTAAGGAACATAAATAAATTTCCTTAACCAGCATTAATTCAATTCCCGCGCGGAACATCGGGTGATGCACGCAGTGACATTTCACTGCCGATAGTCGCTCGACCATACTTGGATGACACGTGGCTGCCACGCGAGACATGACTGCGTCTGCCAATAATCTGGATTGCGAATTTCTTTTGTACTACACTGATCCTGGGAGGCAAAACAGTCGGGTCAGTGATTGGTCCCATGGCTATCGTCGGCCTACAAACAGTCGGTGGTGCTCAGCCACAGTCTTTCATGTAACATGACCATCGAGGACGAACAAGTCTCGCTTCCTCGAGTGCTCTACCTCGGGCCCCTGGGGACGTACACCCATCAGGTTCGTAGCGACTGTAGACTGTGAGCGCGCACGAATATTAACAAGCAGACATTGAGCATAGGTTGCTCACGATAATTTGGGTGATAACGTCACGTATGTGCAACGCGATACAATCAGAGGTCCGCCTGACCATCAGCCTCGCCTTTTATCGCTCATCGGAACTCTACGCAGATGTCTTCAATTCTATCTCGCCAGAATTCCCGTATGGGGTAGTCCCTCAGGAGAACAGCACATTTGGGTCCGTTGTCGACACCTACGACTTATTGCGTTCGCCCAAGGCAGGAGTCGATGTATTTATCCGAGGGGAAATCACACTTGCAGTTCAACATTGTCTTGTCACTCGTAAAGGTCTCGACAGAGAGAACATCAAACGAATACTCAGTCATGAGCAAGTACGTGCCCCAACGGATTTCTGCGAAGTATTCCAATAACGTTAGAGAAGGCTCTAGGTCAATGCAGGGACTATCTCTATACAAATTTCCCAGAAGCTATCCTGAAGAAAGTCTCATCCACGGCTGCTGCCGCAAGAACATTGCTAGAAGAAGAAGACACCGGTTCAGAGAGTGCCGCAATATGTTCCGCACATTGTGCCACTTTGTTCGATGGTTTGGAAGTACTGCAGAACAGCATTCAAGATAAACAAGGTAACGTGGCACCACAGTGTTGTATCCGATGGGAATACTGAACCACTTCCAGACAACTATACAAGGTTTTTCGTGCTTTCATACGACCTGGGAACTCCGCCTCCTTTGCTAAATATCAAACCACGACTATTACGTGCATTGGTCAGGATCAATATGCCTCCCGTTCAGCCTTCGAGTTCCAATGTGGCCGATTCCAGCACTGCCAGTGTTCAGGGTCCCGCTGCGTATTCTCACAACCGTCCATTGCACCTCATCATCAGTACACTGCTGACTACATTTGGAGTCCCTGTCACCCGCATTGACCGTCGGCCGTCTCTCAGCGACGTACCATTCGAGGATCTGTATTTTATAGAACTGGAGGAACTCGGTTCAGTACTCGAAACACTGCCGCGGCCAGATAGGCTTGAATCATGGTTGTCGAAGGTAAATATAGGTGTCAAGAGAGTCAAGGCAGCCGGAAGCGAGGCAACATTGCTAGGAGTTTGGTAGACGCAGTCGTTGGTTGGGAGCCCCACGATGTTGTATCACGTATACTTGAGAATAGCACACTGAAAAAGGAGATAATTCATTGTCAGGCTACGTATATACCAGCTCATGGGGTGAACTGAATGGGAGTGAGGTGCCGAACTGCCGTCGTACAGTACAAAGGCCAAAACGCCATCTTCTAGGGGTATAGGGTATAAGACGTAGGTCAACGAGCTTCTTGGATTTGTCGTATCAAGCGCCGAGCAGCATCAGAACGAGGTGTAATTGAGCATTTGAAGGGTTTGGGCCCGCTGGAGACGAGCATATCTCAGCGAACGCTTCGTGAATCGATATAATATCTCAACTCTTACCTAAGCATCCGCGGCGTGTATTCGGTATCAGGTTCGATGATTTGACCTTGTGTATTACACGGCTTTTCGATGTTGTATACAGCCGAGGCTGTCGCGACAGTAAGCCAAATAGTGTCAAATGCTATCCATTGTCCTGGACATGCCCTGTCACAGCGGTACCGCGGTCAGCTGTGAAGTCTGTCGAAGCCCTGGAGACTCACCTTCTACCAAATCCAAACGCTGCTGTGGGTTGTTCGTTGATACCCAGCTTACGATTGCGGTCCTTATCGAGGTATCGATCTGGGTTGAACTTGAGAGGATCCGGATATGTATGTTCGTCGTGTAGAATAGCCCTGGACGAACGTTGAGATCTTCCACTATGGTGACAAATAGTTAATTCTTACCAGACATTCGGTAACACAGTCGTGCCCTTGGGGATGCGATACCCCTTATATTCGTCATCTTCTATCACCTTGCGAGCTATCCCCAAAGGAGTGACTGTATCACACACGAGGCCACGGAGTTCATTAAACATTTGATATGCGGATAGAGCGCTTGAGTCACGTACCGGGGTTCCAACGAAGGCATTCCCATGCTATCGCGTCAATATACGGCAGATCATGACGGTCATCCAGTGTGGGCAGCCTCCCAGCACCTATCACGCGGTCGATCTCGGCCTGTGCTTTGGCCTGGACTTCTGGGTATACCATAACGGCAAGGAAGAATGAGAGGATGGCATTGACAGTCTTCCATGCCATGATACAATAAAGTTAGTAACTAGCTTGTCGCCAAGTTGTAGGAACCGTACCGTGTCAGCCCCACCTACCCATTTATGTTAGTTTCGCATGTTGTAGGATGGGAGATCTTAGTGGTACATACCTGCAAATGCAATTGCAGCCACGTTCTTAACGATTTCTTCTTCACGTGAATCTACTTCGTTTCCACCCAGCCGTTCCAACTCCGTGGCAGTAAAACAGGGTGTAGCGGTACCTTCTGCCTGCGATAGAATAAGGACTTCTTTTTGACACCCTCTGACACGACTAGACTTACCATACGTTCCTGAACCATCCGAAAAGGAAGATCGAGCATGGCACGAACACTACGTCTCCACTTCAGGGCCTGACGCTTAAAGCCGGCTCCAGGTAGCCAGGTCGGCACGTATTTCACTGCGCAAGTTGGTTAATGGGCGTGGCCTTGGATACCCACCAGTGTATAAACCTACGTATACTGATATAGTCCACGAGGTAGGTACCAAATATTCCTGCCCGTGCAAGATACGATAGAGCCTCGTCGGCGAGTTTCACATAGTAATCGCCTTCTGGTGCAATTTGATGACCGTAGGAAATCATCATTGCTATGGCCGCAGTAGTCCTAAAGTCACAGTGATTAAGGTTCTTTGTGGTTCTCGATACAAACCGTTCATACCTCTTCACATGGTGAAACAAGTTTTGGGGGGTGTCAGACAAATTCAACAGAAGCGTGTCAACCTCCTGCGTTATCACGGGTCTGATAGCATGATTGGTGGGGTTGAAGTACTGAAGGAATAGCGCTCTGTGCCGCCTCCACCGATGTCCATAAGGCATTGTGGAGAAAAGCCAGTCGAATCCAATCCTTGACAGCAGTGTTAGTGACGTTCCCTCAGACGGCTTGGCGGCACATACAACTCGCTGACCATCGGTCTAAATGGCCTAGACGAATATATAGCACCGCGTTGCTCGAACAGGTCATTGACAGCTTCTGCTGTGTTCAATACGAGCAATGGATTCCCGAAAATATGAATGTAAATGATATCGCCTGCCAGCTAGATGTCAGTTAATTGAGAGGTGGCACGACACCAGACGCACCGTAGAGGGCTTTCCATTCCGCATACGTTCTCCATTGGTATTGTTTCGGTAAACTTACACTGCCCAGCCATGAAGCCTTTGGACCTGGAGGCAAACGTGCGGAATCGCTGCGTTTGCGAGAGATGTATCTCTGCACAAGCGTCACTGAAGTCCCGCAGCCAAACAAGGCCAAGAGAATTAGGCTGGAGGAGTTCCACGCAGAAAGAGCTTCCTTATCCATTGAGCTCGAGGCTACTGGTACCCACCGAAGGGTCCTTTCGACGCGATATGGAGAAGAGGAACAAAGCCGGGGAAAGGGACATATTTCGATAGTACGGTTGCGATAACTTATGTACCTATGAGAGGCACGCTACCCCAGCGGATAGCGGAGACACAATATTACCACGCACTATTCACCAAGGCCGTGCGAGCTAATTTCAGGGATCCCTGTGATGATGGCAGAATCTTCAACGTGAGAGGTCGGGTGCTCACCAACCCTGTCAAAATCACCATATACGGTACCTTCACGTTACGCACGGCAACTGCCTAGACCCGGCACGCCCGGATTTGAGGTTTATCTGAATCTAGACGCTCCATTACTAAGCAGCCTCAACGCCATTTCAGCAGCCCTTGATTGCTGTCCGTTCATTGCAGGTTTTAGACGTGGACCACCAACTTGACTATCGACTTTCACCACTGCGAGCTGCTGCGTGCCATGTCTGCGACAGTAGCAAACCCTCTAGCTGGACCCTCGGCTTTGAAGGACATAATACGACCGTCATTCCACCAAAACAACTTTGCTGAGGAGGCTTGGGTGAAGAGCGAACTAGGCATAAAGCTAGACAAAGGTGGGTAACTCTTTTGCGTCATGTATCGCTTTTCTTACCTTATAAACTTCACAGATGATCAAATATGCCGATTGTTCCTTACAGCAACTGGTTGCCCACTAGGGCCTCTTCATTGTCCGCTGAGACATACCCAACCCTCAGTCCAGAATTTTCAGCCTCCGAAGCAGTTACCGACTCACCCTCGAGAAAGAGAAAGGCTAGCTACAGTTTGCAAGCATTGGCTGCGTGGCCTGTGTAAGAAAGGCGACGCCTGCGAGTTCTTACATGAGTATAATCTCAGACGTATGCCGGAATGCTGGTGGTATGCCAAGTATGGGTACTGTTCCGCGGGCGACGAATGTCTATACGCGCATCCAAAGGAACGTCGTGTAGAATGTCCAGACTACAAACGAGGATTCTGTAAGCTTGGTGAGTGTTTGGCGACTCTGTCGCTTAAACCGTACTAACTATCTTTGTGTGATGCTATAAGGCCCGACGTGTCCTCGTAAGCACGTTCGGCGTGTAGCATGCCAGTTGTACTTGACTGGTTTCTGTCCATCAGGTCCAGACTGTCCTCGGGGCCAGTGCGTATTCCTCCTTCGTTTCCATTGTCATTATCACTCATGATGTCACGGTGCCGCAGTCCTAAGCCTGATATACCTCCACCGAAAGCATACGAACCGCCAGAGCAACCGTCACAACGGGATCTTGGACCACCGCCTCCTGGCTATGGTAGGTATGCGGACTTCGAGCGTAGCTTTCCCGGTATGGGACCGCCTGGTGGTGGAGGTACTACTGGACCTCCGGGACCACGTCGTAACTTGGAAGACGTTACATGTTTCAAGGCAAGAATTCCGTTCCCATAAGATTCTCGCAATTTACTAACATAGTATCAATCAGTGTGGAGAAAAGGGACACTATGCCAATCACTGCAACAGAAGGAATGTACCTGGTAATCGCGGAGGGATCGATAGGTCTACCTATAAGAGATACGGCGACGAGTCGTGAGCCTCGTTCTCCTCAGCGGCATCGCATTTCCGAGTACTGTTTCGTGGATTTTGTTCCCATGATGCTGGGATTCTAACTTTTGTATGTATGTAGGGGTTTTTTAATGCATACGTGATCTATGTCGCTTTTCTAGGCACAGAACACTATTTGCAAAATGCTGAACGGTCTGACGCAGACTTATAATCAATTCAATACGCCTCTGTCCACGGTTATATCACCGCCTTAAGCTTCTCTAGCTTGCCGGCGGTGCAGTCTTTTCCACAGTACTTTTGCCTTGTGCCGAAATGCCCGTAAGGCAGGCTGTGACCACATTCTTCGATGAACTGAATTGCCGCAGCGCGCACGTCAGTACTATATTGTCCTGATTTCAACGCAGTGCTTTGAATATCACGTCCATGTCCATGTATTGCTGTTTATCAGCGCAGTAGATCATAAACCAGTTCTCAGGCCAGTACTAGTGCACATTCCCACGCCGAGTTTGCATGCCAATTCATGGCGTCATCCGATCGACTTGGGATTAGACACACTCACACTAGTACTCCTCTTTACTCACTACACGCAACCACGATGGGCTGGCAAAAGACATTTACACTACCACGGAAGTCGAAGGGCTGTCATCTTGTCACGAATGAAGTGGTGTCACAGATTAGCGAAGGTTTGCAAGGCGTTCAGGTAAACTCTTGGGGATGCGTGCTAAGTCTGCACACGTTTGCTCATCCAATTTTCGTTTGCAAACAGATCGGAATGCTATTTTTGTTCATGTACGTTATTCTGGCTGACCTAACGCAGTCCTTTTGAATTGACTTTAGCTAATAGTCAACATACATCTGCTGCGTTGACGATCAACGAGAATTGGGACTCAGGTAATGATTCGTTATCGCATTGTCGTTGGAAGCCATTGAGACCAACTTTTCGATGTAGATGTCCGTAAAGGTTGGCGTGTCCACATTCCCGGAGTCAATCACACAACTTATCAGTCATGATCGTCGTCAGACATGGACATGGCGTTAGACAACATCGTGCCAGAGTCACTTAACTGGCGCCACACTGACGAAGGTCCGGAGTACGTTGCCATCCTTCATAATCTCAATTAATGAAATCAAGAGTCTGCTTGACTGATTTCATGGATTTTTTAGTGACTCGTACGTATATCATACATGTCTTTCTCCTGAACCTGGAGCGTAATCTCAGGCTTGGGCACAGAGTATCTCACACCAAGACCTCTCTTCTGGGCGCCACAATATCTATACCGATCACCAATGGACGCCTGAACCTGGGCACTTGGCAGGGTACAAAGTCTCACGTATCAATGTTATCTATAAACTCATGGTGCTCTTCGGTGATTTAGGAATATATCTGACGGAATTTCGCCATGCGTCTCACACAAGAACAGTGGTCGCAACAATATTGTGCGTACCACAAACCGGTTGTCAATTCTCCACTAATCTCCGCGAAATAGGTCGTAGAAGCGGAGGTCTGGTCTATCATCGGCGTGCGACTAGACGGCATTCCACTCTTACTGATACCTCGCATGTGGCATACTATGACACTATAGATTGGCACGACATCACTCTCAGGATAAAAGGCTTGTAGTTGTGCTCGCTATGTTGTTGTAAGTGAATGACATACCTTTGACCCTTGTTATGTGCTGTTTCGCCGACATTTCTGGTCGGATACGAGAGTTATTATATGACAGGCACAGAAGTATCGCAAACCCACAGTTAAAAGCACAACCCACAGAAGAGTGATGCATATGTGATGGACGAGGACGATATTGACTCATCATATTTTAATGCAGGCTGTTGTATCTTGACTATCGTTGATCTCGTTTGGCAGGTAACGTATCTGCTTTCACATCCACTCCTTCGATATACTTTGCCTGATGTCTGATGTCTCACAAGACTCGGACTTGCCAGGGCTAGGAATCGTACGTCGTACTTGTAAGTACTCTACCGCAAGTTTCTAGAATTAATTATTCTTATCCTCCGACGGCTCGGACTCCTTCAGTGCACAACCTTAGTACGGGTCAGAATTATCCAAAGATGGGTCGATATAAATGATTGTTGCTGAAGAGATAAGTGGTACGTTATACGCCTTTCATCACCAACTCGGACGTCGTCTCGCGCTCACGAGATCTACAAGAGTAAGTAAGGTTTCAATCACCATATGAAGCTGTTAGGCAGTCGGTCGCACTCGGCGATTGAGAAATGAGAGCGTTTGATGGCGCGTGCCTTGACTTGATATTTGACCATGCCGCCGAGGTAAGAATTGTAGATCATGGTGGTGGTGAATTTTGATGGAGCAGTCTAACGGACGGATGTGAGGAGGTGTCTCACGGATGAAATTGCCCCGGAATCGGCCAGGTTTTGCGAGCGATCGGATGTTAGGGAGGAGGGAAAATGGGTCGTTGGTAGGGCCACACACGAGGAAGGTCACGTTTGTTTCTGTATTGAACAAGATGGCATTACCTATGAGAGCACTGACCTTGCGCTGATATAAGTAAGTCTGCTGTGTACGGGTGCCCGGCTGCTGTGTTTCTCTCAAGTATCGCCTCCGTTTATGAAAGAGGCGCCTGGCTATTACTACCTTGGGCGTCCCCGCGTCCCAGAAACTTATAGGAGCGCCCATTGACTACTTCTTCGTGCCTCGACCATCTGCCTCTTGCCTCTTTACCTGCTCCTTGTCAACAATCAACTCTCCCTCATACCCGACCCCTGCGCTTTCAACCTCTCAGCCAGCACCGTACTATCCATCGCAGGTATCCGGATTACATGCCCAAAGCAGCAACCAGCAGCAGCTCAGCGGGCCGCACGGCCTTGCGCAGGAACCAGGTGCGCTACTCTCCCGCCGATCGCTGTGCACACCCGTTTAATCTCACTGACCGTCATCGCTCGCTGCATCTTAGGCATGTCTATCGTGCAGAAAGCGCAAACTGGTATGACTATCGCTCCTTGGACCCTGTGAAATTGTTGACAGATGGTCTCCCAGAAATGCGACGCTGCCAGGCCTCATTGCGGGACATGTGTCAAGTAAGTCCTATGTCGGCAGCCAAAGCACTTCATACTCATTGACAAAACTTCATAGGCAATGGCAAGCTCTCATTAGTGTGCCACCACCCGTAGGCTACGCGTAAGTGTCCTCTCCCATGCCATAGACGCTGTCACCACATAACCCTCGGCTCGTAGACACCCTACAGAACCGCAATGCTCCTATGACCCGGTAGAAGGCCTCCCAATGGCGCCGGACGTTGATCCCATGGACCGCATACGTAGATTGGAAGAGCAAATCTGTGAGTAGATTGGTGCACCTGCTCCATCGTTGGTAAAGCTTATGCTTCTGCTCAATAGCACAATTACGAAGTCAGCTACACGAGGCACGGAATTTCACGCCGCAGGACGCGTCGCCAACACAACACGCACTACACTCTCATCAACCAGGAGCTGGAATATCCTCTGCGAATTCTCCATCAACGCGGTCGCCACTAGACAACAGTCCCAACGGCAACGGGATTCTAATGCCACCACCACCCATTGCTATCGACATGTCGAGCGCCAATTCTCATGGCAGTCCAGAAGCCCAGCTACGAGGCTCTACGGGCAGTCCAGAGACGTTGCATATCAACACCGGCGCATCCGATCCATTGATGATGGAAATGCTGTTCAGTGGTTGGGACCCAGACCTCCCGCCACCTGATGTGCTCAACCATTAGTAGGTGTCAATCCGTTCTTCTTCTGCACCTAAACGTTTTAACTTACAGAACACGTATACAGCATTGACGTGTTCTTCAGATGTGATCCCTGTGCCTCCCGCTTGCTGCACAAGCCGTCTTTCCTTGCGTCTATGCATATGCATCCCAAGGATCCCAGCTTTCCACATCCGGCAGTTTTGCACGCAATTGTAAGCAGTATAACGCATCGCCGCGGCACGACACTGACTTCTAGTAGTGTGCCTCTGCATCTCGATGGGCTTCACACGATATAGTGACGTCGCCAGACGGCACGCGCCGCGACCGCTTCGCAGAATTTCACATAAGCAAGACTCGTGGGTACATTGATAAGACCATGGCTTCCGGTCAGGACATTTTCCCAGTGATGCAAGCATGCGTCATTATGTCTTGGTTCTTTTATCAGGAAGGGCGGTGGGTCGAAGTGTGGATCTTTGCCGGCTTCCAAACTCGGGTTGCAGTCCCGCTTCGACTGAACTACCCAGGAACATTCGCAGCGGCTCAGGGTGGTAACTCTCCAGGCGCATACTTGGCACCTCCAAAGGATTCGAAGGAATTGGAGTCAAGACGGAGAACGTGGTGGATGACCATTATGTTCGATCGCATCGTGTCAGTAGGCGGATGGCTGCACGGTGTAGATGAGCGGGACATTGGTACCGAATTTCCCCTCCGTGGTGTCGATTTCGAGCGGAACGTACGTCCTTCCTTTCTGTGGCTCTTGGATACACTCTCACACAGCCTTGTAGTCGGACGTGTCAGGCAATCCACAGGACCTCGCGACGAAAGATGTATTCACTCGTCATCCGCCTGCCTACACCGATTCCTTTTTACTTTTCCTCAAAGCGGTTATGCTTTTTGGACGGGTCACGGACTACAACACGCGGACCAACCTCAGATCGAAGGTCACAAAGTTACAAAACCCGTTTCAGAATCCAGAATTTGCTGCTTTAGATCAGCTGGTCTGCGAGGACTTCCTCCAGAAACTGCCGATCGGCTACAAGCATCTTGGTCTCAGTGAAACGGGCGGGTTGGATACTGATCTTTTTATGGTGCACGTAGTGCCTCACGCGTGAGTGTCAGTGCAATTCATAGAGGGTTCTGCGTCTGACAGTCATATGAATAAAGCGCCGCCATCACGTTACACAATCCGTATCTTAACTTCAGCGATTCGAACAGCATATCCACCAGCAGATGTGTCAACGCCACACGTTCCATACTTGCTGCCTACTATAGCCTTTCCGAAACATCTCTCGATATCACGAGGCTCCATCCTTTTGTTACGGTATGTATGATCTCTGCTCATGAAACAACGCTCGTGTACTCACGACTTCATAGATCT
The DNA here is from genome assembly GCA_001986395.2 of Irpex lacteus. NCBI lineage: Eukaryota > Fungi > Basidiomycota > Agaricomycetes > Polyporales > Irpicaceae > Irpex > Irpex lacteus. Next base: position 913,665 of record MQVO02000007.1, read on the forward strand.
GCTGGTACTTGGCTGCTGTTGTCCAAATCCAGCTCTGCAAATATTTCATAGAGATTGGCGATTCAGCTCGTGAATCGACCGTCTGGGGCGAAATCAACATATTGAGGTGCGTTTCCACCAATGCGGGCGAGACAAGGCGAGATATTGATGACATTCGTTAGGTTCGCAATGCTCCAGTATGGTAGCCGCTCTCCAATAGGGAGTAAGTGTCTCGTCTCACAAGTGTCAGTCAACCTCTCATCTCGCATTAGCTCGTCAGGAAAAACTTCTGCAAGGTCTCATGACGGAGATTGTCCGAATGACTTCCCAAATGCACCCCTTAGAAATGGGCGTACCGCTCTATCCATTCTCTCATTCTGGAATCTTTCCTATCCCGAAATATAACTCCAACGAGACTACGGGCGCACCTCTCCCCGACAGCTCAACTTTCGAGGATTCATCTACACCGAACTCGCTGGGCGGTATAGCTAACTCTCCGCCCATCGCTGGGATGGCTGTTCCGATGCACCATCCTTCTGTATCGCCGCAATTGTCGGGTGATGCCCTGGGGTGGCGGTCTCAGCTATCGACCTCCCCTGCTAATCGTCGACCGACTGGCCATACGCAACCATCTCAAATGACATATCATCAATAATCCCCGTGTATCTTTAGCAAACCTCTTCCCCCGCTCAATCTGTGTTTTACAACCTATCGCAGTCCTGGTTCGTGCATCGAACACTATCTTGATCTTTTACTCCGTCATGTCACTCTCTGCTCCGTGATTACTCCTTGAACATCTGTATGATACTTGGTACTTCTTGGTCTTTTGGTTCCCGATACTGATTCGGTATTCTGTCTTATGGATCTGGATGTTATAGGACATTGTCTTTCATTAGAATCACGCTGGTATACAACGGACCTCGGACGTCTGTGCGCGCGTATGTATATTAGTACAACAAGACGGACAATGCGAGCAGGCTCTCAGCGCTCCGAATAGCTACTTCTGCACATGTATATCACCCAAGGATGTCATCGTTTTGAAACGCGTCTTGCTGCCATCTGTCTACACGACAGCGGCAACTTACTGTCCAGTCCCCCACTCTGATCTAATTTGCTGAAGGTTGTTTGAGTATGGGCCGGATGTTATTACGCTTTCATCTAATCCCGCCGGCACGACAGTATCAACAGCCTTTACTAAGTTCCTTTCAACTCGAACGGCCAGCGGCTTTGCGCTCAGCCTCCAACAAGGCGTCGAAGCGTGCCTGCTCGCGCGCACGTTCAGCGTCGGCGTCGCTCAACGATGGAACACTAGACGGCTCGTCGGCAGATTGCACGCTATCAGGAATCTGACGTCGTTCGTGGGTTTGCCGCAGCGCATCCCAGGTAGACGACTTGCCGGCTCGTGCGTTGACTCCGCGGATTTCGTCCCAGCGGCTGGTCACCTGTGGGTGCTCTGCTATAGGAGCCGCTGCAGTTCTTGTCAGTTTGGAGCCATGAAAGCTATTTAGGCATATTTACCTGGCGGAGAACGTGCTGGAACAGAGGATGAAAAATCGGATGGGGTAGGGTTGGTATTGCCCGACCAAGGAGTAATAGGATCATCAACGAAATCTTCCTCACGTCGCGGCGCGTTGATAGTCCCGTGTTCGTCCTTTGGTATAGGGTATACGGCAGTGGTGTGACCAGGAAGCTGCGGGGCTGAAGGGTCCTCCCCTGCGATATGTCGTAACGTGTCTATGAACCCTTGTCTGTCATCCAGTGACTTGATGAACTGCTGGTGCGCAGAAGCGCGCTGCACCTGGCCGACAAGAAAGCCGAAGACGTTTGCGCCTGACGCAATCCCGACCATGCGGTTTATCGACCACGGAGGCCGCTTTACAAATCGGCCGTAGGACGCAGTGAGTACCGTCGCGCCGATGCTATAGAGGATCTGTTTCGGTGTCGAGTTTCGGGGCGTGAGTAGGTACAGATGACGGCCGGAGGCCGAGTCGGTGAGAGGAACCTAGAACTTACAGGCCAATAACGATGGTTTCCGGGAAGAAAGGACACGGCCAGATTGTAGTCATGTTCGTTGATTGTTCCTGCCTCCAGGTATGGACGTAGAACAGACTCTGCCTTGGCCTGGGAGCTGAATGTCTTGTCGAACCAATGGACGTCAAGAACGACCATAGAGGGATACTGTACTGATCTATTAATTACACTGGGCCATAGCTGGGTGTGTTGTACATTAGAAAGTAGTACTTACCTGGTATTGACTCTGCTGAGTGAAAGCGTTGTCAAGCTATGGCCCGGTCTCAGCGTTTATATCAGTGAAAGCTGACACTCTTCTGAGTCTCGGCCGTAGTAAAGGGCGCCTGAGGATGTGCCTGTGGGTGCGCAGGAGAATGGGCGGCCTGTTGACATTGATCTATACGGTCAGTTTGCCACCATCGGGAGAGCCAGTGGCAGGTAGCATACGAGACTGACTTACTCAGCTGTAAGCCTATAAGATGCTGAATTTTACTGATGATTATTGCGACCACTTTGTGGGTGTTGTGTGCAAGAAGCGAGTGCGGGAGGTGTATGTCAGACGAATCTGATGTTGTGTTACGTAAGATTGCTTGGAAGTAGCCAGCGCGCCTTGGAGGGTGAGGACAAAGGGTCTTCCTGGCTCTGCACCGACCAGTTGCACGTTCTCTTCTGCTCGTGTTCCCCACACTCCTTTCGTGTCCTTCTTTTCGCCTTACTTCAGGTTCCATGCTAGGCAATGGCTCTCGCAAAGCTGGCCAAACGCCATCCCCCGCTGCCCTCAAGGACAATCTGCCGCCCCTGCCACCATCAGATCACTTTGACAACACACCCCCGCCTCCACCATCCAAAGAACGAGCAGCCAGCGATCATCCGAATGCTCAGTATGCAAACCACAAACCACCTCCTATAGACACTACAGCCACTCTTAGTCCTCACGCCGGTCAGTAGTCCCCTTCCATTCGCGCCCGTACTAGAAGCCTGACGTCAAATCTTATGCATCTAACTCCCCGGCGAACAGGCATACAAATTGGCCCCATCACACCCATCACTCCAGTGGGCCTTGGGCCATCCTCAACACCTGCAGGCGATAACCAACCAAAGAAGAGAGTAAACCCTTTGACGGACTTTGTGGAGACCGAAAAGCTCTATGTCGATCTGCTCACCGGCATCATTCGGGTATGTCTACATTACTACAGCCCCTGTACGCATCCTAAGACACCGTAATCTGCATAGAAAGTAGCCTCAGCATGGTCACGACAAAACTTGCCCCCTCCAGAGTTGGACAGGATGTTCAGAAGTATCGAAAGTATCTATAAGGCGAATCGAGCACTACTGGCGGTGTGTGTCATGCTGTCGATCAGACTAACGCGTTCTGCACGTCTTATCACGTTTACAGAAACTGAAAGACATTGGCACCGACCCTTCGTCATTGAAGATACTCGGTGACCTCTTAATGAAATGGGTGAGTCCCACTTAAGCGATATTATTTGCAGTGTAGTCCATAATGCGCGCTACTTTGTTGAGATCGTGGATCTGGACACGCCGTATACCAAGTATGCAACCAACTATTGCTCTGGCTATGATACTTGGGAGCCTGTACAGTCAAACGAGAGGTTGCGGACCACGTTGGCCCTATTCTCTGCCAACAACCCGCCGCCTTCGGCCGAAGAACACCCATCCCAGCCTCCATTGTGGACCATGGACGAGCTATTTTTGTTACCCAAGCAGCGTCTAAAGTACTATCGCAAGCTCTACAGCCGTCTCTTGAAGAGTACCACCCCAGGACGAAGTGACCACGAATTGCTTTCTTCTGCTTTGGAAAAGCTGGACAGTTTGCTTCGAACAATCGAGGAGCGAACGGTTATTAGAGTTGATGGAGGATCGCAACCGCCACAGATAGGGGAAGACGAGGTCGTCATTGACTTACGGATGCGTGATAGCACATTGCCAGTCCCCCCTGCGCAGAGAGTGAGCGATTCTACTCACGGCAGCTCCAGTCCCAGCGTGTCAGTGTGCCTCTTCTTCCTCACCTTCGCGACGCTCATATCTGGAACAGGAGCAGATCATCTCAGGAGACGGCTCCCACATCGATTGGACGAGATTCTACGTCAACCATGAACATGCCAGTTACAGACCTTGAACGACGTCTATCGACAGATCGTACACTCGATATTTTCACGATGCAGCCGAAGGTTCGTCGTGCCAGTAAGTTAATTTGAACACAACATAACAACAGTTTCTGTCCTACAGCAAGTCCGTCTGCAAATCACGCCACCTGGTCTACATTATACCCGGGAACTACGTATTTCAGCAGACGTTGTTCTTAATTTTATACCCCGGTCCACTGGAGTCGAAATTACACAAGAACTTGGCCATGTTTTCATACTAACGGACCTTTTATTGATATGTGAGAGGATGACACCGCAAGAATTGGCTCGAAGCGGTCCTGACGGAGCGGATATGTGGCTTCTGTACCCACCGCTTGCTGGGAAGCATCTACGAGTTAGTGCTATAGACGGACCAGGTCAGTCGAATGGCTACTATCTATTTCGCTAGTATTAACAATGTCGCAGATAACGCTCTGTCTGTGACCATTCTCAGGAAAGAGACCATTATAATGTCTTGCGAATCACGATCCAAACGCGACAAGCTCATAGCTGAGTTCAGGGAATGTATCGATCGAGCAGCTCTATGTGAGTCGGTTTTTCATTTCCATTAGGACGTTCGACTAATATCATTCAGTGCAACCTGGAAAGAACCAACTGCCCCCTCCGCCTGTGCCACAATTACCCCCTATGGCAGGTTTGCCGACCTCTCCTGCCTCCAGGTATCCACCTCGAGGTTCAAGCGGTGCAGCGAGTGCTCCGAGCAGCCCGCCTTCACGGGCGCTCTCGCCAAGCAGTATGTCTTCTGATGAACGAGGAATGCCCCCTCCGCTGCAAGGAATGGCGAGATTGGCTCTTTCAGATAGTGGTGCTCCTGCTCCTCCTCACCCGCAACGACAAGGGTCGCTCAACGCTACGCAATCAAATTTTCCTCCGCGGTCGTCTTCTGCTGCTTCTGGTGGTTCTGGACCTTCGTTCTCCGTAGGGCAGGTACTGCCTCCTGTACCCGGTCAGATGATGCCTCCTTCGTCATTCGGTCCTGGTCAGGTCATGTCAGGACCCCCAAGCTCGTTCGGGCCAGGCCACGTGTTCCCTCCGCCTGCTGGACCAAATACGGTGAATGCACCGCCCAGAGGATCGAGTGCCCGCCCGCCTGTTCCTGGTGGTCCTGGTCCTTCATATCAGCCCGGATTGCCAGGTGGTCCCGCCATGAACATCAACCGATCGGTATCTCCGTACAGCCAGCCGGGCTCCCGACCACCGTCCGAGAGCTCCAGTCAGCTGCGCAAGTCATCGTCCTCAGCTCATCTTGCTAGCTACCCGAATGACCTGCTTCCACCAAACCGTCCTTTCATTGGCCGTAATGACTCCTCTGGCTCACTATCCAGTTTAGGATCGAATATGCAAGCACCGCAGCCACTGCTGCCCTCTGCGACGTTCAACATCCGCTCAACATCCACGAACTCGTTCATAGATCCGAGTCCGCCTTCCTCGCCTACGCGGGAGACCGCACCGTATACCGGCCCAACAACGTCGAGTATATCCGCCCAGATGAAGTGCAAGGTTTTCCTCCAGGAGCACCATGCCAAGTGGAAAAGTCTCGGTTCTGCGAGGCTCAAGGTCTACCACGAGTCTCCGACGAATATCAAACAACTCGTCGTGGAGGCTGATAGCAGCAAGAAAAACGTGTTGATTTCCACTATCGTACTCGAGGACGGCGTCGAGCGAGTGGGCAAGACGGGTGTTGCTATCGAACTTTCGGACAAGGGCCAAAGGACGGGAATCGTATACATGATCCAGCTTCGGAACGAGACGTCTGCGGGAGGCTTGTTTGAAAGTCTTCTGGCGGGGTCGGATAGGTCGGGGCCTATCAGGACATCGACATAGGATATTGTCGGGTGTCGGATGGTGATATAACAACTACAGGACGGCTTTAGCAGTGCACATTGGACGTTGCCTGTGAGGATCTTTAGAGTGTGTATATCGTTGGTTAGCAGATCGTTGGATGCGAGGCTTTCGAAGGGACGCAGTATTCCAGTTATTCAATTTCACTTTTTCTTTCCTTTGCCAGACGGCTTTGTTCGTTCCTTACCTTACTCACCGCATATTAGTCTCATCATACATACCAATAGCTCGATCATTTGCCTCTCTGCCTCTCTTCAACTAGTGTTTCTCGTGCTGCAATGACAGTGATGAATATCCGAAACATCTAATGAGTTAAGCTTGATATCCAGCCGTACATATTGTACGGGAAATCATGACAGGAGCGACGGCCAGGAAAGCTCGGCACAAAGCGAGACATGATCACTGCCGCACACTCCTTTCATGGGTATCCCAGGATCTAATTTCTCCGTTGTATGCGGTTTGGCAAGGCCTGTGACTGTCACCGGGCGATCTGCGGGAGGGAGTACAAATATATAATCTTTACGTTCATCCGTCCGTCCAATTGTCAGTGATCACCAAAGCTAGACAGATGATTGGATAGAGCAGCGACGTACCTAGTACAGTTTTCCAATACTAACGTTGACCACGCACATCAGCAATAATCCTACGAGACAGATTGGTCCCAGCAGACACTCACATGTGTGTAGCTCGTCCAAATAGGCTCAAAGGCTCCGCGTCTGCCACCAAGTTCGACTCGTCCACCGAACGTCACTTCTTTTAAATCGATGCTTGTATCCTTAACACCTGCATAGTCCCGCAAACCTTCGTCATATGCGCTAATCGGCCTCGGCGCTCTATTAAACAGCTGTACGAGCTCGTCATCGGATAAGAGTCCGTCTTGTGAGCCTGCCTGCCTTGTGTTGACGATGGTCCTGTCTGGGTCTTGCTCTTCGCTTTCTCCTTCGTCTTTTCCTTCCTGAGGTTCGCCCCCGTCTTCTTCTTCGTCTTTGGCAGCCTTTTTATCGGTCCGAGGAACAGATGGGTCTATTGTAAAGTGTACTACTCGAGAGAAGGAGAGAGCGTCGACCTGGGCCGGAAGGAGAGGCTCGCCGACGAGGAGGGAGTAAGCTGCGTCGTCTGGTGAGAAGTTGAAATCTACGAAGCCGTAGATGATCAGAAAGTAGGGTAATGCTGTTGGGCAGATGCGTGCACGTACCGCCTGCTACAATACATGGCCAGTGTGGACAGCCCAACTGCTGCCGAAAGCTATCAACTTCTCGGAATAGTATGCCGACTTGCCTATGTCAACGAAGATCAGTGTCCACGACGCGGCGAGTTAGTGGCACAGTGTAAACCCCGCGAACCTCGCACGTTCATAAGTGTACCTGGCGTATACGACTGCATGAGTGGGAGCAACGAAGGTGCCAAAACGGCAGGTAGTCGGCTAGGTACGAACCGCGGATGCCAGAACAGATGAGTGGTAGCCACGATCACCCCATCCTTGTCTGTGCCATTACGTCGCAATGCAACCAGGTTTCCTATATTCTTGGTCACATAACTGCTTCCGCGTGCCGCCTGTTCGCTCAGCGATGCCTCTTTCGGCTCATCTTGAAATCTAACGGTCTGTGAATCATACTCCACCGTACGGTTTTGTACTTCTGTGTATAAGCCTTTCCGGAAGGCAATGAGGCTCCCATGTTTCTTCTTCGGGCCAGCTTTGAAGACGTAAGAATATCCAGCTTTGTCCAGGAGAGGGAAGGTTTTCTCTTTCTGGTCTAGTTCCTGGCTCAACTCAGACATGCCGTGCATTTTGGTTTGGACCGTGGAGAGCCACTCACCTGGAAGCAACATATGTCGGCATTGTGCGAGAGAATCTCATTGAACAGCATGTGTTCGCGCTGTGAACCCTTCAAGCAGTCGCTCGCCGGGAAGAGCGAGCGCCCTGTACCCGATTGGAAGGGAGAGCACTCAGCACCAGCCTCACACGTAGATTAATGTCGATACTCACGAACTAGAGTTTGTGCAAGTAGCTACAACGCATAGAAGGAGTCGTGGGCATACAAAGCAAGGAATCAGGTCTCCGGTAGTTAGTATACGTGTATAGCCAGGATGCTTACATTCCATGTCATAACCTTAACCGTAACGTTACCAGAGGTACCCAAGGATGGCGAAGGCTCGCTCGCGGCTTGATGGGTACTGAGCCATTGCCTATCCAATATCTTCCCTCTGGGGTCGTCCGCGGCGGCAGTTTCGCCTTGCTCCTCCTTTTCCTTCTTCTTCAGCAGCTTCAGGCGTTTGCGCTCTTCGGACAGCGCTAGCTGCTCTGGAGTGAGCTGATATCCTTGTGAGGGCATCCTATTGAGACAGAAGCCTGCCAAAGACCGGAGAAGAGAGCTTGGATGAGCGAACAGCAGCCTTGGAAATTTAAATGCTGACGATGTGTGAGCCTAGGTTAGGCCACGTCTCAAAGAAACTGAACGAACGTACACGTACACGCCGGATTTATAAGTAGAGGAGGAGTATCGGGTGCACAGATCTGCGATGTGAAACTATGGGCGCCTAGATTTATTTTCGCCACGTGTTTGCAGATCTGCTATAAGTCAAGCTCGCTGCCGCAGTGTGCCTTCTCAGGGTCCCTTCCCTCCAACCCCGTACTTAACCCTGCCATCTGCGACACACCTCCTTTCACCACTATTACGACCACCACACGATATGAGCGACGGGTTCATCCCAGTCAAATCCAAGAACTCTCGTCGTAAGCGTCAGCACCAACGGAAGAAGCCCGCGCCGCCACATCCGAAGGCTGAGCCCAAGACTCGAGTCGAGGACGGAGGATGGGGCGCATGGAACGGGCAGGGTGACGACTCTGCGTGGTTTCAGCCGAAGTCATATTTTGGAGACAACAAGGCTTGGGAAGAGCAGGGCTGGGTCGACGGGTTGGACAAATTCATACCGTTCTGGCTCGACAATATCTGTGCCGCCGAGAAAGGCGAGGAGATGAAGAAGTATGCGGACTTCTTGGACAGCCTGTACGGTGAAGAGGATGGCTGGGAGACCGGTCAAGACGCTAATCCGTGGGGAGTACCTGACTACGGCGCATGGGGTAGTGAACAGGACAATGCGGACGGATGGGGTCATGCAGCGGGTGGATGGGGTCAGGTAGACGAATCAGGCTGGGGACAGGTTAATGTCAGTGGATGGGGAGAAGCGGGCAAGGCCGGCGGAGACGGTGTCGAGACAACTGAGAATGCTTCACCAAACGACGGATGGGATACGAAGGGTTGGGAGAACTCATACGACCCTTGGGCACCTGCCAAGGCTTCTTGCGATGAATGGGCGCAAGCTTTCAACAACTCTGACTACCGTCCTTCCGATGACACTGCGAGACACGACAGCGGTCGTGGGTCAGCGGACGAAACCACGCCTTCGTTCGTGAGGAAAGTAGCTCGCAAACAGAAGGCAAGCCAATCTCGCGTGAAGAGCATGGAGACCTTCTACTCGGTGAGTACTAGTGCAGAAGGTCATAATTGTTGTCCGTCGTTGACCTGCATGTCCAGATGCCTACCACTCAGAAGATACAGAAGATTGAGGAGATGGTCGACTTCCTGAGGAAGCATCCCTAAGCCAGTGTTCCCGCCTCTCCCTTGTTACGCCTATGCCTTGGTCATGATGCAGTGCTATGCTATTACATACTATACATACTATATTGGTTAGTTTTTCACCGAACTGCGCCGTTTACGCTGTAACTCACAGCCCCTATGCATAGCTAATACGGGGATAATGTTACTTCATTGTATCTAACACAGATAATTTATTTCAACACTAGGGTCATCTCATGGACAAGCTACATGTACACCTGTACTTACTTATGATTTCGACAATGTAGTTATGCGCAGTTTGCCGTGGTATGAATATTAATGGGCGCCTGTACATGATCGAGGAATACCGGGCCAGGCACGGTCGATTATGTGGCTGATAACGCTGACGTGAGGTCAGCGGGCGGCACTGCCCCACAAGGACCGTGACTTGACTAAAGTGCGTACAGCCGCAGCAATCTGCCAATGTCATTCCTTTGCCTCTCCGATTCCCTATATATACTCAGTCTCCTCACAGCCGCCATCCACAGAACCCACATCCTCTCATAACCTTACCACCACCACCATTACCATGGCATCCTACGACGAGAACGAACTCCCCAAGGGTTGGGTCCGCGAGTTCGACCAAACTCATGGCCATCCTTACTGGGTACGTTTCCAATTAATCACAGGCTGCTGATTCAATCTAACATGTATGACAGGTCGATACCCAGGCAAAGCCTCCCCGGGCTATCTGGACTCATCCTTACGAGGATGAGCAGTTTCTGAACGCACACCCCGAAATCAAGTCACGACTTGGCAAGGGCAAGAGCAAATCCAGTGCCCCAGAGCCCGATCCATCCGAGACCGACGTTCCCGCGGAATCACCGCCGCCATACGATCCTAACGATGCTCCCCGACGACACTCGTTCAATGGCAAAGACAAAACCTCCTCGAGCGATATGCGCCCCCCAGTGATGCCGAGGCCAGCGGGCGGGAGTCGTGTCGACTCTAGCAGCTCTCAGGCTCATAAGAGAGGCTTCTTTGGTAAGATCAAGGACAAAACCATTGGCACGAAGGAGGAGCGGGAAGAAGCAAGGCGTCAAGAAGCTCTCGTAAGTGCACTCGTATGCTATCATGGTCCGCGAAATGCTCATTGGCCTCCTTATAGCTTATGCAACGTCGTGCCGAAGAGAGAAAACGTCTCATTGCAGAACAGCGTCGACAACAGGAAGAGTGGCTCCGACAACAACAGGCCGCAGGCCCCAGCAGAGTCTACTACCAGCAACAGCCTGTATATGCCGCACCCTTTGGCAGCCCCTATGGTCGCGCTGGCTATGGAGGCTATGGTGGGCAGTCGAGCTACGGTGGTTATGGGTACGGCGGAGGTCCATTTGGTGGAGGTCCATTTGGCAACCAACAGCGTCGTGGTGGAGCTGGTGACCTTGCAGTCCCCATTCTTGGTGGTCTGGCGGGTGGCTTGCTGCTTGGCGATCTGCTCGGCGGCTTTTAGTTCCTCGTGGCGTCGTATTTCATTTGATATCTTGCACTGTATACCATTTAATCTTCCTGAATACTTGTACTTGACTCTTAGTCTCGGTTTTCTATAAAGTAGTTTGTAGCCTTATACCTCTGATACCATTGTACATTGCCATTTCGTAGAATTGGACCTTCTTTTGATCAAAAGTCTGATCAAGCTGCACCAAAGTGATTCAGGCGCTCTATTACAGCGTGTTCTCATCGAAGACATAGAATCACGCTCGGCTGCGCGACTAATACACATATCTTTGCTTTACTCGAGCATGTCATCGGACTAGGACAATTTTGCGGTTGAAGCTACCGCTGAAGACTGCCAACTGACACAGGTCCACAACATCAACCGACCATGGCTCCGAGTCTACCTTTCTCACTGAGTCCGCACATATGCGTACACTCATCTCCGGACCTGCAGGAGCTGTTGGAGAAGTCATCCTTGCCGTCCTTGCCACGGATTCTTCAATCATTTGTTCCTTTATCGCAAGGCGAGTTTCTATCTAATTGTACACTGGTCGATGTTGATCTGGTGACTGTATACTCATACTACCATCGAATACGCATACCTGCCGTATAACCACTGTACAGTCACCACTAGAACAACAACTTTGACCTCAGTCCCTCATGCCTCCTTTGCGTTACGATTCTCTGACCTTGCCGAAGTCGAATCTGGCGTGCACGAAGATGAAGAACAGCGTGCGGGACGTACACTGGACTGGATAGGCTCACGAATAGCGACACAAAGTGCGCGGTGGGTGGAGATGGTGGAATCGTCTTCGACGCGTCCGGACGATCCTTGGAGGCATCATACGCCGTGGTGGGACGAGGTGAAGAGGTGTATACAGGGAGATAATGTGCCGAATAGGGTGGAAGGGTGGAATCATCCGGTTGCAAGTGCGTATCGTACACACCCAAATCTGAAGTCGTGCATAAAGCTAACTTTCTGTTGTTTGCAGTAATATGCGCTGTGTCTACTCTGGCAGCAAACCCACTGCAGGCTCTGCAAGATATGCATTCCCGACAACCAGATTTCCCGCCTTGGGTAGACGGTACACATCTGCGATACTCCTTGATCGTGCATCCCAGCAATTCTCCTCTTTCAGATTCAATGTATGTATTTCGATCTGATGCATTTCTTTTTGCACGACTCTGAACTGTACATTTTGACAGAGCAGAGTCCCTGGTGAATGCCGTCAAGAAACAGTATGGCCTACACACCTACCTCCTTTCAATATCCCTCACCGAAGTCCCTCTTCAACAAGCCCGTCCCATCGCCTCCCCAGTTCCCCGCCTCCCCCCTCTGACGACAATGGAGCTCTCCCCCGTACCCTCCTCCCAAATCCCCGCTGGCATCACTTCCATGCTCTCAAGACCAACTACGCCTCAGCCGACACCCCGTGCCCCCACTGCGCCCGGTACACCGAATTTATCTATACAGCTGGGCACTCCGCAGAGACCGCCTCAAAGTCCTGGCATACCTCGTGCGGACACACTGTCGCTGAGTGATAACGACATTCAGCAGTTCAGTCGGTTCGTCAGGGAGTTTGTGGTGATGAGTGTCGTGCCTTGGATGGAGAAATGTGTGATGGAGTGGAATGAGTCGGTAAGTACGAACACCGCCTCGCAAACTATGTACTAACGACACCCCAGTATTCATCTTCAAGGAGACTCCCATCCCGTCTCTTCTCCTCAACTCGTCGCCTCTTCGGCACAGGTTACTCATCCGCACCAACCTCCAGCCCAAGCACACCACCTTCCGGACATGGTGCCAGCCCATCAATATCTTCCGTCACCTCTCGGTTCGGCGGTACTCACGGTGCTAACAGCTCCGTCAGTTCTTTGGCGTCCATAACTTCCGCAGGCAGTGCGAGCACAGCGGCTGCGGCGATTGGCACGGTCACGCAGCAGAGACGGTTAGCCGAGTTTGCCACTATCCTTGGGGATTACAAGTTGGCGATTACGGTGTGGGAGACTTTGAGGAAGGACAGTAAAGGAGGATCTGTGAGTCGGCGCAAAACCTAAACTATTCAGAGGAATTGCAACCTGACATTGCTTTGTCGAATAGGATATTCTTCCATTGCTGGTTGCACCTTCACCTGCGCTCGCGTTGCATGCCTCGAACTCGGTCAACGCTCTACATGCAATTGCAGCTGAGCTCCCAGCTTGGGCACAGTTACGCGCATTGGTATACGCCGTTCGCTGGGACATTGGTATAGATCCTAGAGAACTGATAGGGAGTGTACTGGAAGGGGACAGATGGTTTGTTCAGGCTTCAGGTGCTGTGCGTACATCCTCTATCGATTCGGCCTTTTCCTCGCTGCAGGTGAGGTCCGTGAATATTTGAGCTGACGGCTGTTTAAGGCAGAAGAACCACCTACGGCACTCCTCCTTGGGCATGCCGCCTTTTTGAGCTCCAAGAAGGGTGCGCGAAGACGATCGGCGCTGTGGTATCTGCATGCTGCCGATAGATTAGAGAAGGCTGGTGTCGTAAGTAATCTTGTCGATCTCATCACCTTATGAAGCGGACTGAGGGATGGAGTGCAGAAACCGTTGGCCCTTTACTTCTTCCGTCAAGCACACCGATTATACAATGCGCCCTCGACAAGATTGCACGAGCTATCACCATCCTTCTGGGAAAGTGAGGATAAAAATCCAGACGACTGGCGAGGGTTCGAGGCCGTATTACCTGGGATAGAGCATGAGCTTGGTATGTTTCCATAATCCTCATGTATCTGGATGGCGCTAATACTCATCCAACTGTCACTCACAGGACGTCTATTGTACACTACTGGCGACACAGCCAATGCCGTGCGCTACTTCCTTGGCCTGCTACGAGAGTCCAGCGTTACCAAGTTTGTTCTACCCTCTGGTCTAATGCTCAACCCGAATAGCACATCGGTAGATGCTACTGTACCCCCTCCGGACCGTGTCTACCTGGAAGACTTTAGAGTGGCTTTAAGGGTGGGTTTTGTCTATCTAAGCGATGCTACAATGCTGATCTTTGGTATAGCATTTCAGGACGAACGAGAGGGACCAGTGGGAAGCAGCAAAAGATTCATTGCAGCTTCTCATTAAACTTTGTCAAGTGAAAGAGTCACGGTTGCGTTTACCCGGTGATGCTGTAGTTGGTGAGCTAGAGAACTGGAAGAAGCTGGAAGAGAATTGGGAGGAGTTTTGGAGGCCGAGAGGTCCTGAACGGTTAGAGCAAGGAGGGAAAGCTGCTGTCAATGGTGAGTATATTCTTGCTTTGGAGCTGATTCCTACTGATGCTGCGTAGAACCGTTCTGGTTTGACCTTATCTTGCGTAATCCACTTAACGTGGAGATATCCTTGTCGCAGCTTACCCTGGTAGTGAAGGAGGCCAACAACTCTACCGATGACGTTGTGCTTGACTACGTGGAAGTGGAGGTTCTGGACGACGTCACGTTAGGAGCAAAGGAAACTCGCACAGTTCGTCCACTTTTCTCTATCATGACTAAGTCTAAACCGCTCGTAGATCCCGGTGTCCATCAAATGCTCCAAACCAGCTTCTCTCGTTGTAACCTACGCAACGTACGAGTTCCTATCTCTACTCCCGGTCACAGAATCGCTTGCCACTCGAGGCAGACGATTACACGACACCCCTCAACAGCGGCAAAACAAAGTATATGCGCCAGATATCCTGACGCGAATCGACGTCGAAGATGCTGGTCTACGGATTCAGGCCCACTTTGTTGATGATCGACATTTGGTGCTGATACATGGCGAGCGCAAGCATATGGACGTTTCTTTGTTGAACACGGGCACAAAGCCCATTAGCGAAGTGTGGTTGCTCACCGGACCTCACGATGCTGTATGGGTGAATACCAGCAACTCAAGCTCCTCATGTAAGTCTTCGAATAATTCGAGAGTCGTTTGATAGCTCACCTTGTCTGTCTTGATAGCACTATCCGATGAGCAGGTTAACAATCTTCGATCGACGAACTCACTTGCTCCCCCTGAGCCCTTCCACATACCGTTGGATGAGGAGATAGCTCCTAATAGCAGCCTGCAACTATCCGTAATCATGCATGCAGCTCATCTCTCAGAACAGGATCTTTCTTTACTCCTCGTATTCAGAGAAGTAAGTGTAGCCATAAATCTCATAATTTCGATTACTTATAATTCCTCAGTCTGATGGCCCCGCCTTCCGTTCGGCTCGACTTACTCGACATTACGAGGTGAAGCAGACGCTACAGCTCTCAACATCATATGAACCTAGTCGGTCTGCTACACATTCATATTTGGTGAATGTCGACATCGAGAACACCGCGTCTACTGGAGAGATTGTCGTTTCGCAAGTGACGACTCTAAGCCCGTATTGGTCATGTGAAGCTATTACACCGTATCCTCCGTGAGTACAAGCTCAACTCTAATCGATGGTAGGCTGACCATATAATACAGCGAGAAAGTCTCATCACGGCAGTTATCTCGCGTGACATTTGCTGCTCGTGCACTGCCCAAAGCGGAGCAAGCAGAAGAAGTACAACGCTTTGTCAAAAGTCAGCTCAGATATGTGTTCCAGGGAGCTCCTATTCCACCTACAAATCCACCTGCGATTGATCTACGATGCAATCAT
The DNA here is from genome assembly GCA_001986395.2 of Irpex lacteus. Classification (NCBI taxonomy): domain Eukaryota; kingdom Fungi; phylum Basidiomycota; class Agaricomycetes; order Polyporales; family Irpicaceae; genus Irpex; species Irpex lacteus. Next base: position 929,348 of record MQVO02000007.1, read on the forward strand.
ATATGCCAGGTAACATTTCCTTCATGTGCCATCTTGTATCCCCAACCACACTTCACTTACATCGATCATTCCTAAGGGCGCAGAAGCTATCTCGCTGAACGACCCTGTCCTTCGTCATTTCGTCCATACTGGCAAGAGCGCAGCGGCCACACGAACAACCGCTCTGGCACATCCGCACATTCCTTCTCGCTTCCACCGCTACATATTCCCTGTCTATCTTCCCAACTCTGTCGACTTGGTCTTCTTCTGGGAGATACCTGCGCAAGGGCGTTCAGGCCATCTGCTTCTGACAGGTCTATCTTTGGGTGTCAGCCATGCGCCATTAAGGGAGATCATCGAGGAAGCTGAAAATGCGAAAGTCAAGAGGAGTATGTATGCCGAGACAGAGAGGGAGCGTGTTGAAGTCCTTGAGGCAGTGCGGAATTCAGAGTGGAATGCCGAGTCGGATCCTCTAGTCATATCCGCTCAGGACGGGCTCGTTGTTGAGCACGACTTCAAGCGAGGGTGAGTGGTCTTTCTTTGCGAACTGGGAACGCTTATACTGAATTGTCGTCCTTCAGACCGTGTTCTGTGCCCATCCACTTCACGCTGCACAACCAGTCGCTGACTCATTCTATCCGTTATACTCTACGGTTGTCAAATAGTGACACCACGCGAACAGGACAGTCGTACGTGCTCATAACTGTCAACTAGACTAACTGGTATTGACGTGTGTTTTAGGTTACGTGGGCCTCAGTACATAGGGCGGCTGACATTCAAAGGCGAAATACGCCCGTCGGAATCAACCATAGTCACAGCCAAGTTATCTGCTCGAAACGCTGGAAGCTACGCGTTAGATTCATGGAGAGTAGTTACTGACGTGTTGGAGCCTCAAAAAGACGAGCAGAGACAACCTTACGTAGTGAGACAACGATACGAACAGGTCCCGCAGGCGGGAGACAACGCTTCGGTTACGATTGTAGACAAGTCGAGTACATGATAATTTATATAGTTTTCCGGATACAAACAGGATATTCCACGTTTATGTACGCTAAACAGTATGAAAGGTGCTTGCGATGGCGCTAGAAGATTCAGCAGTGAATACATCCAGCAGGGGTGTGATTTAGTTATCCTTGTTTTCCTTCTTCTCTTTCGCCTTTGCTTCGGCGAGGCGCTGTCTCTTGATCATGGTACTGAAGACGGTCTGTCATACCAAATCGATTAGTTGCACATCCTCTCCGAGTGGATTCAAAGTACATACTCCAGTCAAGAAAGTAACCAAGTTGAACCACGGCACCCAGAGCTGAAGAATAAACGCGTCAATTCGATGTCTGTGTGCATATCACAGTATCCTACCTCGGGCGAGAGGTAATTCTGAGCAATTGCAATGCTGAGGGGTGAAGTCACCCAGGAAACCTGCAGGTAGACGACATTAGTGGATCATGTAGGATACTGATGTCCGCGGTTCACAAACCTTCAGAGCTTGGAACAGCCCGCCTTTGATGACGGCCAGAACAGAGTTCACAGACCTCGCGCCGTTAATAATAGCGGCAGAAGCGAGGTAAGCTACAAAAGCGTCCAATACGTCATTTGTCAGCCGTACGCTCACTCATGCTACAACAATGGTAGTAGTCATAGCACTCACCACTGATCAGAGTAGGAGAAATCAAGAGGTTGCTAGCAAGGATCTGCAAGACCTTCGACTTGGCATCTGTCTTGCCCGCAAATACCTGTTGCAATTTGCCGACGAGGACGTGGCTGAGGGGTGCAGATACGAAGAAGCCATACAGCGCCATCTTGAACGCCTTGGATTCGATCTTGGCTGCTGCCAGTGCGTGCTCGTAGGCTGGGGCATCTCTGGGGACTTTCCGGGAGGGCACACCAGCGAGGTGATTCGCTATAATCTCGGTCAGGAAGGAGAATACGCCTGTCAACGGTTTAAGTCGAGGTCATTAACGGTATTCTAGTTATAGCGTGTTCATGATAACTATCTTACCTGACGTGCACTGCTTCGTGCGCAGGGGATGCGCAGCCAACTGTGCAAGATATGCTGCCAATAGAGGGTTCACCTGAGCAGGCCCCGCAGTTTGAGTTACCACGGCTGGTCCAGGAGGTGGTGGCGTGGTCGTTGGTTGCACAACGATGCGAGTGCTGCTCATGGTGCTGTGAGAGGTGACGGTAAGAGTGTAAGTTGACTTGTACACGACAACGCTATGTCGTGGCCGTTAGTACAGAACGGGACACTGTCTGGTCGCTGTGTCGAGGAGCTTGACGAGAGGGGTCTGGGGTCGTGCTCCTCGACCACGGTCACGGGTACAGGATTGGTCCCGACTAACCGGGCGATTATTGCGTGAGTTTAATGTTGGCACCTCATGACTTCAGCTAGACCAAGACGAGCTGGATCCAAGGGTTGTGGCGGCGAGTAAGAGCTATGTTCGCAAACGAGGCTGCACAGACAACCTGGCAGAAGCTGCCAACGCCAAAGGATAAGAAGATGTACACACACCAGGTACGCATCGGACTTAGCGCGCGGATAATCATTAACCTCAGATTCACATTTCCCTCGAGCACGGACTGCCATGTTCCGATAAAGCATGTGTATAACGAAAGCAGTGTAACAGTAAATGATGCGTAAGGTATATGTACGGATGATGAAAGGCGCAATCTCCCTAATCTCCAGTGTCTATGCAATAAAGATCTCATACGAACCCCGTCATAATCAGCCAATGACCAGCCATGGCTTAGTTCTTCTTGACCCTACGGAAGCGGTCAGTAAATTCGGCCGAAGGATCTGCATGACGTAGTGGTACGTACCAAGCCTTGACATAGTCAGCAAAGGAGACCATGCACACCGTCTGCCAGATACCAAGGCCAATACGAGGAGTAACACCACGGTACAGACCCTTGATGCCGTTCTCCTTGTAGATGTACGAGAGCGTGTTCATGATCGTAAGTTTTTCTGGGCGACCGGCGACAGCTGCAGATTTCGACATTGACTGCATCTCGACACGGACGACCTCTATGGGCTGGTTCCATGTTGCAAGCGCACCACCAATCGAGGACGAGGCGATCTTCTCGAACGGGGTGAGCTTGTCGTTCTCACCCTTGCCCTTGACATTTCGTATCGTGGTCTCTGCCAGACGGGCAAAGCCCATACTAAGGACGGTGTCAGCCACATGCGGACAATTTGATGGCAGCAAGTGCGTACCGAGAGCCCCAGTTGGTACATTGGCGAACAGCAACGGCGTTGACACCCTTGTTGATACCAGCAATGCCCTCGCGGCGGTAGATGTCAGCAAAGACAGCCCAAGTCGAAGGCGGCTTTATTCCGGACGCAGCTTGCTTGTGACGCGTGATTTCGGCCGTCTTCATGCATGTGCAGAAGCCTAATCGATCGGACATGGTGAGCGGGGCAACAACGGGCAGTTTCATGTGATAATGTGCAATGCGGGGTTTGTGCAGTAGTACTCACCCATTGTGGCGTATGCCTGAGCAATACCGCCGCCCATTCCGCCAAGGAGACCGGCAACTGCGGGGCTAACACCCAGGCCAACAGTGGCAGTCTCAATCTCCGAAGCCGTAAACAGTAGCACAGCGCCCTTGGTAGAGGCCTCAATCCATGCCTGAAGGGTAGCGAACTATCAGTCTGTGACTGTGAATAGAACGAAACGTAGAGCGTACCCATGGAATGAGACCCTGGTAGAAGCCAGTGACGCCTCCTCTACTCCATACCGTCTTTATTGCCTGCACCATGGTCTGGGACCTGTTCGCTGCCATCTGGGTCTTGAGCACCTCTAATGGCTGACCCAATGTCGTGACCTATCATTGAATACAGAGTTAGTGGAACGAATGTCACAATAAGTCAGTGGCTCTGTTGCTCACCTCGAACTGAAACACGCAGAACCCGAAACTACGTTAGTCGTTGCACACCACGTATCAATCTGCGACATTACCATGTTCATAATGCCACCTGTGACGCGAATAAGCCGAGCTCACTAGACGTGTCATGACGCGACAACTCACCGACGGCAATGTTAGACCAGTTGACACCTTTTTGACCGGGCTCCTTCTGAATGGCCATGGCTGGGACGTGAGACGAGGGCGTAAGAGATGGAGGAGAGAGGGCGGAAGGAGGGAAATGGAGGGAGCGAGTTTGAAGGGTAGAAATAGCTTCACTGGGGCGCAATGTTGGGGATATCACGGGCACCCAGCGCTAATAAGGGGTAAATACGCGGTGACCGTCGTGCCATCTCTTGTCTTCACTCAATTTACGGCCTCCTGCGTGAACTTCCCATGAATCCCATGTCGTTCGATTGTAACAATCATCGTCGACGCCTATGTCAGGGCTGTCGCTATCTGGCGCGTCGAGCAACGGGTGATAAGTATACCTCATGCGTTTTGAAGAGTGTACTATGCTGCCGGCAGTGATGTGACGGTATGTATTCCAGTGATGGTACTCGCTTTATATCATTGACTGACTCTTTGATGTATATAGTTATTAGAGTTCCACTCGGGCTTTATGCAAAGTTACGGTGTGAATAACCATTCACCATGCAGTGCAACGTGCTTCAGCGGTCTGGCGATGCCCGAGTCTTCGAGAGCTCATTCGTTGACGCTTCCGTCAACGTCGGTGCGCAGTGTATGGTTCATAGACGATCCAATGCGAGTTGATACTCAAGACTGCTCAGGCTATTCCGCACGCCATGCCGACGCAGTAGCGGAGTCCGATGCAATCTCGGGGCGCGCCACCAGTGACTAACGCGACTAAGCAAGTGCTTCCGCGGCCCAATTAAACTTTCCATCTGCCTGTGATGGTTTATCCAAGCAAACCATCGCGCCAGGGCGATGAGCAATGGTGCGAACAAACCAGCTATGTCTCCGAACATTGAGTCTGCGCTCATTTGTACCTTAACTCTGTTGTCACCTCAGTACCGTGCGCCAACTGCCTGCAAGTTCTCCTGTACGTAAAAATACGCCCATGAATCAGAAAAAGATTGTAAAAAGGCAGCCACATACCTGCCAGAAGACCCTCTCATCTTTACGATACGGCACTTCTCAATCGTGGACGATGTAAGGTGCCAAGAACTATTGGCTATTCCACTGGCTCCCAGCCTAGCGCTTTCGTGATAAAACAGGCGTTCCGCCCGCCAGTGGACACCTTTCTGCCATCTCTGCCGGCTTTGCAGCAATGAACGACGTCTCGGTGTTTCAGCATGTGATGATGTGCTCACCATGCTGCATTAACCGGTCCACACCGCAGATCGGCCGTCCCGCTATCTCTGGGGCCGCTAGACTCGCCGGTCAGGGGACTCCAACAAAAGACACGATCGAGCGTAAAATCTCGAGGGGCGCACTAACTCTAGGCTATAATTCCGCCTCTGATTTAAAAAGGCGGGGGCTGGGAACGACGGCGCACCCACTTTCTCCTCCTTTTCCTGCACGCTGCCGACACCTCTGTGAGTGCTTTCCTAGCCATACATGGTCCGACGACGACTGAGGCACGCCCCTGCGGTTCGATCTACTCCTAGACCACCGCGATCAAAAATGGTATACGTACCACCCGAGCTCAGCGACTACATCATCGATTTCCTGTATGATGACCGGCCAACCCTGAAAGCCTGTAGCCTAATTTCCCGTGCTTGGTACCCTGCCGCTCGCTACCATCTATACCGCAAGGTCTCCCTTCCGAGCTTCCAGTCATGCATCACCTACCGTTCCCTTATCGAGAACTCGCTCACCCTGGCATCTTACACCCGCGAAGTGAAAATCGCGAACGCCCTTCCTCTCGCTCCCCGTAATAAGGGTCAGACCGATGCTGCTCGAGAAGAACTCAGCCACTGCTGGGCTTTCGTATTCCCGGCACTCACAACTCTCACTCGCCTCGAACTATCCTTCCTATCCATCCATCCCACCCTCGGCATCAATCTTATCCAGCACCTCAGCACCGTCAATGATCTCTCGCTGCAATATTGCCGGTTCGAAACCTTCGCGGACTTTGCCGCGGTATTCTGTTCCTTCCCCGCGCTCCAGAGCTGTGTCCTTCGTGGCGTTTCCTGGACAGGGCACGCTGTCGCGGCCAGTCCTTCTGACGGGACGGGGCTTGTTTTCCCGCGTCTAACGACACTCAACCTCGGTCGAGATCTCCCGCTCGAAGAGCTGCAGCAGTGGCTTCTTGCAGAACGGGTGTGCGATGGCCTTATCAACTTCTCCGGAAGTTGCTCGTCAGAACGAGATGCCATCCTAATGAGCGAGCTCTTGCGGCTTGCTTCTAACACCCTGAAGGAGGTCGAACTTGACTGGTATAGCTGCAGTTACGATGGTAAGCAATGTCATTTGATATTAGGAACCCTTGTTGAACATTTCGGTTGTATAGACCTTCACCTACCATTCGAGTTTTCCCTTGGTCCATGCGCCGCCCTTGAGTCCTTAACACTCCGTTCCCCTATTGCGCTGAATTCAACGGTGCCCTGGGTCACGGAACTGCTGGCCCAAGTAAACCCGGCGCGTCTCCGGACGTTCACTCTCGAAGTACGCCTCCTGGGCTCTTTGGAAGGGCTCGACTGGGAGAGTCTCGAACAACGACTTCTGCGCGAGGAGTTTACGCAATTGAAGACTGTCGACGTGAAGGTGTTGGTGTGGCATACGGCTACTGGAATATACGACGGCGTTGAGTGCGCTATTCGTCGATTGCTGCCCACGTTGGATTCGAAGGGCATGCTCCGCGCATCGTGTCAATAAATGTACAAATTATCTGTGATCTGTTGTAAACGGTTATCTAGGTTTGAGTAGGAGTGTTTCGGTTACATGGAAAAGAAGTGGTCTAGGAAATTTGGTTGGACACTTTCATAGACGGTTTCTTAGTTACTTTTCGGATTGCTTGGTATTATTGCACGGATGGTCGTTCAGTCGTTCAGACGGTGGCCAAAAATATAGCTATGTTGTAGTTGTATCTGCATGAAAGAAAAATATTGCAAGGGTATCGGGGTAACACAACATACGCGAATCGCAAAGAGTCCGAAGCCGGGAAACAAGTATTCCTTCCTTCTGAAAGACATTAGCAGCTAGGCCTATACAGAATCGAGATTAACAAAGCATGGAAAAGGCGAGGGAAATGCGTGAAGTCAACAAGTGATTATAAGGTTCTCCATTCCGTGAACGAAGGCCTCATGAAGTACTTGAGGTACGATTTGAGGACGGCGTATTGAACCATCGTGGGATCCGCGTGGCCAGAGTGTCCTGTGGGCGTGAGGCCTAGTGTTCCTTTGCCTTCAGCAGCTCGGCGAGGTGTTCCACATCCGCTTTCAGTCTGCGAGGAAGATAAAGTTGAGTTTAATGAACGAATGTATGATGATAAGAGTCCGAGTCAATGAATGATATCCGAATATTAATGAAGGTCCGTGCAAATTAATAATATGGATATGGAGAAAGGAGTGCGGTTGTGCAAAGGAGTGTGATTGTGATAAGAGTTGAAAATGCAATAGGTAAATATCGTCCCGTTTAAAAAAGTCCATAAATCACGGCCAGCGAGAAAAGCCCAACGAGGAAACTCTTGAAACCAAAAACTCTAACATACCGTGTAATCTGATCCTGGCTCTCATCTTGGTCTTGCTCAAGATACTGGATCTCCATCGTCTTCCGTGCAACCTCCTGGTTCAGTTCGTCCGCCTTCGAGAGAGCCCCTTCGAGTTCATCTTTCAGCGCGCGTAAAGCTCGCTCGTGCTCAGCCTGCAGGTCGTAAAGCTTGAGATTATGCGCCTCGTGCATCTTCTGTAGGTCATCCCGTGTTACGCTGGAGGAACGTGCGTGTGCGGCACCGTTGCTTCGTGGTGAGGCAGTGGCTTCCGAGGCCAGCTGTGCCTTAACCGTCGCGAGTTCGCCCTGTAGATCTGAGAGCTGCATCGTGAGCGCGGTACGATCTTTCGTCAGGGTGTCGATCTCCTCCTGATGAGCCGCCTTCAACTTTGTAACCTCTTCAGCGCGACCCTTGGCAGCTTCCTCCAACTCCGTCACGTGGTTGTTGGTAATCTCGCGGAGATGTTCGTTCGAAGCCGTGAACATGTCCTTCAGCGCGGCCTGCTCCTCATGCACATTCGACAATTCCTTCGACAACTGTGCAATAGTCGCATCCTTGTCGGACTTGTCTAGCGACGCGATGAGTTGCTTCGCCTCGTCCAACTGAGCTTTCAGGTTCTCCAACTCTGATGTGGCAGTAGTGGCGGACGTCTTAGCCCTTGCAAGATCCTCCCGAGCAGCATTAAGTTCGAGTGTCTGATTAGCGATCTGCTTCTCCAACGCCTTGACTTGGTTGTCAAGAGCGGCTTGATGCTCTGCCTTGAGACTCTCGATGGTAGACTGATGAGCAGTGCGAAGCTGCTCGATAGTTGCTTGAGACTCGGCTCGGAGAGCCTGCAGGTCCTGGCTATGTACCGATCCTGCCTCGGACTATAATCAGGTCAGCAGGTGAGCACGTAGGCGAGAACGTGTATACGGACCTTGGCTCGAGAAAACGCCTCCTGGAGCAGTTGGTCGTGCTCGGCCTTGACTGCATCCACCTTCGCATTATATTGGGCTTCTTGGCCCTGTACACGCAGTTAGCTAGCATCCGGCGACTCAAGCATTGTACTCACAGCAAGCTCTTCAGAGATCCTCTGTATCTCTTCCTGTAATTCGGCCTCTCTTGCTTTGTGCGTCGACTCAATAACTTCGAGGCGAGAATGATGTTCCTCGGCAGCGGCAACAGTCTCTGCCTTAGCGGCTTCGACGGCAGCACGGGAGGCGTCAAGCTCCTCTTGAACGGCTTGTAGCTGCGAAGACAACTTCTCATACTCTTCAGTAGCCTTCTGCAGCTCATCAGCATGAGCAGCGGCCGCAGATGAAGAGGCCTGTAGAAGTTCCTCTTCCTTGGCTTGAGCAGCCTCCTGGGCAGCCTTCAAGGCAGTAGCAGCTTTCTCAGCCGCCTCCTCGAGCGCCTTGATCTTCTCCAGAGTCGTAGCCCGTTCCTCCGCAATCTTCTCCTGCTCCTCCTTGAGTTCAAGAATCTCAATCTCCAACTCAGAGACCTTGTTCGCCTTCTCATCGTTCTCAGCTTTCAGCTCGGCGAGTTGAGCCTCGAGTGCTGCAGAGCGAGCGGCGCTCTCCTCCAGACTCTGGATCTTCGCCTGAGCCTCAGCAAGCGCTTGAGCGTGTTCGGCCTTGAGTGCTTCGATCTCCTGCTGGATGGTTTCAAGGTCGGCTTTCGCCTTCAACAAAGCTTCATGCTCCACAGCCGCGGCCGCAGCAGCCTCCGAAGCCTCGCCTGATGACGAACGGAGCGAGTCAAGATTCTCTCTAGCAGACTTGACCTCGGCTTCGAGTCTCTCAGTCTGAGCTTGCAGTTGCTGAACGAGCTCCGCCTGAGTATGATGCCCTGCCTTGGCAGACTCGAGCTGAAAGACGTTTCGTTTCGTCAGCAGGGCTATCGCTGGGTTTACCGTGTAATCTCACCTCTTCTTTCACTGCTTTAAGCAGGGAACTGCTCTCCTCGTTCTCGGCCTGTAGTTTGGCCAGTGCTTCCTTCGCGGCGGCCAACTCGGACTCAGCATCGGATTTCGACTTTTCGAGTTCATCCACAGTAGACTGTTTGGCATCGGCGTCTGCTCGCGCTTCATCGAAGGAGCGTTGTAACGTAGCAACCTGCGACGCAAGTTCGGCAAGAGCCTCCGTCTTAGCAGTTAGAGATGAGGTCACATCGGTTAACTGTTCCATAGTCAGTGACTGTAATATTTGCGATGCATCTGAATGTCATACTTTGCTCTGTAGCTCCTCTACTGCCTTACTGTCGCCCTTGATTTCCTTGATGGAACTGATAGACGGGGAGCCAGCAGCGCGAGTCGGTCTAGCGGAAGCCGTGCTTGAAGTGCGAGAGGGAGCAGTCGGACCCATACTGGTGCGAGAGGTGGGAGTTACTCTCCTCGCCGCATCGGTAACAGGAGCACGGGGCTTCGTACCCGTCGTGGATTTCAGAGAAGTGACAGAGTCGGGAGATGTTACAGAAGGGCGAGCTGCATGACCAGTCGCAGAGGGTGTTCGTCCGGCAGTGGCATTGGAAGTCGTTACAGACGGCTTGGCGGTAGTTCCGAGAGTAGCCTGTCTGGCTGGCGGTGCCAACGAAGCTCGGCGGTTTGCCGTCGTAGGCGGGGCTGGTGCACGTGCAGTTGTTGGTGCGGCCATCGATGCTCTAGGACCTGCAGTGGCAGAACTGACAGTTTTCTTGACAGCGGAAGTTGCGGTGGACGATGGCTTAGAGGTTGCAGAAGATGCAGCAGTAGCTTTGGTAGCAGCAGGAGCTGCTTTAGTCGTGCCAGGGCCAAACGTTCCCGAGCTAATCACCTAATGCAGCATACATGTGTTGGTCAAGCGTGCCTTTAATATCTTGCAGCATGGTGACTTACCCTCTTGACCAGAGGTGTTCCCGGAGCCCCAGCCGCTTTTCCACCCGTTGTCCTCGTGGCCACGGTTGGTTTAGCAGTCACCTTTGCTTTCGACGGCGATACCGGAGCGGATGGGGTTTCCTTAACTTCCTTTACCTCCTCCGTGGCAACGTCCGCAGTTATCTCTGGGGCAGCCTCGACTGGTGACTTTGGCTCTGCTTCTGCGACTTCGCCACTCTCCGCAACGTGTGGCTCTGGCTCTGCAGCAGCAGACTCTGTCGCTTCAGTCTGCTCGTGTTCGCCATGTTCCCCTTGCGACTGCGTTTCCTCTGTGTGTGCTTGTTCTACGGTGTCATTATGTTCTTGGGCGTGTTCTTCCTCGACAGGCGCAGGATTTTGGGCTTCAATCTCGGACATGAGTTTGGATTAATTAGGCCAGCAGCTGGGTCCGTATGCCAGTGCTGCGTTAATAGGGATATAAAAGTTGTAGTAGGGATAAGAGAATGAGAGGAGAATGAGAGAACAAGAGCAGAGACCGAGGACGCGATCTTCAGACGCGTGGCAGATTCCGTGGGCGCTTACGCGTGTCTCCGAACCACTTATAATTATCGCATAATTGAATTTAATTGTTCCGTTACTTATTCAATGGGCCAATTGAGGAAGAGGCCACAGTACTAGTATTTCACGGTATTTGCTAGGTGTATAGTGACATCACTAGTTTGAAGTTGAGTAAGATACACGAGTTATACAATTTGATCTATCTTTCTGCAAGGGGTTGTCCGGATCCATGGCATGCGTCAGGACGTCTGTCCGGTACGAATTGTATCTATGACACGTGGGCATAGAGATTCAGGGCATTCAGGGCAGGTTCGTCGAGGTTGCGGTGATTATAGCTCAGGATAGCGATCTACAAATATCATAAGTCAGCTCGGGGATTATTGTCGTAGCACACAACAAGTCTACTCACTCCCGCGGGATCAACGTTGAAATGGGTGCCTGCCATCCAGATGTCAGAAAAGTGCCAGTCGACTACTACAGGAGAAAACATACCTAGAGCGAGAGGGAAATTGATCCAGCGAGAGATGAATACGCGATTAAAATGTCCGTGCGCGACGATCACCACATCTCGGGAGACGGTGCCTTTCTCTAGATATTCTTTGTGGTGTGCTTTAACCTACATTCACCACTTGGTAAGCATTAACCTGCCGACGAGAGGACAATGCTTACCTTCTCGATTACGCTATCCACTCGGTGGCACATATCGGTAGTACTCTCGCCTCCTGGGCATCCATCCTGCCAGATCTTCCACGTCGGGTTTTTGGCCTTGATTTCGGCCGGCTTGAGACCTTCATACTCTCCATAATCCCATTCTCTCACATCCTCGGTTATAGTATGCCGAGGCTCGTTTTCGGTGTGATCGAAAAGGAGATGGAAGGTGCGGTGCGCACGTAATCTTGGGGACACAAACACCATGCATATACTCGCAGGATCGAGCACCTCTGTGGCCGGGTTGAGTATCTTAATCAACGAGCGAAGAACAAACTTACTTCCGGGACCTACAAGCTGCTGAGCACGCTGTTTCGTTTCCTCTTCACCGCGAGCAGTGAGGGGAATATCGGAACGTCCGGTCTAGAGCTCTACGGTGAGCTCACAAAGGAGTATACGACAAAGCAGGTACATACGTGACGCCTGTAGATGTCCACCAGAAGTCAGGTGTATTGAACTAGTAAGGGATCTATCTGGACACATACCCATTCAACGACCATTCCGTTTCGGCTGTTACGGGATCTCAATTAGATCAAGAGCACATTTCTAATGCATCAAGGAATCCGGACATACCATGACGGATGAGAAACAATCTGGGCATAGGACGCGTACTTGGGTCTGACATAGTTGCGATGGTGATGAAGGTTGGAAAGACGATGTTCGAGCGAAGCCTTCAACTTATACGATTCCGAGTCGGTACAGGAGCCACAGGTCGCGGAGTGTCCGGGGCGTCTGGAGGTATGTCATCGATCCTACTCTCGGGTGGTATTTATACATGTCGGTCCTTCGGACAGCTCATTCGCTCCGATGCGACAGGCAAGGTGGACCGAAGAGGTACTTAGATAACAAAGTGGCTGCAGATAGCGTCCATAGATTACTGAGATACATCCACTTGAACGGCGACGGTGAGAAACCTAGCTACGTCAATCGCACAACTCCGTTCCGATGTCACTGCGTTCGCTCTCAGACGGAGTTCCCAAAAAATCTTTGACACAAAATACTACAAACATCCAAAGAAGTACCATTTTACACTCTTTTCCTGATGGTAGTGTAGGTGTTAGTACAACGCAAAGAATTGGAAGCCATTGCGGTGATTGGCCGGTCGGACAGGCTCAAATCATGCAGAACCTTCTTCTCGCCATCTAGCCTTAGTAGACCATCACATCCGTGTCTTCAGATTTCATGCGCCACAAGACTCGAAATCGAGTTGCCAGGAAGTCATTGAGGTATACATGTCTACCGTACTGTCACTTTTGCTGGAGAATATGATGCATGCTAATTTGTTTAGTCAGTTCACGATAGATGGACAAGAAGAACGCATTCCAACGTACGCTCGACTTAGGCCTGTCTAGCCTTGGGAATCTCGCTGTTATTGCTGGCTACGAGCTTTCTTAGTAGCCGTTTCATTAATTACCAGTGATCGGAGAACACAAGCGTGGGTGCATCACAATGGCGGTTAAGTGTGCCATGCTTCAAACGGAAGAATGCTTGTTGAAGTTTCTTTCTGTCTCTGTACTCTATGACCATTAGCACAGAGCCAGAGTGGCTGACTTGGCTTCCGCCTCTACTGAGAGACCAATCTAACGAGATAGATAGAACACTTGAGCGACAATCAACCAACTCTCATCATTACGGACTTACGGTGATTTAGATGCCCTAATGATGGCAATGGGTGCTTCGTTGTATAATCGGTCCAACGGAAGTGTTGAACAACAAGTGCGATAGTTCCTGCGTTGAATGAATGAGGTAGAATCACGAGATGTTAGCGTCCATTCTTCCATGAATTCGAACTGTATCATCAGCGATGTAGGAAGTCTCAAATCCTCAGCGTCATCTTACACAAGTTCCAGAGTGGATCCCTGTCATTTGGTAGCCACAGAAAGCCCTTGACGCTGTTAGCCTCCGCCCAGAGTATATAAACCTGTAGGAAATCAACTGGCTGGGTACTCGCGGTAGGCTGGAGTCGCACGAGCCGCGGCCAAAGGAAGCAAACACGATCGTAACACGTCCTAGCTATTTCACTCGGTGGGATATGCGTCTACGGTATGCCCAGTAGCCGCTGAGCGCTGAGACTCCAGAAGAGCTCAAGGTTCCTGTTCGCTACCGTGACCCAATAGATAGGGTTAAAGTTAGCGTGAGGGTTAGGCATGCATTCAATCCACTCACCGTACTTCATGTCCGGGAATGACGAAGGAGTTATACAGCCTCTGAGGCAATTTGGGCGCATGTCCATAAGACGGAAAGCTGCCGACAAGATTGCAACTCCGTCGGCGTCGAATCGCACAGATACTTGAACACTCTGACATGTGCGCCTTCATGCATCCCGCCATTCGCGCCACTCGAGACGGCAAAATGGTGATGGCAGGAGACGAAACTGTCGCACAACTGTTGCAACATGATGGAACGATGTATCAACGTCCGAATCTAGAGACTTGCGTAGTACAGCTTGCTGGCGTGGTATCCTACCGCCCGGTCAGCCTATAGTTTTGGGGTGGAATAAAACAAAGCTTACTTACAGCGGCCACCTTATGTCCTCAGATTCCTCACCGAAACCGAGTGTATGCCTATTCGGACATGTGTAAGCAATGAGGAGGGGTGGAAATACAAGATGGAAGAGGACAAGCGAAGAAGATAAGAACATGTGTAGATGTCAGAGAAAGGACAATACGAAAGCAATAAACCGTGGGAATAAATGCTGTAGGCGGTGTTACAAGTGAAACGCCCGCATCAGTTTGAAGTAGAGCCCACCACTCCCGACGTGAGCACCAAGTACGACTGCAATCCTATTCCACTTGCTCTTCCACTTCTTCTTCCATCTAGCATTTTCTGACGCCTTTTCACGGATCCTATTCTTCACTTGCTCTCCCATACTCTGCTATACCGCAAGGTGATTCAATCGTTGATTATCCCTTCTTGCAACTTATCTGACGAGACTATTGTCATGCCCTCCCTCTCCGGTCGCTGCCCCGTGGAAACTGTATTCTCTTATTGGCTTACGTGCACCACCTGTTCCTGCGGTCATGTGGCCAGCTTGCCCCTCAAACCCCTACCCGAAACGTAAGGTACATAGAATCGCTCGCGGTTACACAATATGCAGGCCATTAAGTGTGAGTATCCATCACGATATTTGGGTCTTACGTCGCACTCATCTTTACTCTATCAGGTGTTGTTGTAGGAGACGGTGCTGTAGGGAAGGCAAGTAGTACCCTCACGGATGGTATGGGGAGAACAACCATTGACAGGAGGGACGATTTTAGACGTGTCTTCTGATCTCGTATACAACAAATGCTTTCCCGGTATGTGGCTTTGTGTTGGTGCCAAAACATCGCCTCACTCATTTGTGATACATCGTAGGGAGAGTATATCCCCACTGGTAAGTCTACTTTATGTGGAAAACGGACGTTGCTCACATCAGTGGCAGTTTTTGATAATTACTCGGCCAATGTGATGGTGGATGGCAAGACGATTTCCTTGGGATTGTGGGATACTGCTGGTCAAGAAGATTACGATCGTCTTCGCCCTCTGTCATACCCCCAGACCGACGTCTTCCTGATTTGCTTCTCGCTCGTCAGCCCACCTAGTTACGAAAACGTGCGGACGAAGGTACGGAGTGCTACGTCACAGCGGTGGGTGCAGGTTGGCTGATTACTCGCACACTCCCTATCAGTGGTACCCGGAAATATCGCACCACGCGCCTTCGACCTCCATAGTCCTCGTCGGCACCAAGCTCGACTTGCGTGAAGACCCCGCTACGATCGAGAAGCTCCGTGACCGGTGCGTGTCTTCCACGTGACATAATCATGCTGCTAGGCTAGACGTGCTAACCTCTCCAAAGTCGTATGGCCCCCATTAGCTACTCCCAGGGAGTTTCCATGGCGAAGGACATTGGTGCTGTGAAATACTTGGAATGTTCTGCCTTGACGCAGAAGGGATTGAAGACGGTGTTCGATGAAGCTATCCGCGCAGTCTGTGAGTTGATTTGCTGCTTACCACATAGTGTGATGGTTTCTGACGTGACGCTGCGTGCAGTGAACCCGCCTCCCGCGCCGTCCAAGAGGTCGAAGGGCGGGAAGTGCATCATCGCCTAATGCAGACACGTGAACCTTCTTGAATACAGAACCCATATACTTTAGGCAACCTGCGTAACGACGATACGATTGGTCGTGATACCATTTACGAATTCTGCACCCATTTACGACTTGTACGTTGCATCTCGAGCCTTTTTGTCCTTGTAACCTACCTACTCTGTCATCACCATGTTTACTGGGACGACTGCTAAGAGCTGCCGTCTTTTTTTCTTGTCCTCTACCAAACACAAGACGTTACTGTCTGTTTTGGAACTGGAGCCTGTTTGTGCCTGTCGACTGCTTCCGCCCTGTTTGTGTTTATTCTGTTTGGAATTGATTGCTCTCCCCTGACGGTCTGGCTGCGACAAAACATCGGCGTAAGAGCTTTTGCCCGCTGTGTTCTGATGCGTAAGGGGCGCGCCGCATGCGACAAAGTCAACATATTGTGGCGGGAAGTCGGGCGTGGATTGTCATTGGCCTGCAATGAGGAGTCTGGCCCTGGCAGCCGGCTACCCGGGCTCTGCGGTCCCAATACGGCAGTCAGGGCACACGCTGTCATCTCACTGTCACCGAATCTCCGTATGGGCGTCTGCACGCTTTTACGGGGATAGGTTTGAGGAAGTTAACTTATTCGCCAGACAACGGTATTGCAGCCGTTGGAGTCGTCGCCAGCTTCCTCGTCGCTGTCTTCGTCTTCCTTCTCACCACCGCGGTAGTCGTCGTCCACTCGTTGTCCAACACACTCTTTCTCCTGCCTGCTCGTTCCTGACACCAACTTTTGCCTCCGTTAGCCCTCGCGTGTACTTGATCACATCACCCACACCAATTTGTTTGATACACAACAGTTGTACAGACAGACATCAACGTCGGGGGGCATCCCGACTCGCTACCCTCCTCACTCTCGCTTCTGGGCGCGGTGTGGTGACCTCAGGCGCGCCGTGGCTCTGTTTCAGCTCGACTTCAGTGACTGCTAGGAGGCAGTTTGGCAGGACTCTGCGGTCCACCACCTCCGAATTGCCTGGGAGGTTTACTATGCCATCGCCGTCTTTACATCAACAGTGGCCTAAATCAGTGACGAACTGTTGATACAAGGTGTGTATTTCCGTCGCCATGTCCAACTTCCAGCTGTCGCTTTTCTGACAATGCCCGCCATACATATGCGCAGGTTCCCAATGTCCGCAGGTCGTGAAGAAGACCCGGGCACGCCGACACACAAGGCCAGACCCTCGCTTGTCACCAACGCGTCAGGGTTGGCAGAAAGCACCATCACATTTGGCAGCATCATGTCAAGCGATGGCCTTGCACGTCTTTCTCAGTTTCCACCAGTCCCCCTTGACTCTCTTTCGCCCGTGGAGGAGGTTCCGCCTATGGATTCGCCTGTTCGTAGCGAGCTCTCGCTGACCTCGCTGGGCGTGCCGTCGACTGGTCGTCGAGCTCTGCCTGCCCCACCTGTGGCAGGCTCTTCTACACGTCCCTTAAATGTCGAAGGCCGTGGTCCTCCGCGGGTGAATTCCCCACCTCGAGAAACACCGTTGGATCCTGACTATCTTCTCTCCCCCGCCGCTACTACTCCTGGTGTTCCTGGCCTTGGCCATTCCCCTAGCACGGCGACTTCCTATCCTTCTCCCCACGACTGGCATGACGGATCTTCCAGCATAGCCAGCGATCCCTACGGCACAGCTGCTCTACCAACATCGTTTATAACGTCGTTGCTGAGCTCTACCTCGAACAGCGACGGTGGCTCCTTTGCACCTTCAGCTTTCCACAACAAGAAGGGCGGTGTTTACGAGCCGTCAGTGATCAGTAACGCTTTTACCACGGTCACTACCGATTCTACAATAACCTATCCTCCCCCGAAACTGTACCCGCCCCCACTGCCGGGATCTCCACGTTCGCATCCACCAGTACCTTCACTTCCGTCTAACGCGATCGACCCTCTCTCGATGCCCCCTTCGTCATTCTCTATGGAAGGGCGACAGACCCCTGATACACTACATACGAGCGAGTCCGAGGTAGCCTCAACGGCACGACATCAAGGGAGTGCTATCTCGCAGACTTTGGGTGGTATGCGAGCAATGTCCACTACGCCGAGTCTGCAGACCCTGAATAGCTCAACACCTTTGATGCAGCAAACATTTTCTCAGGCTCAGGTTGATCCTATTCTTGAAGAAGACGAGTTCAGACCTCCTTCCGGACATACTACACCAAGCAAGTCAAGGAGTAGTAGAGGTCGGCGGGCATCCACCACCTATTCGACAAAATCTGCGAAGAGCTATATGTCTTCCCTGGTGGCTCGACTATCGCATTCCAGTGGAAGCGGTGATAAGAGGTCGATCAAGCAGTCGGCCGTGTCATGGTTTCGTGGGAAACCCCTTCCACCTGTCCCTCCACTGCCCAACGTGCCCATTCAGCAAATCAGGAGAGCGGAGGATCAACTCGCATTACCGGAGCTTGCAGGTCGGGCACAAATATTATCGGCGATGTTGGACAAGGGACAGCGCCCATACGACAGCGATGATATCCTCAATCAGCAGCAGCCATTTGATTCGAGGTACAAGGAACAGTTTTCGGCCACTGGTATTGATGTACGAACAGGCCCGAGTCTCGGCGACGTATACAACAGCAGTGTAAATCCGAACGTGAACCGCACGGCTCGGGATCGGCGAGGGCGGTCGGAGGACTTCACGAGTCGACTTCCACAACCGGATAGCCCTACCAGGCCAGCGCGAAGGGCTGCATGGTCGAAGCTGTCGAAAAAGCAGCGAATATGGGTCATACTTGCGTTCGTGGCCTTGATTATCATCGTCACAGTTGCTGTCGCGGTTGGTGTGACACAAGGACATAAGAGCCATGCGCACACATGCCCAGCGAACTTGGGAGGTGCTTCCTGCAACCTTGGTGCGTTATCACGATGATCTTCCAGCTGTCACTGTACCTACTGAAACACATCCAGACGCCACATGTGTATGTACAACACAAGGCTCGAGCCAGTGTAAGCAGCTCGCGCAAAGCGTTGCTTCTCTCGTACCGACGATGAACACGGCGTTCGGCACGAACTACTCACCAGACTTCGTTTCTGACGCCATATGGCAGGTACAGGGTGCTCCGACGGAAGGCAGCTGTGTCAATCAAGTATCACTGATTGACGTTGCACCCGCGCTGGATTCTACCACATCGCCAAACAGAACGCAGTGGGCACAGGCGGCGTTATTGTGGAATCTGGTTCGATCGGAGAGCATGACTGCAAACCAGCAGATGCAAGAGTTCATACAGGGCGCGAAGTGGAAAACACTATCGTCAGCCGATGGTCCCGTCAACGATGCGTCATCGAGCTTCGCGCTGACAGTGTCAGGATTCAGCTTCGACTTCGCTTCCCAAGTTGTGACAGTGCCTACGTCAACTTTTGTTGATAACGGGCAGCCCAGCAATGCTCAACTGGGTCGAGTAAACGACGTAGCGCACGGTGCACTGGATCGTATGTATACATATGCTGTTGGTGAGTTGTCTAGGTTGAAGGATTCAAGTGCATACACTGACGTTTATTGTAGCTTCATCCACACAGCAACAATCCGCGTTACAGCAGTATTGGACAAGTGAACTGCAGAGACCGGCGTCCACGCTATCGAATTTTGTCGGTGCAATTGCCGGTTCACAGATCTTGATACCGTTCGATTCGTCGACGAAGTTTGGCTCATCGTCATTGGCATCCCTCATCTCAAAGCCATCCTCTCCATCTCCCTTTCCGCCGCCCCTGGCCTGCTATTCAGATTTGAACGCCTCTCAGTTACAGCTGATCAATAATCTTGAGACGAAGATTTTCGATTTGACCACTGCACCTGGAGCTTCCGCGTTCGACGCCGCGTGCTTTCCCAATCGCCCAGTGTACGGTGTCCTCGACATACTCGAACTCAGACTACCGTTCGTTGATAGCCGAAACGGCGTAGCCAGACAAGCCGTCGTTCTGGGGCGCGACGTGATATCGCGGACGGTGGTGTATAGTGGTGAGGTTGTCAGTGCCCTTCCTGGTTCTGCGTCGGCCGGGTCCATGTCGACTGATCCACGCGACTACGGGACCCTCAAGTTCATGAACCACGTCATTCTCGAATACCTTCGCTCCCTCGACCACTCTACGGCGAGTGCCCTGGCGGACTTCGTCCTTAACCAACAGGCTGTTCCTCCTACACCATCGTCGCCAATATATGCCGCACTGTCCAACCTCCCCCTGCTGGAAGTGGCTGTATTCGGTACGATAGACGAAAGCGATATCAACTATGTCGCCTCGGCACTGTCGGACAGTCAAGGAGGACTGTATTTCGGAACGCAGGCCTCGTCAATTGTCAGGAACTGGACTATCGATGGTCTCCAGAAACACGTTACTTGGACTGAGAACGCTACGGCCCCTCTGGTCGTGCAAGACAACGACTCCGACGGGAATTTCACCGCAATCTGGACAGCAGCCGTTGAGTCCATCAAAGCCGGTATCAGTGCCAACGTCACCCTCGGAAAGATCTTGGGATCTTTCAACGCTACTGGCTTGCTCAAGCCAGCGTCCTCCTAGCCGTCGTCTCCATTCGCTGCTTCATCATCGCTCTCAGGATTATGTATTCATATGTATCGATCTCGCTGCTGTCTCTGCACTCGGAATCTCCCATGGGGCCTGGCCGCCTCGTCCCTCCTCCTCCTCCCCTTGTCACTCCCTAGACCACGCTCACTTCGTAACCCCCTGACACTATCTGTCTGGCTATCGGCCGTACACATGCACCCATCGCTGTCTTCTCGCACGACTCGTACAAGACACTGTATTTCATCCCCTTTTACCCCACCAACACAATCACAATCCGGAATTTTTGTGCAATGGCTCTTCTTCTCGTCTTCACCTTCATCTTCACAACCGCCCATCAACTCACCAGGGAATAATTGCAGTAGTAGACCTTTGTCTACCGTACCTCCGCATTTTCGCGCACGCTCGCACAGTACCGCATACACCCCACGCACGGTGCCTATCAAGGTCTTCGGTCGTGTTCCGCCCACTTTTCTTTTCTCGCGTGCATTCCTCCTGCTCTTACTTTATCATACCTACCTTCGCATGGAACCACTGCTTACTGCTTTCTAATTTCATCATTTCCCCTTACTTCTGGAACACGACTGAAGACTATTCCCCAAGCATCGTACGTCGTACATCAGCTATCACTTGCCCTACTTATTATTATTCGTCTCAATATTCGCATGTCGTTTTCGGTTCTTTCTCTTTGTTCACTGGTCCTATAGCTCGCTACTTACATACCTGGTCTTCTTTCTGTCTCGTACATACCGTTCGGTTGATTGGTTGTTGTTGTTACTTCAAAGTTCACGCGTACATATTCCCATATATTTTCATTGCCACTCCAAACATGCCAGTACCTATCTATAGCTGCGTGCACGCGTACGCTCGCTGCTCTCGTATGGCATCGAAATTCCACCGCGTATACCTGAAATTGGATCCGAAGAACGGTATATTCCTACAACCGTACATGACATGCAAGAATAACCGCAAAACAAAGCTAAAGCTCACGCATGCCAATCTGTCAACCTCCAAGAGATTACAAAGGTACAAGTAGCATCACATTAATCAGTCCGTCGCAAGAAGTCCCAACAAAAATGAATGAATGAGCGAACGATCTAAAATACGCAGAATGTCCATGGGGAACTACTTAAACTGTACACGCCGATGACTGGAGGAAAATGATAGATATATGCATATGTGAATGATTGTGGTGTGTGGCATTGGTGGTGATATTAGGTGCGCCCAGGGAGAGGATCGACCCATGTCCCGTTAGGCCATAACGTCGCTGGCATCGTAAAGTCCGCGATCTGGTCTTGGCTTGTATACTGTCAAAGGGAATGTGTTTTCATGAGCAACAGGAATGTAAGCGTTAGCGTAAGTATGAGGGAATACTCACTGCCAGCCTGAAGAAATGCGGCACGCCCTCCTTGAGCGCAGCTAACGAGAAATTCGTCGCGGCTCCGATGTACCGCTCGACGTCGTCAACGAGGAGCGAGAACCCGTCCCACCCCTCGCTCGCGTCCGGGAGGGGACTCCAAGAAATCGTTTGGTTGGCCAGGGGGATGGAGGCGTTGAAGGTCGTTGAGTTGGTGAGAAATGTCGGGATTTCCGAGCCGAGAGGTGCGTCTCGTCGTAACTAGCATACATGTAATAATGAGTATAACATTCGCTAGTACTGAGGAGAACCAACTTACATCCGCCGCCGTCTGCAAAATCGAGTCAAACCCAAACGCAGCCACGCCGTTGAGGAACAACCCCAGCAACAACCCCTGATACACCGCCGACGCCCTCGTCGGCCACGCCGTGCCCGGCATCAACACAATCGCAATAATATAATGGTGAATCCTCAACTGCAGCCCCGGCAACTGACTAATCACCAACACCACCAGCCCGCCAAATACATACCACGCCAAATAGTGCGGCAACCACCCCGTCTTGCGGATGATGCGCACCTGGTTGACGACGATGACGACGAGTACGAGTATGATGATGATGAGCGCAGTGAGTGCGCCTTCGCGTCCCCGTATATCTTGCGCCGTGAGTCTGTCAATGGGGATCTTGTCAGTCGTGAGGTTGGCTAGTACGCCTACCCAGAACGGGCCGAGGAACCACACGGAGGACTCGAGCGGTGCGAGGCGGAAGGCGGGGAGTGTGAACCGCCATGCGACGCGCCAGAAGTAGTATGCGACGAACAGCGCAGGGAGGAATGTGCCGAAGGCCTGGTCGAGCGGCGGGGGGTTGTCGCGCGGCTGGGAGAAGAGGGTGATGTGCCAGAAGCCGATGCTGAAGATAGACCAGAATGTGATGATGGGTTTGGGGCGGACGACCCAGAAGAGGAGACAGGTGATGAGGACGTTGAAGGCGAGGGCGGCGTTGCGGTAGTCGGTGCAGTGGGTTAGTTCGGTGGAGGGCTCGAATTGGAAGGAGAGGGGGAACTCGGAGGGGAAGCCGAGGGAGGAGAGGCCGTTGGCGACGGCGGGGAGGTAGTTTGTGAAGCTTCCAACCAGCGACATGGTCGCACACCCGCCTTTGGAGTCGCTGATCTTTCCACTGCACACAGCGCATCAGCCAATGTTTTGCGTGACATTTGAACCACACTAAACTCACGCTTGCACAGCAGCAGCGCATATAAAACTGTCCCCTCTGTACGTCTGCTGAGGGTCACCCCCACCAACAATCAGGGGCACGAAATTCACCCTCTCATCGCCCACCGTCCTCGGATTATGCAGCGTCACCTCACTACACCCCGCCGGACACCTAAACGCAAAGCTCGTATTGCTAAACGGCGCACAGTCCCTCCCGTCGAGCCCACACCCGGCGTTCGTCGTCCACCAGACGGACGTACAGGTGATGTACGAGTCGGCAGGGGTGAGCCATGCCTGGGCGCGCGCGAAGAAGGCCATGCCGATGATGTAGGCTGCGGCGAGGAGGACGAATACCCATTGGGGCTGGAAGAGACGGGTGGCGCGGAGGAGGGTGGGTTCGATGCTGAGGGTGTAGGTGCGTCCTCGGACGCGGATGGTCGAGCCCAGAAGGGGCGTCGGGTCTGTAGAGTTGGGTTGCGAGTATCATCGGTGACGTTAGAGCTTACGGTGTGGTAGAGATAGATTAATACCGTACGCACCTGGTAGGTCTACTTTGGGTCGCGGGCCCTGTATGAACTTCCATACTCGTTGCACAGTGGGGTTGTACCAGCCCACATAGCTCAGCAGTTGCTCTCTTCGTTTTCCTTGGGGCGAGAGAGAAGCCTGACGGGGAATAGGAGGGTGTCCGTAGCCGAGGATCTCTGGGTCGTCGTTGCTCGCATGTTGCTTGAGGAATGATTTGGAAGTGGACAGGTCGCTCGCAGAGAGGTTTTCCTCGTCGCCCGGCTTTGCGTACGAGACGTGTGTGCGAGACGAGCTCGCCGGCGAGTCGGTGAAGTCACCCATGCTGGTCGTTGGGGGTGAGAGTGCAGGGTCAGAGGAGCATGGGGGCGGGAGGCGTGCGAGTCGGGCGTCGGGAAGGGGCCAGATGATGGCGGTTGCGGATCAGATCTATTTTGCGCACTGATTAGGCTCGTTCCCAGCCGCTTTCGGATCAGTCGTACCTCCTTGATGCGTAAGCGGCTGGAATATCTTGTGCGTGAAACGCGACCCCCTCTCTAAGCGCTGGACCGTGAGAACCAATACTTAGAAAAATCGTGCGTTCGCAACTCCTGCGAACACGCCGACCTCTTATATCTCCCTCGCTCTTCGTATTTTTGATAAACTCATTTATAGAGATTGAAAGGCATTGGATTTAGCTACGATAAATATATATACAACAATGCATTTAATGGTGCCCTTCATTCACTGTCGCCCTGGTGTAGTCTAATAACTGCCGGTTGAGATAGCTAAACCTCCCTATATCACACAAAGACTGTCCCATAGTGTCGAGAATCATGTAGCATTGCAGTCTGAAGAATACTGTTGTAGAGTGCGAGAAAGAACAATAATGGGGTACCAAAGCGTTGGTGTACAAGCTCATATGGTGACGTCTGTCTAGTTACCGAAGGTCGCTAGTAGTAATGCATTCAACAAGTGAGGACAATGAAGCAATCAACGACAGACTCACCTGAACCCCCGATATTGTATGCTAGTCGTCGTCTAGTGCGAAATCTTCGTCGTTCTCGAGAGAGAACATCACGGAGGGCTCGGCGGCATCTACTAAATGCTCCCATAGTGATGTTTCGTCGTCGTCTTCACCATCGCTATCGTCGTTGCTGCCGCTGTTCAATTTATTACGGATGATCACTGGTACAGCTGCTTCTGACCCTGATGAGCCTTCCGTCACAGACACCGGGACACGAAGGAGAGCTGTAGAGCGCCACTGAGTAATGAGAACCGGAGACAAAAAACATAGTTACGCACCTTCGCCAATGAGTGGCTGGGCTCGAAATTGCTCGCGCAGCTGACTAAATTGTTCGTTATAGTCACGCAGAGGTCCTGAAAGCGCTTGAAGCCCTGTTGTGACGATATTTGGAACCTCGGGAGTGTTGCTTTCCACGGTTCTACCAGGGCGGACGACGTAGACAGCCTTCTCGCGTAAAGATTCGATTAGCTTGCGTATGTCCTTGCTAAGGTCCGGTGCGCTGTGTTTTTGCCCAAGATTTGACCCCAGCGTATTGTTCATATGTGTTGCGAGCTGCCGAAGAAGGTCCACACATGGCGAAATCTTCGCAAGCCATTCCCAGGAACCATTGCTGCCATTGGCGCTGTAGATAGTCTTCGCAATGGTACATTATGTGATGAGCAAGGAGTTCCTTGATGATAGAACGCACGAAACATACCTTGATCAAAAGATTCATATGCTCCTGCAGCAGGTCCACCGGAATGAACGAATCTGCAAAACCGGTGGTATTAACAAGCCAGTTTTTCAGGATAATAATTCTATATGCATTAACATCGTTAAATTTTGGACGTTGAGAACAGGATGCGAACTCACCTAAGCGGCTTTGGCCAGACATGCTTGAACTTGTGTATCACATGGAGCATCTCGTAGGCATACTTCGTCTTGCCGCACCCGCGATAGGCCATGGCAAAGATCTTGAGACAGATAAGGATACGACCTGAATCTCCCGCCTTGATTGCGTCAGTAAACTCACGCACGAGCAAAGCATCGCGCATGAATAATACTGCGTTCTCGAAGACGACGTCCCCAGCAGCTGTTCGCTCGGACTCCGGTTTTCGTAGTTCCCTTGCTCGTGACGCACGAAGTTTGGTTGCAACTTGTGCTGTAGCAAAACGGTCAACTATTTCAGCAGCGTGATCATACAACTGGTTAAATGTTACGGATTCCGAATACTCGTCCAACGAGTCATATCCAGCAACAAGCTCGAGGCAGTGAAAGACCCGTGCGTATAAGGATACAAACACCAGATCACGGCAAGTACGATAGGGCGGTAGGGAAGAGAGAACGATGGGTTTGCGAGCAAGGACTGTGTTATGAAGATGAAGGGATCCCGGGTCTTGAGGACCTTCTGCACTTCCCCAGTGCATTTCGAGTATGCCGGAGAGAATATGGATCTGAGCGTGGAATAGGCCCGGAAAAGTGACCACGTTTGCGAAGGTTTGTGTGGGATCGTCATCGCCTGCGCGGTTTGCCGTCACAGAGCGTAAGTTCGTTACTGACAGCTGGTCGCCACATACGATCCGGACCTCGTCCATAAATTCCGGTGCGGTGATAGACTGCTCTAGCTCTTCGAAAATTGCCTCCATGACCTCAGCATTACCTGTTATAGAGGACTCGTTGATGTTCATAGCCGGAAGAGGGTATACCTCCGTCTTATGCAGGGGAATCTTGCTGTCGCTGTCGGGCCTACAGCTTTCGAGGTCCTTCTTGAAGCGAACAAAGTTTTCGCCACCTTGATTGATAAGAATCCGAAGGATCGAGTGAATGGTGCACTTCCGATGGAATGCCTGCTCGTCAGCAGTAAGAACAATGTCATCGAGAGCGAGAGGCGGAGCGGTGTTTAGGGAATCTAAGAGAGCCTTCGTGGTCATATCCTCTCGCTGTGCATCAAAGAGAGGGAATATAGTGGCGCACGTGCCGTTCTCCTGTGCTTGGGATCGTCCCAAGATTTGTTCTGCGATCTTCATTATCCAGTTAATGTTGTCGTAGACATGTGCGACAGGACCACTTCGAGCGATTTGTCTAGCAGCGGTACGGCACGAACGAGAAAGGCGATGTAGTAGCCCGTCATAAGGTTTTCGCTTTGTAGTGGGAGGTGATGTATTGCTCATGGTAGAAGGTGTGGATGAGGACGCCGCTGGCACCGAGTCTGTTGATTGCGCGCTATTTACGCTCGTCTTCATCTTGCCCTTCATCATCTATGTGCCATAGTCGAAAGTAAGCCCACATTCTTTAACCAATGACATATATCTGGAAGCTCACTTTAATAAGCAGAGGTTCCTCCTCGCTGTCTTCGTCTGTTACCGACTCTACCGTAATCGAATGGTCGGGGACGGAGCGCGGTCCAATATCAGGATTAGACTCTGCATCAGAGTCTAACACAGCGCCGTCTGAGTCCCCTGAATCTGGCTCGGGGTCCACTTCGTCTGCGCTCTCGGAGCAGCTACCAGTAGTACCAGACTTCTGAACTTCAGAGCAGCCTGTCTTGCGAGACGTCGACGCAGCTACCTGAGAAGTGTCACTGCTAACCTCCAAAGTCTGGGACTGAGACTCCTTGGTTGGCTCCGAGTTGTCCGAACCCGAAGTAATTGTTGAGTAAGCACTGCCAACTCCAAGATGTGCAACGACACTAATTGCCTGATGAGAAGCTCCAGTTGCGTAAAGGTAGAGTCCAACAATATGCTTGAAATAGCTATTCTGCTGACTTCGTTCGCCTAGGAGAATGAGTGTAGCCGTTCCTACTCGCTAACGGCATCATAACGTATTGCGGTAAGTGCGCCTGCCAGACCAATACGTATTGTCGGTATGCACTCACATGCTCTTTACGCTGCTCCGTCTGCTCCGTCTTTGACCCATCTTGCCGTGGTGTTGTGGCCAGCGAATGAAGAAGCGATGTAGTGACAGGACACAGCATCGAAAGCTTTCGGTACAAGCCTGTAAGACTGAAGCCCGATATAAAGCTTCTGTCGATGGCCATGGTATGTGACTGGAGTATGTTACTCTTTGTAACCTCATCGCCCTCACGGAGGATCTTCTGTCTGACATGTTCGACAGCCCAGTTGTTCATCGCCTTCCGTCCCGATTTGCAGTTGTGTCGAGAGGCCCAGTTGTTCAAGACCTGTGACACTTGATCTGCAGAGTTGAAGAAGCCGTCGTAACGATTATTTGCAGGACACGATGAAGACGGGTCCGAGATCCACTCAATAAGATCTCCCCACGTATGCCCTGCTCTTTGTAGGCGATCCAAAACGTCCTCGAACACTGTCACGGTACCAGTCGCGGTCTGCATGGGCGGCTCTGGGGCAACCGCAGGAAGATGGAATGGGTCTGGTGTATTCGCCTCGTTAGAGGGGCCAACGTGGTGAGTATTCATTTCCCTCCATCTGTTACGCTCTCGCCTTTCATTGTAAAAGGTGGATAAAGCTGCCTTCTGGGTTTTACGCCCCTTCTTTATGCGGATAGCGGTCTGCTCAGCTTTGGTCCCAGCTACTGGTGAACTGCCCTTGAAGTCAGTATGATCGCTCTCATATCCGTCATGGGACTTTCGACTAGGTGATCCATGGTATTTTGTAGGTGTGGTAGGAGGGCCTTCAACAGAATGACGTCGTCGGCGTGGTGTTCTGCGAGCACCAGTTATTATAATTGTAAGCGCCCGTTCCTTCCGCTATCACAGTCAGTAGGACTTGTGCTTACCGTGGACTTAGTAGTAGCTTGGCTGGATCGTTCTGCATGGCAGCATCAGGGTACTCCTACAGGAAGCTGTGGTGGACGGTGCAGGAGCTTGACAAGTGTAAAATTTTATTCACCCCAGGATGACTAGGCTTTCAATAAATATTTGCTTCCGCTGATAATGATCGAGTTGGGCAGCCTGGTTTGACCTCAACCTCGACTCTTACCACCATCCCTCACACCTCTCACTTCTCTAACCATCTCATTATGAAGCGCAAGATTCACAAATCGAAATTAAAGCGATTAAGTTCACGCAAAGCGGTCACAGCCGCCCAACAGCGAAAGAAGCTTACACCCGAGCAAATCGAAGAGCTACGAGAGAAGCTACGTAGCGCATACAAGCGCGAACCATATGATTTTCAAGTAGAGGCAATAAGAGCACAAATAGAAGGTACAGATTTGCTCGTCCATGCCTCGACTGGTGCTGGAAAGACAACAATCGCCGCGGGGCCACATGTATGGATTCCGGATGGCGTAACACTCATTGCCACACCTCTCATCCAACTTGCTGAAGAGATGGTATGTTCTTAATCTCTTAATCTTATGTGTTTGTCTTTGGTGAGCTAAAAACACGTCCAGGTGGATACATTCAAGACGGAGTTTGGGCTGGAGGCGATATCAATCCACAGCAAAAATGGCGCACTGTCTCCTACTGTAGTAAAGGTGAGCAAATATACCTAGACATTAAAATCGAGCCGGGTAACTCTAACATGATCATGAAGGACATACTCGAAGGCAAATATAAAGTCATCCTGGCCTCACCCGAAATGATGCAGACGCGCACGTTCATTGACAAGCTTCTTCGCAACCAAAGGTTCGCGCGCCGGATAATCGCCCTCTTTGTCGACGAAGCCCACTGTATATCACATTGGGGTGCACAGTTTCGCAAGAAATACGGAACTATGGGGACACTGCGTGCCTTCCTGACGGCTTCTACCCCTATCGTTGCTGTCTCCGCCACCTTGACTGCTCGGGTTCGGCGCGACATCCAGTCCAAGCTGCACTTTTCAAAAGCGAACTCCAGCTTCATTGATATAGGAAATGACCGACCGAATATCTCGCTCGTTGTCCGTGCATGTCAGAATCCCATGAACACGTACTCCGATCTCGATTTCATTATACCCGACTCCATCACATCTATTGAGGACATCCCGAAAACATGGATCTACGTCGATAATATTGATACCGGCGCCGAAATAATTCGTCACTTGCGACTTGTTCTGCGTGAGCGCGGCGCCACGGTGGCTGGAAACGTCATACGCCCTTACAACGCCCGCCTGTCCCTGCCATATCGCCAGAAGGCGATGCAAAACTTTCGCGATGGGAATATCCGCATCCTAGTCTGTACAGAGGCAGCCGGAATGGTGAGTAAGCCGTTCACAGTAACGAAATACTCACTCATGATAGCGCTGCAGGGCTGCAACATTCCAGATATCCGTGTCATCGTCCAGTGGAAGCTGCCACGTACTCTATCAAACTTCATCCAGCGTGCTGGGCGCGCAGCACGTGGCCGAGACCAGGAGGGACTTGCAATATTGCTCGTTGAGCCAACGGCGTACACTGTGATACTTGCTGAGGAATCCACTGAGCCGACGCGTGCACGGAAAGGGAAGGGAAAGCAGACAGTAGCAGAAAAGGCTCTCTTGAAAGAGTGGGCTATCAGTCACGGATTGAAGCGCGGCGGAAGGAACGAGAACGATGGCGTACCGACAGGCAAGAGCCCCGTTCTTGATGTCTGCGCCGCGGATGAAGGTCTTCTTGCGTTTGTCCAGAGCGTAACATGTCGCCGCAAGGTATGGGCTGAAATCTTTGAGTCCACTCGTGATTTAGGTGCGCTGTGACGTACGACTCGGTGTTGTCCAAAACAAGACTGACAAACATGATATCAGTACCCACTGTCCCGTGTTGTGATATATGCTCACCTTCGTTGTTGGAAAGGACTCGGCCCTCGTCACTAGTCAAGGCATCCACAAGAGCAAAAGCTTTAACGAAAGGAATTCCTTTCGAGCCTATGCGTTCACGTTTAGAGGACTGGCGGGATGTAGTTTTCGAACGCGATCACAAGTACTCACCGTTGGACTCCACAGCCATCCTCAGTGATGACGACGTTCTCCATTTGTCGTCTATAGGACCACTAACTGCGGACGTACTCCAGTCAATCTTGAGTGCCTCGTGGCCCTGGTGGGATCGCTACGGTACTGAATTGACGGTGCACACCAGGGATATCGAAGTCGTCTTTAAACCACTTCCAAAACCGCCTCGAAAGTCAAAACGTAGCGCCAATGAGCGCAGCAACACCGATAATACCTCGACAAAAAAGCCTCGCACCACTGTCGAGGTGCCCCAACGGTCCCCCACAGCCGCCGCCCAGTTACCACCGCCACAAAGCGGCTTGCCCTCATTCACCGGTGCCACACCACCACCCCCACACTCCGAACCGAATACTATCACCGCCAGATTGAGTACTCCGCAGGGTGAACTCGTACCCAGTGCACGCTACGAACCTTCATATGGGCATGGCCATTTCACCCAATCTCGGAACCACTTTGTCAGTGGGTCCTTGCCCCAGGGTGCACCTTTCTATCCCCCCCAGCGAGGCCCTGCGACGGACTCGTCTCATACACAAGACAGCACACTGCAAGGCTTTGCACATGGGCCGCCAACAGCAACCCCACAGCTGTGGCAGCCTGAGTGGCCTCCGGGTGGCCAGTATTCGATGCACCAGCCTTGGCCATGGCAAGCTGCTCAGTACTACCCTGTGTACTATCCTGCCATGCCTGGTTGGAACACTCCACAAGCCCCCCAAAGCCAACCATCGTCTTCGACAGCTCATCCACCCGTGGATTATGGTCCAGCCCCGCACCCGCAGCCATGATAGTGGACGCACCTTTGGTCGGTTTGTTTTATTTCTTGTACACAATTGATCTTAATGATAGTAGTTAAAAGTCTTTATTAATCGACATGTGTGCTTGATGCGACGGTGAGGGGGTACTACAGTGAGAGCGTAAACGAACAACGAGACGAACGCGCGATTTCTCTAAGTATCGGTTCTCACGGTCCAGCGCTTAGAGGGGGGTCTCGTTTCACGCACAAGATATACCAGTCCGCTCGCAAGCTCGCGCCTCCCTTTGATGTCTTTGATGGAGGCACGTGGCGGCTTGTGATCGGATCTGGCTGGCGAGTCTACGCACTGATAACCTTCTCACGAGATGATCAGGAGAGGTCTTGGATATTCCCTCGATAATCACTGCACGCCACGACCACACGCACCCGAATTTCACGTTTCATCACCCTCGATTTCACGTTCATTTCAGGGACTTCCCATCATGGCACTTCATGACACGTCCACCAACGCAGTCAAACTCAAGAATCCCTATATAACCCTCAAGGACTCGCATCGATATCGCCCACCCGTCTCTCTCACTCCAACTAGCATCACACCATGGCCGTCCCAGCTGAGATCAACACGCTCAACCTCTCAGGAAAGTACTCCTTGGTACGTCTCACCCCTCGTCTCATACGCTCTCTCCAACACTCATACTCTCTCGACAGAACAAGTCTCTCAGCGATGACACAGACAAGATCCTCACCCTCCAAGGTGTCGGCTGGATGACCCGCAAGGCCATCGCCCTCGCCACGCTCTACGTCACCCTCACCCACAGCACCGAGAACGGCGTCGAGACCCTCATCAACCACCAAGAACTCACAGGTGGACTCGGCAGCGGGACAGAGACGCGACCACTCGACTGGCAGGACCGCGAAGTCCAGGACAAACTCTTTGGCGATATCGTCACGAAGTCGAGGAGGGCGCAGGCGGCGGACCTCGAGCATGAGTTCTTGAAGGCGGACTGGACGGAGCATTCGTTGCAGCATGGTGTGATCAACACTATTGGGCACAGTGATACCCCCAAGAGCGGCAAGACTTGGGTGGCTGAGCAGGTGGGGATTTATGCATATGGGAGTGCGAGTGCATAGTGTTGACGCGATCGAATCTCCATTAGATTTTCGATGTCCAGGAGGTTAACAATGAGAGGAGATTCATCAAGCGCATCTACTTCACTGGTCCCAAGGGCGAGGAGGTCACTGCTCGTCAAGTGTTTGACTTCAGTGAGTCTGTTATGCACGCATGCTTTCTCCACAACGAGCTCATGCCAAAGCCACAGTCGGTCCTCTCGAAGGTTAACCATTATCAACCTATATACCCAAAGTCAATGTGCTCCATATTCTGTACAATTTACATGTAGATTGCCAACCTGATTGATCATGAGAGATTCCGCTTAACTCGTACTTCCCTGAGACGGAGGGAACAAGGTGATGACTTTCCACACCGCGTCCTTTCCTCTCTCCCAAGCTTGCGGTCCCCTGGCCTCATCACCGCCAAACTCGACCAGCACCCCATCCTTTGTCCACTCGCACCAAATCCCTATAGAACCAGACGACGGCCCCGCGCCTCCACCCTTCCTCTCCGGCTCTCCCAAAACATCTACAAACTCTTTCCCCGTAGTAGCCGGTCTGACGACAAACTGCTTCGCTCGCTCTGGCTTGTCAGGTAGAGAGGCGAGAGCGAGGGTGATCGAGTCGAGGGGATAGGTCGAGTACGGTTGTTTAGGTTTCCTCTGACCTTCCTTGGGCGGCTGGACGTTGTAAATATCCAAGCCGTCTAGGACAAGCTTGTCGTTTGACAAGTCATCGCGTGAGAGACCGGTTTTTGGTTTGTAGCCGTTTGTGGGTTTGAAGAGGAGGCTGATCCCGAGGGGGAAGTAGTTGAAGTAGACGGCGTCGGGGTATGATTTGACTTCTGGCGTGAGCGACGAAGATGAGGTGGAGGAGGAGAGAGAGGAGAGGTATGATTGGATGAGATTGGAGGAGGGGTGTTGGCCGAAGAGGCGGTGGAGGGAGGAGGAGGACATGGTCGTTATTAGAGAGATATACTTGAGAGAGCAATAAAGAGATGATGTCACGGATCGCCGGTCCGAGCTCGCGCCTCACTGCATATTCACGTTCACTTCAATTCTACTCTTGACATCACCTACCTTGTCTGGTCGACGTCCACGACGGCGAGATGAACACAGCGGACAACAAACATGCCCTCACCAACGACGTCCCCTCACACTGGCTGCTCTGGCTGCCCGTCCAGCTCGTCCTCGACCTCATCTACGCAGCATGGCGTTCATTCCGCCCTTACCTCCCCCAGCTTGTCCCCCTCATAGTCTTCCTCATCACCATCCCTATCCTCGCCGCCTCGTCCGTATCGGCGGGTTGGTTTGTGTGGAGGAGCATTGCGGTGGGGTGGGAGGCTAGCTTGTATTTGCAGTACGGGTGCGTAGGTGTCTTATGTATGCACATGTATGCGTTAAACTCAGCTTTGGATTTCAGGGATGGTATTTCACCGTATGCATATACGGAGCTCCCTCTATTGGCAGCTCAGCAGCCATACGATGTCTCGCTACATCTTGTACTACCCACTTCCACAACAAACCTGGAGCTGGGCAACTTCATGACCACCCTCACCCTCTCCACACCCACCAACCAGACCATCGCGTCCATCCGCCGACCAGTAAGCACTCACCCCTCTCTATCATCCACATTCCCTCATATAACCCCTCTCAGGCCCTCGTTCTTCCGCCTAGCAAATGGCCTTGGTCTTTCATACTCGGCACGCCCAAAACCACCACTCTCGACGTCCCCCTACTCTCCAACGTCCTCTTCCACACCTCCAACGCAATCGCTACTGTCGAGATCGGTCGTAAAGACCACTGGAAGAGTCTCGGACACGGCGAAGGCCGCGAGCTAACCGTCTCAGCAGCCCTACTCCGCGGAGTAGTCGTACACAAAGGACTACGGTACGTCCTACCCCTTCCTCCTCCTCCTCTCAACACAACCTCAACTAACACATCGCCCCATTCATATCTTAACAGAGGCATTCTCACCCGCTTCCCCCTCCTAACAGCCCTCTCCGCCTCCGGCGCCTTCTTCTTCATCTCCTTCGTCGCCCTCGCCTCGTGTCTCCTCCCAATGATCGAATGGCGTCTGCAAGGGTACTCCGAACAACCCACCACCGAGGGATACACGGATAAACCGCAGCAGCAACAGCAGCAGAGGACTGTACGCGTGAAGCGCGAGGCGAGTGTGCCTGCTACGCCGCGTGTACCGAGGCAGAAGAGGAGTCGGAGTCTTGGTGCCAGTGCACCGAGGAGTGCTGTATCTGTGAGTACTTACACTGTTTTGAAGGTGTTGTGAGGAGGTTGCTGATGACGTTGGTGTGTTTGTAGCAGCCGAATATCAAGACGGAAGAGAGTTTCACACAGATGCCTTCGTCATCCTCGACGCCTGAGACTCCGTTGCGTCGGCGACGGTCAAGACTCTCACAGCCTGACAACGAGTACTGAGCCGTGCGTGCAGTATATATACGTATACCCAACTGTCCCGTTATATCACCCCTGCCTGTTTTGTGTACGAGTATGTAGCTAATAAGCCTAATCAGAGTCCATTCCGTTCATGTCGCATTTCACATATAATACATCCTTCCGTTTCCCCTGTGCACAACCAAGATCCCTCGAAACAATGCAGCGAATGCAGAAGCTACGAAGTCGCCTTGGGCTCTATGGGGAGAGTGTGGTGAGGAGGTGTTATCTTGATTCGCGGCTCTGAAGCTTGTTTCTCCTCTGGCTCTGGCTTGTCTGTGGTATTTGTGGTTTCTTCAAGAGGCTTTGTTGTATCGTCGTTCGACGGGGGTGCGTCATCCTCCTTCGATGGGGGTGCCGCATCTGCAGGTCTACTGTCCTCCTTGTCCGCTGCAGATTTCTCAGGCTCCTCTGGTTTCTCCTCCACTTTCTTTGCCTTCCCTAACGGCTTCGTCTCGCCCTTACTCTCACTCTTCTCTTCAGACTTCACCTCTACCTTCTTTCCCTTCCCTAGTGGCTTCGTTTCGCTCTTACCCTCTCCCTTCTCACCCTCACCCTCAGTCTTCTTCCCACTCTCCTTACCCTTACTCTCAACCCCAGACAACCCACTAACCAACTCCCTCGCCTCCTCCCCACCCAACCCAAGCTCACTAACAAGCGCAGCCAACTCATCCACACTAACACTAACATCCCCCAGCCCAAACTCCTCCAACACCCCGTCCGCCTTCACCGTCTCCTTCTTCTCCCTCTCCCTCACCGCCAACGGCGAGGGCGAGGGCGAGCGGCTATGCACGGCGTGTTGGGGGTGCATTTGGAGGGGGCTGTAGGCCCCCGGGACACCGATGGGCGTGGCGTGCAGGAGGGGGGCGTCGTCGGAGAAGGGGGTGTAGTCTTCGTTCAGGCGGAGGAAGGTGGAGAGTTCGTTGAATTCGACGGCTTCTTCGCTGTGGGGAGAGGGTAAGTGAGTGAATTGTGAAATCAGGATGTGTACTGACAATTGTTCGAATGTCTATCATGAGTGGATTATGTTCGGTGTGAGTGTGTATTGGTAGAGGGATGGGGTGTAGTGTAGCTACTCACACCAGGGAACTCGCCGCCTACGAGTATACCAGGGAGCTGTTGTTTATCTACGCCTCATCAATATTATAATCAATAGCTATGAACAACTACACTGGCTGACCTCGAGGAGCCTTCCTCCTCCACAACCGCTTCGCGTCTTCATCTGAAGCGAGGTCGTACGACGTGAAGGGGATCTTCTTCACTTGGAGGATACGTAGGATGTATTCTATTCCAATCAACCGACAAAAGATCAGACGGTAGTCACTATCAGTGGTCTCGAGACGTACTTACCCTGTCGTTGTCTGAGGGTGATCTGTGACGCGATGGTGGTGAGGAAGAGCTGGATCGGTGGGGGTGCCATAGTTCAAGTAGATTCGCTGTGTCGTAGGTTCGTTACAGTACTTGTTGTCTTGGGTATGAGGTCTTTTGAAATGTGCTAGCGAATAGGATGATCAGGTTCAGGTGAGGGCAAAGCTAAAGCAACATATACGGCTTAGAGTATCATAGGAACGCGATCGCGATCTCGCGTCCCAATCTCATGATAAACTCAGATAAACACAGATCTACTGCACCTCTACCACCACTTCAGCTACAACTTTCTCTCCAGCCCTAACCTCCTCCTCCTCCTCCTCAACCCTCATATACCTTACTCCAGAATCTCACAAATGGCCCCCTCCGCACTAATAGTCTGCCTAGGAAACATCTGTCGGTCGCCAATGGGCGAAGCCGTCCTTCGTCACGTTGCGAAGCAGCGCGGGGTCGACCTTACTGTGGACTCTGCGGGGACAGCGGCGTATCATACTGGTGAGGAACCTGATGAGAGGTGAGTTTTATGAGATGTATATGTCTTGCGTTGGGATGCACGCACGCTGACTTGTGTGCTTTCGTGGAGTGCAGGACGGTAGCTACATGTCGCAAGGTATGTTCCACATCTATATCCGATTCCCCTTCACATACACCTCTATTTTCTGAATTCTACTGTCACCAGCACGGCGTCCCCATAGAACATGAAGCCCGCCAAGTCACCAAACAAGACTTCCACACATTCACCTACATCCTCGCCTCCGACGACGCCAACCTCCGCAACCTCGAACGCATACGCCCAGCAGGGTCGAAAGCTATTGTCAAGTTGTGGGGGTCGTACGTGGATGGCAAGGCTATCCCAGATCCGTATTACGGTGGACTCGTGAGTACTAGTGCTCATGTTCCTCTGCGCGAGCATGTATTGATTGTACATGGGATGCTTTGGTAGAACGGATTCGAGAAAGTGTACGACCAGTGCGTAGCGTATTCGAATGCACTCCTAGACGAGATAGAAGGTAAAAGCAATTCGGGAGGTTCTTCGAATTTGTA
This sequence comes from Irpex lacteus, assembly GCA_001986395.2. NCBI lineage: Eukaryota > Fungi > Basidiomycota > Agaricomycetes > Polyporales > Irpicaceae > Irpex > Irpex lacteus. Next base: position 966,309 of record MQVO02000007.1, read on the forward strand.
GATATCGATTGCGCATGTGTGATGTATGTATTGTACAATGAAATCGTTGCATATAGTACAGACATCTGAGAGGGAGAAAGGGAGGCGTTTAGTGGTGTGTCGGCATGTCGACTGAGGCCTTGTTGCCGATGGCGTCCTCGGATTTCCAGAGCGTGGTGGTGGTCTGAAGAAAAAGTTGAGTTGTGGACAAAGGAGCGGCTGTGAGTGAGATCTTACCTTGTTCTGAGTATAGAAGTCGATTCCGCTGAGTACAAAGCGTGTCGGTCAGCACCAATGATGTAGATCATAGGGTTAGTGTGAACATACTTTCGGCCGTAGAACGGAATATCGCCCAAGAAGCTAGCCTAAAATTGCCAAGCATCAACAAACTACCTTCATACCCACCATGCACGAGCAACTGACCTTGTTTCCGCTCCAAGAGAACATCGGCAACGGCACAGGAATAGGAACATTGATACCAATCTGCCCAACTTCAACCTCAACCTCGAACTTGCGCGCCGTAGCACCGCTCTGCGTGAAGATCGCGGTACCGTTGCCGTACTTGTTCTCGTTAATGATGGAGATGGCGTCGTCTAGCGTGTCTGCGGGGATGACGACCAGGACTGGACCAAAGATTTCCTCGCTATAAAGGTGAGAGTATAGTGAGTATTGTTGTCAAAATACCCCAAAGGCCGTAGACATACCGGTAAGCTCTCATGGTTGTAGTGGCTTCCACTACCGTAGGTCCAACCCAGTTACCTTCAGGATAACCAGGCACCTGGTAACCTCGGCCGTCCAACAAGATTTTACCGCCCTCTTCGTCGACAGATGCAATGAGACCTTCGATTCTGGTCTTTGCTGCTGGTGAGATGACAGGACCACTGGAGTTTATTTCAAAGTTTGAGTCAGCGATAATGCATGACAATATGAGCGGGAACGCGCGATACGCACAGGTCGGTGCCCTGCTCAAAGCCCTGGTTGACTTTGAGCTTCTTGGCGCGTTCCACCAGTTCTGGAACCCACGACTGTGCGTTCCCGACAAGGACAGCTATGATGCTCGTCTCAGTCTGGCTGTGCAATGATTTGTTAGAATGGCGGACTTACCGACTGAAACAGCCATGCATCGCTGACCAGCAGCTAAAGGTTAACATTGAGTGGAGTCGAATTAATGCCTATCACGGAGACCTACCACCAAAGGCTGCGCCTATGAGAGAGTTAAGAGCGTGGTTCTTGTTGGCTATAGCGATTACCGTCAGCATACATATAGACTTGGCGAGAATAAATATTACCATCTGGCATGATCACAGCATGGTTCTTCGCGCCCAGGTTTGCTTGTACGCGTTTGCCCGTAGCACGTCCCCTTCAATGACAAATTTAATAAAGACCTTCGCAGGTAGCAGTCACCAAACCCACCTTTCGTATATATGTTTACCTGCCCTGTCACCACCGACAAAGCTAATAGCCTTGATCTTCGGGTTGTCGCAAATAGCATTGACGATAGGGACGGTACCGTGCACCACATTGAGCACGCCAGGAGGTATACCAGCCTTCTGGCATAGTTCGGCGATGATCATGGCAGCACCTGGATCTCGTTCTGAGGGCTTGAGAATGAGGGTGTTGCCCGTGGTGAGAGCTACAGGGATCGACCACAGCGGAATCATCCTGTATCAACCTGTGAGTGGGTAGTTTTGGAGTGTGAAATGTTGCTCAATCCCGGACTCACGCGGGGAAGTTGAAGGGCGCAATGCTACAGTGTATGGTGAGAAAGATGCTACCAATTGAGTGGGCTGACAAAGTACCTTGCGCAAACACCCAGAGGGAGTCTTCGTGTCGAGGTATCCATATCTTTGGTGACTTCTATGTGGTTACCCAACAGAGCCGTCGGAATACCAGTGGCAGTCTCGACAACTTGAAGACCTCTTAGCAAGTCGCCCTGCGCGTCCGCGTATGTCTTGCCCTGTTCGAGGACAATACTGCTGGCAATGGCATCTGAATTCTGGCGAAGTAGATGCTGGAGCCTAAAATATAGAGATGTGTTCAACGACTGAAGTGTGGCAAAGACGATTACAATACATACTCAAGAGCGAAACGTTGTCGCGTGAGGACGCTGGATTTACTCCATGTCTTGAACGCTTCCGACGCAGCAGCTACGGCTTGGTCGAATTCCTCAGTCGTCGAGTCTGGTACACGCGTAAGCAGCGTTTGTGTTGCCTATAACGCGTGTTTAAGTGAGTGATTCCGGCGCAAATCCTACACTGCTTACCGGGTCTGCGAGGTCTATCCAGTTGGACGTCTTGCTCTCGACAAACTCGCCGCCTATGAACAGCTTTGTGTTCTCTCCTGTTGCACTAGTACCTTTCCATCCTGCAGACAGCTTCTCTGCACGTTCCCTGGCAGCTGCACTCAACCCACTCAGTGGTGGCCTGGTTGCGGCTGTTGCGAGTCCTCGCGCATGGAGCGTTCGAAGGCGAGCTGGGACTCTATGCATCCTTACACGACGAGCAAGAAGCTAATCTGACACGCAACAGACAAGGTGGTGGTTGTGGTTGAAGACGACGAATAATTAGTCGCTGCGAGTAAGCAGCCTGAGCGGAAAGCCATTCCGCCACCAGTCATGAGAACAGCCTGACGAGTGTGGGGGCGCAGGAGGCGTTTGATGGCCGACGCACACATGTGACCCCCGACACCTCGTCTCGGCCGATCTCACTTCACCGACAATCAGAGACGCCATGCGTTCTGATTGGGCCGTGTGTGCCGACGCCTAACATAACAACGAATATTCTTAGAATAATAATCCTCCTTCTTGCCTCAGTCCTTCTGTCAAAGTCTCTGTCCTTTCTCCTGCTCTCCCACTCACGACCTCGCACAGGTCACCACACTCTTTTATACCCCATTCTATCTGGATAGTCGTGGCATAGCGGGCTCAATGTCACAACATTTCCCGCCGTCTCCTTCCTCCACAAACCTCCTCTCCGACAATGCTTCCTTTATAGCTCCCAAGAGCATCCGTTCCTCTGCCAGCAATGCTTCTCTGGTGCGTGTTTGGCTATTGACCTCGGTCTCGACGTCGCTGACACGGTCATTCACAGAGGACAAACGACTCGCGTTATGCCGTTGTCAGTGAGGGCAGCGGTAGCGGCAGTCCAATCCCGTCTTCGATATCCGACAAGGTGTGTTCTACCTCCCACATACCAAACGTCTCCGTCAGACACTGCAGCACGCACATAACGGCTTTGCCTGCGCAGCGCTAGCAGGAGACGCGTTCAGCGCATAACTGACTTCACCATCACAGTTTGCTATGTCGCCGGACCCCGCAGCCTGGGGCGGGAATTTGTTGCCGCAAAACCGAGAACCTGATGATGATCTGCACACTCCTGATCCTAAAAGGGATAGAAAGCATGACCAGGGAGGAACGATATTTACCACACGCGGAATCTCGAACCTTGGCTGCCTTGCATTCCTGTTTGCTGGTATCACCATGCTTTTGTACGTGTCTTCCCCGTTTCACGATATGCAATGATCCTAACCAATGAGCAGCGGCGGATATCCTATTCTCTCCCATTTCTTGAAGAAAAAGCAATCCACGCTCGGTGGTTTTAACCTTGGAGGTATCAACGCAACTGGACAGGTCAGTTTGATGTTGTTCTGATCAAGCACAAGTCTGACATACGTAAAGGTTCCTGAACTGATAGGAGAGTTCGGGTTGATAGACAAGGACACTCCGCAAGAGGCTTACCATTTCAACGATTATATCAACGGCAAGCAGTGGGACCTGGTCTTCAGTGATGAGTTCAATGAGGAGGGCCGCACATTCTATCCTGGTGACGACCCGTTCTGGGAAGCAGTCGATCTGCACTACTGGCAAACCAACAACATGGAGTGGTACGACCCTGCTGCCCTGACCACGAAGAATGGCTCGCTTCACGTTACGTTGAGCAAGAAGGAAACTCATGGGATGGACTACGAAGGGGGCATGATGTCAACATGGAACAAGTTCTGCTTCACCGGCGGTCTGCTGCAGGTCTCCGTCGTACTCCCCGGCATCAACAATGTAGTCGGACTTTGGCCTGCCGTATGGGCAATGGGTAACCTTGGTCGTGCTGGCTACGGTGCAAGTCTCGACGGCATGGTAAATATCACATTCCATCAGTATTAGTGTTTGTTCTGACGTACATTTAGTGGCCCTACACCTATGATGCCTGTGACGTTGGAACTGTGGCGAACCAGACGGTTAACAGCCTTCCTCTCGCCGCAACTCAGGGCGGTGACCCGACACACGATGGCGTGCTGTCTTACTTGGTTGGTCAACGCCTGTCGAGGTGTACTTGCCAGGGCGAATCGCATCCTGGACCCGTTCATGCCGACGGTACATACGTTGGACGCGCTGCACCTGAAATCGATGTTTTCGAAGCTACAGTGCGTCCTGATCATCGCAAACCCCTTCACGATATTAACTTCACTTCAGATTAGCGGTGATCCTCTTTCAGGCCAAGTTTCGCAATCTAGTCAATGGGCGGTAAGTGAAGATGTATCGGGAATGCGAACTTTGTCTCATCTATTCACAGCCGTTCAACGAGGGATACAAGTGGTTGAATACCTCCGCAAACTTGATTATCCCCAACACAACTAGCACGTACTTGAATGAGTACGCCGGTGCTGTATATCAACAAGCTACATCGTCTCTAACGCACACTAGTAAGTCATAGAATATACGTTTGGTGCTGTTTACGTTGCTAAATACATCACAGACCCCGACGCGTACGAGCTATCCGGCAATGTTTTCGAAATCTACGGTATGCAGTACCAACCTGGATTTGACGATGCTGTAAGCGTAGAACCTCGCTTTCTACGAGTCGTTACTCACTTTCATGCAGTACATTGGATGGGTTGCCAACGGCCAGCTCGCATGGCGGATCAACCAACCAGGAATGGACGCCGATCCCGCTGTTGAAATCTCAGCGCGCCCTGTACCCCAAGAACCCATGTACATCATCATCAACTTGGGCATGTCCAGAAACTTCGGCTTCGTGGACGTCGATCATCTCACATTCCCGGCCACCATGAAAGTCGACTGGGTCCGTGTTTACCAAGATCCTGATCGCAAGAACATTGGCTGCGATCCCGAGGACTTCCCGACTAAGGCATACATTGAACAGTAAGTTATCGCTCCTCGCAATGATTGACCGCAATATTTAACGCCTTCTAGGTACCCGGAAGCATACACCAATCCTAACTTGACTACATGGGTAGACGACTATCACCAGCAGATGCCGAAGAACCGTTTCCTTGGACAGTGCTAAGTTTCGGTCGATCTACTCATCTATCTGCCCGCTTTCGTACGACCGTTTAACTTCACATGGTTCTCTCTCACATCATCGGCTTTTCATTCACCTTCACCATCTGCATGGACCATCTACCCTCGCATACCTATCAGGGAACTCTCGGCCTGGATACCTCTACATTTCTCATCAGTTAGCAGTGCGCTTGATTTTGCATGCTTTAGGATTTACTGGACGTAGGAGTCTTACCGTCTCGCTTGCCTCTATCTCTGAATAGACGTAGTTTTAATACACATTCACCTCGGTGAACAGTGCTCGTTGTACTATATACCAGCTTCGATTTACATTTTATCATGGTTTTTCTGCACGGTCTACGTAGCTGTTACACTCAGCGGCATAGAAAAATCTAGTGCAAACGACACGTAGCAGGGACAGCTCATCACATGGGCGTCTGGTGGTCCTTGTCAACTTCTCGTCAACGTTATTATGTAACACCATTTCGGTTAACAGCTTTGAGACAGTCGTGCATTTCCACGGGAGCATGGTAAGTATGCGACCACGCTTACTTCGTAACACCACTCTACGCTCTGCTCTACTACAGACTAAAACATAATCTCCTTGCCAGCTCCTTCAGCCGCTGGCCCACCTGCCCGCAATTAATTCAACTACCCCAACTGCTGAATTGAATACCAGCTTTTCATCTCAAATCTCTGACCATGCCGGGGTCAGGTCGATCTTATACGAAGAAGCCACGACGGGAGTCAGATTTCATACCTAACGAGGAGTTCACTGCTGGGGATTTCACGATACTGCAGACACTACTAGAAAGCAGACACAGCCGTAATATGACGTGTGAAGATGTTCTGGACTCTCTGACAGGTGTAAGTTGAAGAAATCCGATGTTTATTGAGTTTAGCTAGCATACCACTTACTGCCGCTTTTTAAGGCCAATAATCATACCAAGGAGCAATGGACCGGCTTTCTTCTCCGGAGTATTCGTACTATTGAAATCGACCCTCCCGACGAAGAGACTATAGGACCTCCAGTAACCCGCAGGGTGAAACGACAGCCCTCTACCCGCCCGTCCTCATCTCGTCCTCCCGTGGTGGCAACCCGCCTTCAGCAACCTGCTGATTCATCTAGCTCAAACCGAATTGGGCGATCAATATCCTCGGATGCGGACGCGGACTCTGACATGTACACTGATCCTCCGACACCACGAAGAACTCGAAATAGCGTGGCTATAGCTATAAATAGCGAACATTCTGACCAGGAGCAGGAAGAAACCACGTCGTTCTCTGGTATACCGGATCCGCGCTCGCGTTCGCTCACCCCACCCATACCCGTTCGTGGTAAAAACGGGACATTTAAATTCACAGACGAAGATGGCCAATACATAGTCAAACTCGGCCGACAGATGTTTTTGCAGAATCCCCAGTTCACCCGAGCAGACTTAGTACGAAAGGCTACGGCCCAGGTGCCTTCTTTCATGCCCTTTTGCTACCCTCCTTCCACTAACTTCACGAGTTGCACATATAACAGGCGCCGCATCATACGTTCAGTTCTTGGCAGGGCTACTTGTGTAAGAATCCGCATCTCGAGGAAGACATGCGTAAAGCACTGCCAGTACGCACTGTGCCATACGTGCCATACCAAGCTCGAGAAGACTCAGATGATAGCGCCGACGAGTCCCCCGCACCAGAGCGAGGCAGCATGGATGAAGACCCGCGAGCCGTGACGCAGGAAAGCGAGGATGTCGAACCAGACCTTCCCGTCCCGGATCAGCCTGGCGATGCGACTGAAGACGAGAAGAACCTCGGTGACGCGGGATCAAAATACAGCGGGTCTGATGAGCGGGTCCTTGCTCGTTACATCGCCACGCATCCCGAATGGCATAAGAGATCTGTTAAGCAGAATATTAGACTATTCTATGAAAAGGTAAGGAAGTTTGTGAACGTTTATCATTCTGTCTGACAGTCGTTGTATCATAGTACCAGGTGCGCTCGGAAGAAGGCTGGAGGACGTATTATAGTGCACACAAAAAATGTGAGAGGACCGTATCACAAGATCATCATGCATGCTTCTCACGCAGAGACCGTAGACATTGATAGTCTTGCTGCGAATATGAAACTACAGAAACGAAGTCGTGATATCAAGGGGAAGGGCAAAGCGAGGCACGAATCTGTGCACTCATTTGGTCGCTCCGAGAATGGTGAAGACAGCAATGCATCTTCGTCTTTGCCCAGACCTAATTTAGAGTCAAGCTGCCAGCTCAGCGAGAGCGAGCGGAGGGACCAGAGCAATGAGATCACATCGTCGGAAACCCAAGCGATTGACGTACTAACAGGTGAACCAGCTCCATAACACTAGCGGGAGTTTGCTGACCATTGTCATTAACTATATTCTTCTAAGCAGACCAAAGCTCGCGCAAGAGAAAAGGCCCCGATTCCGGCTTTGATTCCGATGGTAGTAGCGTGGTGCAGACTGTTGCGCACACACCTACAGCACCGATTGCAAGTGGAGAGCCTGAGTCTACCTGGACGCAGAGACTGATAGACCGGGTTCCGCGGCCATGGACCAGGTCGTGAAAGGGCCGTGTGTCTACAAGAGTCTTTACCAGATGGATGACCGGCGACTCGTGCTATCTTTTGTTGCTATATGATACCGGTCAATGATGATACTGGAATTTTGAACGGGGGGATGCGTACGTGCTATCTTACGCGGTAACGAATGTCTGTACCATCATTTCCAGCCACTGCAATGATTGAACGAGCACGGACGATGTGTACCACAGTACTTACCCGAAGCGGCGAAACTTAGTTTATGGGCGTCTAAAGTACCTACAGGCTGATCACTCCTAATCCACGTCTCTCTACTACGCAAAAATACCACCCCTATGCTTCCTCAATCCTATCATCTGACACCCCTCAGCTTCCGGGTAGGTCTCGGAAACCAGATGCGTGTCAAGAATCAATTTTCCAGTACATAGAGTGTATCTGGGCCAAGATGTTCAAATTGCGGTGCAATACTCCGAGGAGACAGCGAGCAATTGACCTATAGCACAAGCCGCACATTCGGCCACTATCCAGGTCTGTCGTTCTTCTCAGTCGACTGGGCGGGTCCATCTCATCTCTACCCTATCGACAGGTCGGAGGCCGATCTGGTTTGCTTGCGGGCCCATCAACCATTGGTCGCCCCTGCCATCGATAGCTCCGGGGAAGAATTTGTCTCGCTCCTGACTATGTTGCAGTACGCACGGAACATGTCAATCGCCCAGACCACTGTGGGGGGGACCCAGAACCGGAGACATAATGTCTAGCGGACCGATAGGGCACGCAATTCCGGAGGACACACTCGAATCTGACTATAAAACATGGAGAATATCACCCTGAGTTACCTCCAACGACCCCACAGACCACTCGTTCTCACTCGCAACTCCCCACCAGCCTTCCATCCGATAGACATGACGACCCCCTACATCACCCTTCACCCCACCGGCCAAAAACTCCCCCAGGTCGGCATGGGCACCTGGAAGCTCGACAACAACCTTTGCGAGGAGACTATCTACCAAGCTATCAAGATCGGTTACAGACACTTCGATGCTGCCTGCGACTATGGCAACGAAGCTGAGGTTGGCCTTGGCTTGAAGAAGGCCATCCAGGAAGGCATCGTCAAGCGTGAGGACTTGTTTATCACCAGCAAGGTACGCAGCTCCCCGTCCTAGTCCGTGAACTCCTTTACTCATCGTCTCGCAGCTTTGGAACACTTTCCATGCCAAGGAGCATGTGAAGCCTATCGTACAGAAGCAACTCAAGGACTTCGGTCTTGATTACTTCGACCTATACCTGATCCATTTCCGTAAGTACAAAACCTGATACTATCTTCTCTGATCATCAGCTCATGTCTTCGTGATCGCAGCTGTCTCCCTTGAGTACGTTGACCCCTCCGTCCGTTACCCACCAGGCTGGGCATACGACGGAAAGAACGATGTTCGCACAGCCAACGTTCCTCTTTACGAGACTTGGGCAGCAATGGAGGAGCTCGTCGACGCAGGGCTCGCCAAAGCCATCGGTGTTTCCAACATGTCCGGTGGCTTGCTCATCGATCTTCTTCGCTACGCTCGCATTAGACCATCCCTGCTTCAAGTCGGTGCGTGATGCCTCTACCCATCTATCCGCGACTCCAGCACTAATAACCGTTATTTGGCAGAGCATCATCCCTACCTCACTCAGACGAAGTTGATCCAGCTCGCTCAAGCAGAGAACATCGCCGTGACCGCCTACTCTTCCTTTGGCCCGTTGAGCTTCCGCGAGTTGAACTGGGATTCTGCCAACGAGGCTAAGATACTGTTCGAGCACGACGCCGTTCTCAACATCGCGAAGAACCACAAGAGATCGCCAGCTGAAGTTCTCCTCAGGTGGTCGACACAACGTGGTCTCGTTGTCATCCCCAAGGCTACGAACCCCGAGCTGATGAAGCAGAACCTGGAGCACACTCAATTCGATTTGACCGAAGAGGAGATCCGTGCTATCTCAAGTCTTAATATTAACCTTAGGTTCAACGACCCATCGGATGTGCGTATAGGCTCACTTACATCCTCATGATCAGCTCGCTAAATTCCTGTCTTTAGTATCTCTCTGACTTCAAGAAGTTGTTCGTCTTCGCCTAGAGAATTTTTACTGGGGACTTTTGGTATCCTGACTCAGGGCTCATTAACGAAGTATCACAAATGTAATGTAGTAATTGTAGAAGATCTAAAAGCGCTATGTAGTATAAAGCATTTTTCTGGGACTACTTACTCCCCGCCCGACGTTCAATACCGACGTTTACTGCATATGGTCGGGCAGAACTGTTCCGCCTCGATGATCGTGAGCCACGTGTCAGACTTTGCTCCCGACGCGGCCTTGCCACAAATTGTTGGCCACTTATTGTTCCTTCTACTTACTGCTGCTTGTGCCATGACCGCGCCCGGGGTATATAATCTCTGAGGGGCTATCCGCAGACGACCGTGACATGCACTATCCACAACCCTCTCACGACTCACTGCAATCACCGCTACAACCAGCTGCTCGGGACTCACCCTCTCTTACCACCATGAGCAATAACGGACTCAATGGGCTTCCTAATACGAATGGCCTCCAAATGGCTTTGCAGATCGCCGGTGCGCTCATTCAGGGTTCACAGGGCGGCGCGCAACAACAAGTCTCTTCGCAACAACCAGGAACGAATGACCTCTTGAATTTCCTGGCGCTGCAGCAAGGTACCTCGGTGCCTGCTAACCATGTCGGCGGAGCTGCCTCCGGATCTTACTCGCACGGTGCATTGAATATTGGGCCACCTGTGGGAACATATCCAGACGACGAAGACGTGATAGTGCAAGCTTTGCATGACAGCGAGGAGAAGGGATGGACATACCGACGAGCTTTAGAGGCACTTCATGGGGTACGTTCAGCTTTCAGGCAGTTACAAATTATCGTTATATCTCGCATAGACGGTACTGATGGCTGAATCATTGTGTTTGACAGGTTAATGATCATCTTGCTAGTCAGTGGAAAGACTACTATCTCGACAATGCCCAACGCTTGAACAGACGCGTTGATTTTCTTCGTGGTCAGGAAAGGCGGGATAAACCCCTCATTGCTGTTAAGAAACCCGCTTTCGATTCCCCACCCAGATCCCGCGAACCTTCGACAGCAGCTCGAAAGCTTCCGCAGACTGCAATTAAGCAACAGTCTGTGTCGAGAAAATCGTCTGACTCGGCGACAGCGGTCGCTGGGCCCAGTAGTGTGAAGGGCAAAGGGAAGGAAAAGAATGGTCCTCCTCGTCGATCTCCCTCACCACCCAGGGTCGATCATGATGCGCAGGAATTCGGAGGTGGTAAATACCGCTTCACAGAAGAGGAGGACAAGTACCTGGTGAAATACGCACGTTATCGACTCTCCCTGGACCCAGATGTCTCAAAAGCCGCCATCTGTAAATCTATCTCAGAGAAGGTAGATATTCTTTTGTATATCACTTCATATTCTTGTTGACCCAGTGATATAGCTGCCTCACCATTCTTTCAACTCTTGGGCAAGTCATTGGCACTATTTGCGAGAGGATATCGAACGCCAAATACCTCAACTCCGTGCACCACGGGACGTAGGTGCAGTGGATGATGGGGAACTTCACACAGATATCGACTCCTCGGACTCCCTTGACTCAGATTCTGACTCTGAAGCCGACAGACAGAACATGGGCCAGGCTGGAGGGGCTATCACGAAAGCGGACAAGCGTGTGATAGCGAGATACGCTGCGTCTTTTGGACGTGAATGGGCTACCATGCGTGGCAATGAGCGATGGGATCCGTTTGAGGCAATGGTGTGTATTAATCGCCAGTGCGCATGTATAGTAGTAATTCAGGCCATTTCTAGTACCCACAGCGAAAATCGAAATCATGGCTGGAGGTATATCGACGCTATGAAAAAGGTATGTGTACGGTTTCACAGCCGATGATTTGCACGCTCAACTGACTCTTCGTAGAACTTGAGCAGCTGATCAAGAAGTACCGCAAACGACGACTAGCAGAGGTCAAGACCCAGCAAACTGGTCGTCCTAGTTGGGCACCCAAAAGATCTGATTCACCTGTTGCGAAACGCACGCGGCTAAGCGACGATGAATACGAAGACGATGGCGACTATCCTCTATCGAAGCGGGCCAGGTAAACCTCGGGCTCGCAAGTAAGCTATGGCCATGACTCCGACTGCTACTAGCCTGTCATACTCGTATTGCATGTACCTCAGTACATACTGCTTACATTATGTTCTACTTCGTGTAATTATTACATGTTCGAGTATATGCGTGCATCAGAAATGCTGGATCCTCGTGGTGTTTCTGCTGAGGCGATAGCCACGTGGGGACGGCATCGATGAGCCTCATAGCGCCAGCGCGTAGTACTCTAACCTGGTTGTCGTAACCTCTCTCCTTCATCCATTGCGACGACTGTCTCTGCCCTTTCTACGTATATTCCTCACGAACACACTCACGCACCATGGATGAAGAGTATGATGTGCGTTATCTGACGTCTGAGTGGCATACACAGTGAAGGCTAACATGTGTATCAAGGTCATCGTTCTCGGTACTGGCCTCACCGAATGTATCCTGTCAGGTCTCTTGTCCGTCGAGGGCAAGAAGGTCCTTCACATGGACCGCAATGATTACTACGGAGGTGACAGCGCGAGTTTGAACTTGACACAGGTCAGTGATTGACATTCATATATCTGGATATTGTCCCTGAGGTCATTTATGGTCACCAGCTGTATCGCAAGTTCAGGCCAGACCAAAGCCCTCCGGCGGAGCTTGGACGTGACAGAGACTACGCCGTTGACCTCATTCCCAAGTTTATCATCGCTTCTGGAGAGCTCACCAAGATCCTCGTCCACACCGATGTCACGCGTTACCTCGAGTTCAAGCAGATCGCTGGTAGCTTCGTCTACCGTGACGGCAAGATCTCGAAGGTCCCCAGTAACGAGATAGAGGCACTGAAGAGCCCGCTCATGGGCCTCTTTGAGAAGAGGAGGGCGAAGAAGTTCTTCGAGTTCCTTCAGGGCTGGAAGGATGAGGACCCTGCTACTCACCAAGGTGCGATTGACGAGTTCATAGCAGAAGTCATAATTAACGCTGGATGTTTCTTTCAGGCTTGGATCTTGATAAGGATACTATGCAGACTGTTTACAACAAGTTCGGTCTCGAGCCTGGTACCCAGGACTTCATCGGTCATGCGATGGCTCTGTACCTCACTGACGAGTAGGCGTCCATACTTTGAGCCACCGAGATCCTATACTGATGCGCCAATGCAGCTACAAGAACAAGCCCGCACGCCCAACGTACGAGCGTATTGTCCTGTACACGTCTTCTATGGCGCGTTACGGCAAGTCGCCATACATCTACCCCCTCTACGGTCTTGGCGAGCTCCCCCAGTCTTTCGCTCGTCTGAGTGCCATCTACGGAGGAACCTACATGCTTGATAAGGCCATTGACGAGATTGTCACTGACGCTGACGGCAAGTTTGTCGGTGTCAGAAGCGGTAACGAGACTGTGAAGGCCAAGCAGGTTGTCGGTGACCCAAGCTACTTCGGTGCTGGGAAGCAAACCGAGGGCAAGGTCCGTGTTGTCGAAGAAGGCAAGGTTGTCCGTGCTATTTGCATCCTCAAGCACCCCATCCCTGGTACCGAGGACGCGGACAGTGTCCAGATCATCATTCCCCAGAACCAGGTCGGACGCAAGAACGGTTAGTTGTTCAGCATTGTATAGCATGATACGTTGCTCATCTATCATACAGATATCTACATCGCCGGCGTGTCCTCTACCCACAACGTTTGTGCCAAGGACATTTACATTGCCATTGTCAGCACTATCGTCGAGACAGACAAGCCCGAACTTGAGATCAAGCCCGGTCTCGAGCTTCTTGGTACCATTCACGATAAGTGAGTCTTCTTCTACGTCCTCGGGTCTGCCTTTCATCACTGACGGGGTTATCTAAAGGTTTGTCTCGATCACATCACTCTACACTCCAACCTCGTCCGGCACCGATGACAACATCTTCATCACTCGTTCCTACGATGCCACCTCTCACTTCGAGACCGTCGTTGAGGATGTTCAGGATGTATGGAAGCGTGTTGTCGGCAAAGACCTCGTGCTCAAGAAGCGAGAGGACATTGAGGCGCAGGCTTAAGATAGGGTTTTACACGTTTCTTCCATACATCGTCTTGCCTTGCTTCGGTCTTCGGTCCTTCATAGGTTCTCGGTCTAATTTTCCCTCTCGCGTTTTGCCCAACCTGTACAAAGTCGCAATCTAGCATGTACAAAACATCTCGTGGATTTTCAAAGCATTCGATACCAATCTTCTCGGCAGTTCTCTCAGTCAAAGAGAAATAATTACACAAAGGTTTCAAAAGAAAGCGTCCATGCTGAACTCCGGAACTTGAACATCCTGCTTCGCGGATTTCATGAGACGTCCCATGCCAGCCTTCCGAGCAACCAGATCGCCATTTTCTTTCGGTTGCATCACCTCGCCCTCTCCTGAAGGCGTAGGGCCGCCATCAGGAGTTCGGAGATCTGGAGAGCCAACACGCGTCGGCGGTGCACTCGGAATATCCATGTCAATCAAGATCGACGACCGACGACGCATTGCAGGTTCTAAGGCGAAACGTGTAGCAAGTGGGCTTGGAGGTGGGCGTAGAGTAGGAGAATCGTGCACAGCTGTCGATGGTCGTGCGAAAGACCACGTACGGACCAAGTCCAACGCTAGCGCATGGCAGCCTAGAAGAGCGTTAGCAGCAGCCTCAACAACGTGACAAAAAACACGGCGAACCCATTCTGCAGAATACACGAGCAATTTGCAAGACAAAGTTGAACTCAGTTCGTCCCGATATCTCGCTGGTTCCCTTCGCAGCTTGCAGGGTTTTAAGTTTCAGCTGGGAGAATAGCAGGGCGAGGCTAGGATCATCGTAATGAGGCTCGCCAATCTCCGTTATTTTGCTGTCCCATGCCGCAGCGAGGTCACGAAGCGGAGTCTACAGCACCTTGAGTACGTAAAACGATCGAAACAATTATCTGGGCGTACCACAAGAATGCGGACTGCCAAGTCACGTCTTCGCAGCATCCAGAACGCCCAACTGGCAAGCCAGCGATTCCCTTCCTTGAACGCAGTTGGGATCACGGTCGTCGTAAGAATATCGCGTAACATCGGGCTTTCATCTCCTTCTACTACGCGCACAAGTGCAATAGCCAGCTGGAAGTCCTGCAGGTTCCTCAAGCACACGTTTACAGCATCCTTCAGGCTTCCGCCCAGAAGGAAGAACGCTGCGGCGTATTCTACGCACAATCATGAGTTCCTCGATTTTATCGCATGAGTATACACATACCAAATCTCCGTTTGCTCAGAAGCGCAAAGGCGTTCTTCAGCGCAGCTGTTCGCCATCGAGGTTCGGAGAAGTTGTTGTTAAGGAACTTCAGCATTGCATTCTGTTCTTTGTGCCATGCAGCCTGCCGCCAAAGTCCGTGCACCAACTTCACTTTGCCTAGCGCAAAGTAGAACAAGCTGCATGCAACAGGGTCCCGGTTGTCGCCGGCCATATATTGGTTACGAGCCATGACTTCGAGGTGCGATTTCTGTTTTGGTGACGATCAGTATTGATACGATCGCGCTCCAGTGCTGAATTTACCATTGTCTCTTGAGAGCGCAGCCAAACATACACACCAAGCGCTCTCGCGTCCGTCCAGGTCATCTTGCCTCCTTCGCACGCGGCAACGGAAGTAGACAGCAGCAAGTCCTGACTCTCACTATGGAACGCCCATATCATGTCACGATATCGCAAACGCTCGCGCCGATGAGGTAAACGGCTCTTGGAACCACCATTAGACGCAGGAGAGGCGGGAGAGGCGGGGTTCGATAGTCTTCGGTTATAGATGTAGAAAACACGCATGGAGATGACATATCGTAAGCCATTAGAATCGAGTGCGCGTCGCTGGTTCTCGATCTATGATTGACAGACAGGCATCAGGAGGTGACTCGTGAAGAAAAGCTATGATAACTCACTTCTAGAGTGGTTTGGAGCAAAACTAACAGAGACTCCATCTCATTCGGGGTTAGGTGCGGCAATGGTTGCTCCGAAAGCTTTTCTTTGAGCCCTTCAACAAGAGTTTGAGAGAACTCTTCTTCCTCAGATCTGACATAACCATGTAAGCAATCGCCTTCAATGTGTTCAAATCACTTACTCGTCGGCTACTTCCGGTACAGAGAAGAGCAGCGAGTATTGAGGCTTATGGGCAATGTTACTCTAGGGTATGTTGAGTTACACGGTCGATAACGAATGATCAATCGCTTACAGCTTTCGCGACATCGTCTTTCTTCAAGAACTCTTCAAAGGGCAGCGGCGTCCATTGATGTATATCCCGTGTTCTAGCCAGATTACGAGACAGGTTGATGAAGCTCTTCTTGACCAGCTCGACCTTCTCTAAATATACAAGATTGATCAGACATGGGTAACATCATATACCAGATAGCTGTCTTACCCCAAAGCAAACACTGGAGTGTCATCTGGGGATGATAATCGTCCAGCGGTCCGTTGTGTCTTGCAACATACTCAAACAAATCCTCTTCATCTGAGTTCGTATTTCGTGTACGCCGTTCTTGTCCATGTAAAGACATGAGTTGACCCGTCCCAATGAGGAATAAACCTCCTCTAAGCCAGATAGAATCCTTTATTTGATGGGGAATTGTGCTACTAGCAGATCAATATCTGAAGAAAATCGCCAGAATGTGCGCTGCGTACCGTGACAAGTCGATCGTGTGGCATACACCCCACCCTGAAGTCTCATCGAAGTAGGTCATTCGTTCTTGACAAAGTAAGTCAACATGGTGTGAGAATCCCACCGCTAGTATGGACTGGCCATCTGGCGTGGCTGTCCAATCCAGGTCCAGTATCGGGTCATCTGCACTGCACGACATTTAGATTGTATGCACCGGGAGATGATATAGAACTCACCTGAATATATGCGAATATTCCATGCCGGATGCGAACTCGGATTCAGTGGAGTCCCAGATCGTTAGTTCCTGGCCTCCCGTGGTGGGGCATACTACAGGAGACGTAAGTTTATGCTGGCACTCATTACTTCTCGTTGGGATGATCTGAACGTACCAAGGACAGTCTTCTTGGCAGAGCTGCAAGCCGCCATTGCAATATTCTGACGCTGGGTCTTTACTCTGCCCGTACGCTTCAGATTGATCGATGCACTGCTCGAGTCTATCCTCCAGAAGGCCAGTTCACCGCTATCACCAACGCTGACTAGATCATCATGTCCGCCGAGCATTTGTTTCGCGTATTGTCCGCTCCATCCCATAGGGTCCACTGGCACAATCATCGTTGGCTTCGTTTCCAAAGGCAGACTGGTTTCCGACACAACAATAACCTGGCCAGTAGAAGTCGTACTCGGTCCAGAATCGCAATGGATAGACACGTTCAGGAATATCATGGTAGCCTTCGGAGTGATACCGATCACAGTGGTCGATTTACCGTTCTGTCCAGAGGCGATGGCAAAAAGAGATACTACGCGGGATATCTCGACTGAAGCCAAGTTGACGAGCGAATGAGTCTCGTATAAGGAGACCCTACCCGACGACTCGGAATAAGTGAGAAAATGATCTCCTTTGAGGAAGTTCAGCAAAGTAAGCGTATGAATCAGTCGGCTACGTACCACCGCCCAGCACCACCACGCGATCGACCTTGTTAGACTGAGTCGGTCTCAACGTTGCAGCTCGCACTGGTACTCGTTTGTTCTTGCCAAGCGTCCATATTTCCACCGTTCCGTCTTCCTTCAACCCAGCAATCGCTTCGCCATCTGCTGTCCTCACGAAGCGAACGAGATCTGACAGTGACCGGCCGCTTTCCTGCTGGTCACGGTGCAGTGATGTCTCGCCCTGTGATACCAGCGATAGTCCTTCCCTGCGAGCGTCGAAAAACGGCAAAGGAGATAGTGTGTATGAAGTAACGGGAGGTGATGTGATTAGAGTGAGTGTTCCTGGGACAGATGGATTCGGCAATATATAGAGGTGTCCTGGGGGATATGGGAGTGTTGAAGGTGCTGACTGTAGTAGAGTGAATTGTTTGAGAAGTGTTGGCGGCCGACGGTCTATATTCTAAGAAGCAATGAATAGAATGAAAAGCACGGGGATGAACGAAGGCCTACAGCGACTGCTTGTAGCACGAGGGATCCATCCGAGAGCACGCGGAGAAATAGATCCCAGTTCTCTTCCTGTATCTCACGTACTCTTTTGTATCGGCCATCTTCAGTATTTAGACCTGCATCAGCAAGGGCTGCCGTCAGAGCCTTTGACATGATATCCCGGCTCAACCAGAATACTTTGGAATCAGAGATCTGAGACGCTACGGAGAACGGCAGAGCAGAAAAGATGTCGAGAGACGCATGCAGTTGAAGATGCTGAGGTGCATCGAGTACAGGGAGGAAGATCCGCAAAGTTGCGTCTGATGTTACGGTGTAGAGGATCAAGTCATCACTGTGAATGGCTCGTCAGACGCGAAAGATGCTATACTTGCTGAGGTGACAAACCGACTTGATGTTTCTGACTGTTTCCAGTTCATATCTGTAACTGGTCGAGGATGACGTATCTTCTGTGTTTGATTCCCTGACGTAGTCAAGTATATGCGGACTGTGTTATCCCGCTATCACAAACGTAAGAGCACAGAAGACTTGTCTGACATTTAGGCATACCGTGGTTGTGCTAGCGATATACATGAGCGATGGAGAGAAGCGCAGGCGAGACAGTCCTGCGAGTCTTTTGCGAGGCTTTAACGAGTGTTATCACGCGAGACAGAACCGTCACGTACGGGAGTGTCCATTTCAGAGACCATGTGGGCAGGTCATTCTCTAGGATTAGAGTGTACACAGATAAGCTAGAAGGAGTGCCCACGGCGAGCAGTCCTGACACCAGTAAATAGGCCATCACCTGTGACATTGTAGACAACATTACCAGATTTACAATCTATCGTGGTGATGGGTTGACCATCAGGCAGCAACAGAGAAGAATAAACACGCCATGTATCGCCATGCACGCCGGACAGAGACCAGGAGGCTATACGAGAGCCCATGGAAGCAACAATCTATGTAATCATACGCATGAGATGCACACAGCTGATCGTATTTGGCTTGCACGCACAAGTCTCATGCCCGGGTCAATGGAGAGACATTTGATTGCTTCTGTTGTATGCAACGCGCCTGGAAAGGCTTCCCAAACCGCCAAGGCACGAACGAAAGCTAGGGTCCTTGCATTGAGAATTATGATAGAATCGAACGAAGGGTATAGCTGGGTAAGGTGGCGTTAGACTTTCGAACGCGAGCTTTCGAACGCGAGATCACAATATAATGGGAACTTACAAGCAAAGTCTCCTTCGGCAGCACCAGGTGTTGGAGGCCCGTGTATGGGCTGCCGGTATATGTGTGCAGTAATTGAAGCATTATCTGCACAATCTGGACAAAAATGAGCCGCGTTTATGAAAGTCGAGAAGGAAAGGTCATGGCTGTTGCGTGCAGAGGTCGCCCGATGAGCCAGAACTTGCACATCTCCGGGCCACGTGGCTAGGAACGTCATGTCCGCAGTGCAGGCTCTCTGGACGCCCGTTCCGACTGTGCTTGAGGCCAGGGAACGCGACTTTCCTCCTTTCTTACGAACCACCACCACCTTCATTATTGGCCGCTGCTTCTCCCCCGCGCTCTGTTGTCAGCAACTCGCCGCTGGGTTCGTGGAACGGCGGACCCCCCTGAGTCATTCACGACCGACTTATTTCTAGCCGCCCCCGTCCTGGAGAAACATGCGTTTATGGGGTTATGTCCCCCTGTTCGCGTCTGTACCATTGGCGCATGCTGCGCAAGTGGCATTTGAACAAGGGCCCAGCTCTTTGTCAAGTAATCTCATCGACAGACTCTCCCAAGACCCTGATTACACATCCTTGCTCTTGCTACTACAGAAAGCTAAATTAATCCCAACGCTGAACAGACTAAATGGATCCACCCTCTTCGCACCCACGAACGATGCGATCAAGCGACATATAACCACGGATGCTGCTTGGGAAGCTGCACTCACCGAGGATGGTGAAGAACTACGCGATAATATACAAGAGAAGCTTCGCCAGGAGCTCTTTTACCACCTGCTGAACTATACCCTCCCTGAAGAACGGCCGAATGAAGGTGTAGAGACTTTGAATACACTACATTACCCCCGCACACCCGTGGAACCTCCCTCCCATGAACCTCCACCGTACCCGCCATGGATGCCGATACCCGGCGGCACATTGGGTGGCTTACCTCAGAGGCTTCGCAGGGCCGTCCGGGATGACGCAGAATGGATTGGGGTAGACGCCTTTGGCCAGCAAGGTGCTCAAGCTACTGACCACGTAACTGCCTCAAATGGTGTAGTTGTGAAGATTAATGAGGTACTGGACGTACCACCAGACCTAGGTGCGTCCACGCTGTTCCATTGTTCTATGCTTAAACTCTAACATGGACATTAGCCACCGTTATCTCCACGCATCCTTCTTTATCATATCTTCGAAACGTGCTCACTCCGGAGTTGATAAATTTCCTGAATTCAACGTCAGAGCTCACGATATTCCTCCCTGTGGACGATGCATGGCAAGCCCTGCCCTACTACGAGCGCCTTTACTTGGAGAGTAAATACGCTACGGACGATTTAACGACCATCGTTAATCTCCACGCAGTGGCAAATAAGGACGTTCACTATGCCGAGTCCTTCGATGGCGGTGTCGAATGTGAGTCGGATGTCTCTTACCTCTCAAAATGGCTAACAATCTCTCAGTGACCACGATAGAAGGACAGAAGCTCCACATTGCCAAGTCGGAAGAGGGCAATGTGACTAAGATATCTTCTGCAGATCTCATTGAGCCGGATATATACGCGTCTAACGGCGTCATACATTCCATCTCTTCATTCCTCTTGCCTCCGGATGCGCTACGGTTCACCCCAGAGAAGTATCTGCTCACCCTGAACTGTTCCTCATTCGTCGATCTCATCCATTCCGTCGACCTCACATCACTAATCAATGACACTGAGACACACTGGACAATACTCGCACCCCAAGACGATGTTATCTCAATATTTGACAATGGCGAGCTCCCACCGCGCGGCAGCGAAGAGTTGAAGAAGATGCTGCAGTATCATTTCATACCAGGGAAGAAGGCACCGAAGAAGCTATCAAACGGTATGCTGCTGGAGACGGCTCTAGAGGAGTCCGGGTTGAGTGGTGGCCGACAAGTGCTGAGCGTGGATGTGCACGAGGACGGAAAGAAAGGCAAATCTGTTGGGTTTGGAGGTGCTAGTACTATTGGTGACCCCAGTAAGTCCAATATGCCGCGGGCCCAAGACATCCAACTAACGATCGCGTCTTAGTCGAAGCTAACAACACGCTCATCTACTTCATATCGCATCCCCTTGTACCTCCGGCGGATGCGTTGACAACTGCTCTTCCGCAGCTCGACTTATCGTCTTTCCTCGCTGCTGTTTTTTCGACAAACTTGGCAGACAAACTCAAATTCACTCCTCGCACAACGCTGTTGATCCCTTACAACAGCGCCTTCAAGCGGTTGGGAGCACTTGTCAGTGCACATCTGCTTAGCGCCTCTTCGAAGTCGGATCTGGAGAAGGTCATACTGCACCACGCTATCAGCGGCGTCGAATACGCAGAGACGTTGCAGAATGGCACTGCTCGCACGTTCGCTACGTTAGAAGGCTCAGATCTGCACGTCGAACGCTCGAAGAGCGGCGAAGTCGTACTAACTGGAAGCGGCGGCTGGTCAGACATGCACTCCTTACTCTACCCACAGGACTACCTCACACAAACCGGTGTCATACACGAGCTCTCGGACATTATGATCCCGCGTTCGGTGGATATTACCATAGGGAAACTCATCTCTGCTGCCAAATCGTCCACGATGGCCTCGTTGATGACCAAGGCTGGCGTTGACTGGATTCTGAACGGGACGAACCCGCCTGAAGGGACTGTTTGGGCGGAGATGGGTCTTAAAGGAGTCGGATGGACAGTGCTGTGCCCTACCGACGAAGCGTTCAAAGGTGTTAACTTGACCGAGCTACACGCAGACACACCGCGCCTGATAGAAACCGTCCTCCAGCACCTGGTGCCCTTGCAAGAGCCGTCGCGAGCACCGGACAACATCGACTACGTCGACTTCTTCGAGATCCTCAATAACAATCGACCACTGGTCCTCAACGATTCGACGAAATACACGACGTTGTTGTCGAGGAAGCAGTCATTCGATTGGCAAGACTCTCGGGGAGATGTGGACTTCCGGCAAGTCGATAATGAGATAGTCGTTGGCGTAGACGGCGCACGAGGATCCGATGGAAGGCGCGATTCCGCTCATGTGACTAGCTGGGGACGATCTACGCAAGGGAGAGGCACTGGAGGTGTTGTCTCGATCGACCGAGTGCTTACACCGTACCACCCTTCCTGGAGGGCTGTATACGGTGGCCCTATCACGGTTACCGTTCTTGGAGTGCTATTGATAGGCGGGTTCTTCTACGGTGTACGCGTCCTCTGGAAACGAGACACGACGGAGGCGACGTATGAGCCCATAGGCGGGTTTGGCAATAACGATGACGAGGCGTAATTCATTTTCTTGGTTTACTTACTTTTCTATAGACAGTGGAACAGTGCTCGTTTCTAACCCTATACACACTTTCTGCTCTTGTTTTCTTCGAGGATCTCGTTGTATTTTATCCGGTAGACTTTCATTACATGTACCCATTAATGGCGGTAAATATTCAATACTGTACAGGTTGTCTCTGTTTTGCTCGTGTTCTAAATTCGGGTGCTGCTCGTCACTACTTACTTCAGATGACTGCCAAGCAGGTGGTTGGCGGATTCCATCGCTGTGATTGGTTAGACCGGTTCATGGTTCCCCGCATCCCGACTGCGGGGCGAACGACCGCGCAGGGGACGTAGAACGGATGTCAAAATCACAAGCTAACCCCACCAGTATAAGATCCTAATCTTCAAATTCGTCATGCAGACGCTTTCGAAGTACACTAGGGCTCTTCAGCTCGTTTGCTATCCCCCACCTGCTCCCGTGCCCGCTTTCAACACCGTTTGCCATGGTGAGTAACGGCTCTTGTCCGACGCGAACGTAACGGAGACTGACGCGATCTTTGGCGCGGTGTTTTGCGGCGCAGAGTGATACACAATCCATTGAACAACCGAAAGCCTCGACGAGCTCGACGGCCGAGTCAATAAAGTCGTTCGTTGCAGGAGGTGTTGGAGGTGTTGCAGCGGTAGTAGTTGGTGTGTAGAGTTATATACTCTCAGAATAGACACATTAGCTCAATTCTACACTTCTAGGACATCCTTTTGACCTTACCAAAACCCGCCTTCAGACCGCTGCGCCAGGCACATACACTGGAGCTATCGATGTTGTGAAGAAAACTCTGGCTCGCGACGGCGCAACTGGGTACGCTCATTGTTCCCGTTCCCAGATTTAGAGCAAGGAACTCATGCAATACATTCCAGTTTGTACCGTGGTGTTGTTCCACCTCTACTGGGAGTCACCCCGATCTTCGCTGTATCCTTCTGGGTGAGTCATTTGCCACATAATTCACATGCATGTGGACTCAACGGATTATCAGGCCTATGATACCTCGAAAGCCCTCATTTACGCTGTCACGCCCCACAGAACGAGCAAAGAGCTTTCTGTCGCAGAATACGCCGCGGCTGGTTTCCTCTCGGCAATTCCTACGACGCTAGTGACAGCTCCTGTCGAACGCGCCAAGGTTCTTCTACAGGTCCAGGGCCAAAGCGCAGGGGGCACGCATTACAACGGTGTCTTCGACGTTGTGAAGCACCTGTACCGTGAAGGCGGCATTCGCAGTGTGTTCCGCGGTTCGGTTGCAACAGTAGCGCGTGATGGGCCTGGTAGTGCAGCGTACTTTGCTGCCTATGAGGTCACGAAGGGGCTCTTGACCACCAAGGGCTCTACCGACCTTAACCTTGGCGCTGTCATTTTCGCTGGTGGAATGGCTGGTGTTGCAATGTGGTCAATAGCTATCCCGCCGGATGTACGTCATAGTATGAGGAAATCTGAATCAATGAGCAGTACTGAGAGGTTTTCTTACAGGTTATCAAGTCGAGGATTCAGTCCGCCCCAACGGGAACGTACTCTGGATTCCTCGACTGTGCACGCAAGACAATTGCTGTGGATGGAGTCAGTGCGCTGTGGAGAGGTTTGGGTCCCGCCATGGCTCGAGTAAGTCGTTTAATTCACTTGCTCTCGCTACTCTCGTTAACGAAAGTGATCAGGCCTTCCCTGCAAATGCCGCAACCTTCGTAAGCACCTCTTGTAACCTGTATCAAGATGCAGCTGACCTTGCGCCTTCTAATTCAGCTTGGAGTGGAAGCCACGAAGAAATTGCTAGAGTCCTATTTGTAATCTTATCTAGGGACCTTGAAGATATATACATTGGATCTTTACTCCGGAACATCGTCGTCGAGAAGTCGGTCCACACCGGATGCTATGTATGCAGGTTTCGTCGACGTCCAAGGCGAAGCATTGCTTCATTGACAACTACGTCTAAACATAGAATATGTGTTATATGAGTGTACATGGTAGTAGGGATACATTTTGACTATTCCGGTATTTACACAAATTCCAAGGATATGAGTGGATGAATAAAGAACTGGATGAAGATGAAGAAAGTTCAAACTCTATGCAAACAAGCTGCGTTTTGGGGTTCACTTCCGCCAACTGGACGGAATTTTGAAGACAACGTCCGACCACACACCCAACCTTCCACGTTCCCAGTCTTCGAGGTACGACAGCCCGGCACTGCCGCGACGTCCTTCCTCCTCCTTGAGCCGCATCTCTGCGTCGCACCAGAAGAGAACCCAGTCTCCCATCCGGATGTGTCCGGTACTGCGCTCAAAGTACCACTTGTTCACAGGGTTGTTGGCCCGACTACGCCACACGAGGTCGCGGCCCTCACCCACACCTTCCTTGCCTCCGTTGGGATTCGCCGAGAAAGGTAGACCGAGACCGTACGACTCGTCGTGGAGAGCGACCCACAGGAAGTCCACCGTGCCGTCTCCCTGATGGCTAGGAAGCACAGCGAACTTATCCAAGTAGGTGATCGGTGCAAACGCCCCTGGAGTGCCCGCAGGGCATTGCTCTGTAGTAACGATTGCCGCGCCAGCGTAGTCCCCTGCGACAATGACGAAGTCAAGGCATTCGTCGAGTCGTTTCCAGAACGGCGCTTCGTCCAACTCACGGCCGAAAGACTGCTCGAGGAGCGCTTTCAACTTCGTGCGGTCAATCTCCGAGGCCGAGCGAATGACACGGACGTCGAGGCCGCGCCGAAGGATGGTAGGAGTGTGAGAGTCGATCCTGCGGTTTCCCTGCAGGAGGGCGTGAGGGAGGCTAGAGCTGACGGCGGGCTTATTCGTGATGAGATTCGCGATCAGAGAGCTAGGAGAGCGGTGGGAAACCATGACTGCCGAGGACGAAGGAGGCATGTAGGAGAGGCATGTGCGCGCCAGTGCTAAATTTGACAGTGCCGAGGGATGTGTCGACTTCCAGCGAGGATCAAAGGTGTTGCGGATGTATGAGTATTCAGAAGCAAGGTTCACCAGCAGATGAGGCATGCCATCACGAGCGTATGAAGGAACTCCTCCTTCCTTATTGATGAGCATAAGTCGTAGAGGGGTAAGGTCGATGTCGCTGTCGTCCGGCATCTCGTGCTTAGTTTCGGCTGCCGCCTCAACCATCCCTCGGGTGAGAGCAGCGATCACATCGTTGGCATCGACGCGAACTGAGCGGAGAAACGAGTCGAGAGCCATGGGAGGAAGCACCGGAATCTCGCCCGCCTTCAAGGCGGACCGGATGGGAATCAAGTCTGCTGGGAAAGTGTGTGCCTCGGGAGTATACTCGGTAGGCTTTGCAGAAGTTTCTTCTTCGCCAGGTTTTGGGCCTAAACGGACGACCGCACCGAGTACAGGGCGAGCTTTTGCACCGTATTTCTCGAGGGCAGACACAACACGCATAGTCTCCTCCATGACTGCTGCACGTTCGCCGCTCTCACCTTTGGGCAGATCATCCTTCTCTACGACGATGACACTGACAAGGCCGAGCTTTTCCAAGTAGATCATACCACGGGCGATACTCTCCAGCTGACGCTCCGTGAAAGGCCCTTGCAGCTTCACGAGGGCAGTTCGTCGGACAATGGGGTTAAGGATAGATGCGATGACAGGACTCTGGATCTGGGACTGTTTCTGTTCCATGGCGATATCCGGAGGGCGTGTCTCAGTGGACGGCTTTATTGACTCTTGGACGTCTTTGATCATATCCTGGGGAGGGGAAACTTTCTTTGGCTTCATAGCACGAAGACCAAAGTCGGCTAGATAACCACGCGTGTCACGCAGCGATGGGTTCGCGCGGAGGATGGACATGATGAAATCCTACACCATCAATGTCAGTCACGCCGCATAGTGCTTGGGGACTCTGACTCTTACATTATCGGCAACTTCATCGACGTCCGGGGGTGGCTTAGGTTCTCGCAAACTGCGTATCGTCTACGAAGAAAGTCAATATGCTGTGGCGCGACAGGCCGCACAAAGACGAGGCGTACTGCATAGAAAGCCTTGAAAGTCTGAGCGGATCGCGAGTTCAACGCGACGTGCGACGGCTTGCGGGCTGTCCTGGCTGCAGTTGAGAGCATGGTCATCGGAGGGGGGAGAGTGAGGAGAGCGAGGACGTCGAGAGGCGGTATAAATAATGAGTCATGGGATGTGGTGAGTGAAAAAGTGATTGGACCCTAGCAAGAAGTCTCTGCAATTCACCGGCGCTCCAGCCATACCGTCGGCGCTCTCCACCCAATGGCAGATTTCCGACCTCAGGACAGCCTCATGCAGAAAGCAATCAGAGTGCAATCAGCCAGTGATTCTACTTATTGAGCTCTTATTGAGCTCTTACTGCCAGACGCAGTACGTATTTAATGACTCTCCGGCCACATGTCGGTACATAACCAATTACCCTTTCGACGAACGGTCTTGTCGCGAATTCCTCGCACCTCTTCTCGCGCATCTCTCTTCACATGCGGAACAGGACCGAATGAACCTACGGCAACACAGTCTAATGAAACCGCCACAAACGTTGTATCCCACTTAGGACGGTCGTCGTTTTCCAAGTACATATCATGTCCGTGGACATGTGCTTCGCAGTAGATGCTCGGCTTTTGTTCTTACATGTATTGCGATGTTTGCAGTGTGATAGATCTGATATACACGTTGCTTCTTCGTACTGGAATAGATGGACGGCTGTGAGGAGCAACGCCGTGCTGGCGCTACTGAGAGCCAGGTACACCAGCAACTGGTGTTTCCGAGGACAAACATGAGTGTGATGAAACTGCGAAATGCCCGGTAAGCGACCAGCCACACCGGGCGCAGTAAACAGAGCATCAGGTACTCACGTTAACGTTGATGTCTACAAGGGGGATTGCGTATTTAGAAAGAAAGAATGCGGTACTGTCGGACATTGGGATTCTTGAACGCGGAAGATATCAGTGTACTTGGAAGTGGGCAAAGGCAGACGCTGGAACATACGCTTGTTACCGTCACAATCGAGTCTTCGCTCATCATGACGGCATTGAAGGTGTGGTTTTCGTGTGTGGGCACTCGGATTGTTTTCGCACGGTAAGGTAAATATGTCTTGACGGGGCGTTCCAGGATCGGCCCCAGATTGAGCGTAGTTGGGCTCTGCACGACTGTAGTCACTGGATGATCACGATCAAGCCCCTCTGCGATGTCTTTCTTTACCGCTAATTGGTTAAAGTCCAGTATTTGGATAGCCTTCGGTCCTACAGGTTGTGTTGAATGATCTGGTGTGTGCCATGGTGCGATGAAGGATTGGCCGAAGATGTAGCACACCCAAATCATAGAGTGGCCGTTTGGCGCTTTCATCATCCGAGAGCCGCGAGGTCCCCAGACATCCCACCGAACATCCTCACCGAGCTCCTCCACCTTTGTCATCTGAGAGAAGATGGTGGAAAATGGTACGAAGAGCACGAGTGTGTAGATGTTCGCCCCCTCGGCCACCCACAAGGTTACTACAAATAGACGATCGGTGCGGGAGGTGTGGAAAGGGACTTCGAGATCGGAATGTGGCTGCCATCCATATGCAGGATCTGAACGAACGGACATAGCGAGTGGAACTGCCCAGACGTGTAGAATGGGCCAGCGTAGAGCACATACGAAGGATGCCTCTTCGATGTCGATGAGTTCATCCGATGCGTCCTTGAAGCGGAAAACCTGCAATGACGGCTCTGGATGTTGCACCATACCAACTACAATATGTTCATCGTCCAAAAAGCCAAAAGAGCCGATAGAATGTCCTTTTAGCGCCTTGTGACAGAGATCATATTCAGTAGGCGGTCGAGGTAGATTTCAGGTTTCGACACTCACTATCTCAAGCTTGCCTGTCTGCCAGCTCCACACAAGGACCTGGCTCTCCTGCTCATCGCCAGATATAAACAGCACGCCAAGGTGTGATCCGGAGATAGAGATCGCGAACGAGAATTCCAACCCTCGCGGCGCGTGTGAGAGCACCGCGTTCGTGCATGCCTTAGGATGAGCTTTTCCTGTTCTCATTGAGCGCAAGTGAATTCGATAAACGCCCCTACGCATTTCATCAGCACAAACGACCCTGCGTCATCGCATTGTAACTCACTCGCTGGTCTGAGTCTCTATGAGAACAAGTAGGTCGAAAGCGGGCTCCATAGCGAAATCTCGAATTGCTTTGATGTCCTTTGGCACGAGTTCCCAGCGGTCCTCAGGAATGCCTCTGATTTCCGATGGGAGCTGCTCGAACACGAGAGTCTGTCTCCCTCTTGCTTGGGCGAGCACTCCTCCGTATAGTTCCCATACTCCTCCTTGGAGCATGTCCACTGTTTTATCTATGCGCCATTGAAGTGAGCGCCAGGCTGCCTGGTGCTCTCGC
This sequence comes from Irpex lacteus, assembly GCA_001986395.2. NCBI lineage: Eukaryota > Fungi > Basidiomycota > Agaricomycetes > Polyporales > Irpicaceae > Irpex > Irpex lacteus. The sequence goes on from MQVO02000007.1 coordinate 995,137, forward strand.
AAGCGTTGCAAGCGATCTGCCAGCAACATGGTACTCGATAGCCCATCCTCCATCCCAGCGATTGCGAGTTCGATCGCATATTGAGAATCGACGGAGGAGGAAATATAGTCACGGAATGCAGCGCATACCTATGGGGTCTGTGTAAATATGCTCAGTTGAAAATGAATCATAAAGTTGAACAACCTTAGTGCACGTAAGAAGAGTTCTCCAGTCCAACAGGGCGATTATCTTGATGAGCAACTCGGTAGGCAATTGTAAAAGTTGTGACATCTGGGGTGGCTATATCAAGGGCTAGTGTGAGTGCACTTTGAACAAGGGAGATCATAGTTAGACTCACTCGTTCAACGAGGACAGAAGATGGTGGTGGAAAGGAAGTTGAAGCACGCGAGCTCGATGAGGTGGATGAGGTCACGCCACTACTATGGGAGTAGCTCCTAAAGAGTCTCCGCCGCAATATCGACCACAGCCGCATTCCACTTACAGCTCTATTTTATGACTAGGAGACTTGCACAGGGACTTCGCAAGGGTCCAGGAGGTCATAGATTGCTAAACAACACATATAGGCGTCTCAGAGTGGCCCCCACTTTTATACTACTGCTGATTGTAGCGGCGATGATGCAAAGAGCAAATGTTGGCAAGTAGAAACTCCTTAACAAAGTTGTCACCACTGCGGTAGGTGTGGAGTGATTCTGATAACGTTCAGTGACCAATAGAGATACGAGCTTTGTGATCTTCCAAAAGCTTTTCTCTCCGAGATGAGACTGTGATCCACGAATCGCGACAAATCGATCCAAGGGAGCATTATGCAGTATTTGTATGGCAGAGCAGGTGCATGCCATGTTGTTCTGGCAACAAACATCCGAATGGTGACAGGGTGGTGAGGCAATTGGATCGCAGGCACAGAAGTGAATTATCATTATGGAGGAGGAACAGTTCGCATCAGGATAGGACATGTGCTTTCGCATCTTCGTGGGTCACTGCATCTAACTTCTGAGATTCTGCCGTACTAGCTGAGAGATGTCCAAAGAAAGCACAATCGATCCTGGACAAGAGTCGACGGATGATCAGGGGGATTCACGGATATTTGTAGCTGAGGAGTGGGGAGGTAGGAAATCTTGAAAGGCCGGGCAAGATTTGTCGTAGATAGAGTTGAAAATGACTTTTGACGTTATACGCGCGAATTGCAATGAGAACGGACCAACGCAGTGTAGCCGTGTAGTAAATGGTGATGGTGGTAGGAAAGAGAGAGAAGCACCGGCCAAGCGGAGGTCGATTCGCTCAGCGGACGCCGTATCGCGTGAGCGGGCCTCGGGTGCGTCACTTTCACCTCGACTTTGACTGACTCTTCAGTCTTCTTACCCTCTCTCTCTCTCTGCGAGATAAGCTCTTCCAATTCTGCTTGAAGCTCTTAACGACTCCAGCGTCGTTGCACAACAGGTTATGACTCAACCCCCTCGCAGAACACCCGCGAAGGTGAGACCTCTAAAGAAGTTTATCTATCACAACTAGCCTTAGTAATGTTTCCTGTAACACAGTTCTACCAAGAGGATAGCGTCCGCTTAGTCGATAACGCGAGGGCATATGGTGTTGTAGTGGTGCGTCATAAACAAATCATTGTTCCAATACCGTGCTGATAATCCGACCTGGGTGTATAGAGGTGTTGGCACGATGCAGAAGACGTGCCTCCACTTCCAGAGCAGCTGGCTCTAGATCCTCTAATGCGACCATTGAAACATGGAGAAGTAGGCGTGTCTTTCTTTACGACATCGTCCGATACTCCACAGAGAGAGATACTTCCAGAGTCAAAGCTGGAGCTACTTGATCGAATGTATCAACCAGGCGACTTGCTCAAGAGGAGTATAGACGATGTACGCTCGGGAATTGTGACCAGGTATGCTGTCAATAGATGTGGGCTTACGAGTTGTAATCTTACTATAGTACTTCTAGCATTGATGTCCAAGCACGACTTGAGCACGCTATCAGCAACGAGCCTATAGAAACTTGGAAGACCATGGACGATATGGAGTTCTGTATAGACGTGGATATGGGGGACTACGTGGTTTACAATGATTGGGTGGGACAGGTGAGTCTTATTTGCTCGTACAACTGGACGTTTCTAATCATGCTATAGGTTGTCGAGGCAAGTTATGTCATGAAACGATGGGCCTTTTAGCGATATTGATATTTTCAAAAGATGTTCGATGAGGCAGTCGTAGAGATGGGCTCTGGTACCCTTGTGAGACTACCCGAGCTCAGTGCTCGACTAGCGGTCGGCGAAAGAGGGCCTGTAAGTCATCATTACTTTACGTATGGTGCTTACATACATACGAATTGTACCTTCAGAATATCCTTCCCCCACCTATGTCAGGCATGCAGAGCCTTATAGGGTTCTTCCTGGGCAACGCACGTCCGAGCAGTCAGGACACAGTCGTACATGTCAAGCGTACCGTCTTAGCCGTGGCCTGGCTTGCCATAAATCAGTCGGTGAGTTCAGGGCCAATGTATGCTATGGACATCGAGTTGACGAGGGACAGCTCGAACCCGCAGAAGCCGCTACTCGAACGCGACCACAGCGTTTCTGGTACGGTCCTGATCTCGGAAAACTGACATTGGTAAGACGACGAGCAGAACAAGCTGTGCGTGTCGGTGATCGGGTAGTCTTGAAGAATGAAGTGGGCCCGAGTTCGACTCACGGAAAAGAAGGAGAAGGCCCTGGGATTATTTCTGTTGATACGTTGGTGGTGAAAGAGACACGTACGCGAGTCAGCGTGCTATGGCAAGATGGCACACGCGAAACTGTGGATTCGAAAGACACAGTACCGTACTTGAACCCGGATGAGTATGATTGCTGGTTAGTCCCTTATCACGACGTTAATGCCCCAATATTGCTCATATCTCACGCGCGCAGGCCAGGAGATCATGTCATTTGGAAGAGTGAAGGACAACGGCGGCCTGCAGTTGTACAGTCAGTAAACGCCATCGACCGAACAGCCTATATCAGGTTCCTAGACAGTGGCAATATCGAGCTTGCATCGGTGCTCGAACTGGATCCTCATGGTACGAGCGACTCACCCGTCGAAGGTCTCGGGCTTCATCGAGGCGAATTTGTCTTCATTCACAAGGAGGGTACCACAAATGAGGCGGTCAAACCCATGGTACCCCGGATAGGCGAGCTAGAAGCATGGGTGCGCGAGTCGCCCGTCATGCATGTTCATGAAAATGGGCAGCTGGGCGGCTGGCGGCGGGAGATGGCCGAAATTGGGAACGACGTCGCGCAGCGTCGAGGAAGAGACAACTCTGTAGAGGAAGGCAAGCTCAGAAGACGGCCCCCGCCGGGTGATACGTCCTTGAACTGGTTTGGAGAGGTTGTGGATGTGAGTCTCATTGTCTCAAGTATTAGTCATTAATTTGGCTTATGAGGGTCATAGCTAAGATTAGATGGGACGGTGGAAGTGATGCTGCTGGATTCATCATTAGTTGTTCTACCGCTTGAGCGACTGACAAGGTTGCATGACGGGCTGGATCAACTGGAGGATCTGTGGGGAGATGCATCGGAACAGGACAGTATGATGAGCGATGAGGATGCTGAGACATGGGCCACAAACGAACAGGGAGAGTGGGTTAGGGGCGATGCAGTGGACGGTGATGACTGGTCAACTGATGAAGAGGATCCGATGGAAGTCGATGATGACGGTTGGTCCTCCTCCGATCCCACAGCGTTGCAATCCTCATCTGAAGCAGCAACTTCTCCCCCTGGAGTGTTGACGCCCGATGATCTCAAGACACCTCAAGCTCTGTCGACGCGAACACAGACACCTGATATGCCGAACGCATTGTTCAACGAAGACGTGCCGACGAATGGATCGAGCACACATTCAAAATTTGCCGCATTGGGCAGCAGTGAAGGTGCCGAAACACACTGGAAACGCTTCGAGATCCTCCCCTCTGCTCCTGTAGATCACGCATTTTATGGTTCTGCACCAGCTCAGCCATCGCGGACGTTCCTTGCACGGCTGAATAAAGAGTATCGCGTATTGGAGAGTAGTTTACCAGGTAAGCAGCTTTTCGTCAAATACCAGTTCCTCTTGCTCATGAGGTGCGTCGTTAGAAACCATCTTGGTACGGGCATTCGAGGACCGTACAGATCTGCTTCGCTGTCTGATCATTGGGCCTGAAAATACACCATACGAAGATGCACCTTTTGTAATTGACTGGATGCTCGATTCAAACTTCCCTCACAGTCCCCCTATAGCCCACTTCCTCAGTTGGACCAATGGCAACGGCAGAGGTATGCATGCCTCTCCGCAGCAACCTAATTCTTAAATTAACGTCGCTTCTTTTCCCCTAGTGAACCCGTTAGTATCACATACCACTTCAGAAAAGAAGTTTCATATGATCTGACTGAATATTTATAGTAACTTGTACGAGGAAGGCAAGGTTTGTCTGTCGATCCTCGGAACATGGGCCGGAGACAAGAACGAAACTTGGAGCGCATCACGATCTTCGCTACTTCAAGCTTTGGTATCAATACAGGGCCTCGTCCTTGTCAAAGAACCGTGAGTAGCATTGGTCACGCCCTTGCCTTCTTCACTAATATCGGCTGCAGGTGGTTCTGCGAGCCTGCATATGAGAAGCTGCGCGGAACAGAAGAAGGAATGGTGAACAGGTGTGCATGAACGTTTGTACGCCAAAACTTCCTGCCACTCACCTTACATTCCAGCCGTCTTTATAGCGAGAAAGCCTACGTTCTCTCGCGAGGCTTCGTTCGCCGCGCACTCGAGATCCCTCTGGGTGGTCTAGAATCGGAGATCAACTGGTTATATTACCAGAATGGCAAGCTTCGGAAAGTTGTGGAGGACGCAAGAGCTCTGATTGACAAGAGCAAGATACCGCCTGTGGAAGAACCGTCCTCGGCTGCTCCATTGGCGGATGAGCCTGCTGTTCCACGACTCACTGGAGGTGGAATCATCGCGTTAGAACGGACGTTGGCTAAGCTGCAAGCGTTGTTGGACTCTCAACAATCATCCTCGTAACCGTTTGCGCTCTGATTATAATGTTCCACCGAGTGTTACGTTTCGCTTCACTTGCACCGACCACAGCCGGAACTTCATACATATACACACTCATCACTATTCACGCATTACTCATTTTTCACTATGTATCGCCTATTGCACACGTCCAACCATACATTAACCTCGCACTGTAGCCAATCTCATTGCTATCTCATTTTTCTCGTGGGTTTAGGGTGCCAACGGCGATAATAATAACGAGCTTCATACATAACTTTCTCGCAATCCACATAGAATAGCTTACGTAGCACACCTGCAAACTTCCGAGTCCCACTCTGCATTGGGATACATATCGACGACGACTGTAATCCGTATCATTCAACCGCCAGAGTACGCCACTAGGTACGTACGAATATATGAAACAAGAACTCGAATCACAAAAGCAGCGTAAAGCTTCGAAGGGGGTGAACAATAGGGAAAGATAGGGATAACTTAGCGTCAACAAAAGTGTTCAATCAAGTTCGTCGTTCGTACGTCGGAAGTGAAGAGACAATGCAGGAAAACTAGGATACGGGACTAGAGGTGGTATCACAAGAGAGGGAAGGGTAAGACGACATGAGCTACAGGGGAGATCGGGAAAGGACAGGACGACAGGCAGATAAACAGGACAAGGTAGACTTGTGTGCTGATATTGGTGTCAAATAATAACGAACGACGATTAAGTTAGGACAGTGAGACTAGGCCAGCTGGACTGTCTGAACTTGATGAACATGGGCGAAAGCGAAATTCCCAGGATGACTATGTGACACGAAGGAGAAGGCGACATAGCGAAGGAAGGGCTCCATCCCAATAACATACATCCGCCAAAGTAAGAGGAAACCATTGAGTGAGGCAATTAGCACTCTCCAAGGAAGCTGTTTTTCGGGAACGGCTGCTTGAAATCGTCTCTCCACGTTGTCAAGTTCGGGTTGGTGTACGCCTCAATATACGTGTTGATGTAGTCTGCAGTGGGGAAGTCCTTCGGGTCGCAACCAATGTTAAGGGCGTCGGGGTCTTGGTACACGCGGATGTAATCGATGCTCATCGTCGTGGGGAACGTCAAATGGTCCAGGTCGACCTTGCCGAAGTTGGTTGACATGCCAAGGTTGGCAATGAGATACATCGGTTCTTGGGGGATAGGGCGATCGCTAATCTCGACACGCTTGTCGGCGGCCAACCCAGGTTGCTTGATGGTCCAGGCTACCTTGTCATTCGCGATCCAGGAGATGTACTGATGACACGAAGTCAGAAGAATTCAGGAAAAGAAAGACACTGCGAGCATACCGCGTCATCGAAACCTGGCTTATACTGGAATCCATACACGGCAAATTGCTGACCACTGAGTTCATACGCATCCGGATCTAAGACAAGAAGCTCAGTATCGTTCGATAAATGACCCAGGGTGTACCTACTTGTTTCCGTGACAGATGAAGTAGCTTGCTGGAATACACCACCAACATAAACGTTGAAGATGGTAGTGTCCGGATCAGGAATGATCAAGTTGTCCGTAGTGTTGAACCACTCGTAGAAAGCGTTGAACGGAGCCCACTGAGCGGACTGAGACACTTGGCCGCTGCCGCCCGTAATCTACATCAAATGCGCTCAGGTTGATTTGTGCATGGAATCTGACTGAAGCTTACCTGCGCCTCAAACACATCAATCTCAGGAGCTGCGCGACCGACGTATTCTCCGTTTTCGTGTACTGGTCCGGGGTGACTTTCGCCTTTGCAAGTACATCTTGAAAGCTTCTGACCGGGCAAGAACGACAGGTGATTGTCGTTGTAGGGATCTCCATCGTTTACCGCAGCTACCGGGAGGCCGTTGTTGGTTTGGTTGTGGACAGTACCCACATCACATGCATCATATGTGTATGGCCACTATTGTCCCATGTCTAAGCATGACGAGTACCATGAACTGTCAATACACTCACCATGCCCTCGAGACTGGCACCATAACCCGCTCTACCCAGGTTTCCCATAGTCCATACGGCAGGCCATAATCCCATGACGTTATTGATACCAGGCAGGATAACGCTCGTCTCAAGCAGTCCTCCCGTAAAGCAGAACTTGTTCCACGTCGTAACCATCCCGCCCTGGAAATCCAGGCCATGTGTATCCTTCCTGCTCAGCGTGATCTGCAAGCTACCGTTCTTCGTCGTAACCGCAGCAGGGTCGTACCACTCCAAATTGTTGGTCTGCCAGTAGTGCAGGTCCACCGCCTCCCAGAATGGATCATCGCCGGGATAGAACGTCCGTCCATCTTCATTGAACTCATCCGAGAACACAAGTTGCCAACTCTTCTGGTTGATGTAGTCTTGCTTCGTGTATGCCGAGGAGGGTGTATCATAGTCGATAAGCCCTCGGTTTCCGAGAATCTCAGGAACCTATGACAAGGAGTTAGCATTTACTGTCATAAGCCGCCTCGGTACGACACAACCACATACCTGTCCAGTCTTGTTGGTTCCACCGAGGTTGAATGCGCCAAACGTCGCTTGATGGTGCTGCGTGAAATGGCTGATAATAGGATATCCAGCGCTGTGTGTCGTTGTGAGCAGACGTCCCATGGATAAACTGTGAGCAAACATACAACAAAGCAAGGATGCCAATGATAAGAATCGCAAGACAACCTAGGTTGACCATCCCACGAGTAGTGAATATTGTCCCACCCTGGTCATTCTTGTGGTCCCTCCGGGGATCGGGATTGTGAATGAAGTCGTCCTGTTCCCGATGATCGACAGAGAGATTGGCCCCCCACTCATTAGGATTCGGGGACAGCGAGAACTACGGAGGGCGAGAAAAGGACGCAGTTGAGTGCTCGGTCATAGATCGCAGGAGTGAGGAGAGTATACCTTGTCCGAGATAGACTGGGGGATTGTCTGGCTCTTGCCTGTTGTGCTGTAGTACCGCTCATCCTAAATGAAGTCCATCGTGAGTTTACGTACTGCGGTTGCCGGGTCGAAAAGCGCTTACGGCAGAGAGGTCGGTGCGGGAGGAGACAGTGGACGGTGTCTGAGAGAAAGTAGCTTGTACGGGGCGTGGCGAGCTGTTCAAAGAGGCATTCTGTCGAGGATTTAACAAGCTGACTTGCGAAGGGGAGTTAATTGTGTCGTATTGCTGCTGTCTCGGCCGTAGAGACATGGCGGGCGGTGACGTGAGCTGAAGGGTGGACTTGCACCGTCTTCTTGGGGGCGCGCGAGGCGTCGGGCGTCGAGGCTGGCAGCGACGAGGACAAGAAAGAGCGTGAAGGAAGGAGAGTGGTGGTGGTGGTGGTACAGACAGAAAATAGGGTTAGAGACAGGAAAGCGGAGAACGTAGCATACAACAACCCTCGGGAAGGGGAGCAAAACAGACAAACGCACACACCCCATATCAGGCAACAAACACAATGATAGGCGCCACAAGACATCGCCAACCAATCACCGCTCGACATTCCCACGTGGCTACCCCACTCCACCTCCCACGAAGCCGACCGCCCGCTCGCTTGTTTCACAGAAATTATTCGTGGTCTTCTCCAATGCTTACTTCAAAAAACCAACAGCCATTCACAGCGCATAGGATGTTCATATTTATGTAGAACAACTTGTAAAAACGGCGTTCTTATGACCGTTTGTAGAGTAACTACGAGCCCATATGGCTTTTACATCAACTGTCAATATAAAACCGCCCTTACCCGGAGGACCTGGACATCACACAATAATACCCGTCCGTGGAGCCTGTGTTTGTTTCGCGAGGCGGGGAAGCAACACACGCCTTTCACGTCGCCCAACGAGCACGTACACGCGTAGACCCAGCGACCGCATATTCCGTCGCTTCGTCGCTCCAAAAATCGAGGGCGCAGTTGGTAACGATGTGCGGATCCAGTTCGTTGCGGTGTCTGTTCAGCCGACGCGTTGTACCTCCCAGGCCCGACTTGCGTTTCCCTGTCCCTCTCCGGAGTTATCCCACATCCATGGTCGCGTCCAATGGATCATTCCTGCCGTCATCAGCGGTCTCTGCGGGAGGGTCCATGCCTGCACCTTCCACCAGGTTCAAAATACCAGCTCGTCTGCCACTCCCTGTCCCACTTCTCATCTCCTTCACGGCTTTCTCAACTCTCTCGAGACCCGTCATCTCCCCGCCTTCCCCACCAACTTCCAAGCCCTGTTCAGCAGCCATCTCGTCAATCTTTTTCAGCCTCGTCAGCACAGCCTCATTTGCCCGCTTTATTGCTTCCTTCTCCTTCGACCGTTCCAATGCCCCGTCCTGACCTTCTCGCAAATCTAGCGTTTCGCTGGCACTCACTCCCAAATTATCTGGATCTACAGCGTTCAGATATTCTTGCTTTTGTATCTGGTAGATGGCCAGTGACGCCCTCGGGGGATGAGAAACCAAGGTATGTGTCGTCCGTTTCGGTGTGCTGTTTCCTGTAACCCCTGTGGTCGTCGCCGTTGAAGCTTCCCCCACTGCGGGGGCGTCCGGATAAGTATACGTGCTCCTTTCCAACCACCGATTCAGATTTGCAACGGCTTCTTTGTGCTTCTTCCCTCGGTCTGCCCTGCCTGGTCTACCTTTCTTCTTCGGACCTTGCCTCTGCAGTCCATCGAACATGTCCGCCTCAGGCACTTCGGTGTCGTCAATTAACCACTCCCGGGGTAGTGCATACTGCGTCTTCAGACTCGAGTGCGGGTAGATGTGGAAAGCATCTTGTTGAAGGAGGGTGCTGAGAAGGTAAGTAACGTAGGGTGTCAAAGGGGAAAGCTGTGGACCAGTAAGCTGAGCGGGTAGACTCAACAAGCAGTCGTACGTGTCTGTCCCAATGATAAAGATATCAGTGGTGATGTAATATTTGCCGCGAAGTGACGAACCGTATGGCAAAGCTATATGCTTAACAAGGTATATGGACGGACCAGGAACGGGGTTCGACGGGGTCCCACTTGCTGGCTGAGTAGTATAGAACGTATACATGCCGAACAAGGCAATGGCTTGAGCGAGGGGATTGACTTCTTCGCCAAAATATTCTAGAATACTTGTTTGATCCCGGGAGAGAAACAAAAATGATGTGCCTTACCTGCAAAGAGCCTCAGCACTACAGACACAAAGCTCTCTCTAGCACGTCCGTCCAAGACCTTCAGATGGAACCAGCTCCAGCCTTGCGCGCTCCAGAGTTGTTTGAAAAGCATGAACGGTTGGATGTGCGAGCTTGCTGGGGACTGCTGGGGAGGTATACCAGAGCTCAACGGTTCAGCATCTCTGGTAAAAGGGACAGTTGCAGGTGTCGGTTTATTGTTCTCCTCAACACCCTCTGTGTTTTCTTCTACGTGACTATTGGTAGTAGGATCGACGCCGCCTTGTCCTGCTTCATGTTGTGCAGCGCCGCGGGTCGTCTCTCCCGCGCTGCCTGCACCCTGAGTAGGCCCATTAGTTAAAATTCCTAGATATTGCTGAGCGTAAGCTTGAATGAGCCTTGCGATATCTTCTCGTAACGGCTCAACGAAGAGCGAAGAAGTGAAGTAGGACGGTTGTAGGGTGACGTCTCCTCGAGTGACCGAAGGTGCCGGGTCTGTTGACATATCCTATTATGCCAAGCGCCTTATGTTTCAAGACGTTCTTTATGGCTCTTGCAGCCGCGAGTTACAAGACATGGTACTTAGTCGAAGTCAAGTACGTAGTTGAGAATATTGAGCTTTGTGGCACGGCATGAAGCGGCCCGGGGGCGATCGTCCAAACAGGGCAGGTCAATTTGCCGCGGCCATCCACGTGGTTCGGCATGATCGAATTCATGAACGCTTCCGTACTTTGAGCTTGTACCACCACCGCTCTTCAGCGGCCTCACACCACTTTCGCCCTCTTCGACATCGTCCTCGACGGCGTTCAGATATCATCTCTCACGACTCCCAGGCGATATTACTCGGCCTCGATCCATCTCACGACGCGACACTGAGTCGGTCAACCGATACTACGGGACAGCAGATCACGAACACGCTTGCATCTCAAACGCGAAGCACGGTTCTCTATTCTATCACTGGATTCTCCGAGCGAACACTCCCTGCTTGTGGATACATTGTATAACCTCTGTAATTCTGTGCCACATTAATAGGACGCAGGAACATGTCCAAACTCCTGCGGCGGCCAACATTGACGTTAACGCGCGCCGTTACCTGCTTTTACTGCCAGACGGAACAACAGCCCCGCGACGCAAGGTCCTTTCGATGCTTGGCATGTTCATGTTGGAACCGCTATGACAAGAAGGGGCAGATCATGTCGGACGACCCGGCTATGTACGATGAGTCTTTGAACACGAGATCGTTTGCGCGGCGAGGTGCGTTCTCTATCAGCGGCATTTATACTATTGTGCTTATGCTCTGTGGTTATAGCGTCCCAGCGTAAGGATAGGTTACCTTCTATGTACTCCCAACATAGACAGAGCCTGTTCTGTCACGAATGCCAGACGAACCAAATGCTCATCTCAAATCTATTGTCCAACTACCTGCCTTCGCAAGACGTATGTCCTCCTCTATCTCATACTGCTTGTCGGTGCTATTCACTTTGCATGTGCTGATATCTCACTACAGGACCCAGACTACAACCGCCTCCTTGCTCAGCTCCCCGCATACCAATCCTCTCTCGAAACGCGCTACCCACCAATATGTGCAAATTGCTTACCAGCAGTCGAAGAGGAGATCAAACGCCGGGACAATATGGCTCGCACATCTGCTCTTGGTGGTTTCTTGAAAGAGAGCAGAGGGAAAGAGAGGCAAAGACAAGTGGCCGTAACCCGGAATCAGAAGGAGGCTTTGGAGAGGCAGTTGGTTATGTGGAAGGTTCGGGGCGTGCTATGGAGCGTTACATTGGTTGTCTTCTTGATTGTATATGGGATTGGTGGGTGCACTACGCTGTATATTGCGACTTTAGCTTACGCAGTTGTCCTCGTAGTCACCGTTGGTCATTCATTACCACGAATGCCTTCATTCTTGAGGATGATCTCACCAATTATAGTATTGGTGTCTATATCTTGGACTGCTTGGGACCCGACATATGCCTCGTTAAAGCGGTCGCAATTGCAGGGACGTGCAGTCCGCCAGCGAGGGAAAAAGGAATATAATGTATGTATACTGCGATTGCATACCTGCTAACGGAACGGTTGCTAACTTGATTTCTAGACCCTACAGTTCCTTGCTTGGGTGTCGAGAATAATTACAGTACTCCTTATATCTGTCTCATCGCATAAACCGTCCTGGGACCTTCTACACTTCCACTCGCATAGCCCGACAGATCCGGACACCCCATCACCTTACTCCTCGCGAGCACAGTGGTACTTCCGCATCCTCCTCGCCCTCGAACTCATCGTAAGTTCTCATTATCTTCCATAAGCCATATACTCAAACGCCTCCCAACAGATCCTCACACGCTCTCTATTCATCCTCCGAATAGACCGTCCACCCCCAGTCCGCCTCATGCAACAGTTCTCTCACCGCCCAACACTCTCCTCAGCCTCCTCATCCAGACAATCCACACCAGTCATCGAGAACCCACCAGACATGTTCTCTGCGCTCACGCTCTCCAACAAACCCATCCTTCCCGGTCAACACCAACACTATCAACGACATCAACGGCATCAGACACACCCGAGTGGACGGTCAGATACGCCTCCTCGACCCGTGTTCGGGATGACTTCGTTTTCGAGCGCGGGGCTCGCTGAGGGGAATGGAGGTGCGGGTTCGATGGTGACGATGGATGCGAACGGGAGCGCTATCAACATGAATGAAGATGACGATGATCATGATGATTTCAACAACGGTGATTGGGATGGAGGTGAGGATGGGGATGGGAATGAGGAGAGAGACCACGACCCGAACGCGATGGACTGGTCCCCCATCGCCCCCACCAACACCAGACGTTCAATAGTCAAGATGGCCAACGGTGGGCAAGTCCAACAATACCACTATCCCGGACGGCAACAACGGACAGGGAAGACGAACGGGAACGGGAATGGGAATCGGAGGTGGGACGACGGGAGCTGGTTGAGGCCGCAGAGGTTCTTCGTGCCTGAGGAGCCGACGGGGCTGGAGGGGCTGTTTGAGCAGACTATATCGTTGAGTGATGATGATCGGTTACGGGTGGGAGGTGGTGGTGGGAAGGGAGTGGGTGAGGGGAAGGGGGAGTGGCTTGGGTGGGCGAAGAGGCGGTGGAGGAGTGAGCAATAGTGTAGCGGTTCTGTGCGGTATTTTGTGTTGTTGTTGTTGTTGTTGTTGGTTGTAACGTTACCCTCTGAAGAGTGGTTTGGGTTGAAATCTCAGACGAACGAAAGAGTTTCTACTCTCTGGGATTGTCGGGTGCACGTGAGATCGTTCATCGTATCAAGCATATGTCTATGGGTATATACATGATGAAGCAGCTAGCCTAAACTCCTTCGAATCCAATCAATGTCGAGTCTATCAAGAGGTCAATTAGGTACGTTCTCCACAGTCGATAGTCAAACTCTACTGACCTTCTCAGCTTTAAAAGCCCTCATAAGCCCCTCATACACATAAAACGCACTCGCATTCACAGGGAACGCGCGCAATATCGTCGGAGACAACCCAGCGAAGAACCCGCGGTACCCGTACGTGGTGCGGATCCGGCGGAACGTGCCTAGGAAGGTTGGTCTGGGGGCGTTGTGCGGTGTTGCCATCATGTTACTGTTTGGCAGAACGGTGGATGAGTGAATGAGATTTTGGTGTGGTGAGAGGCTGGGTGAGAGGTTACTTTTTGATGTTGTCTGCTGGGATGGCCATCATCCAGTATGCGAACGAGCCGAGTCCTCCTGAGAGGAAGTTTGCGGTACCTGTGCTCATCTACCCAACAAACAATGAGTGAGCTAGAAAAGTGCTTTTGCGATAGTACATACCTCGAACTTTGTCCCCTTCAAACTCGAGAAGCCTCTCATAAGAGCCTGTAAGTTTCATACATCAGACATAGGACGTTAGCGAAAGACAGCGTAGAAGTTCACTATACCACAGACCTCAAAGGACATGAACATCCACATAAAGTTGGCACGGAAAGCCAGACTACCAGTGAACCCCGTCCATAGTCCCAGGACACCCTGAGAGTGCACAATCTGGCGAGCGCAGTCTATAGGACTTTTGTAGACTCTGTCTTTCACAGATCGCTGTAGTTGCATCTGCAGCTTGACTGTCAGTGTATGTGGGCAATATCAGCATCTTCGTTCATCTTTGACTACAGTTGAAAGCGCACTTTTCAGGTGTTCTATGGGTGTTGCAAGAAACGCACTGGAAACCCGAACTTTAGAGCTAACTCGGGGGGACTCATATACCAATAATATTTACCTCGTCAGACCAGCACCAAGGCCAGCAATCCCATGGCCCACCAACGTCAGACGTTGCGCATCAGACCCTGGCACAGGTTCGGTAAACTTCCGTCGTATGAGGAATAGTCTGTAGTTGTGTACGGCGCCCATGAGGACGGAGTCGATAGCGGCCCACCCTACTGCTGGTGGTGTAGCTCCCTTGTAGAGAGCTAGTATAGACTACAGTTCAGAGGAGTGTTAACCGGGTGTCTCTTCAGAGGTAGTATTTCGACAACACACTTCATTACGAACGGTCTGGATGAGACAGTCTATGGCCCCCTTGTAGGTACCTGGAGGCGAGCACTGTAAACGGGTCTTGATCGTATCGAAACTGGAGCAAAACGTCTCTCAGCATGTTTTGGTACCTGGGACATATTAGACAGTGAGCAACGGTATTTATGACTGGATTGCACTTACAAGAAGCAGCGAAGACTCTCGTCACGTACCCATGACCGACGGCGACCTGAAAGTATTCTGTAAGTACCACAACTACATATAACAGTGGCAGTGGGTTAAATCACTTTTGTTAGACCTGAATCAAGTCACAACCCGTCAGTCTCTCTCAGAACCTGAATCGTGTTGTTGGCTCACCACTACCGACACCAGCTATGGCGCCGACGAAACGAACATGGCCGCTGTCTTTCGGATCTGCCATACCCGCGACGCCGACAACTAAGAGACCTTCTTCGTCTGAAGTTGTGCGATACCTCGACGAAGGTAGTACTATAGTACTAGTAGACAGCAAGAGCGGTGGAACACAATCTGACGTCGATGTCGAGCCGGGCCGGCTTACGCTGATCATTACGCGGGGAGATGATGATCGAATGTTGCCGGTCGACCACGTATTTCATCTCACCCACAGGCCTGCAGGGCCCCTGCTGCAATTGGCTCTCACCCCAACCACCTGCACTATGCCAGACGACCAGCAGCACAGCGAGCAACGACCACAAACGCCTTCCGACGAACGGCAATGTCGTATATGTCTCGACGGCGAGGACCCAGAGCTTGGCCGTCTCATCCGACCGTGTCTCTGCAAAGGGTCCGTTAGCGTAAGTGCACTTGCTTATAGTCCTTGCTGACAGTCACTGAAGGCTGTTTGTAGTATGTACATGTAAAGTGCCTTCACAGATGGAGAACAACCTCTCCATCACGGAGTGCGTTCTTCAAATGCCCCCAGTGTGGCTACCAATACCGCTTTGCCCGAACCCAGGCTCTAGGCATGGCCACCAACCCCAGTGCGTGCACATTAATCCCCTCTCATCCATTTCACGTCTACTCACAACACAAAATAGTCGTAGTCGGCTCCATATCAGGCGTAGCCTTCACCATCCTCCTCTTCCTCTCCTCCTTCATAACCACCTACCTCATCTCCGGTCCCTCCACTCCCTCCTCCTCCTGGTTCTTCGTATCCCCCTGGGACACCTTCCGCGAAGTCATCCGCTCCGCCGTATGCGGCCTCACAGACATCGGCTGTGACGACGACTTCAACCCTCTCTCCTTCACCTCGAGCTCGAATCGTCGTGGGCCACCGAGGTTCCGAGATCCAGAGAAGCCGCCTTCGCTCTTGTACCGCTTCTTCCGTCGTTTGTTGCTTGGTATACCGACTGTAGGAGCGGGCTCGTTGTTTAGTGTACTGTGGAACTTGCCGTTCCCTATTACCCACTGGTTGAGGGTGCGACTGAGGCGGTCCAGTCGGAGTGCATCTGACTTTACCACTCTGATATTCGTGGGGCTTGTGATCATCGGCGCACTGAAGTAAGTCCATATAGTCTCGCTGTCATCGCGGTGTATACTGATGTGGCATATAGAGCATTGCTGACAGTGTATCAACTGACTGAACGTACCGTCAAGCGTGTTCTACTGCGCGCGGAGGACGCCATCCTCGAGGTATCATAGCCTTATTATTTTCTGCTTTACTTCCCTTCTTGCTTTTGTTACTCGGGGACTTTGCGCTTTCTCATTATTTATTTATCACTCGCCTTGTATCATACACACCGTCACATCAACACAACTCACACCTGGAATCATTTCGGACACAGTTCCGTACACGCACAAGCAACATTAAGCTTACCTACACACGCCAAAAAAGCACTATATACGACAAAGCTATTCTACTCACGCAGATCTCGTATAGCAAGCAAGCAACTAGTACTACCAATCCCGTCTCAACTGCCGCTTCACAGACTCGTACGCCGCTTTTGTTTCCGTCCTGCCGACCTCGAGCTCCGCCAGATACTGATCCACCGCCTGGTCGATACGGTACACCGGGAACTCGCTGCGAGACGCAGCAGACTGCGGTCGCTTGACGTCGTCCAGCCAGTCTGAGAGGAGAACTGCGATGTCGGATGAGACTGTTTGCACGTTGGCTTGTTCGTTGAAGGGTGGTATCTGTTTTGCGTGATGGTTTATCGTAAGCAACGAGATGTGGTGTGGTGGGAAGGATGGGATGACTCACTTGAGATTCGTACATCTCGTGGAAGACGTCCCATATCTCGACGTACGGCACACCGCACTGAACTAATATCCGCGGGGCCCACCCGTACGGTAACACACCCTTGTGCGCCAGACCGAACCGGACCAGAAGAGACGCGATATGCCCTGTGAATTCGAGATTCAGAAAATCGGTACACATACAAATTCATAGAAGATGGAATGAGGGTAAAAGGCCGAGATGGCCGGTTGCCGAGGACGACGAGAGACGAATGAATGAATAAAACGTTACTCACGGACTGGGAACGCGCTTTCTGATGGGTAGAATCGCTGACCGAGCGGGATCACCTTGGACACCAGTCTATCGGCACCAACCTTCGGCTCGAGACCATCCAACGCTAAAAACGAAAGAAGCTCGTCAACAATCTGAACATCTTTCTGTAGAACGCGTCAGGAACTCACCATCCTCGAATATCTTGTTCCATATAGGCCGAATCATAGCCTCGTCGCGATGCCCCGAGACGTGGAAAATGAGAAGCTTCATCTCAGGCAGATCAAAGGGTTCCGCGAACGCTTGATACAACTGCGCACCGAACTGTTCAGAAAATTCTGTTCTGATTTCACGGAGATACCGCACGTACCTCAGTGATGTTAAACAAAGCCTTCGAAAGCAGCCGGACTTTCTCGCCGTCTTCTCCTGGATCGCTGGCGTGTGGCAGCAGCGTATGGTAGAGCTCGAGCTGTACCTGCGCCACTTCTAGCTTCTCTTCCAAGTCGGTGAGGAAGGCGATGGCCGTCTCGTGTCTCCCGCCAGCAGACACTGGATGTGACTTTGCATTGCCGACGGCAAGCGTAAGGTATTCCAATCGAGACTCGAGAGGTAGGTCGAAGCTGATTCAAGAATCAGCACGCGGGAATAGATCGGACGGCTGATTGATGTACTCACATAGTAGACTCTGCTAGAGCAGCAAGGACCTCAGCCGCACGCAATGGTTGACCATCCTTGACATAGAACTGCCACAACAGCTGGTACTTCTGCACCGTACCAGGTTCTCTGCGCAGATGAGCCTCCAAGTACGCAGGACGCATATCCAACAGCTCGTCCGCGAGTCCTCTGCTGATCAACCAATCATACAACGTCGAATGGAACATCTCGTCCTCAGTCTGGAAAGCCAGCTCGTACGCGTGCGTGCGGACTGCCACGGGGTCGTCAAAGGCGACACCGTTTGTCTGAGCAGCTTCATTTGCGCGCTGGTCAAATACTTCTAATGAACTGAGTGCTAGGTCGTAACACTCTGTTCGCTTGTCCCAGAAGGCTGACCGCGGGTCATTGGCAGGCAGCCCTGCAGACCAGTATTCGTGCCCTTGGCCGTCTGCGTCGTAGACCTGCGCACAGAAGAGAGGAAGCTCAATGGCACCTGTAGTTGTCATGAGTATGGCGATTTAGTTGTGTCTTCATTACACACCTTTGGCGTAGTTCAGATGCTGGTAGTCGCCACAGATTTCCTTCAGCTTCTCGAACTCCAGAATTCGGGCCCCCTTACTGAACAATCTGGAAAAGATAACCATTGAGTAAAGTCATGTGGACACGACTGTGCACATAACTACCTTAGCGACTCTCCTAGCCATCGTTGTCGTTCAGCGAGGTTTGTGGTCTCATTCGCCTTCCGTACGTTTTCTCTGGCCTATACACCAAACTTAGACATGGCACAAATCAGACCTGAAGTTACGATCGCACCTTGTAAAGCAAAACATCATCCGTGCTGCAGAATGAGCCACATCGTTGTTGAAGAACCTCGCTAATGGTATCGACCTGGCAAATATTAGTTTTTACATTGCGAAACGAGACAACTTTGTAGAACTCACACTAATCTGTTGCCCGATCTGTTGGTTGATGATGACATTCACCAACGCACGAGAAGCAGATACACCGTCTTGCGTCGTAATCAACTGCTCGAATGTGAGAGACGTTATCATCTTCTGCACAGCAGGATCGCATCTTCAACTATCTTAGCATAAGATTATCCAAGATTTAGTATGATGCTCACTCATGTATCAGATCTCCTAACCGGTGATCTGTCAAGAGCAACACAAAGGAGATTGCCTCGATTGTCCGACTGAGAAGTGAGAGGAGTTGAGCGACTGAGCCTTGTTCGGCCTATGGATGAACGCTGAGCGAACGATAGGAAGGATAAAGCATGGGAGTAAATACCTTCCAAGCTTCTTGTTCGCTGACAGCTGCAGAGCGGGCACCCGTATGATCGCCAGGAGTCGAGTGGAATAAGTGTGGACTCTTGTCAAGCAAATCCTTCAGTGCAAACAGATTCTTCTGTACAGTCACCAGCACTTCATCTGTCACGTTCAGTTCCTGTAGCCCTCCGGCACTGGAACAGTTTCCAATCAGCATCGTATTAGGGCAGATGAACAGAGTTTTTTGCATACCCAGGCTTTGTCAGCTTTGCTTTCCAGAAAGGTCGAACCAGGCGCGCAAAGTAGAGAGCAAAGCCCTCTCTTCGACCACTGAATGTCGCGCTTCCGGACGAAGCAGCGTCACCTATCACTACGTCAGTGTACTATGCCTGTCGCAAGGTTGCATCTACGCTTACCAGTTCCATAGGTGGTTCGTTCCGCCCATATAGGACGCTCACCAAAGTCATAAAACGCTTGCTTAGCTACAGCAGCAAGATCGGCGCTGACAGTGCTCAGCGTGCCTACGGACTGTTCACCTATGTCAAGGAAAGTGTTGCCACTGGCAATCGCTAGAAGCATGGCGCAAGTCTGGTCACGACCAAAGCTATACGAGAGGTTAATAAAGCATCCAAAACGACCAGGAGGGTATTGTTCACCTATCTCTGAACTGAATTAATGGTTCAGCGTTGCTCTCCACCTGGAATTCCTCAATGACGGCTTTCAGATAGTCCAAGGCCCGTCTCTTCGCGAGGAATGTCAACCCAACATTGGTCAGAATCATGAATTGCCGAGAAGGTTCGGAGAACTGGGACGCCAGCTCGTTTGTGATGGCATAACTCGGAGAATCGGGAGGGCTGTTGGCAGCTGCCGCCAAAGGAGGCCGCGGTACAGCTGCCATTCCCCATGTCCTTCCAGGAATCGAAAGCATAGTGGCGTATTCTGTCAAAGGTGGCCGGCTGGGACCACTGGGAGCATTGTAGGACTGTGTATACGGCGCTGCTGGCGCTGGTGGGGGAGGAGCCGCGGTGACCTGGCCAAGAGTACCAATTTGTGTCAAGTCGGGAGACAAACACAGAATATGGTCTGTGCCGTCGACGTCGCCAGCTTGAGCTGCAACCAGCAGCCCAGCATCATAACAGGAAGCCTCCAGCGCCTTGATGGTGAAGGTTTGAGGAACTGGTTCAGGTCGAGGCGGAGGAGCTCCATAAGCCGGGGCGACGTTCGAATACGGACTACTTTGCTCGTCGGGGTGGCGGAGGTTGCTGGGGGGGATACGAACATGGATAAGTTGCAGTGGTCGCTGAGAACCACCTGAGCTAGAACCTCCTGCAAAGCCATAGTTGTAGCCATAGCCACCGGTGGCAGGTGCGAAATACAGCCTTAGACCATTCACAGTGATAGCCACCAAGTGAGGACCATTTTGTGAACGACTTGGTTCAATGACGTGGAGTGAGAGTAGGTTCCAGGTCTGCGGTGTGAGGGCTGGGCAACCTGGTGCCTTGTCCTGGGCAGCTTTGTATAGGTTGGACAGCGTTTGGATGTGCTGTACGGTTTTATCTCCCGCTGGCTTATAGACTGATATCGTGTTGTTACTCGACAGCGAGTAAAAGCAATTTCTGGGGATGTCGGACACCAGAGAAAGAATTCGGTCTGGAGAATATGAGCACGGGTCAAGTCAGCAAGATAGAAGCCGTACCGCTGGTTTTACTAGAATTCAGTATCGGTAAGAAGCTCTGCACTCCCCCGATCGAGTGATTGATGAGCTGAACCCGCTTCTCAAACCACCCCTCCTTCTCCTGATAATGTAGCTCGTACAAGTTGCCGTCTTGCGCGCCCACCATGAAAATGCGACCATCAGAGGTGCCTATGACAGAAGTCATCTCGACCTCGGTTGGTATGGACATGTCAGTGGCGTAAAGCTTGATCTCTTGTCGTATTCGGTGGTTGGGTCCGACAATGGGATTTGAGGATACACCAAGAAGAAGCACTGAGATGGGGGTGCATATGACTAGTAGCGAGGTGATTTCGTCAATGAAAACGCCAGCTTTAGGCTTCACTAGGGCGACAGACGTGATGACGTCGGGTTGCTCAGTAAAGGAGCTTAACTCCTCTCTGAAAGATAATGTTAGGAAGGTTAAGAAATATCTTTTGAGCACTGACCCCTCCGTGTAGTCCCACAGAAACAAGTTGTGGTCGATACTAATCCACACTCTTTCGAGCTCCGGCATCAAACCCATATGAGTTGTAACACTCGCAGCTATATACCAAACGCGTAAGAGGGTATATAGCAGTAAGACATGCCACGTACTGTTGTAATGTTGGAACAAACTCTCAGGGATCCCAACCAACCGTCTTTTCTGAAAAGGCACTCGGTAATCATCTGGGAACACGCTATATGACGCAGAATTGGGTAGTCCGGCTAGATTCACCGTTAGTACAGAGATTGTTGAATTAATTGAGAGGCATACGGATTGACAACATGTCCCCGAGTTCTGGTACGGCCTGTGCATCCTTTACTAGCTGGTCTTCCAAGACGCGACTTGCACCCTGCAATGCCGCGAGATCCAGAGACGGGGCAGGCTTGGGCACTGCTTGTGACTGTCCCAGCCTCGCAGACGTCGACCTAACCAAACCATTCGAAGATTGAGCAAAGGGAGAAGGAGCGAGCGACATTGCAGTGGCCGCGTTGTGGCGGGTCGTGAACAACAAGACGCGTTTTCGACCTCCAGTCGAACTAGGCTAATAGACGCCCGTTCCATGACCTCAACTGGCTTGGGCGTGGTTGGTTCCGATTTCTTACCCGAACCACCATCTCGTCCAACCTATGGTCGCCTGTCTTTTCCTTTTCTCTTTCTCCTCTCGTCTCTAGGTCCCACTTTTACATATATTCTCCATGGCTCCTGATTCCCAATACGTCACTATTCAGAAGGCTGTCTTCAAGACTATCGATGAACCATCCTTCAGCGCGTCCCTCCCGCCTCTCTCGGAGGCTGCATGGCTCAAGATACTCGAATCTGGGGATGTTACTCGGGCACAGAATGACAGACTGGAGTTTATGGGCGATGCTCTGATGTACGCCACACTTGGGCGGCAGCTGTACAAGCAAATTCCCGAAGGCACCGCTGGTCTCTACACTGTATGTTCGCAGCTATCTACAGATACGCGTCTGGCTACACATCTGAATAGGCAACTCGCTCGGTATTGCAAGCAAATGCGACCTTTTGTCGGCTCTCCGAGAAGTTTGATATACTGGCTGTCAGCAAGAAAGTCTTGGACGCACTGACTAGGCGTACGTTTGGGGAAGGGTCGAGTGCGCCAGAGAAGTCCCGTCTACAGATGAAGGATACTGGAGATCTCTTCGAAACAGTTATCGGAGCGTATTACCTGGAGCGCGGATTCGAATCTCTCTCTGAGTGGGTTGGCGAGCTGTTTGCGCCTCTCATAGCTAGCGCCAGGGATGCTTACATGCATACGTAGGTTCGTTCACCTGAGTTGACCGAAATGTCGTTGAAGTATGCACAGTATATCGGACAAAGCGCGACGACGCATCCTCGCTACGCGTGCACGAGCGAGTCTTGGTCTTCTGACCCAGAAGCCTCGTCTGCGCTCCGGTTCTGGCAAGCGAACGCGAAGCCACATGCAGCCGCCACCAGTGCCCAAAAGTCCTGTTCACAGCCCTATCAAGGCTAGACTGCTAGCGTTAGCTCATTCGCCGTTTATACGGGCCCAACGTAAAGGTGAATACATCTACATTCTATGGGTTACTTAGCTGATGTGCGCCCAGCAACTTCGCCCTCCCCAAGCAGGCTTGTTACGCCACGTCTGCCTCTGGCACTCAGAATCACGACCCCGAAACGACCGCAATTCAAAGCGAAGCCGATTTTCATTGACTTGACGGGGCTCAGTGACGACGAAGAAGCCCTGTCCAAGGCATCAGGAAAGTCTTCGCAAGTTCAAGCAGCTTTTGCGAA
The DNA here is from genome assembly GCA_001986395.2 of Irpex lacteus. Lineage (NCBI taxonomy): Eukaryota > Fungi > Basidiomycota > Agaricomycetes > Polyporales > Irpicaceae > Irpex > Irpex lacteus. The sequence goes on from MQVO02000007.1 coordinate 1,018,100, forward strand.
GGCGGGCAAGTTACCACTCGATGGGTCCAGATTCTTCCCACGAGAAGAGCGCAAGGGTGACGGCTTGCAGCTGGAACGAATGCTCCTCAGCAACAATTCAGACATGGACTTGGCATCTAGCGATTCTGGATCAGACTAGCTGGCTTGTCCTGTGCAGACCCCGATACTAGTGACGACTACTCATCCAGCGACCTCGCCTTCTTGACACCTTTATCATATATTTCCAGTTGGTTCCACATTCTACCCTACTTCCATATGTCTATTATTCTCGCCCATTCTCGTTTTGTCACTCGTACCAGTCCTTGTACGGTATCAACTTCTTGACATGTACGACCAGCACTGTACAACGTCTCACTATATCGGTCACGGTTGCCTATCAGCATATTATTCTACATCTAGTACTAGTGTGAATACGCGCATACCCATTCAGATGTCCAAGCTCAAGCAAGCACGCATACTATCGGTAGGCGTCACTGAGTTTGAGCGGCGTTGCCCAATCTTCTCCCCTCCCTTCTGTGACTACTTACCTCCAGAACTTACGAATTGTCATCAAGACAAATCCGCTAACTTCTGAGTGAGCCATTCGTCTACCTTCTTTGTAGTCGTAGAGAGGGGATTCGCTGATGAGTCTGTAGAGGAGAAACATTACAGACATCTTGAGGGACCCCAATGAAGACCTCTCAACGTCGCCACTCCGCGGCACAGTCCGTCAAATCCGCCATCAACACAGCGGTCTTCCAGTCTATAACAGAGGGCTCGCACCAGATTGACCCTCCTAAACTCAGCCCTGAGCGATGGGACTATGTATCTATCCAAGCACCCGAGAACCGAGCGGAAAGCGAACGGCTAGAGTTTCTCGGTGACGCTGTGATGGATGCATGCATCGCTATCGAGTTGTACAAGACCATCCCAGATGGTAATCCGCACAAGTACACGGTGAGTAGTGTAGTAGCATGGAATGACCTCAGTGGGAACTGCACAGTGTTCTAATTACCACCCCGAAGGAAATTCGCAGCGTCGTGCATTCTAATTTCACGTTCTCCCACATCGTGCACAAGATGGGACTTCGCCTGACCGCCGATACGAAGCAGATCGGGGACATCTTCGAGACGATGGTGGGGGCGTATTACATTGAGAAAGGATTCCAGGCCTTGTACGAGTGGGTAAAGCGTAGCTTCGAGCCCATTCTACAAGCGGCGGCCCTCGCGTTCGACGAACACCAGTAAGTGGCATCACATTGCGTAACTCCGTTAATATTACTTCGCCGTCGTTAACTTACTGTGTAATAGATCACAGAAGGCCAGATATAACCTTGATCGCACGACGTCTATACCAGGACCTTCCGGCTCTTCCCAACAGAGAGGAAGCACTTCTCCAGAGAGGGGAAAAGGCAAGCGCAGGTTTTCAGAACCCGTCGTGCATACACAAGCCTCCGCCTCACGAGACAACACGTCAGCCTCCCTATTTCGACAAAGTACCTTGGGGAGCACGTTTTCTTCCATAGACGATCGAAGCTCAAGAATCGCGGAGGTATCGCATTCCTCCCACGGTGGTGACCACCACGCTACCTCCCCGCGTTACCACGAGTCCGAGCCCAGAGACAGCTCTTCCGATTCGTATGATTCGGATCTCGAAGACAGCGACGCACTGCCAGACTTCTGGGAGGAAAAACGCGACGCGAGCGGTCAGACATATTATGTCGATCACGCTAATAGGACCACGAGTTGGGAAAGACCCCGTCGACAAACTATGGGTCGAAAGAGATTCACGCTCTCAGAGGCAGAAGCAGCATGGACTGCGCGGCTTGTAGCGCCTCTACCGCCTGTCCCTCCGGTGATAGAGGAGAGTATACCTTCGCAAGACCATCTATCCAATAACCGCTCAAGCACGCACGTCATACACCCGCCTGTTATCGTTGAGCTACTAGGAGACGGATACCTATTAGAGGATTCGAATGTTGTCCATATTCCCTCATCTTCGGCACTGCCTGAGTTCTGCGAGGAGGTGCAAGCAGACGATGGCCGAACTTACTACGTTGATCATCCTGCCAGCACCATATTGCTTCGGTAGCAGTTTGACTCCTACTCAACCCCGTCTCTTGGCCAGCTCTCTGCCCTGTGTACTATATTCGAAGTATCAGTCACAGGGCTTGTAATTTTGCACTGAGTTGGAGTGTAGTATCATAGCGCCTCGGATTCTGTACAGTAGGGAAACATGTATTTTGTAGACACACCATGGAATTGTATACTTATCATCGACCCAGAGATTTCCAATCCTTCGAGCTTCTGCTTCAAAGTTTCGCAGGCTGGCCACAGCGCTTCGCAGCACCGTGTTCACGTGACCGCGTAACCTTGAGGCTTCCGCGCGTCAAGGTCGCGTTCTTAGACTTGAATGCCACTCAACTTCGCACCGACTTCTTCCAGATACCACGCACTTCGATATTCGTCACAATTAATTAGATACACTCGACATGCCACCCACGAAACAAGCTCCTGCCCGCCAGGCCATCACTTTGAAAGGTTCTACAGCCCTCGTGACAGAATTCTTCAAATATGCAGTGAATACGTGGGTTCAGCCGCGCAGTGCATGGACTATAGAAGCTTATTTTACTCTCTGCTTACCAACAGGATACTGTTTCAACGGGGTGTCTATCCGGCGGATGATTTCCATATGGTCAAGAAGTACGGCCAAACCGTCCTCGTCACTCAGGATCTGGCACTCGAAAACTATCTCGAGAAGTGAGTCATTGTTGCAACAGACTGGCAAGGAGCTTATCTTTGTCTTTAGAATTCTTTCACAAGTTAACAGTAGGTTTGACGAGGCTTAACTGAAAGAAATGACACCCACTAACTGCGCCTCCTCAGAATGGTTGCTCACAGGATCTATCACCCAGATTGTCCTCGCGATTATCTCAAAGGACTCTAGGACAACTATGGAGCGCTGGGTCTTTGACATAAACCTTGTTGAGCAACCAGCTACAGCAGATACGTCGGCGCCGTGAGTCCCCCACACACAGTCCCGCGGGCAATTGAACTCACGATCTGATCCCAGGCCACCAGCGAAACCTGAAGCTGAGATTCAAGCAGAGATCCGAAACATCCTGAAGCAAATAGTATCCACCGTCACATTCCTCCCCGTCATCGACGAACCAACGGTATTCAACATCCTGGCATACACGTCAGAATCTGCTGATGTACCTGCGGACGAATGGGTGGACACTGATCCGCTTGCTATCGAGGCAAGCAAGAGCCAACAAGTCAAGTTGCGGAGCTTCAGTACGGATGTTCATCGCATCGAGGCGATGGTTGCCTATAGATATGACGGCTAGCGACAGCTGATAGGACCGTGGTAGAGGGAGCCAATTGTGTCGTCTGCGTCACTCAGACGCGTACGCTTCTCCGTCTCTCTCATTCAACGCTTTCTGATAGCCTTGTGAGTCCCATTCGGAATACGAGTATACCATTCGGAATATGAGTGTAGTATTCGGAATTGTGGTGATTAGTCGGATCGTTTATGGCCTGTTGTTAACATTGTCATGTCCTACGCTATAAATAAATTCGCTGCAATAACCCCTTGGCGGAGATAGTGTTTGGGCGCCTGTAATGAGTGCTTGTAGTAAATGCTTTGTGTCGATTGAATGACAATTGTCGAGGAAACTTCAAGAACGGCCACAGGCTTTCCAATGAAGTGACTACAATACGCCCCAGCCATGCGACTATCACAGACGACGGCCGATTGCGAGCGAGAATGGACGAGACGGCAGTGTTCGAATGTTGCTGATTGCCATGGCACCAACGGACAGTTGTGATGAGGAGGGGTCGCTCGGGCCCTTTAATACGGCGCCGCGCTTGTTTAACTACCACCATCTCCCCTGGGGTTCACTATCTTTCCCGCTTCTCTCCTTTCTTTACCTTCAGCCAGGTCGCTTCACGTTCGTTTTGTCTGGCAGGACCCGGACGTCGCTCTTTAGGATACATTACATCCCGCATTTTTAGGCTTGCTGCTGAAAGTACGGACGGCATAAGACGGTCAATATGGGCGAAAACTGGTTCCAACGCGAGTTCCTTACTCCCAAGAGGCTCACCTTCAACATTATCTTCTATGGTCTCCATTTCTTCTTCTTCGGCTATGGATGGCACAGCCAGGTCAGTCCCCCTATACGCAGCGCCCGGTAACCACCTAATCTATTCACTTTTCCAGGCCATTAACACCAGGCTCTCTGCTCTCAACGGTCTGACATGGTCCGTCTGGACTTCTCGTGGTGCTGGTCTGGTTTTGGCGTTCGACGGTGGCCTGATCCTGGTGCCCATGCTCCGTAACATCATTCGGGTTGTCCGTCCCCGCTTAACCTGGCTGTTCCCTGCGGACGAGAACATCTGGTTCCATCGTCAGGTCGCCTACTCCATGGCTTTCTGGGCCATGGTTCACACGACTGCTCACTACGTCAACTTCTTCAACGTTGAGCGCACCCGTACGTTTATTTCCTTTGTCTATATTATTGCAAGGATTAACATGTCGCAGAGGTCCGTCCCGAAAGGGCAATTGATATCCACTACACTCAAGCTGGTGGTATCACTGGACACTTCATGCTCTTCATCATGGTCCTCATGTACTCTACGGCCCACCACAAAGTCCGTGCTCAGTGCTTCGAGGCCTTCTGGTACACGCATCACCTTGCCTTCTTCTTCATGATCGGTCTCTACGCCCATGCCACTGGATGCTTCGTCCGTGACTCTCCCAATCCCGACTACATCAAGTCCTTCCCCTTCTACTCGACAGACCACTGTCTCGGCTACGAGAGCTGGAGATTCACCATCTGGCCCGGCATCCTCTACTTCGGGGAGCGAGTCTGGAGGGAGATTCGGGCACGCCGGGCAACTCGGCTTTCCAAAGTCCTGGTCCACCCCAGTGGTAAGCTCATTTTTCCATCAGCGCTTCTCATTGGCGGAATGCTCATTCGCTTGACACCAGGTGCCATGGAGTTGCGTATCATCAAGCCCAGTTTCAAATACGTCGCAGGCCAATGGTTGTTCATCCAAGTGCCTGACGTATCTGGATGGCAGTGGCACCCCGTAAGCTGATTGTCAGCTGTAGTTCTGACACTTAGCTGATCCTGTTTTGGCTTGCAGTTCACCATCACATCTGCTCCAGAGGACCCGTATGTCTCTGTTCACATTCGTCAAGTTGGTGATTGGACCCACGGCCTCGGTGAACGTCTTGGTGCGGGTCCCTCAGTTGTTGCCCAGCTCACCGCTGCTGCCATGAAGGGCAAAGAGAAGGACGACTCCGTCTACGGTACTCGTGGTGATTTCGTCGAGCTTGATCCAGGAACTGGCGCCCGTCCCCTTCCTGCGGTACGCATTGATGGCCCATATGGCGCCCCGGCTGAGGACGTGTTCAATGTCGAGGTTGCTGTGCTCGTCGGCGCTGGCATTGGTACGTGGCAGACTTGTGGCGTTTCCCCACCATTTATTGATGTATCTGTAACTCAGGTGTCACGCCGTTCGCATCCATTCTCAAGCACATCTGGTACCGCCAGAGGAAGGGCAATGTTGGCTCTCTCAAGCGTGTTGAGTTCTTCTGGGTCTGCCGTGATGCTCCTTCGTTCGGTTGGTTCCAGAGCTTGCTGCAGGAAGTAGAAGCGGCGCAGGCAGATCGTAAGCGTGATGTCTTCTACGCCGTATACGCCCTTAACTAACCGCTCCTATCTTAGCCAACTTCCTGCGTATCAACATTTACCTGACGCAGAAGATCAGTGAGGACATGCTGTGGAACATTGCTATCAACGACGCCGGCGCCGAGTATGACCCGCTTACCTTGTTGCGCACCCGTACCATGTTCGGTCGTCCAGACTGGAAGGCCATCTATGGCCGTATGCGCGAGGCTATCGAAGCCGGCCAGTACCTCCCTGGTACCAACGCTCAGCTCAAGACCAAAGTCGGAGTAAGTCTATTGCACTGTTTCAGACTTCGAATATGATGCTCATATCCTCTAGACCTACTTCTGCGGCCCTAGCGTTCTGGCCAAGGCTATCAAGGTTGCTTGCGACTCTGAGACCAGTGCTAACGTCAACTTCAGCTTCGCCAAGGAGCACTTCTAAAGGAGAACCGTGTTATGACCTGAGTTTCCTCGCCTCGCTTTGCTCTTTCCGTATTGTACAGTAGCATGTCCGTAGATGTTCGATAGCGATGTTGCGCCAGTGCTCTTGGAATGCTATATATTATTGTTATTATTGGCTGCTATCTGTGCATTCGTCCTATTCGTCGCAAAGAGTGTGGATATCGGCAGTAGGCGGCATCGTGCCGACGGTCGTCGGGAGCGTGGGAAGGTCGCGGCCACGTGACAAACGTGTGCGCAATCTGCGCAACATTAACGCGTCGCTGACTGTTCTCGGCTCCGTCCGCACCTCGTCCTCTAACTTGTACCGCACTGCCCTCCAAGGGTTCTCTTCCCTCTTTTCCTCTTCGCTTGTTGCATATAACTTTCTTTTTCTGTCTTTTTGGAAGCACTCAGCATGGCATCACAACAATCTCAGCAGAACGAGGAGGAAGAGGACTACTCAGTCTCCGGTCCTCTGCTCGTCAACAAACTTCAAGAAGCGGGCATCAACCCTCAAGACATCAAGAAGCTTTCTGAGAGTGGGCTCAATACCGTCGAAGCCGTCGCATATACCCCCAAGAAGGCCTTGATGGCGATCAAAGGTATATCGGAGCAGAAAGCAGACAAGATTTTAGCAGAAGGTACGTATACCTCTTCTCATACCCGCCACAAGGATGGCTTATGTATTAAGTTGTTCTACAAATTAGCACATAAGATTATACCCCTCGGATTCCAAAGTGCCACAGAAGTTCACGCACGCCGCTCCGAGCTCGTCCATATCACCACAGGCTCAAAGAACCTCGACGCCCTGCTCGGCGGCGGTATCGAGACCGGTGCCATCACCGAGCTCTTCGGAGAGTTCAGAACTGGAAAGTCGCAGATTTGCCATACACTCGCTGTTACCTGCCAGCTGCCTGTCGACATGGGCGGCGGTGAAGGCAAGTGCTTGTACATCGATACCGAGGGCACTTTCCGGCCGGTGCGGTTGTTGGCTGTGGCGGAGAGACTGGGCTTGAATGGAGAAGAGGTGTTGGACAATGTTGCATATGCCAGGGCGTATAACGCAGACCATCAGAATCAGCTGCTTGTATCAGCAAGTGCACTGATGTCCGAGTCGAGGTGAGTTAGTTGTATGCGACTTGTATCGTGATGTATGCGCTGTGAGCAATGGCTGATACGTTCAAAATCAGGTTCTGCTTGCTCATTGTTGACTCTGTGACAAATCTGTACCGTACGGATTTCAACGGTCGTGGAGAACTCTCCGCTCGGCAGACACACCTGGGCAAATTTCTGCGCACTCTACAACGTTTAGCCGATGAAGTAAATATTCATGTTCTAACACCAGACTACGAACTCGCTGACCTGTATTTTGTGTCTGTTTAGTTTGGCGTTGCAGTGGTGATTACCAATCAAGTCATGTCGAACCCGGATGCATCAGCTGGCCCGTACGTCGGGAACGACAAGAAGCCCATTGGTGGTAACATCCTCGCCCATGCCTCCACTACACGGTCAGTCGCCTTCTTCCAAACACTGCGCCACTGCATCGTCCCTTACTTATACGTATTCATCACAGGTTGCAGCTGAAGAAGGGACGAGCCAATACCCGTCAGGCGAAGATCTACGACTCGCCATGTCTTCCAGAGTCCGAATCGATGTTCGCTATCCTTGCGAGCGGTATCGGCGACCCCGAGGAGGAGACTTAATAGCATGGAGATCACACTCTGTGCATACACTTACGCTTTCAAGTTCGTCTGCTTTTTTCGGTCGTTTTTCTGTAGCTCTTGCACGCAATGTATTCTACTCCATCCCCCAGGATCACATTCTTTATCCGTACTCACTTATGCATTCTATACACAGTCACTGGATGCCCTTCTGAGGCCAAATTGCGAGCGAGTGAAATGACAATGATATTGAGATACACAAATATATGGCTACCATGATGTGAGGGTCTATTTCTACAGTACGCAATAACTTATGCATGTACAATTGTTGAATGCAACGCAATGTATTGCGCTTTATGGGATGGTATGCCAGTTGAATGGGGGACGAGAGTTGAATCCGAAAGACCAGCGGGTAGCATAGTATAGCTATCCAATTACGACAAGACGTGAGCAAAAGCAAAAGATGAAGACCGTCCATGTCCGGTTTTTGTGCCTAAGAGCAGTAGACTGCTATGAAATGCTGGCCTGTGACCAACAATTACGCCAACAGCCTGGTGAGGATGTTCGCGTTCGTCCGGCTGATGAGCTCGCGCAGCTTGTTGACGTCCTGTGGACTGACGTCTGCGATATCGGCCATGAGGTACGCAATGTCGCCCTTGGAGTCCGAGTACTGCTTCTCGACGTTGTACGGCGACAGCACCTCGTTGACCTGGCGCAGCACACCGGGGATATTGTTGTGCACATGGCAAACACGGACGTTGCTGCCCTGGTCTGCAGTGATGGCGCGCAGGTCGACTTCGGGGAAGTTGACGGCGCCAACTGTGGTGCCGAAGTTGAGATAACGAGAGAGGGCGGAGGAGACCTCTTCGCCGATCATGCGCTGGGCTTCTTCTGTAGAACCTCCAATATGCGGTGTGAGGATGACATTAGGAAGTTGACGCAGCTCTGTCGACCAGGCGTTCAGGGAGTCGTCGAAAGGAGCCCCGTTTGAACCTGGCTCAGCTGGGTAGACATCAAGGGCGGCTCCAGCGAGATGCTTGGACTTCACTGCCTCGATGAGAGCAGGGATGTCGACAACCTTCCCGCGGGCGTTGTTGATTAGGTACGCGCCCTTCTTCATTTGAGCCAGTTCTGCTGTAGAGATCATGTTCGTGGTCTCAGGGAGCTCGGGAACGTGCAGGGTGACGAAGTCAGACTGCTTCAAGAGGGATGCGAGAGACTCGACCTGGCGAGCCGAGCCGAGGGGCATGATGTTGATGACATCGTGGAAGAGGACCCTCATACCGAACGCCTCAGCGAGAACCGAGAGCTGGGCACCGATGTGGCCGTATCCGACGATACCAAGCGTCTTGCCACGGACCTCCCAGCAGCCCTTGGACTGCTTGTTCCAGATACCCTGGCGCATCTCGAAGCCGCGCTCGAAATACTGGCGCGAGAGGGCGACGACCTCGGACATGACGAGCTCTGCGACCGAGCGAGAGTTGGAGAATGGGGAGTTGAAGACTGGAATTCCAGCCTTGGACGCCGTCAGAAGGTCTACTTGGTTCGTGCCAATGCAGAAGCAACCGATGACGAGAAGCTGGGTAGACGGATCAGTGAGCGACTCGCTGTGTGCACATGTATCAAGTACGTACCTTGGTGGCAGACTTGATGACCCTTTCCGTAATCTTGGTCTTGCTGCGAATACCAATGGCGTGGTACTGACCAATCTTTTCGACGAGCTCGTCCTCAGACATAGCCTTGGCCGAGTGGTCTACGGTGAAGCCCTGAGCTTGGAACGCGCGAACGGCCTCCTGACTGATGTTCTCGAGTAGAAGGAGACGAAGGTCTTCATTTTCGACGGGATGGAGAACCTTTGGTTGTCGAATAGCCATGCCTGCAGATACTGAGGTTTGTCTGATTCTGGAATGGATGCCGCGTTCAGCGAGAGGGGAGGAGGTAGGCGAGACGGTGACCTGAGCTGCTTGATGGGGAATTTCGATGGAACTGGACATTGTTTCCTCGAGTATTTAGATGGGGACGACGGTACGTAAGATGAGGGTCGAAGGAAGGGATATGGCGTTGAAAATTCCTGACTCGAGGACGAATTATGAGGGTAATGACAATTCGGAATAACCGTTGCTCATCAGCACACCATAACCAGTCGAATAACTGATCGACGCTGACCGCGACTAGACGCTTTCCTGATCCAGCCATACAATTCCAGCTAACCGGATACAGTCTACCCTTAGATCTCGTTCTTACCGAGATAATCAGCTAGATTACACACGATTATCCGCCCTCTTCAAAAAATTGTAACCGTGACTCTTCCTCGTCCACGCATTGGCTGCTCTGAACTGACTCGTTTACCATGTCTCCCTCTGTGTCCGCAGCGTCCATCTCGACCCCGACGCCATGGGCCTCTTTTTCCTAGACTACGGCGCGGGCAACGTCCAGAGTCTCGCCAACTCCCTCAAAAAGCTCGGCCACGACTTCCAGTGGATCACTTCGCCTGATGACTTCCACAAAGCGTCCGTGCGTCCCATGTGTTCAAGCATGCGGAGAATTCTTGCGCTGACTGTCGCATTTTCTACCAAATAGAGCCTCATATTTCCAGGTGTCGGTGCATTTGGTCAGGCGATAGAGGCCCTCGAATCGAAAGGCCTCCTCCAGCCGCTGCGCGAATACATTGCCTCGGGAAAGCCGTACTTTGGAATATGTATCGGCATGCAGGTCCTCTTCCAATCATCGACGGAGAACCCGTCCAGGAAAGGATTAGGCATCATTCCCTCTCCCATTGACGAATTCTCTCGTACGGACAAGGCTGTCCCCCACATTGGTTGGAATGCAGTCGACCTTCTGGACTCGGAGGACAAGTCAGACGAGGGCCTCAGCAGGTCGTCCCACTACTACTTTGTTCACTCCTACCGTGCCAAGTACGACCCGTCTGCATACCCCGAAGCGGCAGAATGGGCACACGGTGTCACGCAGTATGGCCAGGAGATATTCATTGCATCCGTGCGCAAGGCCAACGTCTTCGGCACCCAGTTTCATCCCGAGAAGTCTGGTGATGCAGGCCTGAAGATTATCTCAGCATGGCTCTCGGAGTCGGAGGCTTCCCGATCGACTGCTCCTGCGACACCGCGTACCATCCGTACTCCTCAGCCCAAGGATGGCCTCACAAGACGTATCGTCGCGTGCATGGACGTCAGATCGAATGATGATGGCGACCTTGTCGTGACCAAGGGAGACCAATACGATGTACGCGAGAAGGCTCCTTCAGCGTCCGGCTCAGTGCAGACATCTTCATCTGGTGCCGTCCGTAACCTGGGCAAACCCGTCGCTCTTGCTGCAAAGTACTACGCTGCAGGAGCCGACGAGCTCTGTCTCATGAACATCACCTCCTTCAGACACTCACCTCTCCTCGACCAGCCCATGCTCGCAGTCGTACGCGCCGCCGCAGAAGAAGTCTTCGTCCCACTCACCATCGGTGGTGGTATCAAAGACACCGTCGACCCCGATGGTACGAAACGCTCTGCATTGGAAGTGGCTGGCGTGTACTTCCGCGCGGGAGCAGATAAAGTCAGTATCGCGTCCGAAGCAGTGAAGACCGTTGAGCGAATGCGAGACCTGGCCAAAGAACGAGGAGAAGACCCAGACGCTGCCTCTGGCGACGGTACGAGTGGTATCGAGACGATTGCCAGAGCGTACGGACGCCAGGCCGTCGTGGTGTCCATCGACCCCCGCAGGGTTTACGTCGAGCCGTCTTATGACGGGCCTTACAAGTCTGAACTCATCGTGGGTAAGGAAGGTACTCCAGAGAGCGGAAAGGCGTGGTGGTATCAATGTACCGTCAGCGGTGGCCGCGAAAACCGACCACTCTCAGTCGTCCAGCTCGCACGTGGAGTTGTGAAACTCGGCGCAGGCGAGATCGTGCTCAACAGCATCGACAGAGATGGCACAGGCAAGGGTTTCGATATCGACTTGATTCAACTCGTGCGTCGGGCGGTCAGTATCCCCATCGTCGCCAGTAGCGGCGCAGGGTCTGCTGCGCACTTTGTCGAGGTGTTCGAGAAGACTGGTGTTGAGGCTGCGCTTGCGGCTGGTATTTTCCACCGTGGAGAGGTGGGAATTGGGGAGGTGAAGAAGAGCCTGGTGGAAGCAGGGCAAAATGCAAGAATCTAATCTGTAATTGTAGCGAATTCGAAGAATGTTACCATTGCCTCATAACTGTAAATTGTGCTGGACAATCGTTCTGCGATGTTTGAGACGTCGTCTAATATGCTTCAAGTCAGCCAACGGTATGCGACTATACAGAGAACTACATACTACTGTACGTGCGATTGAATAACACGAACTCGAGCGATCGCGAAGCGATACAGCAGTTCTAACAGGCATTTGTTAATTTGAACAGACAGCCGTACTATTAGGATTGGGGGAGAAGAGAATAAATTGGGCATTTGCTACACAGGTAATCGAGAGAGGTATACTGAACGAAACTTCTGCTTTGCACGATCGATAGATATACGGAGTCAAATGTGATGGTTGCTAAGTGTGTAAAAAGTCGAAACGAGGGGAGGCTGATAAGGTACAAGAAAAAGGAAGGGAATGACACAATAGACACTAGTAAGAGGTGACGAGAAGCGTCCGAGATATAGTTGGCTACTCTACAGTCGGCGATACTCTTCAAAATTGGTACAACATGAGTGAGTGAGACTGGATAGTAAAGGGAGACGAGATCAGACGAATTCCGAGTGGCGGAAGGGAGGAGAGACATAAGAGGGGAAAAGTCGGTTCGGGGTGGAAGAATAGAAAACGAGGCTCCTACATACTGTATCGAGGTTTTCCTTGGTTATACGAGACATCAGAACATCAGCACCCTCTGCTAACTAGTGGGGCAGCCGATTACTTATTGGCCTTCACCGCAGTCTTCACTTTCTTCAGCAAGCTGGTCTTCCTACCGAGTCCCGCACCTCCGCCACCGCCGCTGGTGTAGCCGTTGTCGAAGTAACCGTCGCTACCAGGGTCTCGGGGGGATACCGGTGGTCTCGGCAAAGACTTCTCCCTACGACCGCTCGGCTGAGCGTCGTCGACGTAAACGAAGGCCTCTTCAGACGGGGACGGCAAGTCCCTTGCTCTCTGACCGCCGCCGAAGATGCCACCGAGGAACGAGTTCTGCGAGCGGTGGGTGGGGCGCTGTCCGTACTCAGTGGGAGAAGGAGGGGAGTCGTCCCGTTCAGCGTACTGGTCTTGGTCATCGGCCAGAGGAGGAACTGTCGGGTTCTCGCGCATCTTTCGGATACGGTGCATCAGCGACTTCGTGCGCTTAGGTGCGCCAGGCGAGGAAGGGCCATTCGGTGAGGAGGGGACACCACTAGTGTCGGTGTCGCCCTCGGGCGCGAAAATCGGTTGCGGGGGAGGAATGGGGCTGCGCTTCGTCTGCTGGCGTCTGGGACCCTCCTCGAGGTACTCCTTGTACCTGCGTGAGTCTTGGGGGTCCTTGCCACGCCTGGAAGAGGTAGTCCCATTTCTCGATCCTCCGAACTCGCTTTGACCACCACCGCCAGCCGAATAACCGCCGCCTGCGGAGAAATCTTCGAAGGGCTCGGGCTCGTGGATACCCCATGCCTCTGCGATAGCGTCATGTTTCTTCTTCGGGGCCTCGTATGGGGCGTACACTCCTGGCGACGGGTAGGGGGACTGGTAGGAGGGTATCTCACGAGCACTTGCGAGAGCCTCCTTATCCTCGGCAGCTGTCCCGGTCCAGGCGAACATGGGCGCCTTGGTCTTGTGGCGATTACGAGAGGGGGCACAGGCATCAAAAGGGCCGTCGTGGTGGAACACTGGGCCGATAAGGCACATAGAGATGGAAATAGAACATGTAAAATCAGTATACTGTGTTGAGGAAGAAGAGGAAATGAGACGCACTGGGTCCACCGACACCTGAGAAGTCTAGCCTATCGATGACATCGGCGTGCGAGGAGCCCTTCTTCTGGGGCCCGTTGCGTCGAGAGCTGGATTTAGCCTTGTCGGCGGCGGCCTGTTGAGCGACGGAGTCTTGTGAGAGAGATCGACGGGCAGGAGGGGGAGCGGGGCGTACTGCCATGGGTCTGTCGAGCGACGCGTGGATGGACTGTGAGAACGTTGGGTAGCGACTGGGCAGTGATTTATATACGTACGGAGAGACTTGGGTCTGACTCCTACCAACACGGTTTCGTGGTTGATCGCTGGTTGACCTGGTAGTCGTGACGACTTCGGTAGCCATGGTTGGTTTTGCACGGTGAGAAGTACTAGTCTTAGCGGGGGCCTTTGGGGGCACAGGGGGCGCACGACGCTGCTGCTGCTGGGGTTGTTGGTAGCTGGCCAGAGTGGGGACGCCGTAGGAGGAATAAGAGATGGCTGGTGGGTCGGAGAAGGGATCAGAGGAGGATCTGTGACGGTGTGGTTTGGAAACGGCCATGGCAGGAGAATTTGGGTCAGGCGGAGACCTGGTTCGTGATCACGCCAAGTGATTTGATGGACTAGATGCCGGTGCACGGCAACACCTGGACTGGACCTGCAGGTGAACTGGCTGTCTGCTTTCTTTGGCAAACAGCTGGCGAGAGAGAAACGTAGATGATGGAGGAAAGGAAAGAGGAAGAGGGGAGAAGACCAAGGACAGGCGTCGGCCGTGTAGGTGGAGAGATCCTGCGCAGCTCTGGGCTTTCACTCCTCTGCTCACCAACCGGATGGAGACGCGTCACGCAAGTAACAGCTCTGTCATACCGGTGTCACACCAGTCTCGCCCAAAACTCGGACCTCACACGGCTTGCGCTATCCAGGCCACACAGCATACGACAAGGTGCTATTCAGTCGGGCATACAAGTCCCTTCTCGACCTGAGGCCCCTGACCGACACACAGCAAACAACGGCGAGCGTATGATGACCGCTATAGCTGCCGCCTTCGTCACACAGAACATGGGGAAACTGTCACGCCCGATATCCAATTACAAGCGTTATCGATCTACAAAGTCCGGGGGATCACTGATTTATATGTTTCCGAGCCTGTCCCCGCCACATCCACTGTGCGTACTTCGGACAATGTCTACTCAAGGATCGCCCTTGCAGCCTGGACGACAAGTGCCAGCTTCTGGCGTTGCTCCTGCAGAACACACGGTAAGCACGCAGCTGACGGCAGGGACTGTGCCAGGCACATACCTCTGCGGTGATAGGATTGCCTTCGGCCACGGAGGCAAAGCCGCATTGTGGGCTAATACAGATCCTGTGTATTAGGATAGAAGGTTACTACTAGAATTATGAAGAGCAATGACATAGCCTGCAACGTACTGGTTTAACGCGTACGCCCGTGAGCGCGGGAATGCACTTTCCAACATCACGTCACAGGCCTCATCTATCAACTCCTGTATTTCCTCCACCGTCTCGAGCTAACTTGAACGTTAGCGTTGTTGAGATGCGCAACAGACAGCCCTATCACCCTCACCTTTCCGTGTTTCGTGGTCACCAGACCCAACACCACCATTTTATTCAATGGGAGATAGCTCAGTGGTGCGAAAGTGCCGGCTCTCTCGTTGTCGTACTCCAGCTGATCACAAGGGTGAGGAGCGTCAACAAAAAATCCATGGAATACCGGGCGCACGTACATAATAACAGTCGACGTTGATGTCGTTGAATAGCTTCTGAGCTATACGATCGTAACCCCCTTCACAGTAGTGAAGTCCCTTACGTCACAGGAGAACGGGTTTATCAGTACCCTACAACGTTGATCCACACCACAGGTGGTGTTGGACTCACCCTGTAGTTCCCACGGCAGGTATGCAACCCAACGGTCAATTCCGCAGGACGATCCTGGAGGATGTCGTTGTAAACCTTGACATATCTGTCGAACAATTTGTCAGGATCCACGCCCGATGCTTTCAATCCTTCGATCGTTGAGTCCGCGCAGAAAAAGGCAAATGTAGGATCATCGAACTGGATGTTCCTACAGCCGAGGCTGTACAAAGTGCGAAGTTCCTCTCGGTATGCTTGGACAAGGTCCGCGAAGTATTCGTCTGGATCGGTCTGAAGGTTAGTTAAAGGTCGGCATTTGCATGAGAGTTGTGCCTTACCATCGGTCTTATACACCGACTTGTCATATGTCTCCTCCGGACCATGCCGCAGATGCATCCATGTCGGTCCACAGATCGTAATCTTGATGTTCTTCACACTCTATTTTCTTGGTAAACTGCGCATCCCTCATGTTTTGAAATTCGACGGCGTACCTGGGCGGGAACAAGAGATTTAAGATACTCAAAATCTTTGACGTGCACACCAGATGCTGGCCATTTGATTTTACCCTAGAGGTTCGTTAGGTAAATGAACAAGAGGCAGTGCAGCGGCATGACAAGACGTACAGTGGTATGAATCGACGGCACGGCAGTCATGCCTGCAGCCAAGAAGAACTGCACATACGGCAAATACGACTGTAGCGAGATGCATTGAGTGTATGACTGTAATCGAGTGGGTTCGAATATACCTTGAAGGTCTCTATTGGCCCTATGACGTACGAGAAGGTTGAGCTTCTTCATGAATAAACTTCGCAGCTGTGTATACTTACGAACGAGAATCTCCATCCCTTCAAGCTTCTCGAACATCCCCTCGTAAAAGGCACCTCTATAGAGAAGCACGATAATCAATCGAGTAAGCGAACAGATGAACCCAATAAAGCAAAATACCTTCTCATCTCTCCATCTGTGACAGTCTTGAGACCAATCTCCTGCTGCAACTCGACTGCCTCCTTGATGGCCTCATCTTCCGCTTTCCGCAATTCTTCTGCGCTGATCAGTTTCGCGTCAAACTGAGAGCGCCGCTCGAGCAGTGAAGCTGGGCGCAAGAGTGAGCCGACATGTTCGGCGCGGAATGGAGGGTTAAAATGGAGGTACGATGTTGCGGTTTCAGTGGGCAACGCGGCGGGATGAGAGAACAGAGCCATTTGAAAGCAGGAAGGGCAGCGGGTGGTCCGTTTGGGTTCATTGGGCTTTATGTAATGGCCTGAGTATGTTTGAGACACCCTCTTCTCGCTGACGGTAGCTGAACTACTTGAGAATGAATCCCCCACGAGCGGACACGTTTCAGCACATCCATTGAGTATTGCAGGGTCAGATAATTCCGTTATGATTCGGTTGGTCAAAGAATGAGCGGACGTGCTGTGGCGTGTCAACGCAACGGGCGTTGAATGCCACAGCACGTCTGTTCAGTCGACCTCGAGGAGTGGCATGAGATCCCGCGAAGCAGAACAGCAAATGCCGTACCTTCCCTGGACTGTGCAGAAGGAATTTGATACAGCATCGAAGAAGAAATACGTCCTTAAGACGGAGTTGACAGTCGTGCTAACGTGTGCAAAGATTCAGTAGCGCTGTGATAAGATGCCATTGCATACAGTAAGGCGACACTTCCCTGACAACAGGTAAACGCGTGTCGTTGTACGTAGAATGCTCGTAGCTCGGGCTTACGACAATATTTGAGGGTCTTGAACTAGAAGACTCGTGTCTATACCCAGGTTGATTGAATCCGCTTGATTAGAACGCATACTAATGTGGGGCGTAGCTTGTTGCTGAGAACACAGCTATACAACATTTGTCCTAGCTTGATGAAAGGGTCTGAGGGCAAATTAGTAGGAGAATTACTGAAAAGCGTGTTCACGCATGGACTCACGCGTGCATAGCTACTTTGTGTCCTGAAATAACCCTGGAGACGAAGAGTAAACGTAACAAACCAGGCGCTTCCTGGCGGTCTGAGCTCTGAGCGCTTGTGGCAAAGACATCAAGCGCCGGTCGTCCGTCGGCAGCACCCGAACGCCGTCTACTGAGTGAGACCGCTAGGAAGGACCGCATCGTCAAGACACCCCTCAAGGTGAGTATCGCCATTCTGCTGCTCGTATATTCCGCAGGTCGTCGTTATGGTCCAGCGTCCGGTCGTGTGCGAAGTTTGGAGAGATTTAGTGTGGTGGAAGGGGTTGGATCGTCGGAGATGGTGTTGGATGTAGCGACCGACCGCCAGACCAGCTTGGCCGACCTCAAACGCAAAATTTCACGATAACTGACTTGCGCCTCTCTCTCCCTCTCACCTAGACTGCGACATGGGTTTCGCACACAACAACGGTCCGTACAGACGATGTCGACAAAACTGGGAATACGAAGTTGCTGAAACTTGATTCTTGTGCTTTAGTCCTCCCCCAGAACCATTTCCGCAAGGACTGGCAAATCCGTGTCCGCACATGGTTCGACCAGCCCGGACGTAAGCTCCGCCGTCGCCAGGCCCGCAAGGAGAAGGCTGCTCGCCTTGGTGTCCGCCCCCTTAACCTCCTCCGCCCTGCTGTCCGTGCACAGACTGTTCGCTACAACCGCAAGGTCCGGGAAGGCCGCGGTTTCACCCTCGCTGAGTTGAAGGAGGCTGGTATTGGTCGCAAGGAGGCTCGCTCTGTTGGCATCGTTGTTGACCACAGAAGGCGAAACTTGAGCGAGGAGGGCAAGGCTCTCAATGTTGAGCGTCTCAAGGCCTACAAGGCCCGCCTGATTGTCTTCCCCCGCAACGCTAAGAAGCCCAAGAAGGGTGACTCTACGGTACGCTTCAATTACACTTTTCTCAGGTGACTTGAACTAAACAGGTTGTTTTAAAGGGTGACGACCTCAAGGCCGAGATTACTCGTGCTCAAGTCGCTCTTCCCGACCCCTACGTCCACGAGGCTCCTCGTAAGATTACTGAGGAGGAGCGTGAGTTCAAGGCTTACCGCACCATCCGTGATGAGTGGGCTAGTGCCAGACATGAGGGTGCCCGCAAGGCACGCGCCGCCAAGGTTCGTCAAATGCATTCTCGATCGCTTTTGGTGACTCACATCGTATTTTTCAAATCTGTAGAAGGCGGAGGAGGACGCCGCGAAGAAGAAGTAAACTGTTGCTCATCATTCCCCTCCTCTTGTCGTATTGTCGGTCATTTTCATTCATGCTATCACTTCGCACTCCATGTATTCAAAAACTGGGCACGTTTTTGCCACTAGCATGCACTATGCAACGACTACTATGATTGCTCAGGCTCAGCAATACATGTGTGCGTGCTACGAAGCACTGTGGTATACCACACCGTAATTTATTCTTTCAATACTCATCAACACAAGCGCCTATAGCATTCGCACAACGAAAACCTGCTCGTCTATTTTGCCGAAGTTCGTAAAGTTCGTGATGAGTTCTGTATCGTACGGGTCTACCTTACTCTGAGTGCATATGCTCCCGAATATTGGAGTCTGCCACCATCCCGACAATCTTTACCTGGTTTGCTACTTCCCTCAAAACCCCTCTAACCTCCGAATTGCCATCGAAGAAGCCGAACTCTGCGTACTCGAGACCTTGTTCCTTGGCAAATTCCTTCACGAGTGCACTGGCAGCCCGGAGGTTGTGCCTCGGTAGCCTGGGGAACATGTGATGCGTCACTTGAAGGTGAAGTCCGCCATGGACAAACTCGATGGACTCCGGACAGATCACGTCGACAGTCGTGCGGAGTTGACGGGCAGCGAAGGACTCCCCGACACCCAGGTCAGCGGTAGAACGCGAGAAGTGGGACAGGACGATCTACAGATGGAAATGAAAGTGAGCAACGGACACACGACTACACTGCGCTCAAGATGCTGACCTGGACATGCAACGGACTGGGCACCACGTTGCTGATCAAGAGGAATATCAAAGCATTCGTCCATGACCCGGTACCCTTGAGGACGGCACCATACCAGCAGTAGAACAGAGACAAGCACGCAATCTCTGTCCACCACCACCAGCGTCCACCCTGAGCACGGGGAGCTTGGAACGCTGTCTTGGCCAGGTATGCGTACGACTGTACGTAGAGATTGAACCGCGCAAGAGACATGACGACGTAGAACAGCTTATGCTGGATGGAGATGAATATCTTGCCGAAGATGTCGAAGGTCATGACGCGCTTGTAGTAGGACGACCATAGCGAGTTGAAGAAGACTGGCGAGATGGCGAAGAAGGGTAGGTGCTGGATGTCCGGGTCGCTGCGAACATCTTAACAACGCATTCCGGTAAGATGGCAAAAACGTTTCACTCACTGGGTGGGATGGTTCGTGACCACTACGTATGAAGAAAAATACTATTAGTATATGTTGAGTTTCGGTGCAATGTACTCACAATGATGCGTGTTGTGGTTCTACATACGTATGAAGCGCGTCTTAGCGTGTATTCTCAAATTCAATAACGATATACTGACATCAACCCACCAACCGATACTCAAACCGCCAATGAAATCAGCGATAAAGATCGCAATGAGGCGGTCAATGGTCCAATTGTGCGTCACGCCCAGATGGCCGAGATCGTGTGCGGTGAACACAAGTTGATGCCACAACAGCCCGAGGAACAGAGCACTGGTCGCGTACCAGCTTTTCGAGTATGCCACAGCGGAGACAACGGCAAACAACGTGTAGCGCAGCACCTCGGGGCCATAGCCGGTAATGTAGCGTGTTCGATAAAGACCTGCTTCTTTGACACGTTTGTGAAGTTCTTTGTAGGCAGTTGAGTGGCGCGTAAAGAGCTGCGGTGTGAGGTTTGATGGTCCTGATTTGAGTGTTTCGAGGGTAGGGCCTTTCTGCGGAGAAGCGTTGTCTGCACTGACAAGGAGAATCTGCGACGCAGGTGATGCGGGTGTGTCCACCTTCGAGCGTGCGGCAGCGGCTTCACTGTGCCAGTAGCCCTTACCGTCACTCCCCACTCTTCGCACCCAACCGCTCATCACGGGCGGTACGAATGGTTCCCAACCATCCTTACCCGTCTGTACGGTGCCGATCTGGAACCCTCTCATCCTTCGCTGGGTTTCTTCCGAGTGAAACGCCTCTACCTCGTTGGATGCGTCGCGTCCCACGAAATGCAGAATGGATAATGAACCACCAGGATGCGCATTGAGCCACGAGTCGGGGATGCGAATGAGCTTTTCTCCGAGTACGACGAGGGTTTCACCGGCGAGGATGCGCGCCGCAACTTGCTCTCGAGTCCATACTTGTACTCCCATATTTCGCGCTGTATTTTCGCGCTATCCGACGCGGGGAGGTGGTGGGAGGGAGGAACAGAACGGGCGGTGGGCTGATGATATTGGGCTTAAGCAGGAGCCAGAGCGCGAGTCGCGACTCGGTCAGAAGCCGACCACAGGCGTTGATCAAACGCCACAAAGAAGTGACGCTCCCGATTTGGCATGCGTCCTATCCAACTGCAACCTCCATTGCTTCGTACGTTGACCATCTACGTATGGACCGAAAGTGTGCCTGTTGCACATCCAGATTATGTTCAGAAATTCGCTATCGATAGCAGTACAATCCGAACGAAGAGATAAGTAAGTCTTCTGCCATCAATCACAACTTGAAATATTGCATTCGGATTGATGTTACTTGTCAGCGATATGTTGTCGTTGGCCGAGGTACTCATCGGGTACTCTGTATGTCTGTATCGCATGGCCATAACTTCTGGCAAATGATACGACTACAAAATTACATTATGATTACCACTGACATGTGGCTTCTTGACCCTCGTGAAAGTGGCCTAACCATCCGCTATTCCCTACCAACCCATTAGAAGATTATTGATCTGTCCAATACATAGCTACGTACTTGACACAGCTGATGATTACTGACGACCTTTGCTATAAATCGCGTTATAGGTTGAGACCATGCCTGTCAGATTGCGAACAATAACTTGTCGTGTGTATTCTGCTCTACTGCTCTATCGCCCGGTAACGGAGAGCAATACTAACGATTATGATCATCTACTTCAATTATAGATTCTGGACTTCATTTATAAGTGATCATCGCTGTTCGGGATTGTCGCTGCTGCTATGTCGGAAGTTGGAAGACAAAATCTGCCGAATTGCAGGCCGCCACTGGTCGTCAAGGGCACGAACTGACAACTTGAATTTTCGTATGATAGCCCTTTTGTACCTCGTGTATCAAATAAGTAGTGGGTTCCTCGACTGTTGTAGGGTTCGACTAAGCAACGAGTAAGTAATATGCCGTGACGATCCGCTCGAGTCAAGGTCCATAGTAAGTACATACTCTAACTCGACGGCAGTGGCGTGTATAGGTTTTAATTACCTATCCTCGTGCGCTCCGTCCCGAGGCTACTTACATACGAGTATATTCCAAGTAGTAGTACTGAGAGATGGATACTGCATTGCTTGAAGCCAATTAAAATAGGTCCATAATACAATCGCCCAAAGAATCCTTTTTGCCGTCGAGACCGCCATCAATCCGCTCGCCGACATGAACGTCCGACGGGTCGTACGGGCGGAGGAAGACTCGCATGGCGCTATCCAGAGCGCCTAGTGTATATCCCTGTGACGCGGGGCGACGGGGGGCGCAAGAACAGCCTTCCTCCTGTCAAGCACGCCTCCCGACCGTCTTCATCCCTGTCCTCCTTCCTTCACGCTCGTCGTGTCGGCCCCGCCTCTCGTTCCCCCTCTCCCGCCCGCCTTCATCAACACCTTGGTCAGCTTCAACCGTCGCGACTCCAGCTATGCAGGGACGCCGGGCGCTCCTCTTGCTTTCACTTCTCTTCGGCACATTTTTACAGGCCAATGCTGCCAACTTTACCTTCACATTCGGCTCTCCGACGCAGTGCAATGACTTTCCGATATCGTGGTCTGGTGCGTGTGATTAGATGCAGAACACAACTCAGCCACTGATCATGGCGATTGGCGCATGTAGGTGGTACGGCTCCATTTACGCTCACCCTCGCGCCGGTACGTGCACCCTCTGCCAGTCATTAAATCCCGTATTCACTCCAGTGGCAGGAGTACGGCACGCAGCGCACAGTGACTGTGCCCGCCTCGAACGTTAGTAATGGCAAAGGAGCGTTCTCAACTCAATTACCCTTTGCAAAGGGAACGCGGTTCCTAGCAATAATGTCTGACGCGAGTGGGTTCGCGTCTGGAGGAGTATCACCGCTGGTCACGACTGGAGCAGGTAGCAGTGGATGTAACACGACCGATCCTGGTACGTTTCTGCCATATCAGTCCGTGTATGCTATGAGCCAACTGTTCATCTTATGCATCACGTAGGAGTGGATTTCTTCTTTGAGCTGAACGATGCCTTGGCGCAATGCAGGTGAGTTTTTAATGATTCTCGCTATGCACGTTGAAGCCTTGCTAATTGACAACAGGACGTACAATATTAGTGGATATGACGCGGCAATACAGCCTGCCACAATCACTGTGCGTATCATTGCGGACATAGTCCCTGTATCTCTCCACTAAATCACTGTCTCAGGGCGTTGTTCCGGGAGGAAGTACTTTTGTTCTCAACCCACCGACTGGACCATCGTACTTTGATTGGATTACGGATGTCGCAGCAGGTACATCGCTGATGTTTATCATGACTGACTCCAAGGGCCGGAATGGTGGCTGTTCGGACGTACGTACGGTATCTCAGTCGGATGATAAGACCTGTCTCGTCAAGAACTCCCCTGCATCGGTCACGAATGCGCCACACGCGACGAAAGCTCCCTCAACCACGTCCAGCCGCCCCGGTGCAACTCATAGTGCTTCTGCGGGCACTGGTGGAAGCACGAATAATACTGGCGCTATCGTAGGAGGAGTTCTGGCTGGTCTTTTTGGCCTCTTCTCCCTCACTGCACTGGGCATATTCCTGTGGAGACGTCGTGGCCGTTCCAGCAGAGACAACTTTGGTGGTAACGGGGGAAGATTCTTTGGGCTCGGTTCAAGGCGCAAATTAAATTCCATGGATCTCGATCCTCCCACAGGCTCGCACGACGGCCATGGCCCCGTACCTGTTGTCCAGCCTTTCCCTTACACTCCTTCCACCGCAGGAGATCCATTCTCTTCACCTTCCTCCCACAACCTTCTCTACTCCCGATCTCAGGCTCCGAGCCAGCACCCACTTGATACCCAAACACAATATAGCACATTCAATCCATACAACAACGAACCTCCTCCGCCGTCCGAATACTCGACCCACTCGCGCGACCCCTCACTACCTGGACTCAGTGTCTCAGGTTCGTCCATCAACGATCCGGGACGTAGAGTCAGCATGACCTCCAGTGCAAGATCGAAAGCTTCGATGGCCGGCGCGGCCAACACACGACCGACGCGGTTCATTCTTCACACGGACATCGAAGAGGTCTCGCCCGAAGATGAAAATGAAGAAGTTGTCGAGCTGCCGCCGCAATACAGCGAGCGACGTGCGCCTCTGCCGAGCTTGAACGAAGGCTCGGAGCGCAATTCAGCAGCTCCATCCACCCTGCACTACTTGGATCACCATCGGGGTGACTCCGACATAGGGTTACAGCCTCCCATGCGACCCGGACCTCTCTCACCTCCTCCTGGCAGCACGTTTGACCGTCCTCACTCATAGCACCTTCGTGCTGTCCCTTCCGAGCGCTCTCGGCAGTATATCCGACTATAGCGTACGTTCCTTTGGACTATTTATACTGCAGATCTATTAGGTGTATTCTCATGGACCCACTCAACTCGTGAGGTAGATAGTTTTCGGGGCCACGAGTGCCGCGTCCCTTCGTTTTTCGTTTTCTTGTTTACCTTCCGTCGATCAAGTAGTCGCACCACACACTAAACTGTTGAACAGAAAGTACTTACCCGCTAACTTGCCTCTGATTTGTGGCAAACTGTGCTCTATCTTTGTCGTTCTCTAGTACGCAGATTGAATCGAGGTACAAAGTTGTACAAACTCCGTCGCTTACATAAATTACATGGGCGGGCCAGTGACTCTGCTCGATGTGTAACGACAGGACTTGCGATTACAGTTTCACAGAGCAATGACAGTTGTGCAGAACAATAAGGGAAAGATATGCAGTTATACATTCAAAGCGAGGAGAAAACAAGAAACAACGCAGTGAGACTTTACTGTTCGATAAAGATGAGTCAACGGGCAGGTTCGTAGTGCGATACTAACCCGTCGCCCTGTTACATACTATCCAGGCTAGAGCTGAGAGATACAAGAAAACAAACGCGCTACATCTAGTGCTATGTTAGAAAACAGTCGTAAAGTCGTTAGAGATACCCGTCCAGGACACGGCGTCACGAAGAAGATGTCGCCTGCCCTTCTTCTATGCCCGTTCGCGCAAACGCGTCAAACATGGCGTCCTGGTCCTTGCGCCTCTTATGTCGCTTGCGCCTGTCGTCCTTAATGACCCTCGATATCCGTTTGCGATGCGAGTTCAGTAGTTCCGGGTTCGCCATAGTATGCTTGCATGAATAGCACGAGACCTCGATGATGGCTTGGAGGCGGAGGGTCTCGGAGTTATTGAGGGCCTATACGACATGTTACACAGATACGTTGAGCTCAACGGTCTTTTGCGAAGGACAATACTCACGTTAAGAGACCACGCTATTACACGACCTGCGTCAACACAGCTGATGACGACGAAGTTGCCTCGTTTCTCCGCGAGGAGCGGCGCGCCCTAAAATGAAATCCTCAGCTCTGTGGCCTGTCACACGACTCCAACGCTGTTATGCTGTACCTCGCTGAATGCTGCAATGACCTTTCGAGTGGAGAGCGCCCTGACAACTAAAAGTACAGAGCATTGTATAAGTCTGAGGTACTACGCGCATTGTGAAACAGACGGACGAACCTATCCGAGATCCTTGACCGAAAGTCTCTTGAGTAACGACACCGCGGCCGATGTATGCCCATGAGTCCCTGTCTGGCCTTCGCACATGCACTTTCACAGACACCTCACGGAATCTCTCCGGGGTCTGTATGATCTGCTGTTGGAAAGCAGGAGGGGCTATGAGGTGGAACGGTCGGAGAACACGGCACACAAGTTAGGCTTCCGAGTAGTAGCTACGAAGAAAGCTGTGGCGAAGACGTACCTGGAGTCGACGGTGCACTGAGACTGATACCTTGAGGCTCATCTTGAGCTTCCTGTGGTTGAACCTGAGGCTGAGGTGGGGGGACACTTGGCTCTCCCACCCCCGTGTCGAACATGTTCATGTCCTGGTCCTGTGAACTAGTATTACTCACGGCCTGAGTGTTACTTCACAACATTACTAACCGTATCCATGTTTGTTTAGAGAATATTCTTAACTTCAGTCTTGAGGGATAACTTGGAAAGACTAGGAAGAGGATGAGTTTGGTTGTGGCTGTCCTGGTGGTGGATTAATGCCTTCAGAAGCCATGAACACCGCGATGCCCGTCACGTGGACGAGCGTTATACTTACCCCCGCACCGACGCGTCTTTGAACGCGTCGCCTTTATTAAAGTAGCCTTTTTATTCGACGGGGCAACACGACGCGTTTTTATTCACAATAAAAGTAAGAACAAAGCGTATTGAGTACTTATTTGTACAGTAAGTTTGCGGCTGCATCGCATTTGCTTTGAGGAGTGCACAACAACTGGCAATACACATACTACTGTACGCCACTGGATGCTCTGAGAGTAGTAGCCTTTCACTCATTGAACGAGAGATCCTTTGTCACTTCACAAAGCTGCATCTATATAAACAGCTACAGAGAAAGGTGGGTTCCTCAGGACCTGCCATACGATAAACCCACCACAAGCCATGGCCCCCTCCCAATCGCACGAGATGTCGCCCACTGACACGGAGAAGGAAAACTACTATGACTGTAGATGGACAGACCGTGCACACAAGCCTATCCTACCATATAGCGACGACTCGCCCTCGAAGGCTGCCCGCAGGCTGGCCCCACCAGTCGATACACCATGTCAGGAATCATGGTTGGAGAACGACGATACTAGGGTCATGAGGTCAGAGGCAAAGGTGAGTGCCGAACACGAACTTGAAACCAGCGCAGGATTATCTCATGATGTCCAAGCGCGACGAAGAAGACGGGGAATTCGTTCCGCTATTGCAAAGTTCACAGGAATCCGTCTTCTATCCCACTGAAGAGATCGCGCTAGCGGATCGGGCCCAGAAGATGCAAGGTCCCACTATGAAGACCAAGTCTGTTAAACTGAAGAGGCAGAGGGCAAAGTTCATCATGGATCGAGACAAGCGTCGTGCAAAACGTACTGAGTCAACGGACGAGGAGCCTTTTACTAGGCCCGAGTCGACCGAACGTCGCGAGCCACTTCCCCCTCCAGCTTGGCTTGTGCCCTCTATCGTCCCTCAATTGCAGTGGCTGCATGACGAGCGGGACCCCAGTCGGAAGCCGTGCTCGATTGACCGGGTTCATGAACTGAAAGAAAAGCTGAAGAAGGAGATTCCAAACATGTCAACCACTGAGGCAGACTTCTTATGGCTGGCCCTCATCGACATGGACAAGAACTGGAGGCTGCGATGGAGCGATCGCGCGGCTGTCTTCGCCGACTTCGAAACTAAATATGGACGGAGAGCATTGAGGGATTATAATATTAACAACTACAAGTCACCGTATACAGTAGCAGATGGAACTTAGCACAAATGTCACCGTTGTTCCGGGGCGAGATACGATCCTGCTACCAGACATAGATTGCGTGGAGTAAACTGAATATTGACGATGGGCGTGCGTTTGGTGGGGAACGTTGCGACGAGATCGGTTCTACCCAAACAGATGCATAATGAGCCAAGGTAGAGAATGACGGGTATAAGGACATACGTTTGAATATTCTCTCCAGGTTCTTTGAGGTTGAGATTCGGCGTATTTGAGTCGTCCTCAGCAACACCATTCACCCCATTAGTACCGTTTGTAGCGTCCGCATCACGTGTTTTACTGGGCATGCCACCGGCACTCTTGACGTCCCAACAGCGAACAGTCCAGTCGGCACCTCCGCTAACCAACAACGAAGACTCGGCACTGAAGGCCAGAGAGTATATGGAAGCTGTGTGCCCTGTCATCTTCTTTATCCGCTTGCCAGAACCGAGGTCCCACAGGTTGATCGCCAGATCTTCCCCTATGTGTGGTCTTAGCCTGCCATCGATGAAACAACTTGGAGAAGATTGTACTTACCGGCAGATGCAAGGTAACGACCGTCGGGACTGAAGGCGAGAGTAGAGACAATTCCTTGGTGGCCAATGAAGACTCTTACGCAGGAACCGCGTTGGACATCCCATAGCCTCGCCGTCCAGTCGCTCGATCCAGTCGCCAGATACAACGAGTTCGGGTGGAACCTTACACACTGAAAGAGGAAGAGGTATTATTAGCATATATGAGTCAACTTCCAAGGGAGTCCATACGTCAACGTCACTGAGATGGCCAGCATATATTCTGAGCGCAGATGTCCTGTCCGTCGACCACAATCTTGCCGTCTTGTCTCTGCTACCCGTAGCAAAGTATACGCCCATCGGACTCCACCGAACATCCCACACAGGGTTTTGGTGCCCCCGATATGCGACGACGTTGGTCATCGTGTCTAATGACCATAGGCGTGCTGTAGCATCTGCTGATGCAGAAATCAAGTATCGCGGAGGTGCGGCGGAGCCAGAGACAGGGTCAAAGTCCACTGAGTATACTGGCCCACTATGTCCGATGAGTTTTCGTGTAGTAGAGCCGCCTTTCTCTTTTTGTTTTCGCAGACTAGCAACTGGCGCGATGGTCAGTATCGGTACGTTTCGTGTGGATCTGTAACCAACCATCTTTGATTGAGCTGGATTGGAAGTCACTCCTGTATCCAGTCAATTTCTCCCCCTTCAGGTTCCAAAGTCTGATATAACTCTCGGAGAAACCTGCAGCCATGAGGGAGGTATCCTGAGAGAACGTACAACACGGTGCACTGTATAATATAGGTCAGTCATCTGCGGATAACAGATAAATTATCATTACTTACCCTTCACCAACGTCGTGTAGGGTATATGCGCATATACTAGGCAGAGCCCTCGCTCGAGCAGCTGCGCCTTGCGGGGTATCAACATTGACATTGCTCAAAGCAGACGGTTCCAAACGTATGCGTTTCCTAGCATCTCGGACCTTTTCGACCTCCCGTTTCACGTCTACAGTCTGGAATGACGGCGGGTGCGGTAGCAAATCAGTCATGGTTGGCGAAATGATGCCAGCAGGGACAGCGGGACGAGCCCACTGAATGTCATATTGGGAGTTAGGATCTCTGTCCACCATGGCTTGTTCTCGCAATATTCGCTCGGTCTCCGTCTGCAGGTCCTCTGATATTGGCATAGGGCCCAGCTTGAGTTCACCTTTCGAGGCATTGAAAGAGCGTGGGTCTGTAATCGTAGTCCCGCCGCTCTGAGGTATGAGGGACGAAAGTAAGCCGGTCGATTCCTCCCATGCATTGGCGGACACCGTGGTAGTATTGGAGGCCGCCACTTCAACAGATACATTAGCTCAAACAGAAGCCAACCCCTTCAAGGCGTACGCACCGTCAAACTTCAGATGATTGTTCACCACACGCATTACCGCAGCTCTCCCTCTCTTTCCTTTCTCACCGCTAAATCCTTCTCCTGCCCCAGGAGCTTCGCCGCCCACGCCTTCTGTCAGCCAGCCGACGAGCAATCCGAACCCAGACCTGCTCATGCGTATCTGGTACTTCTCGTTGCGGAAACGTTGAGCAATCTCGTCATTCTGGACGTGGCTGGGTAAAAGAAGCGTCGAGAGATGGTGTAGGGTGGCACTATGCTGGGGTTGCAATGAAGCCGAGAATTCATTGAAGAACTTGAGAGCTTATGTATATCGTGAGTAGACTGAAAGAGTGCCCATCAAGACATGCACGTACCCGCCTCCTTGAACCCGTGTTGGATGAGGTCCAGATAGAAATGGCAGAAGATTGGGAACAGTATGGGTCGAAATTCAGGCTATTACGGTGTAAGTAGGGAAGCAGTATGATGGTATTGCGTAAAACTAACCCTATACATATCTAACGAGCCGTCTACCCATGCCTCAAGCTCCCTGAAGCCTTCTTGCTTGTCCGTTGGATCGAGCGACAACACTTCCTCCGCCCCTACCGAGCCAATACTTGCAATGAGGTTCTGAATGTTCGGCGGGTTTCCCATCGAGCCCAGCTCTTGAAGCACCGTAGACGAGTCCCTCAAGGCATTTGAACCTGATGTACGACTGTCTTGGCTATAGACAGCATTTCTCTTCGAGAAACTCTCTGCAGAGATAGTCGAGCTTGTAGAAGGTCCAGCACCGGAGTCCGAGCTAGTTCCTTGGCCTTCAAGAGACTCTCTTACCAGCTTTTCTGCAGCGGTCCATCCTCTTGAGCGCAAGTAATCAAGTACAGCACGGTCCGCGATGGAAACACCCCCTGAGGAGCTAGCTGGCTCAGTATTCGCAGCCACAGTAGGTGATGCGACCTCTGGTGTTGACGCTGCTGGGGTTGGTGTAGACATAGTGGAGGCGGCCGCTCGCGTGTGTTAGCGGGGTTTCAGTGTGAGGAGGCAAAGAAACATGCAGCTGTTTCACGATGAACTGACTGGAAGCAGTTGGGAAACTTGAAGGTGGGGAAGATACATGGAATATTGAAAGTCGCGTCTGCTCTAAGCATGAGAGCAGGCGCTAGTTACTTCAAGTTCGAGTAAGTTAAATTCGATAGTATACGCAAATTACAGGTATCGGATACGGGTCTATAGAGCGATAAAATATGGAACAATCACACGCGTATATCGGGCTAATACCTTACTCGTTTGTAGTGGTTAGCACCCCGACCACTTCCACCACCCCTTCCTCTCCCGTTTCCTCGTCCACGATACGAGGAGTTGCTGGATCCGCGATATGACGAGCTACTGGAGGTAGACCGCGCATATTGAGAAGAGCTGGAGGCACCAAATTGTGTATACGTTCTCTTCTTAGAAGTCGTGGGGACCGACGTGACGGTGACACTCTGATAGCCCACTTTCTTGCATTCAGCATCGAAGACCTGCAGAAGAATATTGAAATCGACATTCCCCATGCTTCCAAACAGAGGGTGGGAAGTAGAGCACTTGAGGGCAGTCAGGCGAGGAGATGTGATCCCGAAAGCGAAACGGGCCAGTAACCTCGGATCGTCACGTTCGCCGCAAGCGTTCAGGATAGCCAGGACTTGTTGCGGACTGGCGACGGTCGTTGCATTGGCAGTGAATTCTACGCCAGAGCCGGTAGTACAGAAAGTACATTTCCCGCACATTCCATCTGGCACGGCGTCCACATCGCCAAAGTAAGAGGCAAGACCATGGGCAAGGCCTGACAAGCACAGATATTTCAATACTCAAGCTTGCGGAAGAAGAGAATTTACACCTACAGTCATCGCTCGTGGCGAATTCAATGACTCGCTTGAGTTTTTGCACGCCCTCTTCTTCGCGGGCTACCATACGAGCATGCATGAGATCGGCGAGCTCTCGTATCCCGGCTGGGTCTTTCGGTAGTGGCTTCATAACTGCATAACGCTGTAGGTTTCTTACAGTGAGGCTAAGGCGAGTTGAGCAGATTGGACTAGGAACGCACGTTTCGAACTTGCGAGGCCCTAATGGTAATCAGCCCTGTAATAAACTGTTAGTTACGCATAAATGGAGCTCGTCTAGCAGCGCGAACCTGTAACCTCCCATTCACTCAGCTTTCGTGCCAATTCTGCCCTCTCAACTTTAGCATATTGTGAGGCTGTCACTACGTCAATCTATGGTAAAGATGAGTAAGACCGCTAGAAAAATCTTCTCTCTCGGTTAGATACTAACGTGATAAGAGTCCACTCCTTTCGGGCTCCAATATTGTCGAATTAGCTTTGCGTAGTATGTATCGTCGTTTAACACCTTCTGACGGTCTGCATTTCCACGAATGGTTATGTCGTAGACTGAGTAGAAGGGCGTGACGGCTCGTAGATAGCCATAGTCGAGCTCTAGTTGAGCGTAACACAGGTTGAGCACATTAGCCTACGTGGATAACATCAGTAAGATCATCCAACGCAAATTAGATCCATAATACCCTAATGTCGTATCTAAAAGAAAAGTAGACGTGATTAAAGCACACAAAAATGAAATAAATCAGAACCTACGTCTTTTGCTGCTCGTATAAGTTGAAATTGATCGTATTGTCGGAGCCAGGCGTTTTCGTCGCAACTTCCTGTATCCATACCTCAAGATCTTTCTTGGCGCATGTATCACCTCGGCAGAAACCTTCTAGGATAGGAATATCGGTTGCCGACAGGAAAATCACACATTGTGATGGGAGACCGTCACGCCCGGCTCTGCCCACTTCCTGACTGTAGTTTTCTAATGTCTTCGGCATATGTAGATGAATAACCTAATCACCGATTTAGCAAGGATTGGTATCTCTATATGCATGCACATACCTGTCTGATATTGGCTAAATGGAGTTTGTTTAGCATTAGTGCGCGTCCGTAAAAGCAACACTCACCTTTGTCAATCCCCATACCAAAAGCGATTGTAGCGCATACAACACCTTTTTCAGACTCCATGAACTGTGTCTGTACTTCCGAGCGTTTCTCGGCTGGCAGTCCTGCGTGATACACGAAACAGCCTATACCACAAGCCATCAATTTCTCTGCGACCTCCTCTGCTTGCTTTTGCAGAGTAACATAGACGATCGCTGGTCCGGTCCGTGATTGAAGAATGGGTACTAGCTTGTTTAACTTGTGCTGCATCGTGTCAGCAACCTCGACCTGAAGGGCCAGGCTATTCACGGCGATGAGTCAGAGTTGTAGCTTTCGCAGATTAAGTAGTGCACAGACGACGGCTTACTTGGGGCGGTAAACTGGAGTCCGGAACACCCCTTGCTCAGGATGTATATAAAAACTCCTACAAATGTCTTGAGCTACTTCCGGCGTAGCAGTCGCTGTGAGGCATAAAACACGCTCCACGTCCATCTCATCTGCAAAACGAGCTATCTTAAGGTATTCGGGCCTGAAGCTTGCTCCCCACTAGACCAACGTTAAGCCAGTTGCCCTCTTATCAGAGAAAATGTGCATACCTGGGATATGCAATGGGATTCGTCAACAGCCAGCAACGAAATCTTCACATGACTCATCATGGACACGAATGACTGTAATTGAGAGTCGTCTCTCAGGATATCCCTCATCTATGAGAGATGTGGTGCTCACCTCGTTGTTCAGCCTGTTAAGATCAGGTCAGAAAGACACAAAAAAGTATACAGATTTCTATTAAACACTGACCTCTCGGGAGCGACATATAGAATTTTCATAGAACCGTTCAAGACTTCATCCTTGACCCAAGTCGCTCTATCGGCAGTCTGGGTGCTATCAAGGCTGGCTGCTTTCACTCCACGAGCCACAAGAGCATCAACTTGGTCCTTCATGAGTGCAATAAGAGGCGATATAACTAGCGTCAAGCCCTGAGGGAGACTTAGATAGCAGTCATTACAACGACATAGCTGGGACGTACATCGAGACACAACGCAGGTATCTGATATGTTAAGCTTTTACCACCTGCATCACTAAATTAATCATAGACCAACAGCTGAGGCTACATGTCACACATACCTCCCGTAGGAAATAAGACCAATGCATTCTCATTGTCGACCAGAAGACGATGGATTACCTCCTTTTGCGAGAGTCGAAAGTCGTCAAAGCCAAATGTCTCTTTCAAGACAGCGTAAGCCTTGTCCATCACGCCTCAGTGGTGGCGAGCTGCAGCCCGCGTTGTGTACTGGGCAGTAACTGGCTCGGTGGTGGTCGCTGGGAGTAACAATAAATTCGGAAAGGAGGTGCAAGCCTAGATAGTTGCTATTACTTATTTACGCGTTTTGACGCGTTATTTGTTCAAGCGCTCACTGCGGCGAGAGACTCGCGAAATACATGGAAAACGAAAATAATCCTTGGGTAAGGCATTGCAAGACACTGGAGTGGGCAAAACCAAAAGACTATGATTACTGTGTAATGTATTCGAAGGAGAGATATCCTGGTTGTATACAGACGAGGAATCACTGCGCAGTACTCACTGGACATGAGCCCCCCGTCCCAGAGTCTGCTCAAACCACTGCACGGCAGAGACATCTAGGACTATCCTATGCCACTTCACTGCATCATACACAGTGAGCTCCTCCGCCGTAACGGTATCCACGCCGAGAATATTGCCCGCAGACTGCCTCAGTCCGATAGGTACCTCCTCCTGACCAGTGACAAATAGTGTCTTCTCCCAACCCAGCTCCCGCAGTCGTTCCGCAAGCGACTTGGTTCTGATCTTGGGCCATTCAAGACTCTCCACAACACCCAAAGATTGTTCGCGTAGTTTGGCGCTGAGCGCTACGCGCATACCCATCTGGACAACCTTCCGCGGTAGCTTCGTGCTAAAGTCTCGAGGCTTAGGTCCAAATGCCACACCTCCTCCACGAAGCATAGGGCTTTGTCCGTCTCCTAAACGAGCATTGCCAGTCCCTTTCTGGGGACGTATTTTTCGACCAGAACCTCTGACTTCGCCTCGCGATTTCGTGTTGGCTGAGCCTTGTCTGAGTCCATCTAGATGATGCACCACGCAGAGATGTAAGATGTCGCGTCGTATGGGGTGCGCAAAGACCGTTGGGTCTAGCTCAACCAGCTGGTCGGATGGAGGGATGGAGCCCGGTCTTGGTCGCAAGAGTGATGACAGGGTAAGAAGGACTGGAGTCGCTACAGGGAGAGCTGAGAGTAGTTAGCATCTAGCGCAGTGTTCAATAACAGGTCACTCACCTTGAGATCCTGTGCTATGTCCGATCCCTAGTGCCCGAGAGGAATCTACGGCAAACTGTGTTGCATCGGTTTTGAGTAGTCCTAGGGAAGGGCTCGTGACCGTGGCATCCGTGGCAATGGTAGACAGACGAGCACGTTGCGGTAGCTAGCAGAAAGCCTTCAGTATATTTAACCATCTTTTATTGTGTATAACACATACTCGGTGCAGGGTCTGTCGCACCACTGCTAACATTGTGTTAACAGGTCGTCGAGCAAAGTCAAGTGCAAGTATGTAAGCGCCTAGGAATTGATGCGCCAGCGCTACATCGCTGGATTGGGCCATCATATTCCCACGAGCACGACTGGGCCTGAAGCAGTGAGGACAACGCCCGACGCATCCATCCATATCCTTCAAGACTCTCGAGGGGTGAGTACGCCGTTTTGCTGCTTGTGTGGGCTTTGAAACAGGTCATCTGCAAGTTCTGGTCGGGTTGAGTCCACGGAGTCGTCGAGAAATATGTTGGATGCAACCTTGACCGACCGGATGACGCTGACTGGACTCCTGGACACAAGCCCCTCAAGCCTCGCTGTTCTCCCATGTTTCGTTCCAAGTACTTAACTGCATCTTGGCTCATCTAGTTCCACGAATTCGCCGATTCAAGCCGGCCAACCCTCATTCGACATCATGTCTTCGACAGCAAAGGCCGTTCAGACTTTCGGCAAAAAGAAGGTCAGTCCATGTCAAGGCGATATACACGACTCGACCTGATCTATCTATGCCATTAGACCGCCACTGCGGTTGCCCACGCTAAGGAGGGTCGTGGCCTCATCCACATCAATGGCTCGCCGATCAACCTCCTCCAGCCCGAGATCTTGCGCTTCAAGGTCTACGAGCCCGTGCTCGTTGCTGGCGAAGAGGCTTTCCAGGCTATCGACATCCGTGTTCGTGTGAAGGGTGGTGGACACACATCGCAAGTTTACGCCATCCGCCAGGCCATTGCCAAGGCGGTTGTCGCATACTACGCCAAGTACATCGACGCTTACAGCGCACTGGAGCTCAAGAAGAAGCTGGTTGCGTATGACCGTACTCTGTTGATCGCTGATCCCAGGAGAGCGGAGCCTAAGAAGTTTGGTGGTCATGGTGCTCGTGCTCGCAGGCAGAAGAGGTACGTTGCCCTCTATCACACTCTGCACCATATATCTAAATGCATCATATCTCAGTTACCGGTAAACGCTTGCGTTGCTGGCGTTTTTGCATATTGCATTGTCATGTTCTATTACTGTTTTCCACTCCCTTATGCTATGGCGACATGCAATTTGTACGGATAATATGGTGCATCAGCG
This sequence comes from Irpex lacteus, assembly GCA_001986395.2. Lineage (NCBI taxonomy): Eukaryota > Fungi > Basidiomycota > Agaricomycetes > Polyporales > Irpicaceae > Irpex > Irpex lacteus. The sequence goes on from MQVO02000007.1 coordinate 1,053,725, forward strand.
TGGTTGGACTGGTCTCGACTGGTACGTACAGACATGTCAAGAGCGTATCAAGATTCAAGGTTCCAATGACGCGAGATCCAAACATGGCACGGCATCCATATACATAGTCGTTCAGCCCGGGCGAACCAGCTGAATCTCTTCCTGCAATTTATTTCTATATTGCCGATCAAGTTTTCTGCCAGGAGCCCGCATATATATGCTACCATGCGCGAAATTCTTGAGGCGCGTGCTCACTCGCAGAGTAACTGGGTAAGCCGACTACGTGAGGGTGAATGCTTCCTGGTATCGCTGGAACTCGCTCTGTGTCAGCTCCATGTCAAAATGTTCAATTCGGCAAAAGGCAACACCAGAGGTAAGATGATGCAAATGCATACCGATGTTGTGGCTGCTATGGGCGTTCAAAGACCCTGTACAACATCAGATGCGCAGTCAGAAATGACAACGAAGATCCTAATGGTGGTATCCAGTGTGTTTGGCAAGTTTACTAGTGTCATCACAAGTGCTCAGGATGGAGAAAATATTCTTCAGCCCGTATCGACAGCCAATGAAATTTAATGAAAGACCGCGACGCGGGACGCGTGACAGCGTGACTTCCGTACCACAGACACCAGGCGGGCCACGCTCTTTGTTCCGCACCTTCAACACCAACTTGCGGCTGTCAAAACGCTCCCCGCGGCGCACTTCCTCTTGCAAGCGAATGGTTATGTATACATCGGCATCGACCTCCAGTGCACGTCGTATCTTTTTCGACAAGGGTAAACCTTTGTATATTTATTTGGCAACAGATGTCGAGAACCACACCACCTTAGTCAATAATCTCCGGGTACGCGTGTTCCAGTCATCGATACAATCACATTGAAGCATTGACATTGTACAATCATTATTGAAGGCATCTGGAGCATCGACGCCCTTCTCGCCCGGGGATGCTCAAATCATACTTATAGCCCCAGGAACGCAGGTGGCCGCCGAACTCTTACACGCTTTCCCCAGTAAGCTTTTCCTGGACGTGGAATGGGCACTTTCTGCGCTGCGGAGCGGATCATTCGCTTCACAGAACGAAGGATGGGGAGGGTACTTGGTTCACCCTCGTCGTTCTGAGACGCGGGATGGCGTTTCGTCGAGCATGTGGGTATAATCTTATGTGCTTAACACCATATATTGAGCATTATTTTTCAGAAGCCCTCTTCCCACACCGCGACGAACACCGATTCCTATGAGCGACGGACAGCTGCCTCAGCAGCAAACATCAGTCAATGTCCTGGACCCCGTGCTAGCTTACCTATCGCAAGCAATAGGAGCGGTGCCTGCGGCTAATCCGACAATGGGGCCACAAGTACCGATGCCCGCCTTCCAGCTACCTCCAGGTGTCACCCTGCCATTTCTACTGCCCCCAGGTATCCCGTCTGTCCCACAATCGGGGCCTGCAAATCAGCAACCAGCGCCCTCGCCAGATATCGTGAATGCATTCACTCAGCTTTTAAGAGCTGCCCAAGACCAAAGCTCGCGGAATCAATTTCAAGCCCATCAGTGGCCTTCTCAAGGAGTCTCGTCGTCGCTTTTTAATGCCTCGTTTCCGTTCACTCAGACTGCCTCTCATTACGCACCGTTGCAACCTTCCTCTGATAGTGACCTTGCTAATACCATCATGAATGCATTGCGTTCTTCGGGGTCATCATCGGCGTCTCTCAAGCGAAAATCATGGCAGGACTCTTCAGACCTAGCTACCAGTAGGGGAGGTGGGGAAGACGCAGGAGTGGGGCATAACACGAAGCATGAACGTATGGACGAGGACTTTCCCTCCGATGGCCCGAAGCATGTAGGACGTTCGGGCCACAACAAGCGGATATTCACCGATGAAGATGGTTCGATGCTGCATTTTTACGTCTCACCGTCGTTACATAATCGACCCAAGATAGTAGATCACATCAAGGTTAGTTTGTTTTTAATTCAGAAGGCTCATAGTCCTAATACATGGGGTTGATAGAAACACGGCGGTAAAATCACAGCCGATGTTCCAGAATCGCACTTTGTCGTCCTCTCCAACAACAGTGATCACTTCTACGAGACTTTAAGGAGTGCGGTAGCCTCGGACGTTCCGGCTGTTAAAGCTGACTTCATCATGGAATCTATAAGAGCTAAATCGCTCCTTGACCCTGCGGGGTTCTCTTTCGACGGCGACACTCTAAGAAGAAAGAGAGGCACTCCTATCGTCATAGATCTGGCCGAGATACGCAGGGAGACACATGGTGAAAAGAAGCAAAAAGGGAAACGGCCTAGGAACGCGGGCGGAGAGCGTGACAGAAACTCAGTAGAGTCGGAAGATGACGAGGAAAGGTCGCCCGATCGTGTTCAGAAACCCTCATCCTCCTCGCACAAAGGATCCAAAAAGTCTGAAACTGCTGTACCAAAGGCCCGACCTAAAATAACCAAGAGACGGAAGACAAACGAGATTCGAGCTGAATACAAGACACCTCGATCCATGTCCCCGATTGCTCCCAACACTGTAGTAGAAGTCGGCGGCAAGCACCGTTTTACTGAAGAAGAACGAGAGTATTGGCCGAAATATGCAGCCCATGTATTGAAGTATGATCCTAGCTGTACACTAACAAAGCTCAGTCAACTTCTGGCAGCAAAGGTACTGCATTTCCCGCGTCATCTATGTCTTGCTAACACCCGCCTCCCCAGATGCCGCACCATACGGGCCCATCTTGGTTCACAGCGATACTGACACCAAATAGGGCGAAGATAGAGGACCTGCGCAAAAGGGCCTTTATAGACGCCCGTAAAGCGGACGCTCTCAAACCGCACTTGAATTCAGTGGAATCTAGTGATCAGCGCAAAGATGAGACCAAGGTTCAAGAATCTCGCCCACCGGTCGTTGTGCCTCGCGGACGGTCAATGGACCTCGAGCAGGATATGGAGATAGTCACGCAATTTATCATGGACGGAGGCGCGGACAATATACCAGATGACGCCGATGTCTGGAAGGCGTTGGAAGAGCAGGTACTTTGTTTCCATCTTCTGTCATCATATGTCGCTCACTTGCCTGCAGCATTCTTGTCGTACTCAGAAAAGCTGGGAAGCATTTTGGGAAGAGCATGGGGAAGAGGTGACCAGGGAAGTCCAAGACCGATCCGCTGTCAATGCAGAGGTGAAAGTTGAACCAGACGCATAAACTAGCCGGAATGTCGTGTTGTGTTCTATTGTAGCCATGTTTGTTCGACTGTGTCTTCGTGGTTCATGTACGCACTATACAGTAGCACACAGAGATTTCCGGGGTGGCGCACCTTCACGAAATTCATATAGTCGGGAGGCGAGCAATGGTATTAACTCGAATCTACATCACTGTGAAGATATTTATTCTGAGTCTGTCGAGGCCGGAGATGAACTGGAGTAGAGGGACGGTGGTGGTTGCTTGAAGAACTTCCTTCTTCGCTCCTCCTGTGTCTCCTCACCAGCGGTTCCTGCAATCTTCCTTCCGCCATAATCAAAGACACCGACTGCTGCACCAACAATGGCACATGAACCCAGTGCTGCCGGCAGTGAGCGATCTATTCTTGACTGTCAGAATTAGCCAGCGCTCTGGTGATGAACTACGCACTTTTGATTCCTGCCAAAAACCCAGCGGCGCAACCTCCAGCAACACCGTTCAGAGAGTCGTCCTTCTCACGTTGGTTTGCAACGGTGGATTCGGTGAAAGCAAATGCCGCACCCATAGCACCTGAGAGGGGTAGGAAGGTTGGCAAGGTCCCGAGATGCCCCGACTACAACGCAAGCGAGCTGACTACGCACCGAAGAGCCCAATAGTTCCGCCTGTGCGTGTCAAGACACCAAATGCTCCCCTTGAATGGTTACCAAACGCATTTTGTGTCGCGCTGACCACTGCACCTATAACAGACGTTTGGAGGGCGACAGTAGACGCATAGCGTAGTGACGGCTTCGGTTCATATGTAGAGACAGTTTCTGCGGCCGCGGTAGTCGCTGAATGTACTTGTTGGAGGTCGGCCATGCCAGACGGTGGCAGCAAAGTGGGTGTGGGCAGGTGGTGGTCAGTTGTTGTCCTGTGAGGGGAAATGAGAACGGCCGTGATGAATTGCCTTTTCTGGTCAGTTGGGCGCTTGACGCGGTATTCGGCCAGTCAGAGATCGGCTATAACGTTCTCAGACCATGATGCGCTCTATCATAAGCAAGCCAATGTGTGTGGCGAACAACACGTTACTATACTTCATAGACAGTATATAGGTGATATTGGCTCGTTATTACTAAAACTACCGTAATGCAGAAGGAGGGCGAGACCCCAAGACCCTGGTATCGCCAGCCTGAGCACCATCCGAGTCATGGTCATGGTTCAGGTACGGCCAATGCAGGCTCTCAGCCCTTCGTACTCACGAAGGTCATTAACGTGCGTATACTCGTTAATTATTAAGCACTATCACTTATTCCATATTTTTGCTTGCTGCACAGCCAAAATCCTCGAAGGCGTCACAGTTTCTTTCTGTTGCGGCCTTTCCATGGCACCTGAACTCCCTTGTGGCCGACGGATTATATAACATATCTGCGGAAAAAATCGAGCAGCGTGAAGATCAATGGAGAGCTTCAGTCACTCCCTGGATCGGTAGTGTTTTAGTTGGAAGCATTGGTCAAGCGTGGATATTTCGCAGATCTGGGCCGCCATTACGCATTCAGGTACCTCCTTGCTCAGATGAGAGTAGGTCGAGACCACCTTAGATTTGATGATGAAGCTGACATGAAGTTCCAGATGCTGAAAAGGCGATGGGACGCCATGTTAGATGCGTCGCGTGGGCATTAGACCCTCGGACATGGACCACACCTCTTGTCATACTCGCAGCATTTGGTATGGTGTTTGTCTACGACCCTACTGCAGAGACAATTATCAGTAGACTCAGAGGACACGGCGGCGTATGTACGCCCATCCAATCTCTCATTTTACAAAATATGACTAATGCAACTTACCAGGAAATCACTTGTATTGCAGTGCACCATATAGACCCGTATAGGTTTTTAACGTCTTCTCGCGACCAGAGCACACGACTATACGATCTAAGATACATACCTCGACAACAGCCCAATAACCCCCCTTGGCCACCCTCTACGCGCCCCAGTTTTGCCGGCGCAAGCTTTGGCTTACATGTTACCGGGTCAGAAGGAGAGGGTTTTGGCAGGTGTATCGCCGTCCTCGCTGGTGGTCGTTCTGGGGGCCATCAGGCCGCCATCTTACATGTAGTGAGGAGACCGTTTCATCCAACTAAGCATTTCACATACTTAAATTATTTATGTCATAGGCCTGGCATCCAACCGAAGATTTGATAGCCACATGTGGTGTAGGTCTTCCGCTACATACTCTCTATACCGACTAAATACCTCTCAGGCTGACCGCACAGTGAAAATCTGGCGTATGCCCTATGTGGACTACAAAAAAGTCCAAGAGAACAGGGAGTATATTGCTCGTGAAGACAGACCTCTTTTCTCTACAGATCTCATACATAACGCACGTGTTCTGTCGGTTTGGTGGTACGTTTTGTGCGGATGCCGGTATTCTCCTTCTGATAACGATGATTTTATTCTTCCTGGTTAGGCTCAGCCGCGACATCCTGATCTCACACAGTGCGCCTGCATTAATGCGGGGTAAGTCAGTCGAACATATGTACGAGGATCCAGGAACGGTTGCCGTATGGCAATGGCTGGGGTACGATCGATATCTTAGTGGTGGTTTGAAGCCTATCATGAAAGGCAGCTGTGATGTACGTGTATTCTTATAGCTACTGTCTACTGGCCCATCGATTGATCCATTGGACACTTGAAGGATTGGCGTAACAGCGGTAATATCCCTTTCGATACTGGGCTCTTGCAAACACGCTTACTCCTTTTTCAGAGTCGTTCAAACTGTTGTCTGTGTACTCCGTGCCCTTGACGACACCGAGCATCTACGTGTCTGCCCCTCTATTCCACAGAGGCGATCCACTGTTATTTGTGCCCGACGGTTCTGTCATCCGGATGTTCAATATCACACGTCTCAACCATCGCGACATCCCGCCCTTCCCTCTCGATACTTATACAGACGAGGAAGAAGAAGAAGAAGAGGACGAGGACGATGAACTACAGAATATGACAAGCGCCCTGCGTCTAGGAAGCTACAGTGAAGAAGAACGCGTATACGAAGACGATAATTCAGATGCGCCGCTTGTATACAGACGCGAGAAACCCGAAAAAAAGCTGTTCGAGCAAGTGCAAGGATGGGTTGCGGACACAAGACGACGCGATGCCCCGAGATTGCCGGCACAGCTACCTGATATTGAGAAATGCCAATTGGCTTTCGGAGGCCGTGTGATCCTAGCCATTGGGAACGAGGGATCGCTATACAGTTGGAAACTGGCATAGGAACAGTCATAGCACACGCTTCATCGCATAGTTACCTGTCCCAGACTATTCACAACTATCCCACATCCCACATTTATGTATTTCCCAAACTTGACCTATCCATTCCATCGTCGGGTATGCAGTAATGCAAAAGAGTGTACAAAGTGAAGAAAGAGGGAAAGCATCCGCGAAGCAGGGTTCATGACGACCTGGAGCATCAAGCACCAAGGTTAAAAGAAGACAGTAAACTACAAGTATCTCCCCAGCTCTCCGCAATGTGCGATTACCCGATGCTGATGGCCTCCAAGCAGAAAAAAGGCTGTTGGTCTGGAACAGTTGATATGAGGATGCAATCCTCTGCAAGCGAACAAAAATGCTCACCGCCTAGTTCTGCTTGTTGCTGTAAGCGACAATGCCATTGCCGTTTGACATGGAGGGTACGTCTGCGCGGAAGGTGTTCACGTCGAGGGGCTCAGGGAGAGGCTCGCGCTTAGCCTGCTTGTTCGAGTACGCAACAATTCCATTGCCGTTCGACATAGATGGAACGTCCGCACGGAAGGTGTTGACGTCAAGAGGCTCGGGGAGAGGCTCACGCTTGGTTGCCTTGTTCGAGTAAGCCTCGATGCCGTTGCCCTTAGACATGGAAGGGACGTCTGCGCGGAAAGTGTTGACGTCGAGGGGCTCGGGAAGAGGCTCGCGCTTAGTCTGCTTGTTAGAGTAGGGAACAATGCCGTTGCCGTCAGACTTGGAAGGGATCTCCGCACGGAACGTGTTAACGTCGAGGGGCTCGGGAAGAGGCTCGCGCTTGGTCTGTTTGTTCGAGTAAGCCTCGATACCGTTGCCCTTAGACATGGAAGGGACGTCTGCGCGGAACGTGTTGACGTCAAGCGGCTCGGGAAGGGGCTCACGCTTGGTCTGCTTATTCGAGTACGGAACAATACCGTTACCGTCAGACTTGGAAGGGATCTCCGCACGGAAAGTGTTAACGTCGAGAGGCTCGGGAAGGGGTTCGCGCTTGGTCTGTTTGTTGGAGTACGGAACAATGCCATTGCCGTCAGACTTAGAAGGAATCTCCGCACGGAACGTGTTCACATCGAGAGGCTCTGGCTCGGGTTCACGTTTGGCCTGCTTGTTCGAGTAAGCCTCGATGCCGTTGCCCTTGGACATGGAAGGGACGTCCGCACGGAAGGTGTTCACGTCGAGCGGCTCGGGAAGAGGCTCACGCTTGGTCTGTTTGTTCGAGTACGGAACAATGCCGTTGCCGTCAGACTTCGAGGGGATCTCCGCGCGGAACGTGTTAACATCAAGTGGCTCCGGCTCAGGCTCGCGCTTGGCTTGCTTGTTGGAGTAGGGAACGATGCCATTACCGTCAGACTTCGAGGGGATCTCTGCGCGGAAAGTGTTGACATCGAGGGGTTCGCGCTTGATGTAAGCGGGGATCGTATCAAGCGGCTCGCGCTGCTGGACCGTACGCCGTGCAACAGCGTCCTGAAGGGCTCATTAGGGTGCGAACTGAGCACAAATAGAGGGCCACTTACACGCATAGGCATAGGCATGGGAATAGCCGCCGAGAGGCCAGCGAAGGCAATCGCGAGAGCAACGAAGATGCGTGGGGAGTACATGTTTCGAACGATGCACGTGTGGTACTGTCAAAGTGATGATGAGACGGTTCAACCGTTCGAAAGGTCGCGCAGCGGCCTGGATGCGGATACGAATGGAATCTATGGTCGAAAGGTCAGTGCTGCATTTCGGGCGAAAAATGAAGGATCGTACGTACGGGAAAGGACAAGAGGGAAAGTGAGGGGACACCCAGACTCGCTGTGGTGATGGTGGCTATAAGTAAAGGGCAGAAACGCCGTCTCCCACGATTGCATCGACTGATGGAGCAGTCACCAGGCTGTAACATGGTAACCACCACCCGTCTGCCAATTGCCTTTCGTCGTGAGTCGCCAATCAATGCCGTCCGAGTAAAAATACCATCTCTCGAAAGCTCGAACAATCAATCATACTCACGACAAAACCACGCTGCCATCGCCTGAAATGCCTCAAGGGGCACGGGCAGGGCGGAGTACCCAACAAGAGCCAATCAGAGAGCTCTGACATGCTCAAGATCTGATCTCGATCGCGCGCTCACTGAAATTTCTGAGCGGTGGTCGTCCGCGGTGGCCCTCTGCACTCAACATGTCTGACCCGCGGTTTGCAAAGCTCAAGAACGACCCTCGGTTTCGGCGGATTCGCAAGAAAGAGGACAAGGTCGTAGTCGACGACCGTTTCAAAGGCATCTTTGACGAGGGTGACGGAAAGAAGAAAAAGGGCAAAGGGAAAGGTGCGTTCCCCACCAATATTCCACAAAAACTCGCTAATTGAATGTATAGGACGTGTCGACAAGTACGGCAGACCGTTATCAGACACCCATGAACAGGATAATTTGCGTCGCTTCTACCGTCTGGAAAATGAGGACGAGGAACAACAGGAGGATACCGCATCGAAACCGGTTGTAGACTACGCCAGAGGAGCAGTCCTTCTTGAGTCTTCGGATGAGGAGGAGGGAGGAGACAAGGATGATGATGCTGAGAGTGATACTGGGGGCTTTGTGACGCTAGGACATGATGCATCTAGGCCGATCCCCCTAGCAGACGAAGAACCAGAAATTGACTTGGATGAGGACAACTTTGCTGACCTGGAGGCCCAAGCCGCGGCGTACGCGAAGGAGCATGAGGCGGACGACAGTGTACCGGAAGCGGACCGAACTCGTAGATTGGCTGTCGTGAATCTTGACTGGGACCATGTCAAGGCCATTCATCTCTACAAAGTGTTCTCCTCTCTAGTGTCACCTACAGCGACCGCTATGGCTTCGTCCTCCAATGCATCAAAGGGAAAAGGGAAAGAAAAGGGCACTACTTCCAAAATAATACGCGGCAGAGTTCTTAGTGTTCGCGTTTATCCCAGTGAATTCGGAAAGGGGCGTCTCGCCAGGGAGGAGAAGGAAGGGCCACCAGTTGAGTTATTCAAAGCGAAGGATGAGGAGGAGGAAGATGACGGTCGCGACTTGATCGAGACAAACAGCGGAGAAGATTACAACGAAGATGCGCTGCGAAAATACCAGCTCGAACGATTGAGGTGCGGAAGTAATCATTTAAGGTGTCCTTTAGTGTATCTGACATCAGTACAGATATTACTACGCTGTCGTGGAGTGTGACAGCGTAGAGACAGCGTCGCATCTATACGACGAGTTGGAAGGTACGGAGCTAGAACGTTCAGCGAACGTCTTCGACCTCAGTTTCGTGCCGGATGATATGGAGTTCGATGACGAGTTCAGGTAAAAATCTGCCCATTGACGAGTATCTGGCAAACTTTATTGATGAAAGTTCTATCAGGGATGAGGCTACTGGAGATCTGAACGCTCCGTACAAAGGCCTTGAATTCGTCACAGATGTAAGATGCTCCTGTATCATGCATCTTTCATCAGCTGATTCGGCTTGGACAGGCACTTCGGCACTCACGAGTGAAGCTTACGTGGGACGAAGACGACCCAGAACGTACAAAGCTGACGCGCCGAACACTTACTCGCAAAGAGATTGACGAGAACGATTTCAAGGCGTATATAGCGTCTTCCTCGGAGTCTGAGTCGGAGGACGGCCCTGCTCACGCGAAGAAGACCCAGGAGAGGGAGCGTATACGGGCATTACTGCTGTCCGGAGGAGATGACGCTCTTCCGGAAGGGTGGAACAAGGGCGACGATGACGAGGGAGGGGATACGGATATGGAAATCACTTTCACTCCGGGGCTGAGCGAAAGTAAAGGAAAGGGAGAAGGTGAAGAGACGACCTTGGAGAGGTATCAAAAGAAGATGAGGGAGAAGAAGAAGAAGCGGAAGGAGGAGTTGAAGGAGAAGGCACAGGAGAAGAAGTCAGAGCAGAAGAAGAGCAAGAAGGATAAGAAAGGGATTGAGGATGATTTCTTCGCAGCGGAGGACAGTGCAGAGGACGATGATGGTAGCGTTGGCGATGGCGAAGAGGATGTCGCGCCGCCGAAGAAGACCCAGTCAACTGCTGAGGAGCTTGCCCTCCTCGCTGCCTCTGATAACCCTAATGGCGAAGTGAAGCACTTCAACATGAAAGCTGTGCTGCAGTCAGAGAAGTCGAAGGGCAAGAAGCGAAAGGGCAAGAAGAAGGGTAAAAAGGGTGGCGAGGACGAGCAAGAGGCTCAAGATGATTTCGCTATCGACGTCAAGGACGACCGTTTCACTGCTCTGCACGAGGATCATACTTTCGCTATCGACCCGTCGAATCCTCAGTACGTTTCAACATCTTTTAGTTCACGGCCGATAACTAAAATTCTGCTTGTAGTTTCAAGAAGACGAAGAGCATGTCCGCCCTCTTGGAGGAACGTTCGAAGAGACAGCGCAACAAGCAAGGTGGTGATGACTACACCCGTCCGGTGTCGAATACTAGTGGCACTTCGCAGCCGAATCTGAAGAGTTTGGTCGAGAGCGTTAAGCGTAAGAGTGCAGGTCTAGATGGAAGCGTAGGCAAGCGAAGAAAGCTGTAAAATCGGCAGACTTTCGAAAAGTAGACTACAGCTTCGCTAATCCCTGTTTCTGTCGTTGATTAGTCGACTTACCTCGTTCTGAATCTATATTGGATACTCGGGCACGCCCAAAATACAAGAAGGGGACTACCATGGCATTATAATACGTGTTGGAATGTGCAATGCGAATATGTGTGATGTCCAAATATGCCGGCGAGTAAGGTAAGAATACAACCATCATTTGCCGAGCCTCATCTCGGCGCCCGCGAACTGGTCTAATGCTCGACGGAGATCGGTCTCTTGGAGAGGAATGTATGTGTCCGTATGTTTGCGTGTAGACAAGTAAGTCCACCAGGATGAAGGGTATAAACTATAGCTATATGGACCACGAACAATCAGTTCCCGCGAGAAATAACAAAACATTCCTCGTACTTACTAGTATTCTGTGAGGCTGATATGCCAAGGGGAGAAGCCAAACAGCTCAAGCACAGCTTTCGGTTGTTTATAGGGAGTGGTATGGTGTACAAGCATGAGGTCCGGTGACGGGAAGCCGTTTTCACCTTTGAGCGCAGATGATCAGCAAATAGAGCATGGAAGGCCCAGTGCATTAACGTACTTTCCATGAGCGACTTGAGCTCTCGGATAGACAAACTGAAATCCTCTGCTGGATTAGCATGCGAGGAAGATCGGTCGTGGTTTCTCGCGAGAGCACTGGCGACCTCTGCCATTGCCACCTTGCCACTCTCTCGCGAAACTACGTCAACTACGAGAGGAGGGGTGGCGGCCTCAGTGTCTTTGCCTAAACGTCGGTCACGGTCAGCGGTGCTGCGGACAGGCATTGAGAGAGCACTCACGCGACGTCCGACGCTTCACCACAGCTCTGACACTATTTCTGCGTTTCGATGACGAGTCGTTGAGTTTCAGAGTGGTTACATGGAGCTTGGGGACGACCTCTTGTTTGGGAGACAAGGACCTCGAACTTGATGGTGAAGCGGACAGCGGCGGTGTCAATGGGTACTCTAGTTCGGACTCGGAAGTAGTTGCAGCTGCATCGGTCTCTCCTTGCAGTATACGCGCACGAAGGTCAAAAGACAGCCTGGAGAGGACACCTAATTTCCGCCCAGCCTATATCAATATTGTGTTTTGCTATCCAGGTGGCAACGTACCTTGGCGGTCATATAGCGTCAATCGTTGTATCCCTGCTTTCCTGCACCAGTCCACGGCCTGCTCTATATTTTGGAGAGTTTCTTGTTCAAATACGTCGGTAACATGGTCAGGGATGGAGGCGAGGAGAATTGCAACGTGGTGTGGAAGCTTGCTACGCTCTGCCACCAACGGATGCGGTTCCCGTGCGAAGCGGCGGTTTCGCCATGAAATTACGACCGTTGTAGATGCATAGACGGCGTGTATGAAATACAGTACTAGTGATGCCAGCCAAGACATCTTATGCAGTTCGTAGTACAGTATGCCAAACGGCCGGGGATGAGATTTTGAGGAGAATGCGGGGGACGGTGGTTCATGGAAAGGCTTGTGAAAAGGCCGTAAAGCCAGCCTGGGCGCTCGACGTCGTGTCTCGGTCTCCGTGTCGACATCTGTGCGACGTGTTCATCCAGAAATAAATCTTCCAGTGATGTGGCAACGAAAGGCGCATTGATATTACGTTGACTTTGGGCAGCGTCTTGCCAGGATGAGAGTCGAGCTCAAGAATTGTGGAAGAGATAAAGTTCCCTGATCAGCTGATATGCGTATGTATGGGCATATGATTACAGAAATCCAACAAACGATACATATACAGGCAAATATGTTTATAGTACAGATGGCTCGTCTTGAATACTTCGCTTGACTTTCAGAAGGATGTTTGTCTTCCAGTTGTCTAGCTTGGTAACTTGGTCAAACTCGTATACCGCACCAGTAAACATCTCCTGGTCTCCTGCCTCGATAGCTTCAATGAGCACGTTGATAAACTTGGCTTCGCGAGTAGATGAGAACGTAGTGTCGAGCGCGGAGTACTTTGTCAGGTTGCGTTTGGCAGTGACAGGGTCCTACAAAGAAGGTCGTTATTCACATAATGACGGAGTATCGGGCTGATATACTTACGCCCATTGCCAGAGCGCACAGCGATGCTCTCAACCAGTACTCCTTCACGCTATACTTCGTCAACGGCGAGGATAGCGATCCATCCGCGACCTGCTCGTAACGAGCGATAGCTTGTGGATATTGCTCGAGCTCGGCATGGAGATCAGCTGCATCCTTGTAACATGCATTCGCAGTTCTAAAGATATTGTTCAGCATAACGTCAAAAGTATCAGACTCGTGTACGTACGCTTGCGCATCTTCCTGTGCGTACCACTCCGCAGCACGTTCATAGCTCTCGCATGCCTTGCGGAGGTCGTTCTGCTCCGTAAGGTATATTTGTCCGATTTCTTTCTCCCTGTCGGCTGCCTGTCTAAAGCGGCCGGCCTTGGTCAAGTGGGTGATTGTTTGTGAGAGTGCTTGGATGGCCACTGATGTTCGATGTAAAGTCAGCTCTTGTAAGAGAGTACGAACAGAAATCACATACAGTCTGGGTAGCCGCGTTTGTATGCCTTCGCTGCATTCCACCATGCTTGAGCCGCCTCGTTGCTCTCCTGGCTCTTCTCCCTACATTCAGCCTCTCTCGCATGTGCATCGCCTGCCTCTCGGAAGAGCTTGTCTATCTTGAATGCATTAGCAGCCTGCTGGTATAGATCTCCCGCTTCCTCGAATTTAGTCGATGCGGATGAGAACCAGCCTGTAGATGAGTTGGCCTTCTTGTCTGCTTTCTCTAGGAGAACTTGCGCTTCAGATTTAGAGGGCATTGTTTGTGTCGGGTGGTCGAGTTAGAGTCGTGAGTCGTGATAGTCGTCTTGCTACAGCCTGTGCAGGGCCGCCCGATCTAGTGATGGCGGCCTGTAATGACGCTGAGGCACGTGTGTTACGCGCTGTACGCGATCGCTGGGCGCTGCGAGTCTGTCTGACTGCACCTGTACTCTGATCGCTCCCTCAAGCAGTTGCGAAGACTGCGATAACGACAAAGGTGAGTTCTTTAGTGCCCACTGCTCCGAAAGGTTACTTAAACACAGAATATTGACGATAGACGTTGATCGAGCGAGTATCTCTTCGCCCATCATGTCCCTCCCCGTCGAAACCATTCAGAAACTCGCGAACGATCACCCCAAGCCATCTCACATACACTTCCAATATGGCACTGCAGGATTCAGAACATTGTACGAAATATTCACTACACCAGCTTAGCTTGATCTCACGTACGAACCAGAGGAGCCAACCTTGACTCCGTCATGTTTCGCGTCGGCCTTCTAGCAGGCCTGCGAAGCAAGAAACTTGATGGCAAGACGATAGGCGTCATGATTACAGCGTCCCACAACCCAGAGGCGGTACGAACTCTACGATGTCTACTTTGAGGTCCAGGGATTGATCGTACTTGACCGCTCAGGACAACGGTGTTAAATTGGTGGATCCTCGCGGTGAAATGCTGGAAGCCTCTTGGGAAACTCATGCTACGGCGTTAGCGAATGCATCCACGACAGACGCGCTTCTTGAAACGTTACAGCATCTTATTTCCTCGCTTAGGATTGACTTATCAAAACCTGCCAAAGTTGTCTATGCTCGGGATACACGACCATCTGGAGCTGCTTTGGTATCCTCTCTAGAAGATGGCTTCAGGGCATTAGATGTTGAGGCCCGCAATGCCGGAATAACGACGACACCAATCTTACACTATCTTGTGAGAGCTATCAATACTAAGGGCACCAAGGAGCCATACGGAGATGATACCGAGGAGGGCTACATGGAGAAACTGAGCAGCGCGTTCAAGAAGCTAGTGGTAATTATCGTTATCGTGCAGTACAAGATCGATTGCTAACGCCTTGCTTTGTTCCCGCTAGGCAGGAAAGCCTGCCATACCCCCTCTCATCATCGACTGTGCAAACGGCGTCGGAACCCAAGCTGCTCGCGAACTAGGCCAATATCTGGGCAACACCTTGCCTCTCGTTTTGCACAACACCGACACTACCTCACCCGGAGTACTTAACAACGGTTGCGGTGCTGACTTTGTAAAGACGCAACAAAAGCTGCCTCCGTCACTTGCTTCTCACTTGCGTCCAGGCCAGCGCGGTTGCAGCCTCGATGGAGATGCCGATCGGCTGATGTACTTTTATCTGGACGACCGTGGTCACTTCCACATGCTGGACGGAGACAAAATTGCAGCCCTTGTCGCCGCATTCATAGTCGACCTCGTTAAATCAGCCGGTCTGGAGGAAGAAATCCGCGTGGGTATAGTGCAAACAGCGTACGCTAATGGCGGTTCCACGAAGTATCTCTCGGAGGTAAGCTTTTTTCTGGACAGAGTTCTTCGACGCTTACTGTGGTATTCAAGCGCCTTCCCGTCCGATGCGTCCCCACTGGAGTGAAACATCTGCACCATGCCGCGGAACACTACGATATTGGCGTCTACTTCGAGGCAAACGGACATGGAACCGTCTTGTTCTCGCCGGAAACACAAGTGAAACTCACCGAGCATCAGCCCAGTACTCCTGCGCAGTCCACAGCCCTCACTCACCTGAACAACCTCGTCCAGGTAATCAATCAAACGGTGGGAGATGCCCTTTCGGATATGCTTCTCGTCGAGGTTGTCTTGGCGCATCGATCATACACGGGTATCGAATGGGACTCTCTCTACGTCGACTTGCCAAACCGTCTCGTGAAAGTCGTCGTTCCGGACCGAACGATCTTCAAAACTGAAGATGCCGAACGTCGCCTCGTCCATCCACCTGGTCTCCAAAGCAAGATTGATGACCTTGTCAGGAAATATGAAAGTGGGCGATCGTTCGTGCGTCCGAGTGGCACTGAAGATGTCGTTCGAGTCTATGCCGAAGCCAGGGTCCGAGCTCAAGCAGATGGTGAGTATCGAGCAAATGCACCGCATTCGTGTTTAAAGGGGCCGGCGTGCTGATTATCCTATGTCTAGAACTTGCCTTCCGTGTCGCAGGTCTTGTTTATGATGAAACTGGGGGCGATCCTGCACAGCGTCCGGCCGAATTTATCTGAGGGAGCCATAAGACACAAACATAAATGAACTCGGAAAGCGTTATGTACATCAATCCTGTAGTCATTCTCCGGAATGACTGTCATTACATTCTGTGAAAATGCGCTGTGAAACCAGAGCTGACAGGAGCTGACGGCCGACATCAGGAAAGTAGTTACGACCTTGTGGCTTTTGATCCGCTGACGCGAACCCATGGGTAACGTTGAGCGCTCTTCCCTTCCTTCGAGCCATCATGCATCATGCATAGCGTTTCTCCTCCACTCTCGAACGGAGCGAGCTTTGATATAATGTAAGCAACGCATGTGTTACACTGACATAGAAGACTGGCCCGGTCGTTCCAGCCGGGCTGAATAGCCCACTTTGGGCACTGATCACAGGAAAACCTGCAGGGCGATGCCCAAGATTATTGCTGAGGCTGACGCGGTACGCTATTGATCGTGTTTCTATGGACTGGTAATTTCTGAATGATGGCGTGTCTCGACATACAGGCCCGACATGATGATATATAATGCTCCAATGCGTAGGCTGCCAGGACCCCACCACCGACTTGGCAGCCTACCATCTGCCCATCATGCGAGTTGTATCCGTATTCTCATTGCTCACGTTCGTGTCTGCCGCTCTTGCTGTTGACTTGGGCGTCCCTACTAGCTGGAGGGTAAGCAGCAGCATCCGACCACTGTCTTGGTCGTCATTGACTGTTCTTCCAGGAGTTCAGCGACCATAAAACGAAAGCTCAGCATATCTCTATCTCCAAGGCAGGCATTGACAAAATCACGCCTCAACTGGATGCTTCTACTGCAAACTTCAAAGGTATTGGCTACTGGCAGTCGGGAAATGTGTGGTCCGCATTGGCCAACCATGACCATTTCGCTGGCACAACCACATACAAAACCACGGTGCTGAACGGACTCAACACGGCATTCAGCAAGTACGCACATTATGATCAGTATGGCTATAACGACGATGCGTTGTGGTGGGCCACTGCGGCATATTATGCGTATCGCGCATATGGGGACACGAACGTTCTCAATCATGCGATCGATACTTGGACTCATGTGTCGAACTAGTAAGATCTCCCTCTGCATGTTATTCAAACGTAACTAATTATGTCGGCAGTGTCATCAAAAACGGCAAGGCCACGGGCAAATCCTTCACCCCTGCGAAGACTTGCAACGGCAAGAGTATGGACGGCGCTGTCTTCTGGCGCCCCAATGCGGATGACTCCGGAGTTAATTCTATTACCACTGGGTGCGTACATCATAGTATTCTTGACTTTACTTATACGTCCCTTAACCTAAATGCTGCACAGACTCTACCTGACCCTGTCGGCCCACCTCGCAACTACAACATCTTCTAACGCTAACTACAAGAATGCTGCGATTACCTCTCTGAACTGGATCCGCAATCAGAACCTGAACAGCGAGGGCCTCGTCCTTGACTCTTTCAATTCAAAAGATTGCACGCGTCCCAACAGTTGGTTGTTCACGTATAACCAGGCAAAGACCATCGAAGGTCTTGCAGTAATCTACGACGTGACCAATGACAGCCAGTGGTCTGACTGGTGCGTCCTGGATAAATACGGTATTGCGAGCGTACGTTACTGATCTGCTGTCTAGGCTCACGTCTCTGGTCAACACTGCTGTCAAGTCTAAGCATTGGCAAGGTGATGACGGTGTTATTACTGAAGGTGCCTATCCAAATGGTAACAACGACGCCGTCGGCTTCAAGTGTACGTTTCTCGTTTCCTTGATCGACATCCTTGCTTGCGCTAATACTCTTACTTCAGCCGTCTTTGTCCGTGCGCTCAATGAAGCATTCGTCCGTACCAAGGTCAGGGACCTCAATATCCTGATTCACTCGTACCTGGATGTCCAGTATAATGCTGTCCTTGAGCTTGCGTCTACTGGAAACAACATCTACTCCTCTGCCTGGCACGGGCCTGCACAAAACTTCACGACATGGGGACAATTGTCCGCGCTCGACGTGATTGTTTCTGCAATTAGCGCCAACACTTAATCTCGACGACGGTTTGCTAGCTAGTACTTAACGCCATGGAGGACTACTAGGAGTTGCCCATATAATATTTTCTGTCATCATCTAGCTACTGATATAACTGCCACCAAAATAACCAAACTTCCGTGCAACTTGAATTCAAGTTGCGCAACATGACTACCTCCGCACTTCCGAGGCTCTGTGAACGCCACGACGCTGGCGCTTAGTGTGATCATGCCGGGTAGCCATACGTCACAGTCACGCTTCACGTGATCGAGTCGCGCTCAGGCGTTGTTTTTGCGTGTTTATTTACGGTCGATCTCCTCGCCGACGTTATCCGCGGTGTGCACGGCGTCGGTCCTGGCAATGACTGCACCGACGGAAGAGTCAAAGGAACAGGAACTCAACCTGTCCGATATTATCCACACCCTCTCGCCGTCGCCTGCTCTCCGGTCTCAATTCCAATCCACGCCGCAAACACCAATACAGAACACACCGTCATCCGTTCCAGTCCTTACTCTCGTCTGCAAGCGGACAAACCAGCCTTTAACACCTCCTATTAGGATGCACGGATTATCTAATAGTCCTGAAACCTCAGCTACGAATGCAACTTCTGAGCTTGCTCCCGATGTTGCACCGCCGTCTCCACCTCCTCAATTACATCAAGACCTCGATGGGATACCACAATTATCTTATCGCTCTGGCATATCTCCATTGTCGTCCTCTATATCTCCTCTTCCCCCGTCACTACCGCCCGCATTTTCGCTATCTGACCTTCAGCAAGCGCATGCCACCATCACTCACCTTGCGCAACAGCTGACACTCTTAAGGCATCAACGCGATTTACTGACCCATCAGCGTGATATTTTTATTGCGCAAAAGGAGGAAGAGCGGGAGAAGCACGAAGCAGAGAAGGCTGCCTGGGAACGACTGGCAGAGGCGTTGATTGCTCAAAATGCCAAGGAGACCACCGCAGGGGTTGGAAGGAAAGCAGTAGAAGTGAGTTGCATTAATTATGTTTAGAGTCATCCAGACCTTCGAAGGAAACAGTCATAGTATTTTATACACTAAGCAAGTATGAAAGCTGATGAATTTTACGTGAAATCAGATGGCTGAAAAGTATGCCTTGCGAGTGGAAGACGAGAATCGATCGCTCAGACAAAAAGTCAGTGACATTAAACCTAGTACATTGTGTTCTACGCTAAGTGCATGTTATCAACTGTCCAGCTACTTGACGCGACTACGCGCCTATCCACACTGGAAAAGGAACTAGATCGCCTACGACCGCTAGTGCTAATGTCTGTAGCTGCTACCAGCCATAGAACTCATTCTATTGCTCCTGACACGGGCGCAGAAACATCAATCGATGCCTTGGGAAGCTCTAGAAGCCACGGCCACAGGGAAGTCCCCGTGTCCCTGGCCAGACGTTCTTCAGAAGCTTCGTCGGTATCTATCCCCCATCCGGCCATAACTAAGAAGCGTAGAAAGGCAAAGTCTGCAGGTAAACCTTGCTGCTGCGATATGAGTGGCCGTATTGATTGATTATATTTGTTCCGCTCAGGCACTTCGCAATCTTTGATTCCAGCTCCCGTTCGAGCGAGCCATCACAAAGGCTCTCCCCTAAGCGATGATGCTCGTGCGGAATGCATGTTGTCCGCGGCAAAGACTGTCGGTAGACGCAGGCTTGACGCCATGATGCAGAAGGGCTTGAGAGGAATATGGACTTTGCAACAAGACCGGAGAGATGGACAGTCTGGCGAAATTGAGACCTCTGAAGAAGTGGCCGATATGACTCGACACGGCAGGCCTACACCTACCCAGCCCCAGGGTGGCGAACGAAACCCTTCGCCGAGATCCTTGCCTTCTCAAGCTGGTTTGTCAATACAGCCAGAGAGCGGTTCAAGAAGCTTGAACTCTCCAACAAGGAAAAGTAAGGCCATACCCATCATTCCTATCCCCACTTCTGGGAACGTCCACTCGCAAGCGCATCAAAGCGGTGTCACTTCTACATCGACAGGCTCAATTCCTGAGCATGCCGCCCAATCGTTCGGCTCCGTGGTCGCTGCTCCACCCTCGCAGGCATCGATCCCAGCTCAAGAACAACAGCCTCGCCGCAAAGGTCGTCCCAAGGGAGCCAAGAACAAGAAGCGAGCCTCGCAGGTTCAAGCCACAGACGACGAAGCTGATGCAGACACGAGTACTCAGCCATCACAAGGATTCCGCTCGCTATTGAGCGCGGCAATGACGCTGGAGAGCGGTGATGGTGATCGCGCTGAAGGGAGAGGCGAAGAGGGAATTTCTCAGGAAGAGTTATCAGGATTAAGAAGAACGAGAAGACAGACGGCAAGGGCACAGGTGGTAGTCGAGCTCAAATCACGGCGAAGGTCCCGACCCAAAGATGCGTCTGCCGCTGAGATTTCACCACCCTCAAAACGACGCAAGGTAGCTACAGCTACGTCGTCTGTCTCCTATCCCCCATTACCGACTCGACAACCCGCTTCACCTCCTGCTGCTCGTGCGAGCCCCTTGTCTGAACGCGCGGGACCATCCGCTATCACTCGTTCGACTCCTTCGCGTACCCTCGATGGTGTCTCCAGGATGAGGAGCGCCTTAGACGTTCTTGCCGATCAAGCTATCCAAGAAGTCAGACGACCATCGCTAACCTCAAAGGCAGATGAGAGGTCTCTGCAAGCCTGTCTTCCTCTACCTGTTGGGTTGTCGTCACGGCCTGGAAGTGCAGAGCTTGGTCATGAAACCGCAACTTCAAACCCACCGATTCCTGCTGGACCTGCCAAGCACTCTGTGGACGACGTCTCTGGGATGTCTATGGACGCAGTCAAAGAATCCGAAGACGAGTTGATGTATCCACCACCCTCTTTCACAGACACTACCTTCTTTACTCCTCATTCACCCAGTGCACCGGCAATTCAGCCTGTTGAGGCTATGGTTGGCGAGGGCAATCAACACTCATTAAACCCGCAAGATGCAGGATTCCCTTTCGTCACTCCCAACTCTTCTCCGCCTCACCTCGCCGTCGTTACAAGAGACAGCCCAATGGAAAGTAGAGGTCACCCACGCTCTAAATCGTTGTCGGACCGTGATGCATCAGGCGAACCCGAGGACCCCGAAGAAGTTGACATGGTCATTGCTCACGATACAGTAAGTAATGCGAAAGAGGGGGAGTGAAGTGCTGTGCTGTTTATTTGCTACTTATTGAATTATGTTTATGTATGGAATATATACCACGCTCCTTATTTACGTCTTCATCCCATTTCGGACCCTGAACTGAGTATGATAGCGGTGAAGCGCCATGACCGAACTTGTTTCATTGCGAGTATCACGCCAGTCGTTTGCTCCTCGACGCCTTACTGCTGCCACGAAGCTGCCATGTGCCATCCACGAACTGAACCCCCTCGCACAAGACACTCTTCCGATAATAACTCTTTGCGCCTTCCGACGTCAGAGCCTATCTCGGATTTCGCGTCGGGTTCGGATTAACTGGGGCATGGCCCCGAGTCATCCTGCATAATAATAACCCATCTCTTTACCACTAACACCGACCACCTTCCACTATGTGCCGCTTCGTCATCTACAAGGGTACCTCACCTGTGCAGCTATCTCATCTCCTGACACGGCCGTGCCACTCTATCATCAATCAAGCATTCGACTCCCGACTCAGGTTGGACCGGAGACGACCAATAAATGGAGACGGGTTCGGTGTAGGTGAGTGGCGGTGTTAGCCTTGATATACCTAACGACTTAGACCTCTCTTACTCTTAGGCTGGTATGACTGCGACTATGATGAGGAGCTGGGAGCTCAGCCCTGCATCTTCACTTCTGTAACACCGGTGAGTACTCCAGGGATCTCCATGATAGAAGGGCCAAACTAAGGAGAGCGTAAAGGCATGGAACAATGTGAACCTCGTGAGGCTGGCAGAGAAGATCAAGTCACCTCTTGTATTGTGGGTACAGACGAACACCCTGCATTTGTGCGAAGCGACTGACATGATCGTGGCGTAGTGCCCATGTCCGCGCCACAACGGCAGGCACCTTGTCGTTGGATAACTGCCATCCCTTCCAATTCGGCAAGCTCATGGTGAGTTACAATATCCTCAAGCAGACCACTCGCTCTGACAGACGTTTCAGTTTATGCACAACGGTGGAGTTGCCGACTTCCCTAAGATCAAGAGACGGCTGCAATCATACCTACCCGATGAGGTATTCAACATGGTCAGCGGGAACACCGACTCGCAATGGTCATTCGCGCTCTTCTTGTCCAAGGTGAGTCCTGGATACATGACACTCAATATCCAAGTTTGTAACACCGCATAGCTCCCCGATTATAACGCGAAGTCGTTCTCACCGGATACGCTGAGGAAGGCGATGCAAGATACAATTGCGCACCTCAATGAAATGGCAGACGAAGCGGGTGTTACTGAGGTGTGTGATGAAGGTAGAAGTATCCATTGCGTTTGTTCTGATCCCCGACCCAGCCCAGCTTGTTGAACTTCTGTGTTACGGATGGTGAGAGTGTGGTTGCGACACGCTACATCTCATCTCGGCACGAAGAAGCTGCTTCTCTTGTAAGTGACTGGCCTTGCAGTTAAGTAGTTTTGAAACTGACTGGCAATATAGTGGTTCTCCTCGGGGACTACATTTAGCGAGTACGCCGAGGGTGGTCACTACAAGATGTCAAAGATGGATAAGCGGGAGAATATCATCATGGTATGTCGTGATACTACAGTGCAGCAGCAGCATGGCTCACGCTCGTACCATCCAGATTGCTAGTGAACCGTTGACATTCGAGAAAGGTTTGTCTCCTACAATAAAAAGTACCTCCCATGTGCTAACCCTCTGCATAGCCGACTGGATGGAGATCCGTACCAACCACATGGTGGTCATTACACCCAAGATGAACTTGCTGCAAATTCCTATCATCGACAAGTACTTCTCAGCACCAACTGATCCAGCATCGCTCAACCGTGGAACCGAGTTCGCCGCAGGCAAGGGACTCTTGAGTCCTCGTCGAGACGTGCCACCAAGGTCAGAGCCGGAACCGACCCCTCAGCATACTCCTCAGCCTGTTTTTGCGATGTAATGTCGATGTTTTGCCCGTTAGAACGTCTGTATGCTCCCCAAGTGTTTTTTTCGTCCTACATTATATGTCGATACCCGATGGCTGTACTGCGCCTTCGTAATGATAATTTTATGACCTTTACATATACAAAATGCGATTTGCTACTGTTTGGAAGATGCTCCCGAAAATACGAGGCTTGGGGTTCGAGCCGAACCGCGAGGCGCCAAGCATTCAGTTAGCTCGTTCCTAGACGATGCAATAGACAGCACGCGAACGCACTGTGCTGCATTTCCACCTTCTTTCTTCTGTTCGTCGACGGGCACAGGCTAGGAAAGCCTCTCATGGCTCCCTGGTTTTTCTGGCAGGCGGTCAGAAGCACAGCCAGGTACGTAGTACACTCATGCTCATGCTTTCTGCAATTTCACGACTCCCGAGCTGACGGTATTTGAATCAGACTCGGCACTGTTTCTCAAATTCTCATCTTCCTCCCACTCACACTCTCCACGCTATCGACCCATGCCTTTCTTCTACTCTCCTTGCTTCTTTTCATACATGCTCTGATACACGGAACCCTCGCGCTGCTCTGGGGTTCGCCCGCTCTTCCTCTGCTGCAAGTCCCGGTGCACTCGTTCCTCCTCCTCGTGTGCTTCAATGCGTTCTCGCAGACTATACATCCATGGATTATTACGGCCTCGTCGTGGTGGGGGTGGATACTCAGGTGGTCTAGTCCTGGCTTCATTGTTATGGAGGGTATGTCTAGCTTGCTGGTAGCACAAAAGCTGGGGCAGATTGGGAAGGCGTATGTGAACGAGAGGGAGAATGTGGTGTGGCAGTTTGGCTTGCTCATTGCGGCGGCCGCTGGGTACGTAGCTTCTGCATGGTGGATAGTCGAGGTACGTCGCACACTGGGGATTTCGAGGCGGGTGCGGAGTTGACTGGTCTCGTTAGGCCTATCCTGCTGCGGCATCCTCGCCACTCTCTTCTACGCTGCTTGGTGTCGCCCTGACTGCGTTCATTTTCCTGACGATCATCGGGTTCGTCGTTCGAAGGACCAACATCATCGAGTCTTCATGTCTTGCCTTGTTCCTGGCATATAACGTCTGGCTCTGTGGCTTCGACCAAATATCCAACTGGGCACCTCCAGTTGCATAGTAAGTTCTGTCTGCCTATTCTATGTCGTCTATATATGTTCAACTACGCGTTATATAGCACACCCTTGCTGGATAACATACTCCCCCATCTCCAGACCCTCGTCAACTTCTTCTCGAATACGCTCCCCAAACCGGTCCTTGTGGCGCTGGTCTATCGTTTAATTGTCTTGCACTTTGCGTCGAGGATATTACCGACCATCGGTGCGGACGACTGGGAAAGTGAGGCCGGCGACGATGATAACGTTTGGGACGGACGCGCTGTAAGACATAATACTTCGGCTTTCTTGATTTTTACTCATCCTCCGATATAGACTTCAAGGCTGACAAAGCTACTATTGACGTACCGTCAAGCAATATTCATTACTGTCTACTCTCATTTGCTCCGTACGTCCTATATCGGCACTACTTACCCTTACCCAGCTTACTGATAACCCTGCAGTCCTTGATCATGCCTCTCAAATCTGGTGGCGATGGATGAATATCTTCTTCACACTGGTGTTGTGGGGCATTGAGCTTTCTGTCAGCAGTGATGATATCACCAAGGAATGGAAAGTAGAATAGCGGCCGGGCATGTCTTACAGACACCACCCTCAGAGCACTTTGATACCCTCCATGCAATTCACGACTTTACGACTAATATTGGTACACACATGTGAACTAAAAAATACAATCTTCCAGGGAGTGGGTCTATGGGGCATTATTACTCTTCCACTCCGCATCATCCTCTTTCTCGCCCTCGTAGAACTCTCTCTTCCAGATCTGTGCCTTTGCTTTCACTTCCTCAAGAATATACTCGCATGCGAGAAAGCTCTCCTTGCGATGAGGGGACGAGACGGCGATGACAATGGAGGGTTCTCCTACTGGTACGGTCCCCAGTCTGTGATGGACCGCGCACTTGATAACGGCAGAAACCTGTTGCTCATTGGTTTGGTGGTCAGACCGAGCGAATTTATTGCGTGCGTCCCGTAAGATATTTGCCATCGTCTTGATGGCTAAACTGCTGTAGGCCTGATAGTCGAGCCTGGTGACTGTCTTGCCTGCAGAGGCGTGGTCAGAGTTGTACAAGAGAGGGACAGTCTCGCGGGAGGCATGCAGCGTCGGTGCAGAATATCAATATCTGTACCTCTGAACGAGTTCCTGGTTGTGCCTATGAATACGGCGGTCGCGCCGGCGGTGTCGTCTGCGACCGAGGCGGTGATGGCCTGTGCATCAAGTCTGTCGTATGTGAGGACTGCGACGCCGTGTTCAGTATCCAAGCGAGCCTCGGTGGAAGCGGCATGCATCACGGTGTGAGTTCAGCGATAGTGAGAATGTCCCGAGTCCGGAAGGTTCGCCAGCCAGGGCCTGCCACTTGGCACACGCGCCGGTCCGTCGGAGTTCTTTTGACCGATAATGAGTTTTTTCGGGCACGCGAGTGAGAATACGTCCCAAATCTACGCGTCTGATTGGCTACATCACACCGAAATGGTTTCCGTTGCACGTGCCCGGGCTATCGGCGGCAGGCGGGGATAGGAAGATTCCGGATCGCGGGGCGTTGAAAAGATTCAAAACGCGCTCTGCTTCGTCTTTCCTTCACCACCACCACTCAGTCTCTTTCCTCCTCCATCCTCTTTGGTTTTCCGTCAAAATGGGCGACGTTAAGAAGTCGAAGACTCCCAAGGAGTTCGCTGGTATGTATATCTCATTCAGGGCGACGGTCGCAGCGCGAGAATCCGCTCTTCCTCGTCCAATTCTCTGCGCGTCAAGCACTTGCTGACCTGGCACTCTTCTGCAGTGGATTTCTTGATGGGCGGTGTTTCTGCTGTAAGCATACTATCCGCAATGCTCGTCGCATATATACTGACCTCCTTCTCCAGGCCGTCGCAAAAACTTCTGCTGCTCCCATTGAGCGTATCAAGCTTTTGGTGCAGAACCAGGATGAGATGGTGGGATTATTACTGCTTTTGGAGCTAAGCTGTGTTTCTCATTTGCCGCTTTTAGATCAAGCAAGGTCGTCTCGCCTCCCCCTACAAGGGCATTGTTGACTGCTTTGCTCGCACTTACCGTGATGAGGGTCTCGTTTCCCTCTGGCGTGGTAACACCGCCAACGTCATTCGTTACTTCCCCACCCAGGCCCTCAACTTCGCCTTCAGTGCGTATCTATTAATGTCACGTCACCAGCGCCTTTTCTAACTATGACGCAGAGGACTACTTCAAGTCTCTTTTCGGCTTCAAGAAGAGCGAGGGCTACTGGAAGTGGTTCGCTGGTAACGTTGCCTCTGGTGGTGCTGCCGGTGCCTCTTCATTGCTCTTCGTCTACTCCCTCGATTACGCCCGTACCCGTCTGGCCAACGACGCCAAGTCCGCTAAGGGTGGAGGAGCTCGTCAATTCAACGGCCTTGTCGATGTCTACAGGAAGACTCTCGCTTCCGATGGTATTGCTGGTCTCTACCGTGGATTCGTTCCCTCAGTCGTTGGTATCATCGTCTACCGTGGTCTCTACTTCGGTGTCTACGACTCGCTCAGTATGTGTGTTTTGTTCTTATACTGTGAATCGTTTGCTGACTTTGATGTACAGAGCCTGTTGTTCTCGTCGGTGCTCTCGAGGGTTCCTTCTTCGCTTCCTTCCTTCTCGGTTGGGGTGTTACCATTGGTGCTGGTCTTGCTTCATACCCTCTCGACACTATCCGGTATGTCGTACTATTGTTTCTATTGTTATGGTTCATTTCATTGACATACTATCTGCAGTCGTCGTATGATGATGACTTCTGGTGGTGGTGTTCACTACAAGTCCATGTTCGATGCCGGCTCCCAGATCATCGCCAAGGAGGGTACCAAGTCGCTCTTCAAGGGTGCTGGTGCCAACATCCTTCGTGGTGTTGCTGGTGCTGGTGTGTTGTCGCTGTACGACAAGCTTCAGGAGGTTATGTTCGGCAAGGTCTACTCCGGTGGATCCGGCTAAACGTCTTCTCCGGGTTGTTGCACTTGATATCTCGTACTTACCGTTTAGTAGTATTGTCTATTTGCACGCTACACGATTTTTACAGAATAGACTGTGTGGTTTTCTCTCGTTTACATCTTCATGTTTCTGCTCTGAATGCAAACAATATACCACTAGAGTGCGTGATAGAGTGAATGCGTTACGGCCTGTTACGGCTTTGCGAGTTCAATGCATAAGTGTGGTGTTCTTCCGCCTGGTGGGGTTTGAGCTACAAATTTGCTAGCAGCTTCATGCGCGCTGCGCAGAGCTCTGCTGCATGTTGTGACGGTCTCGTGTTGTTTGCTGAAACAAGTGAATGAAGACCTTCAAGTAACCCAACTCTCGTCTCCCATGAGATGCTTACCTAGGTCATTCCGATTCGACAGTAGGAGGCCGTTACTTCGTCTGTACACCACTGCAGCACAATTAGCCCCTGCATTCTCCCTCCGACCATACCAGGAATCATGTCTTGAAGCTTGTACAGATGCTCTGAAGGCCGGTGTGTCGCGTATAGGCGTGTCGCTCCCCACAGGTTCAGGCAAGACAACCGTGTTCATTACCCTTCTCTCGCTGGTGAAACCCCCAAAGGACAAACCCGATGCAACGCGTTCGCTGGTCATCGTGAACAGCGTCGAGCTCGCGTTGCAGACTGCTGCACAGACCAAGAGGCTTTTCCCGGAGTGGACGGTAGAGATCGAGCAAGGGTTGCACAAGGCTTCGGGGTTTGCTGACTTGTGAGTATAGCAGTAGTATGCCTCTGGCTTGGACATTGACATTGTTTTGGTCGGTTCAACAGAACAGTTGCTACATACCAGACATTGCTACGGCCCATGCGTATTGAGAAGTTCAACCCTGCCGGTTTGAAGGCTGTCATAGTCGACGAGGCGCATCATGCTGCAGCACCATCGTACGTCCCTTCACGCCCGTAACATTCGGTCTTCATTCATGTGCACGCAGATACCGGCATATTCTATCCCACTTTCATTCGTCTATAGTACCTCCCGACCAGATTTCGCCGTCTCACGTAGAACACAAGATCCCCATATTCGGCTTCTCCGCGACTTTCAGTAGACATGATGGCTTGGCTCTAGGCTCCGTGTTTGAGCGGATAGTCTACCACCGAGACTTCCTGGAGATGATTAAGGAACAATGGTATGTCTATCGCGCGCTTTGCATGTCGTTCGTCAGCGGATGTGAAACTGAAGGTTGTGTTAGGTTGTGCAACGTCCGATTCACGACCATTCGCGCGAACATCGACCTGAGTGATGTGACTGTGAATTCACGAACTGGAGACTTCAACGCGACGAGCATTGCGCATATAGTCAATACGGAGTCCATCAACAGGCTGATCGTGCAAACATGGCTGGACCGTGCAGGTGAGTAGTAACTAATCTCATCTAAATGGGATCATAGGCCTGTGCTCATCTGCCCCGTAGCTCAGCGGAGGTCGACCCTTGTCTTCTGTGTAAACCTGGCGCATGTACGCGACTTGACTGCTACATTCCGCGAAGCAGGTGTCGATGCGCGTTACTTGCACGCTGCCACCCCTGCAGCTGAACGGAAAGCCCTGATAGCAGATTTTAGAGCTGGGGCATTCTCTGTCTTACTGAACTGCGGTGCGACATTGCTCCTTATCGATATGAAGCATTTAAAGGGCTTAACTCAACTTGTCTAGCTATACTTACTGAGGGTGCAGATATCCCGAACATTGACTGCGTTGTGGTTGCCAAACCCACTCGGTCGCGTAATGTCTTTGCCCAGATGGTGAGTCAAGTATGTCTCTATTTCCGGAGACAGCACATATGTATGGAGTCTCCACACAGATTGGTCGAGGAATGAGACTGTCTCCAGAGACAGGCAAGACAGACTGCCATATCATCGACTTTGTAGACACCCTCGACCGAGTCTCTGGAATAGCATCTGTACCACACCTGTTCGGTCTCGATCCTTCAGAAATTATTGACAGTAAGGCTTTCGCCCTCTTCCCGCCAAGGCGATTTGCTTATCCTATTATACTATAGACCTGACCTTGGAAGAACTGGAGGAACGCGCCCAGAGGGAATTCGACCAAGACCGCGTCAGGTCATCCTCTGACACGGATGACACAGTGCCCGCACCGAAGTCAGTCACTTATATTGACCATGAAGATCCCTTTGCACTCGTACATGGTAGCACGGGAGCTCCTCACGCAGCCAAGATAAGCCCATACGCATGGGTTGGAGTCGGAGGAGATACCTATATACTGGACTGCCTGGGGAAAGGTTATATAAAGGTTGAACCTATTTATGACTTAGATCGTAAGTGAGGCCATACATCCGAGAAGTTCTGACGAGCAATTCTGTATACAGAGCCCTATTTAAAATACAGGTCGACGTTCACACCTGCAATGCCTCTCCCAATGTTTGTTGCACGACAGTTAAAAGTCTCGCCTTGGCAGCGTAGCAAGAAGGTGCTAGACGCTGCAAATTTGAGCGATGCTATCAAGGGGAGTGATACATATGTCAAGGCGAAAATCGTACAGGGTCCTCGGATAGCGGGGTAAGACAATATTCGGCGTTGAATGTCGTTACGTGCTGAGCCACTCTTTACATTCTCAGGTTATTGCGTACTTCTGCATGGCGACATCAACCAGCTACGGAGGATCAGAAATCGTTCATACTTAAACGATTCGAGAAACGTATCGTCGTAGATGAGAGGCCACAACAAAAACAGAATCTCTCTCAGTTGTCGCGTGGAGAAGCTGCGAACATCATCACGAGAATAAAGCATGGTGCACAGGTATGTCCAAGTTCTTCTTCTGTCAGCGAACGTAGCTAATGGTTCATTCATAGATTCAACACGAGAAGAAAGTGAAATCACAGATGAAGCTCGCTACCGCGTTGGCAAAAGAGCAGTTGAGAGTGGCTCGGGAACGTGTCGCAGTCGGGCCTCTTAGATCAACATGAACGTGCTGATCTTCATCATAATTATCCGTATATCTATATAGTCCTCGATAATAAAGTATACCCTACTGTAGCTCTGAAAGAAGAGGCGAAACCGCCTGTGAGCTTTTCAAGGTCATGACAGCCGCCTAACAAGCAATGTCAATTACAGGGACTCGGGATAAACATGAGATGCTGTACCTTTTGTGCTCGCAAGATCGCCTCGTCAAGCGTAGCAGGAGAACTGAACATTCCCCGGTTCTGTACCAAAGAGGCCAGAAGCGATCCAACTAGCGTGTCGCCTGCTCCCGTGACGTTTACCAATTCCTCTTGAGCTAGAGCTTCTGCGGGATAGTGCTTCAATACGACGACAGAGCCATCCTTTCCGGGGGCTATTACTTGTCTTTGCTTGAGGTTAGTCGGCTCCTGCGCCCACGACGTGGACTCTACGCCATCCAACGCTGTGCGGAAGATTAAGAGGACCCCGCGTTGACCGCACTTCAAGATGATATGCTGGAAGAAGGGAAGTAGGTTGATGGCCATTTGCGCTATGCCCTTCTCTGTGATGAACCCGAGTGTTCCTGCGTCCGAATTGTTCTCGCTCGCGTTTCGTCGAGCAAGATGTTGGACATCCATGCGGAATTCGGAGGAGAGAGCCATGCTGTCAATGCTACTCCACCATTTGCTGTGGGTAGTCAGCTCGTGCGGATCCGAAGAGGCTGCCTGATAGAGGTGTGATAATTCCAGCATGTTTGGTGACACATAAGAAATGGGTGGACGGTTCTCTGGATTGTGACAAAATGTTGAGGAGATAGCGGGCAGAATTCGTTGAGATTTGGCCACAGACGTCGGTTCACTATGTAGGGTTAGTATCACTGGAGGATGGAGCATAATTCGAAATTCCTACTAACAAAAACACTACAGACAGTGCTTTAAGTCATGTCCGAAAGTCACTAAGAAATCGTGCGCACCTCGAATGCCGTTCGTGTAACAGTATCTAACCACGGTCTCGATGGTCTCTGGAGACAGGTTCCCGTCGATAGCAACGATGGCAGGTTTGTAACGCTTGATATCATCTACCGCTTGTCCGCTTACTTTCGTATCAGCATGCGTAGCATAGTAAGAAACAGAGAGCGTAAATGTCTCACCCAGAGAATGCTTGGATTATATCCATGTCAGCAACACCAGTTATTAGATCCCCTTTTCCGTCTACGATCATATTGCATACTGCAGATCGTGCATTCTCCATATGCCTAAGGCCATCACTTCTCATACCATGGCGAGCCGTCTCCTCCACTAGCATCCGACCAAAGAGATCTCGGCCGATCGGTGACACTAAAGCCACTTTGTTGTTCAACTGGCCTGGCGTAGCGAGCAGTCGGTGAGCTGCCTCTGCCACATTGCGACCTACCCCACCCAAGGACGTTTTCACTATACCCGGCACCGTCGATTGACCCGCAAGGGCCGTATCAACAGCAGCAGCTTGAGACGTTACATCTAGAGCAGTACAGCCTATGACGACGAGGTCTGCGGTAGTCTTCAAAGAGAATTGAATGATCATGGAATTTCTCAGGTGTTGTCACTTACGAGAGTGCTATCATTTTCGGGCGATGTTACAGGCAAGGTTGACTTATTAGAGAAGCTTGTCGATGGCATGAGACCGGAAACATTGAACGAGGGCTAAATATATTAAATCACTTTGGCTATGCGCTGTGTCACCTGAGACCTTACAGTATGTGCTTGACTTCCTCCATTCTTGACCAAATTGGCGTAGTTGACCGCAATCTGACCACCTAGCAAAAACACAGTTTAATGGTCTGGAAAACACAGCTGTAGTAGGGGAAATATACTTACCAACCCGCGCGGTATTTTTAATCAAAGCGACATCTATCATGATGATAAGCAATGCGATGAGCTGAAATTTAAGCGTACTTACTACTCGCGAGGGATTTCCCCGCAGTCAATTCACCAACGCGTTTCAGCAACCAGGGAGTCGCTTCCTTTCCTCGTCTGTTCACACCATTCTCTTCTGCCTCTTGCAATGCTTGCTCTACCGCAGCCTGGAGCTCTGCACCGACGGCCTCATATTCCTCCGGTATAGGTACAGCGAATACCGCCCCATTCGTGAGGCCTAGCTGCGTTTGCGCATCTACAAATACACCACATATACAATCAGTCAAGTCACACAAACGATCGAGCACTACTGACGTAGCAAACGGGCTGCAGATTGAGGGTCGTCGATTCTCCACGGACTCTGCAGACTGCATTAGCCACAGTACACCCGCAAATTCTGGGTAAATAATACCTTGAAGCCACTATTTCGACTATAGAACGCAGGAAACTCGTCTGCTCCATATGAGACGACAGGAACTCCCAAGGTTTCCTATGCGGCAAGTGAATATCTAGCGCTTACATAGGTCTCAGTGGGAGAGATATACCAAATATTCAAGTGTTCTAATGATGTCCGTCGAATCAGTCAAGTGAACTCTGACCTATGGGAAGTGAACAAAAGTACATACCGGCCAATATCGAGAATGGACTTTACACCCGCTGAGACTAGGCCAACTGGGCATCTGGAGAGCTCCGGAAGATCAGCCGAGACGTCCATAGCTGTGTGCCTGCTGTCAGAAACAATCATATATCGTACAGGCAAACGTATGCAACATACTACGTTCACCTCCTCGATGTACACCGCCTAGCCTGTGATTTTCGTGAGTATTAGCTTCACGCGTTCAAAAACAAGGAGTGTAACAATTACCCGCCAGTGGCGAAAACCTAACGTTCAGGTCAGTCGTCGACGCGTTGTGTTCTCGTGCGGTGTACACGCACCTTGATCCCCGCCATTGCTGAGAATATGAGTGTTGTACTGCACGTTGTACCACCATTACGCTGCAAAGCCAGTACAGGCCCTAAGTCCCGCCGCGAAGCCTTGACTACGGGCGTGTTCTGAACGTCTGCGAGATACTCAAGCTCGTGGGCTTCGAGTCCAATTTTGACTCTGCCCTGTATGATACCGATGGTAGCGGGTATAGCTCCTTGACTTCTGACGATCCCCTCGACGGCTTTAGCTGTCTCAAGATTTGTGGGCTGAGGCATCCCGTGTGTCACAATCGTGGTCTCCAATGCCACGACTGGATCATTATGTGCCAAGGCTTGCTGGACTTCGGGGTGCACGTCAATGGGTGCACCCGCCGCAAGGGCCTTGGGGAGTGTTTGGATTCGCCTTTGCCACGGCCTGTTGATCACACCTCGCGGGGTGGAGAGAACACAACGTCTCAACATCGTCGCAAAGGTTGGTCGAGGAAAGGTGAGATGGTGGTCAAAAGGAAAGGATCTCGGCACTGAGTCTGCACGCGTCACGGTGAAATTCCAGGGACCGGCTCTTGACACGAACGATAAATTACACTTTAATCTATTTTTCCAAACAGCTGTCTCAAATCCATAAGACAGGTGCACACGTGTGACGATAATGATAGGAGAATAATATGATATAGCGGGTAGAGTAGTAGTTGATATAACAAACATATAAGCCGTCTGCAAAGTGAATGCCGACTGTGTACAATAACAACCCAAGAGAAAGACATAAAATGACCCGGGTCTAGTATCTTTGACTAGACCACGGCACAGACGGTGTGCCACCGCTTCTAGGGGGAGGTGTGGGGTAGGAATCTGCGCGTGGGATTGGTGGGCGAGAGGGAATCGGAGCACCACCAGGTGGAATGTACGAGGCAGATGGTAAGGAGTAAGATGCTGACGAGCGGGGAAAGTAGCGTCCTGGAGAAGGAGGAGGCAAGACACGAGGGTCTCGGACGGATGTGTAAGATGATCCGTTCGGCAAACTGGCCGTAGAAGAGATGCCATTCGTCTTCGGAGGAATCGCATGCGTGTCAGCGCGCGACTTTTTCCAGACCTGCTCGGTGGGAGATGTGATTTCCTGTTCGTCTGCTTTGCGCTTCTTCGGAGGGGGGTCATGCACAGGAGGGTCTTCATCATCAGAGTCCAGAGTAAGGTCAATGACGTCTGATTCACCAGTCAGAGAGCGAGGTGGTTGACTTCCTACACTGGCCAAAGACGACCTAACGGTCCTTGGAACAGACGGTGACAACTCGCGCTTGACTTGGCCTTCTTCCTCGTCATCGGAATCCAAGACAACAATTTCGGATGATGCTTTATGACCGTTCTCGTTCACTTTTGTCTTGACAGGGGTAGGAGAGCGACGTCGGATAGGTGAAGATGGAATAGACATAGATTCGACTTTAGCCGGAGGATGAGCACGCTTCCACTCCACCGAGCCAAACTTGTCATCGGCGGTGTGCCATTGTCCATCTGGTTCAACGATAACATCCTCCACATCATCTGAAGTCTCCTTCAAGATCGAGTCGAAATAACTAAGACAACGTCAATACCGCAGTTTGTCAAGAGCACGAATGACGCACCCGTCGACAATCAGCTCTTCGCTGTTCAGTGTCTTCTCACAGACAGGGCAGAGCCAGGTAGTTGTTTGCTCCATGACCGAGAACCAGGAGTAAGCATCGAAACATTGCGAGTGTACGCATTTGGTAGAGCGACAAGGCGTTGAGATTCGCACGTAGCTCAGCTATGATGAAAGCTTTAGGTTGAAGCTCTGAAAGTTCATTGCGAATAACGTACCGGGCATTTCAATGTCATCTTCTGGTGACCCGCCACAATATCATCATCGTCTGTCGCAGATTGAAACACTATGATACAGTTAGATGCATCTTCTTGCGAATAGCAGAAGACTCACTCTTTGCCATTATCTCATTCGTGCTGACAAACTTTCCCTTCTTCAGTCGATCAACTAATTGTTCAACAGTCGTCACTTCAACGAGCATGACGACCAGGTAGTATTTCTAATCATATCGTTAGAACCAATGAATGGCGCCTGTTTGCCTGACATACCTTCGAAGGTGTCGGTTGTTGGCTATTGACGTAGATCATCTCCACACGGTTGCTGGACCCAGGAGCCATTCTGACTTGTTTTCCAAGGTCAGGCGGAGGCGCTGTGCCCGGCTTCTTCTTCATGCCTTTCAGATTCGCGGAGAGTTGGTTGGTGTTCACGCGCACTTCGCAAGTCGGTGGAAATTCGATAGGGCACGGGCCGACATTAGAACGGAACGTTGGAGTAGTAGAATAGTATGTCGATGATGTACAGTATAATCGGAGTTGGTATTTGGGGCTATATACGAGACATGTCGTTAGTGAGAATGAGAGGAAGTCAAGATGAAATGAGAATTACCTCGTGGAACTCAGCTTGGTTATTATCTCGCTGTTCATCATGAATGTCAAGCTTTGCGAGCGACGGTCCATTTGACTGGTTGATTCTATGGTGTGGTATGAATGATAGGCCCAAGTCAGCTGCATCGTTTGTATGGAAACTAGATTGTCTCGCACCAGGACATTCAACGATGTTGGAAACAGCCTTCTCTATTCGGAAGAAAGGAGAATGCTTGAATTGTATGCCTGGGGGATATGAGAATGTGAGATACATGATACGTTGGCAACAACTTGCCTGCAGTAGTGGATGTCGACGCTGAAGCAGCTTGAGATGTGGGTGGATGTGGTCGTTGCTGTCTGTATGGGTCATAATGTGGGATGCCGTTCGCAGTAGTTGGATGATACATCTGTGGTCCGCTTGCTTGGAAATGACCAAAGGAGCTCTCTCCGTTGGGGCGATATGGATTTCTGTGGTGAGTTGGGCCCGACAGTTCAGTTTCCGCACGCTATGATAAAGCAAGAAAGCCGAGCTCGCAGGCCACATGCACAATGCACTCGGGATGTGCCTGCACTCTGCGGCAAGGCTCGACCCAAAGTGGTCTATACAACAATGGGAAAGTTTATGCTACTCACATGGAGGACCGAGTTTGGTTCAATATTCCTTTCGCCTTCACCCACTTCTCCGTGTTGTTTGCGCGCCGCCACAAGTCAAGCTCTCGGGTGACTCTATCTATGAGCTCCTGCTTCTTGCCGGACTTTGTGAAGTTCGTTCCACATTGATCGTTGAGGAAGATAATAATCTGCTTCAAGCGATCCACTGTGTTCTGCTTCACGTTATGGCGCACAGTCTATGGCGGATTGAAGGCGGAGGGATTTAGTCTTGGGAACCAATCACAAGGCGCCGGACTACTCACGTCGAAGTCAGCCCAAACACCCTCTGAAGCCATCCTGAACGTCGAGCTCAAAGCTTACAGCGCAGGCAGCTCGCCGTTGGGCACAAGAAGATGGTGAGCGGGGACGAGAAGAAACCCTAGCCGCGACCAAGCTCTGAGTGAGCTCCTTCCTGCAGAGTTGCCCGTGGGAACCCTGAGAGAATGTGGCCGAAATGCATCACGTGCATGTTCTCCGCGTTACTTTACCCTCGACCACCACTGCGATGAGCGAGGCAGACGACTACGACAAGCTATCCCCGGAAGAGAGGGCAGCTCGCGATTTAGCAGATCGCAAAAGAGAAGAGGAAGAGCAGGCTGGTATATCCGTCTCGCTGCGCCAGTATTCTAGCAAAGCGGCCTCACTCACAATATATCTCTTTCATCGCGTTAGCTTTGCCTTATAAATGGAAGCAGGAGCTTGCAGAAGTCGACCTCGAGGTTCCAGTGCCGAAAGGCACAAGAGGGAAAGACTTGACAGTGGTGATTCAGAAGAAGAAACTGAGCGTTGGATTGAAGGGCCAGGAACCCATTCTCTCAGGTGAACTTTGCAAAGAGATCAAAGTAGATGAAAGCACATGGACGCTTGGTGAGTTGAAGCAAACTCCCTCTGGTAAATAACTACGGGCTTATTTTTTTTTCAGAGGATCAGCAAATCGTACTTGTTCATCTTGAGAAATTGAACAAGCAGCAATGGTGGGAAAACGTTCTCACCCACCATCCTAAGATCGACACCAAGAAGATCGTGCCACAAGATAGCAAACTAAGCGATCTTGATGGAGAGACTCGGTGAGTAAGACTGAAATTTCACCATCGTGCTATACTCATGTTTGAGATAGTGGCATGGTTGAGAAGATGATGGTGCGTCGAAGAATAAATATTTATTGCGCTGTACTAAACCATCGATGCAGTTCGACAATCATCAGAAGGTACGCTCAAGTCTCGTCTCATAGCATGTCAATTTTCGCTGATCTCTTTCTCAGCAACTGGGGAAGCCGACGTCAGACGAGCTCAAGAAGATGGAGGTTGGTCGGCTGTACTACTCTGAGGTAGCAGTCACTAACAAGCACAATAGGCCCTCAAGAAATTCCAAGAAGCGCACCCAGAACTTGACTTTAGCAACGCCAAAATTTCATAGGGTTGTATATTATACAGCAGCACCATATACCCCTCGCAATGTATCAATTATCATATCTCACGGTAATATTCTTTGTCTTTATCCATAAGGCCTTGTGAAGCGCACTGTCACTGGTCAATCTAGCCGTCGCTCTGTATATGTACCTTTCATCACTGCTCCAAAATCGTGCCAGTGCAGGCGTGTTGTATTTCACGGCGGCTGGTGGGCGGCGTATCAGATGACTGATAATCATTTATGGAAAGCATAGCCTGAGCTCGTGGTATATAAGCTGGACTGGGTAGAGTTCGAAGGGCGCGTGCTCCCACAACCCCTTGATCCACTCTGATTATGTCGTACTTTCGTCCAACTGAGATTCCGGGCTTGCAACAGCCAGGATACCCACTGACTCCCCAAGGAAAGCAGAACATCATTAAGAGAATCATCGTCTGTTGTGACGGGTACGTTTCCATCAGTACTTTGGATTTCCATTCTTCTATAACTCATCATGATGTTCACCCAGGACATGGCAGGATGGACTCGTGGCCAAAGAGAGATGGAAATACACAAATGTTCTGGTAAGATTCTGCAAGAAACGGCACTGTAGCGGCATTTATTAATAAAACTACGCAGCGTTTGGCGAGGGCTATTAACCATACCGATGAACGATAGTACGTGAGCAATGCTCCTGCGATGATAGTAGTGAACCTCAGCGTTTTGACCATACTCAGCTCTCCACATGTTCCACAAGTTGTCTTCTATCAGTCTGGCGTTGGCACCTTCGGCGACAAGGTGATAGAACAGCTTGATGGTGTGTTATGCTGGGCTTCTCCTACTACACCTCTCTGATTATTGGTCATAATGCAGGTATGGTAGGAGCATCACTGGCCGAAAAAGTACAGGAAGCATACGCTTTCATCGCTCAGTAAGGAGAGTTTATTCTCGTGATGTGCACCTGTCTAAATAAGTTTCCTGCATATAGTAATTACCGTCCAGGGGATGAGGTGAGAGATGCTATACTATTAGTTATGGCATCAACTGACATCTCGTAGATCTACCTCTTCGGGTTCTCTCGTGTGGGACATTGTTTGACCACGTACGAGATTGAGGCCATTACTAATCGAACCTTATAGGGCGCATACACCGCCCGCATGATAGCACTGCTGATTGTGAGACTTGTCATGGTTCTCACTGGCAGGCTCTCTCTAACAATACTTCAGGGTGCGATTGGCGTTTTAGACCGGACTGAAATGGACCATTTTGCGGATATTTTCATGGCATACCAGAAGCGCGGAAAGGCTGAAGATAGTCAAGGTATTTTACTCAGCTGTACAACGTATGCTCACAAATAACACTCAATGAATGATCGCCTAAGAAATCCAGGCACTGGACAGTCAGCTTGCTCCTTGGACGGCGCACAACTCCCCAGGGAAGCTGCGAGCCGATTCTGATAAGGATACTTTCAGTATCAAGTGCGCATTTCATTTTTTTACGTGTACAAGCTCATTAGGTTGATTCATGCGGCCCCGTGTTCATATAGGTGTGTCGGAGTATTCGACACCGTCGGATCGCTCGGTCTACCTGGAGAACTAAACCTGTCGAACAAGGTCAAAACGTTGTTTGGATTTCCGGATAGACTCCTGGGTGAACACATCGAACGAGCAATCCAAGCTCTCGCTATAGATGAGCACAGGAAGGACTTCGTGAGTCGCTCGGCGAGAGCATAGGTGCCGACGATTATTTTGGCACTAATGGCTCAAACAGGATTGCGCGCGCTTTGAGCAAACAGCCGGGGGCCGACAGAAGGGTCAAATTCTTAGGCAGGCAAGTTGACATATCCAGGCTCTAGTACCAAACTCTTATAGACTCTTATCCCTCCCTTTCCGAGTCTAGTGCTGGTTTGCCGGTGAGTCTCCGAGTCGGTTGTTTTAACGGTACCCGCTCATCGCTCATTAATTATATGTGCCTTTGATCAGGATCTCATTCCGACGTACGTTAGCTGATCCGCTTCGGCCACGTAGTTTGGCACTAAATGCTCCCACAGATTGGCGGGGGTTTCCAAAATCACGATCTATCCGACATATCCCTGACTTGGATGCTGGTGTGTATAACAACTAGATCACATTACACGATACTCACCAGAGCTCGACGTAGTCCAATATCGAGGACATTCTTTCGTTAGACTATAAGTACATCCAGTCGCTCCCGGATCCGGTTGCTCCTTGGGGCGCATTGCCACCGCATAAGTAAGTTAATGCTTCTACAGTTGAGTGCATCAATCTCAACGGCTCTTCCCAGATCAGACACTGGGATATATGCGGTCGCAGAAACCATACAACGTACTCTCCCAACCCAGACTAACGACGTTACGCACGAGAAGATCCATGCCTCTGTATTGCAACAGCATAACGTTAACCCAGCCGCGGCAGCGGCCATTTCAGCGAACCAGTCGCTCATTGCACCGCTGAATCCCTTGGAAGAATACATAAAGAGCATCTGGCGTGTCACCCACGTATCGCAAGAAACCGTTGAGCATGATGAAGGGCATGGTAAGGATCACAAGGAACTCACAGAAATTCTTCACGCGGGCAAGCAGTTCCTTCGAGGTGGCGAGAGTCTCGGCAAGGCCCTGCTTCATTCTGTCAAGCATAAAGAAGGAGCTGCGCCCACAAGTACCGGACCAACTTATGATGAAGTATCAGTGGCTAAGCTGTTGCATGAGCATAGTATGGGCGCAGTTTTCAAAGAAATTGCGGGGGACGGTCAATTGGAGTCGCGCACGGGCAGCCTCAGATAAATCTATAATCTATGTGATTGTATGATATATAACCTATTGTTGTAAAAGAGAAGGGGGTATATGAATGATGATCTATGTGCGCATGAAGTGACAGATGACGACGAAAGTCAGTTCAGGGTAGCTATCAAGCAATGCAATAACTAGACAATGCCCACGGTATCTCACTTACGGAATACTAATCGTCAGTGCAATAGTCCTCGGCTTTTTAACGAAGGTAGAGCACGGCATAGGCCTTCCATTACCTTCTGTGGTATTTCACGGGATTGGAACAGGTCTCCTCCTTGACATAACCGGAATTGAATGCGTTGTAGGTTGGTGAGATGCTCCAACGTCTGTCGTAAACGTGGCCAATTGGCGCTACTGAGGCAATATTCGTCTCGAACGACAAGGGTGACCTGCCTTACCCTTGCGGGTACTGCGGCCAGGAGGCCGTAGACAGTCTCCCACGAATAGAAAGGTCCGGAGTTGGCGTAAAGGATTATCACAGATTGGAGGTTCGGGCAGTTCGACAGCCCGAGAGCGTCCCAGTCTAGAGGGTGCGCTGAGTAGGCGGTGTGATCGTAAGAGAGAGATGATCGCGCTGACTCACGGGTGAAATCGTTTGACCAGAAATTCCATATCGCAAGCTGGAACTCGAGCAGTTTGGAGCCAACCGAGTTTAGCATTTCTCCTAACTCGACGACATCCGCGGTAGCAGCTATCGACACCCTCAAGGTCCGAAGATGATCACCAGAAATTAATCTTCGTAACAGCCGTAATAGTGGTCCGGATACGTCACTGAGAGTCAATGTGTTGACTAGCACGGGAGGAGGAGGCTTTCCGCGCTCGAAAGAGATCGCATCCGAGAGATGTTTGCGATGGATCACCTTCAGGTCAAGCTCCCTGATTTCGTAGAAGAGTAAGAGAAGATCGCTGGTAGAGGTGTCCGTTCCTGGAATCGAGGGGTACATCCAATTGATGGAGAGCTTGTCGAGGCTAAACCGACGTGTTGGATGCAACTTGGAGATGTGCCGTGTAAAACCTGTTTGGTCTAACCGCAGCGAGCGAAGCCGGGGTAGATAGGTAAGAAAGGCAACGACGTCCTCGTCTGTGAGTTCGGGATATAGTGAGGATCGCGTCGGAATTGGAGCCACTGTGAGTTCCTGCACGTAGATGTGGAACGAACACTGTAGTATGGCCCTGAGTTTAGCGGAATAACCGGCTTTGAAGCTCGGAGTGGCTTCGATGCGGAAATTTCGAAAAAGATGATAGTACGCGACCCGCACCCACGGTCTACAGACTTCTGCGCAGGACCTCAATGTGCGCCTGTCGTCTTGTAGGAAGTCAATGATCATGTCAATGACCTCTTGTGGGAGGGTCCGGTAGGCATCCGACTCCGCCTCGGACATCTCTACAAAAATTGGCTAAGCTGGCATGGCACATGCAGTGCAATACAACCACTGACCTCTGGAGATGCAGGGGACGAGGGAGAGAGATGCCGCTCGGTGTTGGCTCGGGCTTCAAGCTTTTATACAACATGGTGGTAGACTTCTCCGGTGGCTGCACTCTGTCACGTCCGTTCGGGGACGCCTACATGATCCCCAAATCTCAATCTCGATCACATCAATGACCTGCGTGTCACATTCGTCACGTTAATCACAGAGATGTCGCGCCTGCCGTTTTCGGCATATGCTAAAGTGTGACAAATATGTGGGTAATATCGTCACAGACGTGACATCCCTTGCTTCAGTTGTGTGCGTTCCTGTAGCCAAGCATCACAGGCGCCCACGAACTTGCACTGAACGCCTTCCTCAACCGCTGGGCCATGGGACGAATGCACGCTTTATAGCTCGAACGAAGAGTGTTAACGCTATATTACGGCCTGTTCAGCCCCATTTAGTACTGCGATGCCTCTCAGTGACCTCGTTGATTTCTATGAGTCTCGCACAGGTACCGATGCTCGGGTCGAGCAGTATTCATCCCCGAGTCGACGCAATGCCGGAGCTTCAGCCATCCCTCAGCAATTCGGCAGGACGAACCAACCGAGAACTGGCCTTCCTCTTACGCATGCAATACACCCACATCCTCTCTTGAGACGGGCTTTACCAAATTCTCACGATCAGGTCATGGACGTGCCACCCGTTGAGGGTCTACCCAAACCATCTGGTTTCTCCCGGCCTATGTCGAACGACAGCGACGTCACGACTTCGCCTTCGGTTCTGGAAGCCGATATTACGAGCACTACGACTTCCACGACCCTTCATGACCATCTTTTACACCCTCAGTGTAGTACATTGCAACTGCCGGAAGGGATGCTACCGCCAACTATGACGGAGATGGACACAGCAAAAACAAGTACCAAGCGTCGAACGCAGATGATACCTTCCCATGACCTCCACGAAAAGGAATTATTCAACAAGGCTACGTCAGACAATGGCACTGCTGGCAATGAGGACCAACAATCTCTCGTCCGGCAACGGTCTCTATTTGCTGCTAATTCAATGAAGTTTCCCGTGTCTCCCCCTCATCAGCCAGTGGCAGCTTCGGTGATATTTTCTCGAGGAGCTGCGCCGCTGTTTTTTCCTGAGCTAGACCGACATTTATCAGGCATTACTGCACCTTCATTCGCGGCGTTCACGGCAAACCTCGACGCCAGTCGGTCCAATACACCCAGCATGTTTCCTCCGATGCAGCTCCTTGCTGCCTCTGGACATACTCTGGAGGACCTAGAGCATAATTCGCAAATTCCGCAGTGGTGGAAGAACCGCAATAAAATATCTGGTTTTCTCATCTCTGCCTTACTTTCAGTGACGGTGCGCAAACAATCGCCACTGAGTTGTAATTGTATAGTTTAACTATGTACAGGGATCAAGCGCTTTAACCACTTTCTATAGCCTCCATGGTTTGATAGATATTCTGCAAATATTCGCACTGATTCTTAACACCCTAGGTAAATTCTACGACTGACCCGGAGACTTGCTCCTAAAAATCTGAATTTTTTGACAGTGCCCAAGGGCAGCGTATCGCCTGGGGATGCTTGGAGGAAACTCATATTTGGCACCATGTACGTATCCTTATCTTTGTTGAAGAAGAGTATGAAGTGCTGACGTGCGCGTTATAATTTTCTCCAGACCGAACATCCTGGCTTTTAATCTCGCCACTGGTATCCGAGTAGCGTCCGTTATGCTCGTCGTCTTTATGATTTTTGCGGGTATCCTTCTCTACCTCTTTCACCGCGCAACGTCCACGTGCTGTCGTATGGGTAAGCCAGAGGGATACCAGCAGCCAATTTTGGTCACGAAGCAATGGAGGCTTGTTATCATCAGCTTTCTGCTTACAGCCATATACCTGCCGCTCAGTACGATGGCTGTACATGTTATCGTGTGGTCCGACGATCTGTGGGTCGTTCCAAATCCGTACGTTAATGCCACCACCTTTCCGCCGACACTACCACCGCTCGGGCCTACTACTGAATTTCGGGGACCTTTGGACTTCTGCTACACGACAACTATGGAAAGGAACCAATTTAATTACGCGCCTGTCGTACTTATTGTGGCCTTGATAGCGTTCCTTGGCGTAAGTGCTCGCGGTTAGCTTAATGTAATGTTATCACCTAATAGTCTCTATTTTTGTAGTTAGGCATATGGTACCCTATACATCTCCGGCGCACTATTGAGATGGTAGCTCCTCAGGTTGATGCGTACACGGAGCTCGGTTCACTCAGAAGTAACACCGAACTTAACCGTGAGTATCAACGCGCGCTGGACCGTGACAAGAACCCGCTGCAGTTTTTATATCGCAGTAAGTTCCCCACATCTCCGCTCGAGTACGTGGGCAAACACGCGATGACTTTCTTAGATTACCGTAGGGGCTGGGCCACCTACGAAGCCATCTACATTTTTGCGAAGTTGACAGCGCTGCTGATCGTTGCCGTTATTGACCCCGATAATTGTCTCTTCCGCTCCCTGGACCGAGTGCATGTGCGAACCACGCGCCAGATTGTGCTGCTCGTCGCTACGACTTGCTTCTTCCTCGGGCAATGCTTCATGGCCCCGTTTCTGGATCCAATTGACAACGCAAGCGAGTTTGTCTCA
This sequence comes from Irpex lacteus, assembly GCA_001986395.2. Lineage (NCBI taxonomy): Eukaryota > Fungi > Basidiomycota > Agaricomycetes > Polyporales > Irpicaceae > Irpex > Irpex lacteus. The sequence continues at coordinate 1,097,964 of MQVO02000007.1, forward strand.
AGGATTAATTATGTTCTGACTGCCGGCATCGCACTTCTTGTGGCACTGAACATACCTGGGAAGGATGTATGGAACGGTGCAGTACTTTACGTGTGAGTTGTAACCCTGCATCTGCTCCCGCAACTCAGACCTACGACGCCGACTTTAACAGGGTGTACATCATCACTTACGGATTGGGGTTCTGTGAGTCTATCAATCATGATGGTACCCAGGCGGCAAATAATCAATTCTCGCAGATTTTGCGGTTGTTGGATGGAGTATCTCGCAACGTGCCATCAAACGTATGTTCAAATGTTTAATTTTCTATTCACCGTAATGTTGAAGCGTTTCCATAGGTTTGGCCCGCCGTATCGATTTCAGTCGGTATACTAGACTTTTGACGTGTATGGTGATGCTGACCGGCGTGACATATCACAGGCATCGATGTATTCTCCCCACGGTGAGTTCAAGACTCACGCTGATCACATGTGTGTACGCCACCCACGCTGACGACCATGTTATCGCATTCAGCATCGACCTCAGCCCTTCTTCGCAGCATATCAAGCGACGAATCTGGCAGGAAGCTATCTCCACCCTATTTTTGACCGAGCCGGAGTGTTCGATTCCGGAAACGCAGCTGATGCTGTTCGCACAGACGCGAGACGTGACCGTAAATTACCCACCGTACCTATTGAACTTCGAAGGTAGTCCGGCTGAAAGGCACGTTGAGAACCTCAAGGCGAGTGGATTCCTGCGACTTTGTTCGGCTAAAAGTTGTAATGGCTATTGTTTTTTTATTGATGCCATCTATTTCCTATCTATTCCTTAGATCTTGCGAGAAGTTGGCAATGTGGGTTATATGAAAGGCGTCGCTTTGGTGTACGGGTCGGACTCTACGTGGTTCCAATACCTCCAAGAGACCATACAGCGTCACTACGTAGGGCCGGACTGCTACTGGAAAGACCCTGCGCGTGACGAGATACCTGGGTGTCGACGTTTCTTTGGGAATGCTTGGTACATCCCCTTCCCTCCTACGGTGGTAAGTTACGTCAATAGGTCACCGTGAATTTACCGCCTTCAACCCATATTTTGCAGGTAATCAGATATGATGACGGACCGCTGGCAGTATTATCTGAGCTCGCTGATTTGGAGACGTACGTCAGGCAGAACTCTAGTCACGACATCCAGAGGCGGAGGGAAGTCCGCATGGCGCTGAGGGCATTAGACGGACAAGTTGTTCATTGGCCACATGAGCACATCGAGGTAAGAAGGGAAAATTCCTGTCCACTGGTACCGCTAAACGCCACGCCCGCTCACTGAATTACGAAATAGCTGATAGGAGCCAGAAGTCCCCTGTGCTGTTTCCTCCCCGGTCGTCGCTACGAAGCTCAGACCTCCTTAAAATACCGTTATGCCATCTTCCGTCTCAAACGCCATGGCCTCCTCGACTGGGAAGACCTCAATCTGGGAAGCGGGTTCGACGTTGAACTCACGTACGCCAAAAAGGTCGTGGTCACTGGCTCCGTTATCGGTCTCACTGATGACTTCGACTTGACCACGCCTCTTGCGCGCTTCCTCTCCCTGAATGAAGAACTCATTGTGCAGCCGCTGGTTCATCTCGAAGCTGCAATCCAACGGTACAGGAACCACTTACTCGATGAAAGCGAGAAGAAGAGAGACGCTCTAAGTTATCGATTTCTTGCCACGGTGTACGACAATCCACGGGAGCCGTCAGGTTTAGCGGAGAGCTCGATCGAGTATGAAAAGGATCTGCGCGTACGCAGGCTCTTGCTGGCGAGCGAAGACATTTTTCGGATTACCTATGAACGGCTGCGTGTTGCTAGTCGATCGGAGTTAACGGCGTGGTGGTATATCTTCTGGGTACGTCGAGGTTTCATTAATACCTGCTGGTGTGGCTCTCACCTCGTGATGCAGGACGACTTGTGGAGACGCAACCACGATACTATCAGCGGTCTCGAAAAGTATGCGACAGACTTCGATCCCCACTATCCCACCTCTATTGCGTACTCGCCTCTGCCTCGAGCTGCACTAGAATCCTTCCTTGCGCAGCGGGGCTTGTACCACTCCAAGAAGAAATGGGGTGACTTCTTCCACTCAGGATTCCTGAACAAGATGTACATGCGCATGTACGATATCCTGTATCATGGTACACGTCGTGTAAGCTTAATCCCTCAATACCCATGTCTTCCCAGCTGTCTGGACTAACGGTGCTTTCTGCAATTTGGAATTCAGGGTGACATCATTCATTTCGGCGAAGGCAACTCCGCCGAGTACGACATGGAAGAAATTGATGTCCAGACTCAGATGCATCCTTCGACTCTCGGAACAGGAGGAGGCACCGATCATGACGACTCATCAATCCGCGCACGGCCTCTGTACCGCTGGGAGGGTATCCTCGAAGACCCACTAGTCAAGCACGAACACCATACACCCAACTTCTTCGCGAAGCTTGGTGTGTGGTTTGGTGTGACCCCCAGATGGAGAAGAGGCATTCCTTCCATGGGTTTAGCCCTCGACGTTGAGCTGGACAATGGCCGATATGTTGTGCTTCACAACGACGAGGACTCGGACAATGACAGTGACGCGACACCGTTGAAGCCGTGATCGTATTACATTACTGATGATAAATAGTATCTCGGACGTGGTATGTACTCCCTCATGATCTATCGGAACTCTGGAACGCTATGTATACTCTCGAACCCCTCCACCTGACACACTATTCTTCGATACCCAAGTTTTGTAACTCTATCCTATCTATCCCATATCTGGTGTATATTGATGATCAACAAAGTGTCTGATACTGCAAGTCATCGCTGGGTGCTTACCTGACGCGAAGGGAGATGAAGATAACTATGAAGACTCTGGCGCAGGTGTCAAGAGCTTCTTGGCCAGGTCCTGCACAGCCTTGGTCACTTGAGGCTCAAACTCGTTGAGGAACTCGGGGAACTCTGTCGAGTTTGTGGAGACACGATCCGGTCCGGCAATGTAAGTTCTGGGAACCCTAACAGCGACGGGGTCGAGGACTTCCAGCTTGAGGGATGTAAGGACAAGCTTGAGTTGTTCAGAGACTCTCAATCCCCCACCACTTCCGTAGGTGAGGAGAATGACAGGCTTATCGGCCCATTCATGGTATAGGTGATCGAGAGAGTTCTTGAGCTCTCCAGGGTAGCCGCCGTTGTATTCGGGTGAGACTACGGCGAACGCGGAGCAAGACTTGACGAACTTGCTCCATTCCCGGAGACCTGGTGTGCCGTAGTCGTCTGAGTTGGTGATCATGGCGGGGATGCGGTGACCTTCAACGATTGGTCCAAAGGGATGAGGGGCAGTCGTAGGGTCGACCGTCACAACATCGACGGGTACACTGGACGCGGTGAGTTGCTTTTGGAGGTGGCCGGAGACCCAGGCGGCAATACCTGCGCCATTGCTGCCGTTCCTAGAGCTGCCAACGATGACACCGATGCGACGAGTGGCTGCCTGCATGTCTACTGTCTCGCAGAAGTGTTCTGGGTGGTGGTGGTCGGGTGTAGGATTGTGAAAGAAAATTTGCTCAACGCACCCTGGTGGTTTATATCATGGCTGGGTTGGTAAACAGATGAGGCGGGACAGAGCTCGCTGCTGACGACGACGACGACGGTCAACGTGAGACAGATGAGTAAAGTGAGCAATCGGAGCATGGCGACGTGCGGCTGCTGACAGCGCCCGTCGCTATCGATCCAACTTGCCCCTTTATCTATGCTCGGCACGTACGCGCTAATCCTTACTAAGCATACTATTCCCAGGTTATCAGGCGTCTAACTGTCATTACACAATCTTTAACCACAAACCTCACATATCGCACGATGCCTCGTCGTCCTCGTCCTCAGTCCAGGAAGCCCCCAACGCATGATCAACCACGCAGCGCAAATAATGTGGTAGCCCCGAAATCAAAGCCCGTTTTAAGACCGACGGCTCGCAGAGAGGCGGAGGAATCAACTTCTGAGGAGGAGGAAGAATTTGAAGAAGGCGCATCAGGGTCGGGATCCGCTTCCGCTGAGGAGGAGTACGAAGACGAGCTCGATGCTGACGCCGACGCGCCAAGAATAGCGCAGTGGGAGGATGATGAAGAGCTGGACGCTGCTGAGCAATCAGAGAGTGACGCCGAGGACGATGAAGACAGTATACGTCCAGCTGATTTGGTAAGCGTTACGATACAAGATGTTACTCTACCTGCTGACCATAACGTAGACTCGTTTACAACGCGGTACGTTGATTCATTGACACATAGTCGTGTATTACTCATGTTTTGCCGTAGATCTATCCTCATTACCTTTAGGCACACTCCGTAAAGCTCAACAAGCCCTCACCCAAACCAGACATTCTGACGAAGGGGGTTCAAGCGAGGAAGGGGAAGAGTCAGATGACGAGTCCGCACCTGAAGAGGAAGCATCCCGTCCAGATGCCACAGGTAGCAGAGAGAGGCGTGAGATAGCCAAGAGACCGAATAAGCATGCGTAGGTCCATCGAACTCCTTATGCCTCTTGCTTTTTTTGACAATTTGCTAGACCAATGGAAATGACCTCAAAACGGCCTGTGCCGCGTAAAAAGGCTAACATAGAGGAGAGCAAACCTGTATGCACATGAACCGTCTGCCTTTATGAATCGTCGCTCACTGGTTCTATCCAGGTGCCTCGAGACCCTCGCTTCCTCCATACCTCCGGCACCTTCGACCCCACCCATTTCCGCTCCCAATACGGCTTCCTATCAGAGATGCATCAAACCGAACTCGGCACATTGCGAGAAAACCTGAAGCGTGCACGCAAATTACTCACCACCTCGCCCAGGGATTTACGACAGGAGCGCGAAGCGGAGGTGCAGAGGCTTGAAAGGGCAGTTAAGAGAGCCGAGAGTACCGTAAATAAGGATAGGAAGGACAAGATTGAGGAGAGTGCCTTGAAGAAGGTCAGACACGAAGAGAAGGAGAAGAGGAAGTCGGGCAAGGGAGCGTGGTACATGAAAGAAGGTATGTTTCTCTTCCCCTCCATGACAAAATCGCCTTGGTCGCTCATATGTTCAATTTCATGTCAACAGCGGACAAGAAGGAGCTCTTCACCCGAGCCAAGTTCGAGGCACTCGCAGAAGCGGGCGGACGTGGAGCCGTTCGCAAAGCGATCGAGAAGAAGCAGAAGAAGGTGGACCAGAAGGAAAAGAAGAAGCGGCCGTTTGTTCCTGGCGAAGGTCGTGGACCGAATGGCAAACGTCCCAATGGCGGAGGGTCGCAGGGTGGACGGGCCCCCAAACGGCTGCGGACATCGTAAACTCTGATTTTACTGTCTTCCGTTTGGTTTATCTTTATGGGTCTATATGTTCCGTCCAGTACGAGAGATTGCATATTCGGGCGTATATACTAATACTTCGTTCCATCACAAGTTAGCAGGTTGGGGTATCACCGACACCTCTCACCACTTGCCGTCAGCGAGTGTTTCGGATTACTTAAGTGAATTTTATTCCATTCCATACTACGCGAAACCCCAAGTCTTATAATGTACAATGTGAGCCCAGTGCAGAGAATAGTAATAAACACATCCGACCGTCGGATAGTAAGCCTACCGACGTACCGATCATTGTATGCCTAGATAAATTGAGCAAAAAGTGACATCGAGAAGAGCTACTGCAGACCTAGAACGACACAAGCGGCCTCGCCTGATACCCGTCCAACATCAACGCAGCAGGAAGAGGCCCATCATCCGGGACAGTCAACGGCACCTGCGACTTGAGTCTCCCAACAACAGCCCTCTTAATCGTCCCCTCCCACATCTGGAACCACTCGCCCTCGCGCAGCCCAACGACCTCCGCGACGCCCATCTGCGTGTTCACCAACGTCTTGTTGTTGAGCGACTCGCTCGCCGCCGCAGGGCTAAGCGTACCGGGGAACGGCGGTGGTGCGTCTGGGTCCAAATCTGCTGCGTTGACAGCATGGCTATTATGAACATTGCTGTTGAGACCGGCAGTACTGTTGTAGTCCACGAGTTTCCACGACTTCAACGCATACGCGCCCCCACAGACTTCCCATTTCCCTCCGCCGCCTTGGTAGAACCGTTTGAAGAGCCAGATCCAGGGGTACATGAGGGTCACCCAGAGGAGGACGACGAGCCATTTGTTGGAGAGGGTGCGGGAGAGCCAGTTGTCGGCGCGCACGTAGACTTTGTCGCCTCGGCGTTGGAAGTTGACGGTGAGGTGGCCGTTGTAGTGGGTGGACTTTACGGCGGCGACGACGGCTGCTTCTAGAGCGGAGAAGTTCCAGCCGTAGATGACCTGGACGTCAACTGATGTTAATATTGGATCTTATAATGAGAAATATGGTTCACTAACCTTGTGGTACACGAATTCCTTGAGCATCTTATCACTCGCGCAATACTCGTCCGCCCACTCGCGAACCGTCATCGTTGACTTCATCACGTCGTTCTGGTACATCTCCGGGTTAACCGGAGGCCCAACGACATTCGTCTCTACACCTCTCCCAGCCCGGGTACCCGCCGTCATGGTCGACGCAGGCGGCATACCAACAGGCGACGGTGGACCGATCCACGGCGGCAGCCCTCGCATCTCTCTCTCCCGCCGCCAGGTGCCCGCCCGCTTCTTCTCCTGTCTGGACGCCTTCCACCGCCTCCTCCTGGCGCTCTCGTGTTCTTGCCACAATAAAGCCTCCATGTCTCCGTCAATATGCGTAGGACCCGCATACGACATACGACTGGGCATCAACACTCCGTCCACCTCGAGCTTCATCTTTCCTCTGTATGCTGGCTCCTCGTCCGGTATGCTCCATTGTGTTGGATCACGGAGGATGTACTGGGAGACGTCGATTTGGAAGTCAAAGTCGTGTACTGTCACGCTTTCGGTTTCTGTCTCCCAGCGGGCATGTCCACGGTCGTCAATACGACGTACGGAACGGGTTTGGTGTTCTTGGTGATTTCCTTGAACGTGTAGGAAGAGCTGGGGTGGTATATGAGATTGAGAGAGGATAAAGCGGTACAATGCTTCGCCTATTCGAGTAGCGTACGGTTAATACTTATATTTCAGTCGCTTGGGTAGAATTTGGACTACTCACCATCCTCATTCAAATGTGGATCGTGCGAAACGACCGAGCCATCCCCAGCCTCAAAGTAGTCTGCGACATATGGTGTAAAGTCCGGTGGAGGCGGGCCTTCCCCTCCAGGCGGCACGAAGATATTGCTGTCCTCGAACTCGACGCGCGAGCCATCGTTCGAGGTGGGTTGTTCGCCCCTAGGACTCAAACTTGCGAACGCAGGAGGAGGTGAAGCAGAGGGACCTGCCCCGTTTGGATTCTCCTGTTCTTCCGGATCGACCACTGAACCTGCCATTGGCACCTTTCTATCCCGTTCTGGATCGTCAATGAGCATGACTCCTATTTAGAGCGCAGTAAGACTCCTTAAGTATATTTGCTGGTGAGGGGGAAAGAGAGAAAGAGGTGTGCGGTACACACTGATCGCTAGTGAGTGTTGCGGAATAAGCTGAGGTGAGTAGCTGCGGCGCAGCGTCTGCGACATTGAGATTGATAGACAGACGTGGACGCACTGCCATCATCACTCTGCAACCCTTCCACGTACTACGCAGCGTCTGATTCTCTATTATCGCATCTAGTTTGCGCAGTCATACTCGTATCTTCTACCGCTCTCTCTGCTGCGAGTCGTTATGTTACCTCAGCTGTTCAGCTGCGTAGCTGACGGTCGAAATACACCCCTCGTCTTCAACACAAAGTTCTTGTTTCGAATGAGCTGCTGTAGATTGTGAATGAGCAGATTGGGCGGTGCCGTCCAACTCCGAGCCTATTCTCGCTAATCAAGCGCCCATTGTGGCCCGACCACGTGGAAAGCTTCGTACCTGGGCGCTCAGTTTGACACGATCCCGTGATCCAATACACGATCGCGACCGAGGCTTTCCTCTCGAGGAAAGTTGTCGGGAGCTTTCCCAACGCTGACCTGGCTATGTATAGGCTAGCGGCACGGGTGCTGACAAGATAAGTACTGTATGTGCTGTCAGATAGACTCGCGTCGTACTGATCACCTGGCCCTCTCAGGAACGCCTGTGCCATTCAAAACCTACGTACTGTGGCGATCGAGCTACCATCCGAGGGCGACCAAAAGCGTACTTTGCTTATGGAGGCAAAATTCAAATGCGTTTTTACAGTTCGGGACAAGTCGAAGCTCAGCGAGACAGCCCGACAGGTCGCCGCTCCCAACTATAACACTCATCACGCGGCGGAGAAATAGGAGCTCGACAAGTCAATAAGACAACTGCAAGTATATACATAGTCCGTTGAAATAATTGAATGAATGAGCAGAATATGGCGGCAAGAATGTCCGTCCGCATCGACACTGGCAGAAATAGAAATAGGAGTGAATGCAATATTCAATGCAACAACGTCAAAGACTGTTTTTGAATCAGCAAGGCGGGAAAGAATAAGAACTTCCGTACGAGCCAGAGAACGTGGCAGGTGTGGGGCGAGAGTAGATAGACTATATGACAAACTACGTATCTAATACTTGTTGGGTGGGAAGGATGGGGATGAGGGCATCCGAGTCTAAAATTGTGGTGCATGTGTCAAGGGAAAGGGCAAGAGAAGCGGTAAGGAAGGTGGTGGTGTGTGCAGGTCAAAGCGAGGACGTAAACACCTCAGGTTCTGGCGGGTGGACACAGTAAGCGTTGCTCGGAGAGCTTAAAAGTGGTGTTGTAGTCACATGGGATGGGGTGACATGCATGAGTGTGAGGAAAGAGATATGTATGTGATGGTGATGAGTGACGAGTGACAACAGAAAAAGAAGAGAGGGATAATGTGTGGTGGTGGGGTGGGGCAGGAGGACATGATAAGAAAGAAGCAATGTATAAGAGTGGGCGTGAGAGGGGTCGTCATCAGTGAGATACATAGTCACTAGCAAAAAGTCAGCAGCTAAGCAGCACAACGTCGTGAATGGAATGGCGATGTAAGGTGTAATGGATGTGGCAACAATGCATGCAAGGAGAAAATGAAAGAAGAAAAGATTACGGTACTGTAGCAGGTTTGTCCGTCTTCCCATCCTCCTGGTCCTGAAGGGGAAAAGGAATCAAGCAATCAAAGAAGGAAGTCTATGTCCGTCTCGAAGGCTCCCGAGAGATATCGCCTCCTACACGTTGTCCATCCGGAAGATTGCGTACCTATGAAAGTTAAAAAAGCCACGACGTTCAGTATCTATGAAAATCTCCCAACATACCTAAGCATAGCGAAACTCACCTCGAGAGGCTTCGGCAACAAATCGACCAACTGGTCATCAGCCTCATCGTTCGAGTACACAGAACTCGCCGAGTCCCTATTCGCGAAATCCCTTACACCTCCCTCCTCCGACGATCCGCCCATCCTCCTCGGGCTCTTAGGGGGTATCGGAGGCGCCAGAGCCACAGCAGGTTCCAACGTGCTAGGCGTAGGCGGCATAGACTGCGTGGGAGCCATGCCGGCCGCAGCCAACAGCGGCTCAAAGCTACCCGCACTTTCCCTTGGGATATGTCCTCCCATCATCGCAGAACTCTGGCTGCCGTTGTGACTGTGTCCCAACGGTGGACTGCTCGTCCGTGCGGGAGCGTAGCCGTCCCGACGTGAAGACCCGCTGGGTGAGCGAGGTGGTGCAGCGGCGTACGCTGCGTAGGGGTCGAAGTCCGTCGGACGGCCAGACATCCCCGCGGCGGCCGCCATGACAGGCGGCTCGTCGGTGTATGGTGCCATCGTGGATGGCATGGTGCTCATCGAGTGGAACGCGGAGACGTTGGATCCCCGACGCTGCGACATTCCCCTGCCCTCGTCGTCTCCGTCGAGCGGCGTGCGATTGAAGCCGGCGGCCGCGAGAGTCGAAGCGACGGCAGTGTCATATTCGATTCGGCGCGTCCTTCTCCTGCGTTTGATGAAGAAGAACAAGAATAGAACGATCGAAGCTGCGGCTAGGCCCACGATGAGGAAGACACCTGCTACTGCACCCTTATTTCGGAAGAATCTGCAGAATTGTATTTAGATACCGCAAGGGTATGTGAACATGGTCGAAACTTACTGCGATGATGACCCGGAGCCCCCGCTGTTGTTGAGGGGCGTCGGATTGTTCGCAATAATGGTTACGACGCTCGTGCCACCGTCACTGTTGGTGCTGGTCACCACTGTCGTCACAAACGCAGGCGTACTGGAAACTGTCTGTCCAGCACTGTTAGTGGTCAGTAAAACGACCGTCGACTGTAGTGTCGTTCTGCGTATGAAAATAAGTACAAAAGTTCTTGAGAGACTAGCAGAATAAACTCACTGAGCTGATGTGGATGTCGGCAAGAACGTATTGGGATCTCCGGTACGAGAGGTCGAGCCATCAGAACTACCTCCTAGCGACGTATTTCCATCTGTGCTGATTGAAGTAGGAGCTGACGTAGGGTCGGATGTAGGGTCGGATGTCGGCTGAGAAGTTGGTGGAGAGGTGGGTTGAGAAGTCGGGGGAGAAGTCGGGGGAGAAGTCGGGGGCGATGTTGGCGGAGAAGTGGGTGGGGAAGTGGGTGGAGATGTAGGCGGGGACGTTGGTGGTGATGTTGGTGGGGAAGTAGGTGGGGAAGTAGGCGGGGAAGTAGGTGGCGATGTTGGTGGCGATGTAGGCGGGGATGTTGGAGGTGAGGTTGGTGGAGAGGTTGGTGGAGAAGTCGGCGGGGAAGTCGCGTCTGTCGTTCTCTGAGTCGTGCCTTGTGATGTACGAGCCGAGGGAGAGGTTCCCGGAGAAGTGGCAGCAGTCGTCCCATCGGACGCTGAACCTGATGCTGGGCTGGCAGACATGGAAGTAGGGCTAATGGGAGCGTCAGAAGTTGGAGACGGAGACGGAGAAGACTGAGCAGGAGAAGAAACTCTGCTAAACGCGACGCGCAAACGGCCGCATTCTGAGAAATATAATTGAAATGAATGGACATTGTACTCACGCGGTGGGGGTAGCAGTTACGGAGTCTTGCGTAGGAGTCTGTGTAGGGCTCTGCTGCGGCGAGGACGGCTGGGGAGAATCCGAGGTCGGGGCAGTTGAGGCTTCACCAGAAGACATGGACGGGGGAGGGCTAGTCGTGACTTCTGTTGCCGTAGCGGAAGGACTGTCGCTGTCACTTGCGGCGGGGGAAGAGGCTGTAGCAGAGGGCGCTACAGAAGGTTCTGTAGTGGGAGTGGCCGTTGGAGGAGATTGAGAGTCTGACAGCGGTGAATTTGAAATGGACGGAGACGGTGAAGGATCGTTAGAGGGAGATGGGTCCGATAGCGAGGCAGCAGACGTTGTAGCGGGTGCTGAAGGTCCTGGAACGAAAAGATGAGTGAGTAATAGTGAGTATAGAGAGCGTGGTGGTGGGTGGAGGGAAAGAAACGTCGGGGAAACGGGGATGGGCAAGTGGCTCCGTCTGTTGAATGGCAGGCATGTGCACAGCCAAGACAAGGAGCTAAAGTGAAGGGCATCGAGTACACACCTGCAGTCGGTGAGTCGGACGACGAGGCCTGTCGTTTGTGGTGTCTGTGGATGCTCTGTGAGTTTGACATGGTCTTAGTCAGTTGTGCATTGCAGGATGAAGAGAGCTGAGAGAGCTGGAGACGCACGGGGGAAGAGTTAAAGGCGAAGGAGACACTCCATTGGCACGCGTCTTGCCCGAGCCGTGAGTTTGAAGATGGCCGCGCGAAACAAACGAGCTCCAGCATATTATTTTTCTGTCCAGCCGCCGTCGGCAGAGCAATTCCAGGATCCAGGCACGGCCTTTATCATGCCAGACGTCATAAGCTCATCATATCTACTCCGCCATCTCATCCTCGACGCTGCACCGACGTTGCTTGTCGTCGTCTACCACGGCGAGCACACGAGCCAATGGATGGGTTAAGTAATTTAGGAGCGGAGACAAGGCCGATCGGGTGCAGGTAGGCGGTGCATACAAAAGGAAATAATGGGAGAATGAGAAGCCCTTGCCGTCCGTCTCGACGGTCTCGCCGCCTGGGCCGCCTCGTGCATGTCAAATGTACTTTACGAGTCCGGCAAGCTTTGTGCAGACGTAGTTTCCTTGTACCCACGGATCTCTTATGTGATGCGCTGGGTGCTTTTTATCGTAACCTAGTGTCTCAAACGCACATTAGAGTGCAATAAACAGACGACTACCGGGGACAGTGGGGACAACGTGCATGGCTAAGAGCATCTCCGGACCGAGATCTGGCTGAGCTTGCACTGGACGTGTCGGAGGCAAGTCCAAGGCTGTCGCAGGCTGCTGTCCGTGCGTCGATGTTTATCGCGACGCAGGCAAGACATGGCTGGCCATTCGAAGATCATAAAATAATATACTGCACCCGGCCAGCTATCGACATTCTCTTTCTCAGAGCCACCTGCTAAAATACTACACAGTCTCTCGTCGACGTCGTAGTTGCTCTACTCTAACCTCCAATGACTTCCACTCCTGTCTACCACAGCGCCGTCAACGCAAAATCAAAGCGGCCTCACGTCTTTGCCGCAACGGAATACGGCAATGCGGCATCCTTCTGGGTAGAGTACCCTTCGGGTCTCATCGACCTCACCAGGACAGCCCACCTCCCCAGCGCACAAAGAGCACACGACCAACCTGTCGAAGAGCACGACCTCGTCCACGAAGATGTCGTCCACACACCGCCACTTCTCGCAGAAACACAGTTCGAGGTCAACGTCGAATGCGACAGAGTCCTGCGTCTGAACAAGGCACACACCGCCATCGTGATCATCGACATGCAAAAGTGAGTGTTCTAGCTATCTATCCGTTTAGCGATATATTGGGTACACCACCATCACAACGTTGTGTGCTATCGCTTGAACTCTTGTTGACAGAGCCGAGCTAACCCAAGAACAGTTATTTCCTGCATCCAGATCTGAGGGAACATCCCACCGGCCTCGACTGCGTAGTCCCGCTCATGGACACCGTCAACTCCCTCCGCACGCTCGGTGTCAAGATCATCTGGTGGTACGTCATACACACACTGTCTCTAATATCACCGCTCACTCCAATCTCTCGCTTCTTGTCTTCACCCTCGCACTCCGCCCTCGCTGCACTGACAACACCCCGATAACGACAACAACAACAACAACGATGACGACGTTACAACGACCATCAGCAACTGGGGCCTCACCGACCACGAACTCACCACCATCCCGCCCTCCCTCGTCCGCGGGTTCATGAAGAACGGCCGGGGCGGGTTCGGCGCAGCGCTCCCAGAGCCGTTCGGTCGTCTCCTCATGCGAGACCAGTACAATTCCCAGCTGTACGGCCCGCTGCAGCACCTGTACGAACAGGGCAAGGCCGAAGGCACGGACGTGTGGATACACAAGAACCGGTGCGTACATTTCTATTGAGATTGATGTTTCCGCGAGGGCGTGCGTGGTCGTGGAACAGACTCACGTAACCATGAGAGTGTATGGCCATGGAAGGTATACGTTCAGACGGTACACAGTCTATGGCGGTGCGCGTGTACCAATAGTTCAGGGAATTTCTGATCGTCTTGACGACCCATCCACCCACCGCTCCACGAGAACATACAGTACATACACTGGGAGTCAAGGAGCTGGGAGCTGGGAACTTGGCGGGCGGACATGACGTGCTGCCCGTGTCTCCACTACGCCCGTGGATCTTCACGTATACGTAAACCTACACCGCACGCCCTTGCAAATCACCTCGTAGCCTTCCCGAGACGTCATCGCTGACTTTACGTTCGTAGGATGAGCGGACTATGGGGGCCGCAAAGCGCACTGGATCTCTACCTGCAAGAAGAAGGCATATCGACGTTGTTCTTCGCGGGCGTGAACGCAGACCAGTGTGTGCTGGGTACCGTAGTGGATTCGTATTTCCGCGGGTACGACTGTATCGTATTGAGCGATTGCGTGGCGACTACCTCTCCCACTGGAGCGTATGAGAATGTGTTGTATAACAGTATGAATGTGCGTGCGCTTTTCTTGATTGCTATCTCCTTCTCCTTCCCTATCTCTGTCCACATTATATTCAACACTGACTTTTGTGGCATCACAACTCTACAGAGCTACGGATTTGTAACAGACTCTGCACGAGTCGTAGAAGCAGCCGACGCCGACGCCGAGAGGATGGAAGACGACGATGACTCCGCCAACGACTAACTTCCTCCATCGACCACGTACCCATCCACCCAATGCTCAACGTCATATAGAAAGTAGACTTCAACGTCGACCCAACTGATACCGCTAATCGAAAAATCTCGGTTTCGTCGCTATGATACCCTTCCTGCTACCTACCCTCTCTCCATATCAAGATACGGAATATATAGACACTCGGAACTAGAGAATAAAGAAAGAGTTGTACAATATATCGATTCTCCTCCCCTCCCTCCGTCGATTATGCATACATATGTCGATATGTAGAATCAAAAGTCTAGAATGTACAGTATATCTAGTCACAATTACGCCTATATACGGTCATTGCGTCTTGTGTTGTAATACGTCTTGAACGAGTCAGGCTCAACACAACTACGAGCATTGGGCGTACATGTTATATTGCATTCAAAGGAAGTTGTACTTTTTACATATGCGTACGTACACCACCTGCCTCGGACTCGCAAAGACAGGGTTACGAAAACAAGGGAGAAATGCTACAAGCAGTTTATAAGGGCTCTGGCTAAGTATACATGGGGATGACGGTGGATCGTGGACTCGGGATGATTGACGATGAGTAAAATGTGGATTAGGATTCGGTTGGTTGAGGATGAGGGTGTGTTAGAGATGAGAGATATGGGAGAGATGAGTGGCCATGATCATGGGCGAGTCGAATTGGTCGAATGATGTCCGTCGTATGTTTGCAGTACAAAAAATCTAGGCTCTCCACTCTACGCTCGTCCTTCTCGCAAGCTACAAATGAAGAATCAACACCTCTTCAAAAATAACGTAAGAAACCTGAACGTACCTCAGCGTTGACGACCTTCCTCCTCGTATAAAAATTATCCCCCTTCTTCCCCGCTCCCTCAGCCACAGGCATACCAGTAATACTCGTCTTCCGCGCCATCATCCGGTTATACTCCTCGAACGTGCTCATCGTCGGAGACGGACGCGCGACGATAGGCCTCGGCATCACTACGTCGCTCTGTCTGCTCTCCCTCCCGCTACTGCCGCTATCACTGCTGCTCCCGCTGAATGATATGGCCGACGCTGGTGGAGTCAAAGGCTCGTACTCTTCAGTAATGGTTTGCTTCTTGGCTTCTAGGGCAGAAACCTGAGGTGCGGTGGTACTTTGCTCTTGGGGTGAGACCTGAGTCGAGATCGTGAGGTCGAGAGTGTTCTCCCCGTGTTTGCTTGACGGACGAAGAGGACTACGCGGTGGGAGAGGAGGAGCTGGTCGTCTCCTTGGCGGACGCACCGGTGCTTCAGGGCTGTTCAGGTCCACGGTACCGAGAGGAAGTTGAATGGCTTCGTCTGTTGAAGGCGTGATTGGTAAATTGTGCGTGTCATCTGTGATAGTCGCAGTGTCGGTGCTGTCGTCTACGTTAGGGAGAGATGGAGGGTAGATAGATGGTGTCGAAGGAGTAAGGGAGGCGTGCTTGAGATGTCGAGGCGTTTGTGAGGAGACATTCAAGTTTGAGTTGTCCGTACCACTGGTCTGTTGTGGTTCATCGGTGGTAATGGCGACGCCGACGGAGGAGCTGCCGTAGCTTGGCCGCGACGAATGCGTGAGTCGGTTGGGGTTGGTGTACGAGCTGAATGGTCCATTGTACGAGGGCAGTGCGTTGAACGCGGGACGTCCGATCGACTTGTCTCCCGCACCAACACCAGCGAACCCGGAGGTGCGGGGAAGATGCGCCATCACGGGACCAGGAATCTCCTCGATTTCGTCATCCAGCAAGTTCCGGCTTTGACGAGGCTGGGTGTTCAAACCCACACCAGCACCGACGAGATTCCTGTGAGAGGCATCCAAGGGTGCGTATCGCATCTGTGTGGGAGACGGCGACTCGCGAGGGTCCTCGAATGGGTTGTCCGGCATCGGTAACGGTTTCGAGATGCTCAGCCGGATACGTCGGCGGCGACGACGCTTGCACATGATGAATGAGATGATGGCGGCTATTGTGGCCACGATGAGACCCACGACCACGAACACACCGGCCACGGCGCCTCCATTGGCTAGGAACCTGAATCAAAAACGAGCAGACGAAAATCAATTAGAACCCAGAGTAAATCCTCACGGTCAAGAAGTGGTGGGAGAACACGTACCCATGCTTGGTAGCTGCCGTGGTATCACCAATTCCCCAAATGCCAGTGGGATTCGCGATGATGTGTGTGACCGACACCAGTACACCGTCCGGTTCCGTCGAGACTCCCACACTTGTGATAACCGGGGGAATGGATGGTGTAGCTCTTCCCTTCGAGTCTGTTCCGGTGACAAACACAGGCGAGCTAAACGTGCTCTCGGGCGGCTCCGTAATCGTAGACGTGGAGATTGTCCTAAAGTTGCCTGTGCTACCCGACTGAGTCGGAGCGAGTATTTGGGTCGGTGACTGTGTAGGGATTTGGAAAGGGGGCTGAGCAGAAGAGTCAGAATTACCGTTCGATGCGTGACTAGATGCAGAAGGGGAGGGAGAAGGGGTAATCACTCCCTTGCCAGGAGTGGGCGAAGGATCGGAAGAAGAATGTGCATTCGAACTAACCGACGATGGACCCGGAGACTGGGTCTCTGTGTGAGGTTTAACAGGTGACACCGTGGGCGAACCTGCGTGCGCTGAGTCCGACGAAGAAGATGGAGGTGCGGCTGGAAGTGAGAATGGTGGTGAAGATTTCGAGGCAGATGGCGCTTCCGAAGGACCAGCAGCAGCAGAGGAACCAGGCTCTTTCGCGGGCGTATCTGCTGGCGTGCTCGCCGATACCGATGGGCTTGAGCTACCAAAGTCCGAGCCAGAATTCTTAGGAGGGCTTGCTGCTGCCTGATTTATCGGAGTCGTCCTGACTCTTCTTGAAGCCTTTGGAGACATGTCGACAGCTGAGGACAGAGTAGACGGAGGTGGAGTAATTTCGGCAGTAAAACTTGACGTGACCGAATTATGCGATATTGCTTCCACTGAAGTTGTGGCAGTTGGCGCTGGCAGGTGAGTTGTCGGAATAGCGGTTGACAGTGACACTTGGGAGCTCGAAAACCTCGGTGCAGCAGACGAAACAGAGGCTACGGTAGTCGCACTAGCGGGATCTACAGGAGGCAAGGGAATGCGAGTGGGAGCAACCGGACTTGAAGACGAGGGACCTTTAGATGAACTTGCAGCGGCCGAAGTCACGATAAGAGCCACAGAGGAGAGAGGGAGAGGGATGGAGGAACTCTGTTGCGATGACGGTATACCTGCAGAGACACTGGCCCTAAGCACAGGTGTCGTGAGGGGTACAGAGGTCGCAGCGGCAGAGGGTAAGGACACCCTGGCGGATGAGGATCCAACAGAGGTTGCGGGTGCACTCGATGACCCGTTTATGAAGGACGCAATAGCAGTCCCAGAGACCGACGCCGCGGTACTAACCAAGACCAGGGGTGCGGACGCTGAACATGGGAGTGAGACAGCCGTTTAACCTCAATTATATGAAGAGTGTGTACTCACAGTTGACTATCGTGGAGAACTGAACTGACCCGGACACAGTACTCATCGTCCGGTGGCGCACAGAGGCAGGACGGGGGTCGGTGCTCTGGCTGAAGCAACTGTGCTTGCAAGAGCCTGAGCTGGCTGGACGGCGGAAAAGCGGTAAGATAATGCATCTGCAGGGGGTATATAGATGGTCAGAGACGAGAAGCAGCGACGACGTGGTCAATCGGGTAAATCTCGAAAGTAACCCACCGACATCCGAGCTTCCCACTGGTACCAGGATTCCCAGCCGTCAACTGACTGGGTCATGTCTGGATGAACCTCGCGTACATTGTCTGATCCCTGTCGTTATGCTATAATCCAGGGTCTTCTCGTTGATGAAGAAGACTAGGTCAGTATGGTTATTGCGACATGCGCCCGTTCGCCATTCGTCGCGATTTAACTCTTCAACCTTGTTTGCACTTGGGTTGATCAGGCGGATTCGCACTCATGACCCCACAGGCATGCGCTGCTCGTCGGCCACTGGCAATCCTTCTTGTGCTACCCTGTACTTGTGCTGCAGGGCGAGCATAAGGAGGCTCATCATAGACCTCGGTAGACAATGGTCAGACGAAAGCTAGAAGCAGGCGCTAGAAAATCATCACATGGAAAACGACCAGTTAACGACCAGAGATACCCTAATTCCATCCAAAGATAACGAAAATCAAACTACGTGAGAGCCGGAATGTCCACCAGAAATAGTACAAATCATATCATACAATATGCAGAGAAAAGCAATGAACGAAATTATCGGGATCCATTATACAGGTAATGCGAGCATGTAGAGGCTGGAATGTAGATGTGTGTGAGACCAAGTGGAGTACGTGTGCGTACCGCAAAGGGAGAAGTAGACATAGGTAGGGTCGTTGAAGCACCGCAGATCCGGATATAAGGTGCATGGGAAGAGAGGCGGCGGGAGAAGTGAGAAACCGAGGGGACGGCTGTAAGTAGCGTACGCAACGTTTGTTAGTAAACTCAGTCAGTCCCATGCTAAAGGAACGCACCTTAGCGCATTTCTGCTGCGTATAACATACCATCCCACACTGACCTCCATTAGCAGCATTTACTCCCACCGGGTAGACGAAGCTTCACAGTACCCTTCTTCCGACCACCGCTGAGGCTGCCAAAGCTAAGCCGACTCGAGCTATTGACTCTTCGCAAGGCACGATCGCCGTAGCTCACACCACTACCCGCTTTCTCAGGGTCCAGCGCGCCGGATTCTATGGCCAGCAATATGGAACGAGCGCAGAGGAGGAATGGAGCCTCGACATTGTCTCCCGAGAGCGAAGATGCTTCAAGGAAATGTACGTCTGTACACGAAGTTATTTTGAGCAAACGTCTAATAAGCGATATGTCGCGTGCTTCTTACCATTCTCAGCTGCCCAACGGCTTGCCTCTGCCCACTCCACCTCTCTGTCGTCCTCACGATCCGACTTATTGCCGACTAGCACCGTGACAAGCTGTGGGCTTCCGAGAGCCCTTGCATCTGCCAGCCAGCGGGATAAATTTAAGAACGAGGCACGACTGGGAACGATCAGATGAGACAAACAGCTGAATTGACCGGGGTAAGTCGACCAACCTTGTAATATCGTATACGAGAATTGCGCCGGCCGCTCCACGGTAATAACTACGAGTGACGGATCTGTGATAGCCTTCATTAGCTACGAGCAGACTAATTGACGAGGGCTACGCACCTAAACCTCTCTTGTCCCGCCGTATCCCATAACTGCACAATCATCAGCACTGCGACCCAACTGTGCACCTGCGTGATCCACGCACTTGTAGCTTGATACGCTTCTCTCCAAGCTTCACTGTTCTACTTGAGAACTCTACGCCGATCGTATGTTGCGAATGTTCCTTGACTAGAGGAGAGATATGAGTCGACGAAGCAAGACATGTCGGAGGCGGAGGCGATCACGAACATGCGTTGTGAGTGAACTGATGCAAAAGGCAGGATTTTCCTGTGCCAGCTTCACCTGTAAAGTATAGATGAGTACTGCATTCACGCGACATTGACTTGAGGTAGTACCGATGATGATGTATTTCATGAGAAAGTCTAGAGGTTCACATCGTTAGTATTCAGTGCCGCATTGAGCACAAAGGATCGCGCACCGTAAGTTTCTAGTAGTTCTGTGGCATCTCCTTCATAGTCACCTGCCATGACAACGTCACGAGTGTGTTTGGGTGGAGGGCGGGAAGTGCCCTTGCGGGGCGTGCTTGGTGTTCAGAGCAGCACCGACTCGGAACCAATCCGCCTCCATGATCCAGCGCCACAAAGCTTTCACGTGATGTAACTTCCCTTTTCGGCGGTTTGACGCCCACAATGAAAAGTAGCTCGCGCAGTCACTTTCATTCACCTCTGACTTTTCGTATATCAATTGCACAAGGTCGCACTCATATTAATCCCGAGCGACGTGCATTTACTGCTACAACATGTGCTTTATGTCTCGTTCCATTCACCAGCCTTTCCAGGGCACCCACACATCCTCCACCACCAAACCGACCCCTTCACCTTCCGAGTCCACCACATAAAACCAAGGATACGCCGCCAAAGTCAGACATGCATGCTGCCCAACAATCTGCACTAGGTCTCCAACATTCAACTTTCTCAAGTTCTGCTCGCTGGCGACATCCTGCACCAATGTGCCGTGCTCTTGCGAAATACGCCCCAGTCTCCACCCCGTCCCGATAATCTCTCCGAACGTTCCGCTTGGTCCAGTATCTTTGCTCATCGCGATGGCTCCAGCGTCGCACAACGCTTCATCTGTTCCTCCGGCTCCTCTGCCTGGATAGTACGAGATCACAGTAGCTAGGACGCGCTGTGCAACCCGCCGTTGGTCGACTAACCCGGTATGCAGTTGTTGAAGATCGAGTAATGGGTAGTTCCCTAGGTGTGTACATGGAAATATACAGTCTGTTAGTAATTCGACTATAGTTTAGAATGCGTACCCGCGTGCAGCTCAAGGCTTCCGTTCAGCAAGGATGCCAGTTTCTCTCGTGTTTGAGCTGTTGCGGCGTGCGCCGTCGGAGTAGAGCCAACGGCGAGCACGAATGGTGTATTTCTAGGTGCGGCGCCAGGGATTCCTGCGAGAAGCGATAGTGCAAGCCCGGCTGCGGTATTGACAGCTTCCACCTCAGTAGACAAGAATGACGACGCCTCTGGTAAGGAAGTTGACGCATAGGACTGTCCGGCATGCGTATAGAACCCGTATACGGATAACGCGGTTGAAGTGAAGACGGAAGTCAGCAATGTTTCGAAGTAAGGGGAAGTTGGTTCGAGGCCCGCACGCCTGGAGAAAAGACTTGAGATATAAGGCAGCGATGAAGACTAGTATGTGCGTACTTGCCCCCTGCATCCACTTTAATGAATACAGACCACAGCTGAGGTGTCTCTCGTCGGCTCTCGAATTGCTCCAGGTATCGCACCTGGTCTGGATTGTCTACCAGCACGCGAACGACGGCACCGTGACGAGCCAGTTCGTCTCTCAAGCTGGCGAGGTCGGCTATCTTGTTCGGAGCCACGGGAAGGCCGTACAGGATCTACGAGTACAGTTAGGTTTCCTGCGTCATAGTTGGAAAAAATGATAACGTACGTCTTTGACCGTCCCGTCAGCCACAAGTCCAGCTCGCACAACCTGCCATGCCTCCATCAAGGTAGACACCACAATTGCGCTTGTTTGATCGGCGCTGCTTTTCAATTGCAACCTCACGCCTTCCGCTGTCTACATACCCGTTAGCATCTATCTAGTGATAAATATGAAGGCCCACTTTATGCGTCTTGACGTGAGCGCGGAAACTGGCGCCCCATTCCTTTGCATTACTGTGCATCTTTGAACAGTTCTGTGCAAACACCGACCTGTCAATGACCACTGCGGGAGTCCTCAGGGAGCTGAGAGGTTTCCCGCGGAACTCGGCAACCAGGGCATCTTTAGAGGGTAAGTTCGCCAATGGGTATGGAGTATTTGTCTGAAAGCTGGCTGGAAGTGATGATTCTGACATCGTTTTCTTGTTGCAGGGTACGACTTGCCTCGATGATCGCTGAAGTTGAGTGCAAGTGTGTCATTGAACATACAGAGCGGGCACTATCCATGGGATCTCGAGCCAGTTGATCACAGTGGCTCCAAGATTATCGCAATCCGGAATGCCGGACCGCTGTATCATTGGTTTCAAGACCGAGGTACCGAGGGTCAGATAACCACCGTGGCCGGCTCGGCGGTTTAAATAGAACTGGACCTGCTTCTTCATATCGCGAAGTCTCTACTGAAATCGATAGCAGTGAAAGCACATGCTCGTGCGCCGTAAACCATCTACGTGACTGCATTTGTCGGTCTCGATCGGCCGCCAGCTTGAACCAGTTTCTGACCAAGTTGAACGTTGAATCATCGCCTTTGCTCAAGTTCCCATCACCATGGCCGCCACCGACGAACGCACGATTCACCAGCCCATTCACCCAGACTTACTACCAAGGCTCCTGCCAGAATATGCAGAAGTCCACAACCAAAGTGCACTCTATCAGGTACCGATCCAGGATCTACCATGGGACCCAGAGTGCCGCAAAGCACCACCTGTGCAGGGAGGATCGACGCCTCTGCAGGTTGGGTCTGTCAAAGACTACCAGTTGAGCAAGTTTCAAGTGCGCGTGTTCACGCCTGAGGGTGAAGCTCCGAAAGAAGGCTGGCCTGTATTCTTGTTCTTCCATGGAGGTACGCGATGTGCCATATACTTAGTGCTGTCCACTTATCTGTGCATTAGGTGGATGGACACTCGGTAACATTAACACGGAGAACGCATTTTCCAGCAATATCTGCAAACGTGCGTGGCTGCATATAATGACACAGTGTCAGTGCTTTACGAACTGAATGCAGGTGCGAACTGCGTGGTCGCTTCTGTCGACTATCGTCTGGGTCCAGAAGAGCCTTACCCTGCCGCTGTCGAAGATGCTGAAGAGTCCCTTCACTGGGTTGTCAGCCATGCTCAAGAGCTAAACGTTAATCTCGCTAAATACGCCGTTGGTGGCTCCTCTAGGTTTGCCACATTCTCTGTTCCACACATTCACAAGATACTTACCATTGCCAACAGCGGAGGAAATTTGGCAGCGATACTCACCCACAAAGCCGCGCTTGCGAACCCACCTATCCCACTCGTTTTCCAACTGCTGGTCGTCCCGGTAACAGACAACACCGCCTCGCCGACCGACATCCGTTACCCGTCCTGGCAAGAATGCGCAAACACCCTAGCCCTCGTCCCAAAGAAGATGCTGTGGTTCAAGAACAATTACTCCCCCAACCCCGAAGATTGGACCAAGTGGGACAACTCACCCATTTTCGCGCCCGAAGAGACCTTCAAGAAGGCGCCACCAGCGTGGATTGGCGTTGCTGAGTTGGATATCCTGCGTGATGAAGGGCTGGCGTACGGCGAGAAGCTGAAGAAGGCCGGGGTCCCCGTCGAGACTAAGGTGTACAAGGGTGCCCCTCATCCGATCATGGCAATGGACGGTGCGTACAGTATCATATGACCGTAGCTTTACCTGCTAAACCCGTGGTCGCTCGCTCTCACATGTAGGGTGAGTGCATGGTTTCACTTCTAGATCACACGTTGACTGATCTCACTAACGACCTTTTAGTGTTCTGGGGATCGGAAGACAGCTCGTTACGGATGCTGTAGAGGCTCTCGCAAAAGCCTTCCAAGGATAGTAATCAGTGCTTTCACCCTTCCGAAACACAAGTACCGGAGTAAATTGTATTGCACAAGAAATGCAACTATTGTACAATGATTATCACACCAAATCACTTGCCTAAGCTGCCGCGATTGCCTCAATCTCAACATTGACATCGAGAGGCAACCTTGCGGCACCAATGCAGGTACGTGATGGCTTCGGGTCAGGAAGAACTACAGTTCGGGGTCATGAACTGAGTAGCCGTTCAAGGGAGGATTGAGACGGTGTAACTTACGTTCGGTGTAGACTTCATTTACAGCAGCGAAGTCGTCCAAGTTTTTCAAGTAAATGTTAACCTTTACTACCTTGTCCCACGAGGATCCAGCTGCCTTCAACACTTTGCCAAGGTTGTTGAGACATTGCGCCTGAAATGCGATAAATCGTTGGCCAATCTTGTAGTCTAACCACCGATGACACTCACTGTGTGCTCCTTGATTCCCCCGGGTACGAGGTTGCCCTCGCTGTCAACTGGTGTCTGTCCACTGAGGAAGATGAGACCAGCAGCCTTTGAGGCGTGGGCTACGTTACGATTGAAAAGTCAGCCCTGTCCCTTTGTCATTAATCCGACATCCATAACTCACAGAGGAAGGGGACAGATTTTGTCTCGGTAGATGTGATTCTTTCGACAGACATGGTGGTAGAAAGGACGTACGATGTAGCGAGCGAGGGCTGAGAGCTACTGGAGATAACGGCACACCCAACGGCTCGACGGATATCGATATCCATGGGTCACTTCAGTTCATCGATCAGAGATCAGGAGACCAATTGCGCAAGGATTCGATCGTGCACACTCGAAAGACAAGCCTAAGTCCAGAACATGAATTAGCTCAACATTCTGATATCACCATATCGTGATCTCCAGATGCCAGTATTTCAAAGCACTGATGGCTTATGAAACCTGGAAGCTCTACGCTGACGTGCGAAGAAATCAGTACCACACCAGCAGCCTGGAGAAACATACTGAATAAAGCACGCCCCGCAACGCCGAGCAAGAGTATGTGGCCTGCAACGAGGGTCCAACCATGCCAATGATGCGACATCGGCGTTCGGCTGACTGTAACAAACTAAAGACACCAATTAAGAGCAAGAACGTCTTAGCGTATCTGACAGAGCTCGCAAACCTATAATATCGGTTTCAGGACAACTTGACCACTTGAGAGGCAACGTCGGGACGTCGAAAGTCTGCATAGCATATAATTGAGATGTACGACACCTGAACGAGAAAAATAGGAAAGCACAGCTGATGACATAGAATAACATCTTGTTTCCCTGCGACACGAAACAAAAAGAAATTAGCATCCTTTTGGCGGATCGAACACGCCTATTGGTGAGCCTGCATGATAGCGTCAGAGATAAATGCAGCAGATATCTGTCTTCCACCAAACCAGCGGCCGTTCAATGCATCTATAGCACTCTTGGCAGACTCGACGGCATCGTATTTCACGTAGATTTCGCCCTTGACACTAATTCAGCGATTGATATGATCGAAGATGGGGAAGTCAGCATACCTGAGTCTCTTTCTCAACCTTGAGGAACTGGACACGTCCGTACTTGTCAAGCTCTGCTTTACAATCTTCAGCAAGCTCCTTATCCCAATCTGGTTCCGTTTCCCTAGACAGAATGTTTAGAGCATGGCCAACATAATGATATGATACTCACTCTTCGGGATTAAACATGTTCTTGAGCAACACCGACTTTGACTGCATGGCTGAGGGGATATTGGGCCTCGCGCTATATATGTGCACATTAAGACGGGCGGTGTTAATGAGTCTGATGATGCTTACACAGTCTCTTGACGAACAGCAGGCTGATCGATCCTAGCAAGCTTCTGCATCAGTGCTTGTCTGGAGGCGGCATTCAGGTTACCACCTATATGCCTATCAATCATAATATTGAACAACTGCATAGGAGATAGAGCGTACCGCCAGCCTCATCCAAGGAATCCTGCTGAGTATACTTGATGGTGCCCTTCTCGTGTACAGTGTTTACACGAAGCTAATGTAGCGTGAGCGCTGATATAGATGAAGCTACTGGAGGACTTACAGTACGGCCAGCCAACTCGAAACCTTCCATCTGCTCAAGGGCCATCTTGGCATCCTCTGCCCTCTTGTACCTGAAAGATATCTTAACTGACTGTAAGCGATTGGAAATCATGAGACGCACTGGACAAAAGCATAGCCTTTGCTACGTCCGGTGATGGGGTCCCTGTGAAGATCTACGAATTCTAACTCGCCGAATGGCTCAAAGACCTGTTTGATATCCGACTCAGTGAGGTTGAAATGTAACGAGCCCACGTATAACCTAAATATGGATTAATATCCTTCGGAGAATGAGCATGTTGAGAACTCACTGCATGCCGCCATGGGGTGCCCTGACACCTGGTGGCAAATTGAGACTACAGTCATATCAGTAAAATGGTCACTACATGCGGAAGTATGTCACACCTATCGCCTGCATGAGTTTTGTTTCTTTCGGCTTCAGTAGGTTGAATGTGAATAGGTAGACCCATGACAAGTGTTCCACTCAAGGAGATAGCTTTGTCAACTAGTTCCATGGTGCGGAACTCGACATAACCGATACTGGTAACGAATCAGCTAAGATTGTAGGCGTATCTAGGGAGGACTCACCCCTTGGAACGTCTGGAAATCCTATCAGTGACAATTCGAGAATCCATGACGGCACCTTCTCCTAGTTTATCTTCAAAAAAGTATCCTAAGTCCCGAGCAGTCAATCGAGCAGCCAGCTGGGATACAAAAACCGAACGGGCTTCTGAATCGTCTTCCCGCGGTTCATCATTGAGAGGGTCGTCAGGAGGCGCCTCATATGACGGAGAAGTGCGCCTATAAGCATGTCAGATGTGGCCATCTGGTAAACGGGGAAGGATCAACCTACCTTGGTCGTTCGACTTCAGCCGAACGGTCACGAGTGCTTCCCCGACGATAGCGAGGCACATCCGCGACCTCGTCCCTTGGATCACGAGACCTAGATGGTCGGTCTGAATACCTACGGTCGGGTTCGCGAGACCTTTCACGACGTCGACGAGGACTGTCGCCTAACGGAGGTGGAGGAGCGGGCAATCCAGCGGACGCAGGAGGTTCTGGCAAAGAAGAGTCTGGGCCATCGTCGCCACGCTTTCTCTTGCTACGCTCATCCAGAAGTTCGTCTTCTTCACGTCTACGCCTCTTCTCCCTATAATCGCGGTCTTCCCGTTCGCGGTCTCTATCACGGTCGCCACGGTCTCTATCGCTTCGATGACGCTCGCCATCACGTTCTCGTCTTCTATCCCGCTCACGGTCCCTGTCGTAGTCCCTGTCCCGGTGAGAACCCCCGCGAGACCTGTCTCCTCTCTCTCTGCTGCGGCGCCGTTCATCCACATCATCACGATCCCTGCGTCGGTCACGCCTATCCCTGTCTCTCTCGCGCTCTCGAGAACGAGAACGGTGCGAGCGACGGGTCCGATGAGTCTCGGTAGAATGATTCCGAGACCTGGAATTCCGGTACAATTGTAAAATGGGGAGGCTGCAGCAGATTTTGAGACTGAACTTACGACTTTGACCTTCTATCCGGAGAAGGAGGCCTATCGACATCCATTTTTGCAGCAGTCGGTGGGGAAGACATGGCGAGTAATGACGAGATAACCTTGGTGTGTAAGTTTTGAGGAGGCGGTCTTTGGCCAAGGAAGGCTGCGTGACGTGTGGGAGCGTGACGGGCTACAAACACTGTGACGACCTACTGTCACATCCTTGGCCTCAACACAGGCGCTTGAATTCTGATTTCGTTCAAAAATCGGCACTTCGAATTCGAATAAGTGAATGCGCATCCTTTTTTTCAACGTACAAGGCTATACTGTACGCGCCAGTTTGCCGCAACTTCATCATCAGGCCGTGCACCAGAATTGAAACATATAATATATTCAGGTATGTGTGCCAATATCTCTCGTACTTTCTATTAATCTTCTGTCGAAAACTATAGCAAGCCAGCAAGTCTGGCCCTCACTCGCTTTTCAGCCTCACCCAATTCGCTCTTGCCATGCTCGGTGTATAATTTGTTCAACGGATTCGCTTCGCCCTCCTTCTCGAGATCCTCTTCGATGGCACTGAATTCCCGCTGGAATTTCCCATTCAACACCTGATTGTAGAGGATCTCCTTAAAGTGAGCACGGATGGCGCTGCCGTCGAGCTTGAGAGCACCATTCAGCTGTCCGTATTGTGATACAGTTGAGTGGTGCTTGAGCTGTTCCACATCAAATAAGTCCATCATGAACCGCACAAGGAGCGACGAACACCAACCTGAGTGATAAAGCCCTCCTCTGCCGCTCTTTCAAAGATCTCAGCTGGCTCCTTCGACATCCACCTGTATGTGCCGGCTTCTGTCAGTAGAATTACAACAATCTAACTGTCTTTACATGCTTACATTTCGTAGCATAGCGCTTCATCGGAGCAGCCTGCCTCTTGCAGCACACTGAATGCTTCTCTGGAGACTGATGTCAGTGCATGGACTGAACCCGTCAATATATGCACCTACTTGAACAATGTGATGATGTTCGGCCACAGGGCTTGCTCGGCGAATAGGTCCATAGCAGTCTCCTCTCTGGCCGACGAAGCAATAGCACCAGCCTTGGTAGCACCGATGGCCCGAGACAGCGCGAGGGCAATGGGGAACCCCTTCCCAGTGCCATCTTGCTCAACCGACACAAAGCACGGGAAGCCCTTGCCCTTCTCGTATAGACTTCGGACTGACGAACCAATCATTCTAGCATATTCTCAGTCCTCATGAACCACTCTACTGTAAATGTTAACATACCTAGGGGCAACCATGACGACGTTCTGTGTTGGCTTGAAGTTCAAGAGCTTGTAATAGACATTATAGCCACTGGCAACAACGATCGTCACGTCCGGTTTCAGCGATGGCGCAAACTCTTCGTTGAATACGCGAGGTTGGACCTGGTCTGGGATCAACAGGAACAAGACTGGACAACACAGGTGAGGACGTGTAATTGACCGTTTACAACCCCACTTACTGTCTGCAGCCTGGGCAGCTTTGGGAAAGTCATGTTCGACATTAAAGCCCTTGGACTTCGCGTCTTCTGCGTAAGAGTCGGGACGGTTGGCGACGATGATCTTGTCGTTCGGGATGCCGGAATCCCGTAGGTTCTGTGCTTGCGCTGCTCCCTGATTACCAAAGCTAGGGGAAAGCGTGAGATAAAGCTCTACACTTAACCGGTCTACATACCCAAGGAACACAATCGTCTTATCACTTAAGACCGCGAGGTCTGCATCGGAGTCGTAATAACTGATTGCTCTCTTGATCAGTGACAATCCCAAAATACATGAAGACGCAGAACTCACATCTTTGCGGAGGGCATCGTGAAAGCTCGAGTTGGTGTGAAAGAGATGGGGTATAGTTGTATGATTCTCCTCTTCCTGGGTAGCTTATATTCTGACATGAATCACAGTACTCTTCTCGGCCGAGCGGTATCCCCGGGGAGCCTATGTCCCCATTACAGCAAGACTACCACGGTCAAGAAACAACTGCACCTGCTCATCTGTCCCTCTGACGTTCATGCAGAGTTCACGCTGTCCCTGTGATGAGCGTAGGACGCGTTCATTGGACTGACGCCGGACCGGTGGACCGTCTCGGAGTCTGTTCTGTTCATCCCCAGGTCATGCACACCGTATACTCAAGCCAAATGGCCTGAAGATGGATGTTTGAGATGGAAGCGTTGGACTGATCAGAGCTAAGTCATCGATCGTTCACGCGAGCCCCGCAAAGGTACATATTCTACCCCGCACATCCTACCCCAGACTACCGGATTGCCGTTGGTCTGCCCAGGCTTTACAACATACCCGCGAGGGCCACTCCCTATCTATCGCCACCGTGTTAGTATGACTCTGTTGACAGGCAAAGCGGTGTGCATCACCGGAGCGTCGAGGGGCATTGGACGGGCTTGCGCGATAGAGAGCGCAAAGTACGGTGCAACTGGGCTCATCCTGCATTACTACGGGGATAGCGAAACGGAGAGCGAGGTCAACGTACTGAAGCAGGAGATAGAGAAGGAGTACCCTCACAGCAAGGTCGTTGTGGTACCAGGTGATATCGCTGATTCCAAGACGTCAGTAAAGGTAAAAGGGACCGCTGCCTTGCGAGATGTCACTGACGCCTTGGTCACATAGGTGGTAGAAGCGGGCGTGAATGCTTTCGGACGCATAGGTACGCTCTAGAGGTAACTATCAGTGATAGAAAATCTTACAGTTTCTTAGATGTCCTCGTCAGCAATGCAGGGATCTGTCCCTTCGCAGAGTTCTTGACCATGCCACACGCAACATGGGATAGGACACGCGCGGTAAATCTGGACGGCACTTTCTACATCACACAAGGTAAGAGGCTTCTCACTATGACTCTATAGAGGTATATATTACTCACCTGCGTTATATTGATACTAGCTGTCGCAAATCAAATGAAAAGTCAGACCCCTCAAGGAGGTTCCATCATTGGTTTATCCTCCATCTCGGCTCTTGTGGGAGGAGAGCTGCAATGGTGAGATAAGATGTTTGTACAGTCTGACTTATCTGATAATCCCCATCATGGCAGCCACTACACTCCCACGAAGGCTGGTATTCTGTCGTTGATGCAGAGCTGCGCAGTCGCGTTAGGAAAGTATAACATCCGTGCAAACGCGGTCCTTCCGGGCACCATTGCCACTGACATCAACAAAGAGGACCTGGCGGATGATGTAAAAAGGGAAGGGATGATCAAAAGAACATGTTTGGGTCGACTGGGCGGTACGTCCTTCCTAACGTCCGCGTGGAAAGTAAGACACAGCTGACGTTCAACACTCACAGTCCCAGATGACATCGCAGGCCCAGTAGTCTTTCTCGCCAGTGACCTCGCAAAATACGTAACAGGGGCATCCTTATTAGTAGACGGAGGCCTGCTTGTAAACCTACAGTGATCAATCTTTTCTTCCCCTCTTGCCTGCACTACTCTGCTGTCTCTTGTTTCCTTTACGACCCGCGCTCTGTCGAAGCCAACTTCTGTTTCCCATTGACTACGGCCGGTTCAGCGTCCACCAGTACGCAAGCCCACCTTGCAACTTCGGGACCTGGGTTCCGCCAAGCGTGCATGGTACCTTTCTGGACGACGACATCTCCTGCTTTGTCAAGTAAATACTCTGAACCGTCTTCCATCACGAGGATGAGCTTTCCGCTGACTGTAGGCACAAAGTTGAACATGGCTACAAGTGATATCTATCATCGTTTGTACTTACTGAGGATATTGTGATCTAACGACGGCGTGCGATGCTAGTGAGTTGATAGTCAGCGTGATAGGTATATGGTACGAGACTTCTTCGTACCCAAGCAACTTCGGCGCCAGGAGCCAGTTCCGTGTAGTTACAGAACGTAGACCGCGAAGCGACAACGCCGAAAGCACCAGTAACAGGGCGCGTGACTCCGTCCGTCCTACTCGTGTATCATGAACTCGTGAAGTGACAACGATGTTACTGAGAATGAACGATAGCACATACGGATCGTTGTTATCCTTGGCAGGTACTCCGTCAGAGGTCCAGATAGGCAAGCTCTTCGCGCCCGGAAATGCTGCCATCGGCTACATGATGTACTATGAGCTTATTCTAAGATAATGAGAGGGTAAGTGTACACACCTTGAGTTCGAAATGTTCATCACTCTGCACTATTGCGACTCCTTGTTCATCATGAGTTGTGACTATACGGCGTATCGGAGGTAATTCCGCCATTTACAATATCCTATCGGATCGCGAGAGAAGAGAGCGCCGTCAGAGAGACACCGAGCCTGGGACACCCTACCTGTATCCCTTTGTACGTCTTTTCACATCTCACACACCACTTGATCGCTGGGCGGACCGGATAACGGGGTCGCTGTCCGAGGGACTGTTCGAAACTACGCAAGGATTGCACGTGAAATTCTGGATAGCGACATGATCAGGGAAAAGTGTGGGGATGGGGAGGCTGGCTGCGAGAAGCGTCAGTATAGTCCGAGCTGTCCGAGGACGCCTAATCCAATAACGCTGGTTGTTCTCAGCCTCGACAATAGGATGGTACTGGCACCGACAGACGAATTATGGGATGATGATAGCGAACGATAGCAATCGTCATATTCCAGACGCCAAATGATTATAGATGTACAAGAGACCAGAGTACAGCGTGCAAAGCCCATACTATGGAGCAGTATCTGTAACAACGTGTCGTCAGAGATTGCGCCAAAGACATGCCAGACTACTCACAATAATGATATTCGTCGATGAGGGGTATCCAATCTTTGAGGAATGCGCTGAGAACGCTGAGCACTGGTGTGTGAGCTGTGCGGTCCGCGAATCCTTCCACTTTCGGGCTGTATACAGATGTACGGTCAGTTTGTGTGATACATCCCATTACTAAAGATACGTACCGGGTCCATGTCTCCCAAATACTGTCGCGCAGCAAGTACCAGACGATAGTCCTGTCACGTCGTGCGTACTCGGACCGCTCTAATACCGCAGAAGAGGATGGTACGCGTCGTAAGTAGCGAGAAATGAACTCGAGAGAAAGGGCTGTCATGAGCGGTTTATTGGTGCGACGGTCTCTAGAAAGCATGGCGACTGTATATTACGACTGCGATCAGCGAGAGCGCGGGAATCGGAGATGAGGGAACGTACCATAGATAAGCGGTCTTAGGATGTACACTATCTCGCCCAACCAATGCTGAGGAGAATTGAGCTTCCTCAGGAGCGAAGTGGGAACTTTCACAGAGGATGGAGACAATGCCTTCGATAGTAGGAATTCCTCGATA
This sequence comes from Irpex lacteus, assembly GCA_001986395.2. Taxonomy (NCBI): domain Eukaryota; kingdom Fungi; phylum Basidiomycota; class Agaricomycetes; order Polyporales; family Irpicaceae; genus Irpex; species Irpex lacteus. Next base: position 1,130,120 of record MQVO02000007.1, read on the forward strand.
GGGGCCTGGTTGGTAGGCGGTGGCGGCTGTACGATGAGGGGGTGGGCAGGTAAGGGCACATGGTTGTTCTTCAAGTGTTCCGGAGTAGACGGGATAGACGAGGGAGGAGAAGAGGGAGCGAGAGTTGGCGAAGAACTCTCAGAGCCTGGAGGTAAGACAGCAGGGTCAAAGTCTCGTTCCGGCACAGGTGTGCTAAGGACGGGGCGGCGGGTGATACGAAGAATCAGGAGGCGGAGGATGGCTCTGCTCGGGTGTTAGTTGTCTGGACACTAAGCTCATGTTGAACTTTGACGTACTTGACTGCCTCGAGGAAAACAACACCCCGCCAGCGTGCCTTGTTCGAAACTGACCTCCGCAAACCCATCTCGATCAACAACTCGACATACTTGACCACTTCTAAAAGCCGCGAAGCCCACTTATACAGGCTATTTGTCTCGCCCCAAGCTCTGGTGTAGCGTGTGTGGCTCGTTGCAGGCAGCAGCGGCTTGTATTTGGGATCTGTTTTCACAATCCTTGCCAACAGTGTGTCATGGTAGAGACTAGTGACATTGAGTAGTGCGGAGACTGAACTAATTGTCAGGATATTCAAATGTTACCAAGCAACAAATAATACTGACGGGCTTCAGAAGCAAGTTCTGCGTCCTTGAATCGACCGGGAAGAATCCAAGTAATGGACCTCAAAGTAGATTCGACAGTGGATATAGTAGAGACATTGTGAACCAGAAACGATTCGTAGTGGTCGATGGCTGACGGCATAGACAGCGTAAAAGAGTGTGAGGGAGGCCTCTCTTATGACAAACAGCTAGCAAACGAGCACAGCACGAGCAAAGACGACGGTCGGAGGTAGAAGGTGGTTGAGAGGTGCTGTATACATGGGCGTGTGATACTAAGTAGCCAGCCAACCGCGCTTCATGGAACGGGGAGAGCGCGAGCGCCCATAACTATACCGGTTCTCCGTTTACCGATTAATCTCATGTGCTTCCGAGTATTAAATCGAGCAGATATCTACTGTTCATCGAGGTTCGTTCGGGCCATAATTAGGGAAGGCGTGGGGAAGGAAAGAACACTATAAGAAATGGCAAGTGGGCTGGAGGCAGTCTGGAGACGAGCAACAGGGCCGGCAACTATACAATTCCTCCTGCGTCTGTGACCTCGACGCATGCTGCCAGTGGGCAAGTCGGACAATTCGCCGGGGGTGCTTTCTATATTCCAATCAGCTTTCTGTCCTTCAAAAAAGCTTCCTCTTGTATGGTTGTCACTGCTTACAGTCTGCTTACGTTCTAATCTTGGGCGTTTCATTTAGGCAACTCAAACAAACGCAAACACTCTGGAAATAATCAGAAATAATCTTTCACTCACAACGCTCGCCACTACTGCATTGTCAAAAATCTTCGGTGGTTGTTTCAGCCTCTGGAACCGTCTTCCGATTAATTCTCAGGATGATAGTCTATTTTTCTACAGCTTGCGACGGAAGAAGGCCCATCGAGGCAAGGTCGGTCCAGGATGGGCACGTGTAGACGCCACGACCTGCCTTTTGATCTGAGGCACTCTCCCACCAACACATTGCAATGCTCGTGCCCAACTTATATTGATTGCCTCTGCCGGTCCACGCCCATCGCTCTCTCTGACTCGTTCCTCCACCATCCCGCTCGTCGGGGGGAACAGTCGCAAGCCAAACATGGACAACGCTCACCCGCCGCCCGCACGCTCCCTCAACTACTTCCAGCAAAGTCCGGTGCGAGGTCAGCTGGAGCCTTCAGATGGTGTATCCAAGTCGGGATGGCGGTATCTGCAGTGTACAGACACCCCAAATGAACTCAGAGTGAGCTACAGCCTACTCTTCTGTGCCTTTTCATTCACTCATTAAGCTTTTCATTAGGTTCTGATACCACCGAGAACAGCTCTCGTTTACGCTCATATCTTGAAGGCAGAGCGCCTTGAGCTGGCAAAGGACAAAGCAGCTTCCTGGGACCGCATCATGCAGATACGGCACCTCAAGGACCGCGTCATTCGCAAGTGTCAGAGGCTTGCACGAGCCTCCACGACGAAGGATAAGAACACCGGTCGTATGATGATGTTCACTCTTCATGCACCTCCCGACTTCAGGTGCAAGGAGATGGAGAGGTGGTACAGGGACCAAGGTCCCGACTTTGCGCGAGCGATGGCGGGAAACACTGGGATAACCACCTACTGCTGTAATCAGTGCGGTCCTCTGGGTCCCTCTCCTCTCAAGCGATCTGGTAGCACATCTACACGCGCTGCTACTGCCACTTCGACACGTACTCCGCTTACAAAGCAGAAGACAAGTGCGCCATCCACGCGCACAACTTCGCCTGTCCGCGATCAGCCTAGAACGCGTGCTGCGTCCAGCTCGCACACCGCTCCTCAGCGCACGCGCAAGACTTCTATGACTTCTAAGGCAGTTCAAGCGCCCATAAGAGTACCCAAGCGACCCTCTGACTCCTCGAGCAAAACGTATGTCGAGCAGCAGGACGAGGCGCCGAAGTACGTCGTCATCAAAGCCGATCTCGTCAAGCAGGAAACCCCTTCGGCTACTGTCTCTCGCTCAAGTAGCCTTCGCTCGAATGCGCCTGCTACGATCCCCGCTGTAGTCCGTCAGCCCAGCACACCACCTCCTGCTACGCCGCCTACTGCGTCTCCACAACGAAGCATCGAGGATCTTCGCCCTCCTTCGCGCACGAGTTCGCGCGCCCGATCACCTCTTCAGGCAGTGATCGACGCTTACCCTTCACGAGAATCAATACAATCCCCTGATCCACTACCAATACCCTACCGTCCTCGAGACCCATCCCAACCTCTGGAGGTTGATGATGCTGCATCTCAAGTGCTTACCAGCTCGCCTCAAAGTATGCATCTGGACGAGCTGCCACCGCCTGAGACCGAACAGACAGAGGATCTCGCTCCTCAATTCGACGAACCTAGAGTTCCCAGTCCTGATGGTACTCTAGTCAGCTCGACACAGAACGACCCTATGCCTTCGCCGCCAGCACCAACTACTGGTCAACCATTGACGACGATCCATGAAGGCACCGAGCCAGGTTCAGAAGTTGACGCAGGCACACGAAGGCCGTTGATCCGCAGAAGGAGCAGTTTGAAGAAGAGGGACAGCATGAGCAAGATGAGCACTGCAAGTCAGAGCAAGTCTGTCACTTGGGCTATGGACAAAGATTGGACGGAGCAAATGTCGAAGTTCGTGAAATCGACGAACGAGGCTGAGGTAGCTGGTACGTTGTCGCGGTTGGAATTCATCGTGATTGTATATTGATACTATCTCGTTCGTATAGCTTATGAGCTTGGCGAGCTTCGCCAACAATACCACGAAGAGGTCCAGATGATGCGTATACTCTGCCACGACGCCGTCGTTGCAGCCGAGCAAATGGGATTGAACACGGATATTCTTGTCCGAGAGCAACAGGCTCTTGCAGAGCAAGAGAACAAGGTCTTCGCCATTACAGACCACATGGAGCACAAGGAAGGTGCTTACAGAGAGAAAGGTAAGCCTCAGTTCCACATACTCATGTAACCCGAGGCGGCTAACCTAATCTTTCTTGTACGTAGTGCTCGCAGTGCTGGAAGAAACGAAGCGTGTTGTAACGTTATGCGACAAGAAGCGTGATCAGCACGATGATATTTAAACTCGATCACGATCGACAAGGAAGGACTGACTTCCTTGTCGGAGAATACCCCAACCTATCTATCTCCCACACCTGGATTTATCTACACACGTATCATCTACGCATGCGTACTCCCTAAGTATACTATGCATATACATCCTCAAGATTCTTTGGAGTCTCAAGACCACACCCTCCACTCTGTCCTACCTTCGCTAACCAACCACCCATCTATAGATATATTTGCTATGATTACCACGCCCGCGAGTTGTTATTGATGTTGTTGTGTTGTACATGTTCTCTTGTTGTTGCTGTACAGGCACATGCACACTCTACTATTACTACTCGTTCGACGTGCATTGTATTATAATCGTAACTGTATGACATGCAGCAATACCATTCGCTCCTAGAACGACCATGCATGAACTCACTAAACGGCCCCGATGTCCAATATCCGAATGTATTTCAATATGTTCCAAAAGTGAATGCGTACGCTACAAAGCAAATAGTCCGTCTCTGATTGAGTAACCATGAGTCTAGGAATGTAGTCATGCAGACGTGAAGGGGGGCGGGTTGCGAAGTAGTGAATAGATAGACAGGCGTGAAGGGTGGATGTGAGTGAGGTGAAACAAACCACGTATAATCACCGGACCAAGATGACAAAATGACTCATTTCCATTTGCTCCTCCGAGAAGCACCAAGCCACCAGTACCGAACAATGAAGCCATAAAGAAACAGGACAGCAACGGCTATAGAGAGTACGGTGCCAAAAGCATGGAACCGTCCCGATCCCACCTTGTCATGCGGTACGGTGACATTCATTGAGTTGAAACCTATACACGTATGATTAGTGTCTGCACCATATCGCACGATCGCGAAGGGGCTCACCAAGCACAGCTTGCATGACTAGCACCGCCATACTGACCATCGTAAGTAGAGCTATCGCCTTGTCACTACCCGACTTCGAGGCTGAGACGGACAGTCTGAGGTGTGCCAGGTACGTCGGGTGTGACTGACTGAGCATTCGCTCGTAATGGGCAAGAGATTGCTGAAGTGTGAGAATATGGTCTAGAGGGAGCCATCAACAAGAATTCGGTAGGACAAGCGGCTAGCCTCACCTTGAACGTCTCCCAAGTACGTGTAGACGTCATGATCGTTGCCAGTGCCATGAGCCAAGCCTGACTCGCCCACCATGAGCAGCCGCTTCTTGACTTGCGCCACGACTTCAGACTTGCTGGCCAATATTCTGGATAGCGAGGTGACCAGTCTACGTGCACGAGCGACTCGGTGCACTGTCTGGTGTGTCGCATGCTCACCCTGCGGCGCTTGCTTCACTTTGAAGTTGAGTCGAGGAAAGCTCCGAAACGCTTGACGCAGAAAGACCTTAGCATGGCGGATGGTCAAGAACCGCCGCTTCGGGATGGAAAACTGGGTGTGGAGGACGCTTGTCGTGATCTTCTCACTAAGGTCCGGGGAGAAGTTCTTGTTATCTTTCTCGAACGATCCCGAATGAGAGACAACCGTTTCTGAGCCTGAACTGGGCTTCACTGTTTCCTCCGCTCGTTTGTCTTCCATCGAAGCGTCGGGTTCGGAGGCGGGAATAATGCATTCAGAGAACATTACATTCTCTAGATGCATCATTTCTTTCTCCACTTGCTCGACAAGAGGGAAGAATGAATCCACGATGGAATCCATGACACCATGAGCAATCCAATCTGAGCCAACTAGTCAACCTTCACAGAGCTCCGTTGTAATAGATAGATCACACCTGCGGACATGGTAGTTGTAGCAGATTCGGCCAGTGACAGAATTTTGTTTCTGACGACGTCCGTGTGATCTGCATTATTGATGAGTATGCGCCAGGTTTATGATGTCAATTTTGACATACCGGAGATGTCTGAGAAATGGAACTGCAAATAATCATGCCTGTAAGTGCCGAACACTTCTGGATTGACGAAAATGACCTACTGTACAAATGCCTTCCCGAAACACCACAAGGTAAACATTAACAGGTTCGAGGATACCTTCGTCTCGAAACTCGTCTCGTCCATCGGCACTAGGCAAAGTACCGATCATACGTCGACGGTTCCTGCTTTTCTCACTCTCGATCGCACGGAAGACGACAAGGTAGTAGCCCAACTTGGGGAAAAGTTCCAGCTTCTCCCGAGGCTCCTGCATGAGGATATCCTCTAGAGTAAGAGGATGTAGGTGAAGCAGCTGTGTTGGCCAAAGATAAATTTACCGGGCATAAAGAGCAAGCTTATTTCCAGACGTACCTTGCCAATGGCACGCATGTCTTCCCATGTAGGGTTGGCGACGTCTAGCCACCAAGCCTTGTCTGCATTATCGTCGGAAACATCCCGAGTCATCCGAGGAGGAATGGGTATTGTAGCGGGTACGTCACGGTGTTTCCCCTTTCGACCTCTGCGGCGCATACGAGCATCTTCGAGCGGCACAGGTCGATAGTCTCCCGAAGGTTCGGAAGGGGGTAGTACAAAGTCGCGAAACTGCAGGCCATCGAACAATCCGGATGCCTGAGTAGAGGAGGTTTGGCTAGAGGGCCCAGGGGTTGACGACATGCCTTGTGATCGGCGGGAGCGAGCAGTGGTTTTCATGGACCTGCTCAATTCTTGCAGGATGAGGGGCAGCGCAGTTGTACGCAGTACGCCAGGTGGCTCCGACCCTACATCTACGGCACGAGACCTCCTTGCAGGTTTCTGTGCAGTGGCCTCTGCAAGACGGGGGGAATACAGGTGAAACTCCCTAGGCATCTGTCGCGCCTCCTCTCGTGCGCGGATCCTCGCATGCACTTCCCATTCAGATCGAGCATTGTGAATATCAGCCACACTAGATCGTCGCCTCTTCCGTCTAGATAGTATTGACCGGGAAGCTGTGATTATAGAGGGACGCGAGGAAGTCGAGGAGCTTGAAGAGGAATCCGAAAGTGAAGAGGTAGAAACCCATGCCCTTGCCCAGTGTGAAATGGCCCGTTCGACTATGGTAGAGATGGCTCCAAGTCGTCCGCCAAATACTGACGAGTCCGAGCTGGAGCTGGAGCTTGATGAAGATGATGAACTGCTAGAAGCCACCGAAGGCGGGCGGGGTGTCCTTGGTGGCGAGGGCGGCTCAGGTGGAGGTTCGCCTCGGTAGATGTCATGGTCTTCGTTGGAGTCTGTGTCGTTAAAGGTGATGTGAGGCGTAGGAGAGAAATAGTCGGTAGGCTCTGAATGCTCAAGGTGACGGTAGAACTCAGGGACTTCGTGGGCCTCTGTGTCTACCTCTGGCGGTGTGCGGTAGTCTGCCTCTCTCTCGGCGTGCAGGTCGGGGGACGACATTTCGATGGCGACGTTGTTGTCAAGCTGATACTGCCTCGTCGTAGGCAATACAGCCCAGCGTTGCGCCTACGCTGCCATAAGTTGAGGGGGAAGAAGGAAGTGGTACTCATCAAAACTTTCATCCACAGCTTCTACCACTGGCGAGTCGCTCCCAGCATCCATTCGTCTATATTAATTCAGCGGTCACGGGGTCCTCGCTATTTCGGACAATCACATTCTGCGGAGGAGCCATCCAAGCAAGGGCGCAGCACACAAGAGCACACAAGACCGTCGTCCAAGCAGAGGCATCGTATTTGAATGTACGGGAAATACCAAGTTTAGTTTAAGTATACAGAAGTCCAGCGTATGAATGATTGCAGGGGGTAAAGTGTGAATAATATAAGAATGCAAAAGATGTAGGGAAATATGGTGGAGTGAGTGCTCAGCAGGTCGATGTATAGGAATGTGCAAACAAAAGGCCCCAGGTATGAAGGACACAGAAAGCGAGAAGGTGCAGTCACGCCAAGCAGCAAGACTGACATGCAGGGTCTGGGCTTCTATGTCAGGTGAGGAGGTGTGGGGAGTAGGTGTGAGCGGTGTCTCCGGCCTAATGGCTTGAGCTTGTGCTGTGATGAATGACCTGAGCTCGGCATTTGGGCAAGCTCAAGCTCTGTGTAATCATCGCCCTCAAGCAAAGCACTCGCTGTTTCCAAGAACCACATGTGCTTCTTGATTGAATGAACTACCGTTGTGCCGCCGACTCGTTTGCCTTGGTACTGAGTAATTCTTCCTTCGCGCCTGTTGTACGCTTCGTCCCACAGAGTTACGTTGCCTGATTATCAAACGTGTCAGTTTCACAATATCTTCCACGGGAAATGTGAAACTTACGTTGCTTCATCTTTGACAGTTCAGAGCCTTCGACCAAAGCCTCCAAACTATGATTGAGGGAGAACCCTTGCACAGGCGGACTGTATCGAACTTGGAACGTAGCCACCGAAGAGAGTACCCAGTTTGGCGGAGTGCCACCTTGAGGACCGAATGGATCAACATAGTCGTCAAGAGCACCCGGAGGAGGGGGTGAAGATGGAGGAGCTCGCAACGCTTTCTTCCACCGCGCAAGATCGCCCAAGATTTGTGACTGCACTCTCTTGGCTTCTGAAGGGAACAAGAAACCGCGAGAATATCTGCATCATAACAGAAAAGTGAGCTTATGAAAATTATACTGAAGCGACATGCTTGGCTTACACAGTGCCAGCTTTGGGATGGTCGTAAACCCAGCAGCGCTCCCGCACCCAGCGCACGTCCTGCGAGCGAGGGTGCCATCGCACCCACCGAGATGTGATCTGATCTTCTGCACCCCTGACATTGGCAGCCACATCCTTATCTTTCGAGATCCAATCGACAAGAGTGTGAGTGAGCGCATACAGTTCACCAGCCATGAAACGATTCTTGACGGGGTAGCCCCAGAAGATCATGGGGTCATCGTTGGGCGCGACAGGAAGAGTCGGCACGCTATGGTTAGCGGGAGGCGCGACAAGTTCCGGCTGGTGTTTGTAACGCTTCGGAGGTGACTCGGTGTGCATTTCCACGCGCAGGTGAGCCTCGAGTTCGGCGAGCATTACAAACGAGTCGTCGTCGGCCTTGATGATGAAGTCAGGGCGTACCCACGGCTTTGGATTGCCGGTCAACTGATCTCGATGTGCGTGAACAGGATCATGATGCGCAAGAATGGGTGCCGGTGACGTTAAGTTGGAATATGACAGGGATCTCGGGATGGGCTGGAGGTTGTCGAAGTAGAGTGGAGGGACCCAAGCACCAGTAGCTGCCCATTTAAAGAAGTTGTATGTCTTTCCGTCATTCATGTTTTCCTTTATCGGTAGAATGATTATGTCGTTGTAGGCTGGGTCGATGGTGAGTCCTCGTCAAAGCAGTAAGGGTATATCATGCACGCACTCTCCATTTCCAACTGAACCTTCCTCTCCAAATCTTTTCGCGGCCTCCCCATGACGAATCGAACCACAGTCCGAGAAGTACCCACGCCCCCATCACCTTCACCGGCACCATTCCTACTCCGAGGATGGCTTGCATAAGTATCCCGAATAAGCGCCCTCCGCTCGAATCCACTGTCCATACTGAAGACACCCACGAACACACCGATGGGCGCGAGCGTGTCCAAGTTGTCGGGCGGGAATGATCTCGGCACGATATGTTCAGGTGGTTGGATAGGGAATGATGCATATGCGCCCAGGAACGACGGTGGCGGCTCGGTCGAATAATCGGGCAGGGTGCAATAGCCTCGCCAAGGCAGAGGTTGTTTATCTGGGTTGCAGAGGTATATGATAAGATTGGCCAGGGAGATGGCGAAAGCTGTAAGTAGCAGAAGCGTGAAAATCTATAGCAGAAACACCGCGCATGAGGTCAGAGGGGCCATCCATGGGAAGAAACGACACTCATGACGTACGATGGTCAAGGGAGTTTTTGGAATGAACGGCAGGATGTATCTTCTGAACACTCTGTACCACGACAATCTCCGGCGTCTCCTTGGCCCATCCCTCCACCAGCGGGGTACCTCCGTTAGCGATGCGCTTCGCTTGCGCAGGTTGCGAAGGAACGAGGACGACTCCAACTCAGTCTCCTCATCTTCCGATGAACAGGACGAGACGTCGTCGTCTTGTGCGTACAGAGGTGATGGTGCACGTGACGGCACAGGTGTATTGGAGGCACTAGAGCATAGTGAGGCGGTGGACTGGTTGTAGGAGGGAGGGTACAGCAAATTCGGTGATGCCAAGCGGCCTGAGCGCTGGGGATTTAGTTCTGTCGATGAGGAGGACGTGGAGGCATAGAAGGGGGTACGGCTTGCGAGAGTGTCCTGGCTGTTGTCGTTGTCGTTGGGGTACGAGTCACTGAAGTCTTCGACAAAAACCGAGCGTTGGGTATAGGCTGGGGCATATCTGTCCTGAGGCATAGCCTGCAGATTGTCAGCAGAGGGCGACTACGAGTACTAAAGTCCAGATTAGATGGAGACGGGGCGGATAGCGTCGACAAAACAGACGACGCCAAATGTCCTGGTATTTATAACAAGGAAGATGTGAGAGAAAAAGAGGACGAACGAAAGAGCGAAGGAGGGTGGTGGAAGTCTGAGAAGGGGAGAGCTATGTGGCTGTGGACCAACTAAAACGCTCGTGATGGGAGGTCCTATCCTTCTCCTCGCCAATACCCCCGCCTAGGCGCTCAATTCCGCCAGCATCAACACAATACCCGCATGGTTGTCCTTGATCGTATGCTCACTTTTCTCGTCTTTTGACATTGCTGGCCCAGAAAATACTCCATTTTGCCTCTGCAGATTATTGAATCCCACTCATAGGTCATTATCCTGGCCCAAACACATTTCTGGCGTCTCGCTTGCGTTCACAAGACCCATCAATTTGACGTGTCTATGGAACCTGTCGCGACACCCCTAGAATAGTAAGTCTGGTAGTTCAACCAACGTGGCGGCTTATCGTGTCGCTCTCTAACATAGTGAATTCGTGATCAACCAAGTCCTACAACGTGGCGCTTCAGCATGTCGTTCCTTAACACATAAACTCGCTGCGGATGTTCAGGGCATTCAACAGACTCGACTTTGCAGACACTCGTTCCAATGACCGCAGACTACATATCCGCCTTACTCCGGTTTCTCATGGCCACATGTTTAACGCTGTAATTGATGGGAGAGTACTGAGAATTGAAAGAAGACGTTGCCGCATCACTTTGGTTCAGAATTTACTGTAGCTGCGGACATCCCTGTCCAGTGTCGCTACCGAGGCGGGACCGTGAGTACCGTACTGTAATGTACGGAACGCCAGTGGTAGTGGCGCCTGCAGTGTATTTGTAGTGTCGCTGTTTCAGGAAAACATACCAATACGAGCCAGTTACTGCGCCTGCTTGCGCAGTCCATTCGCCCGCCGGGATACAACGCTGCGCAAGACAGATCTAGATTATGTTCTACTATCTGGCACGCACGAAACCGGGCCCCGGAGACTGCAGGCGGATTTTCTTGTGTTGGACTCGTAATGTGAGTGATAAGGAGGTGTTCAAAGCTGTCTGTAAAAGTGAGTCAGTGATTATTTGTCAGATGGCACTGACTATACACTCACACACGTCAGGACAACGATGTTTGTTACTACAGCCACAATCACTCAGGTTCATCCAACTAACTGATACAGTATGCTCACCAAGATCGATATGCAAGCGAAGATTGAATTTACTTGTGGCTGTACAGCCGCTCACTCCTTCCTGACCCATGTTGGCAGATCGAAACAGCGGCCTACGCAACACCGGTACTAAGTCTTAACATTGCAGGTACTCTACAGATGTCGGTTCGTCACTGGTACTGGTACAAGTTATTTGTAAGTATTCTTATCCACTTCATATTTATTTATACAAAACTCAGTGCAATCCATCCGCATAGACCTTCTTCCAGCTTGGCCTCTCCTTGATAGCGTCCCAGTACGCTGCGAGACGTGCCTGTCGCTCGTTAGGATCGGTAGTCGTCGCAGGAAGACCAGCACGGCGCCTCGCCTCGGCAACAGAGAAGTCTTTGGGGAGGGTGAAGTCCCCACCAACGTGCTTCTCGATGGCGGCAACGACCGCATTTCCATCGTCTGAGGCGGAGGCACCGCTCAGCTTGGCAATACGAGCGAGCCATGCCGCCAAGTGAAGATCGGCAATGGAAATTTGATCACCTTGAGAGTAACAATCAGTCGACTAAACTGTGGTACTGAATTGACGGTGGGCTTACCAAGTACGAAGGGTCCGATAATGTCCTGAGACAGTGTAGTCAATACCTCTTTCAGGTTATTCCACCCATTCGTAGCGGCGGTGAAGTACTCCTTGCGGCTGTTCTTAGCCGCATCGTCGAGCTCATCGGCGGACTTGTCTCCTTCTTCAATCACGTCCAGCATCATTGCCGACGCCGCCCTCCTCACTTCCCAAAACTTGACGGTCTTCTCTGAGACCTTGACCTCGGAAGCCTCATTCTGCTTTATGAGGTCCGTGATAGCGTCGGTCTTGGCATGCAAAAGTGGACGCAGCTCCGGGGTGACCTTCTTGAGCTCTTCATCGTTACGCGCGTTCAAGAACAGCAGCGCATTTGGGTCGGCAGGAAGCGAGTGAAGAAGATCGATGACCTTGTTGCTCGCTGAAGAGAAGGCAATGGTAGCCGGAGTCAAGGTGGGTGCAGGTGCAGATGACGTGGTATGCGTGCGAGACTGAGGAGAACGGGACTTGTCCAGGAACTCGACGATGGACTACAAATACAACGTTCGCTGTTGGGCGCCAATGTGCATGCTGCTACGAACGTACCTTGGTGTCCTTAATCGCCCTGTATCGGCTCTCGACTTCGGGTTCGAGAGTGGTCGAGAGAGGAACGACAAGAGTGGGCACAGTCGCTAGACAAAGCGCATAGGGAGGTCAGAATAGGTCCGCGTTTGACGACATAGTACAGATAGGGATGCAGCATACCATTGGCGTTGATGCGAAGGTAGGACGGGTCAAAGTTTTCTCCCCTGGCTGGTTGGGCGCGATTCGACCACGATTAGTCGTAACTCTCGGTTTGCGTCTTCTCTTGAGGTACTTACAGAGATCCACTTCCTTCAGATCGACTTCATCGGGCCCGTAACCTTTCTCTTCTCTGTCCAAAAGAAGATACGCTCAGTAACGGGTTCATCTTTGTAAAAGACGCGACTTACAAGGCTAAGCGAGCTGTGCAGGAAGTTAGCCATCGATCCTTGTCTGATACACATGCCGATAAATCACTCACGCACAGAAGCCCAGATGGAGCTCTTGTGAAAGTACAAGGACGCTTTGGGGACGTTCTCAGCGTTGGTAGCCATGTCTGGAGAGTGGTAACGAGCAAGAGGCGGAAGAGGTCGTTGAGTGGAGATTACTGGAGGACGTTGGAGGACGTCCCCGCCATAAATTGGACTTTCCCAGGCTCTGCATAGGCTGCAACTCGACGCGTCTGCGTGACGTCAGATCGTCGGTCGCCCTGGCCGTGAATTCGAAGCCTGTGATTATGTGACAGGTGACAGGCTGTGGCCGCGAGAAGTCACTGCGCGCGTGACTCTCTAGAATCTTCGACCGCGTTGTATGCTTTGTCCGTCCACACATCATGTTCGTCTGCAGCTTCCAATATAAACCTGTTCCCATCTCGGTCTCTTGCTGTCTACCACCAGGTACAGCTCTCTGCTGCAAAGCAACGACCAAGATACCCTGAAGATGACTACCCCGAGGTAACGCCACTCTATACCAGCGTATTGTGCATCGCGGCACTCAATGAAGACTTTGGCCACAGACACGAATTCTATGAGACCGATGAGAAGTTGACCCTCTCTATCTTTGACAAGGGAGCGGATCCCTCGCAGGTTTCTGTTGATATCCAACCTCGCAGTGTACGTTCAGGTCGTTTCACATTTCCCAAGTGAGATCCTAATATGTTTCCACAGCTTGTGTATAAGCATGGCGAAAAAGAACTGTCGTTACAGCCTCTCAAAGGCCAAGTTGATCCGGAGAAGAGTGACTTTACCGTTGGTAAAGTCAAAGTCGAAATACGTCTGGTGAAAGTAGCTCAAGGCAGATGGGGAGGTCTTGTTGGCGATAGTCCAGATCGTACGCCGCCACATTATCTGATGTGTGGTCACTTCACTCATCCGCTCGTGCAGCATTATCTACATTCCCGACTGCTAGTGCATCAACTGCCCCCTCCGACCAACCTCGTCGCATTGCTCGCAAGAACTGGGATGGCATCACTACTGAGATACTTAGCTCTGAGAAGGAAGTGACGAGCGATCAAGATCCAAATGTCGGTGGCGACTCGACAGTGAACGGATTCTTCCAAAAGCTGTTTGCAGACGCAGACGAGGATACGAAGCGAGCCATGATGAAGAGCTACCAGGAGAGCGGTGGTACAACGCTGAGCACGAACTGGGATGAGGTCAAGAAAGGTCCCGTAGAGGTAAAGCCTCCTGAGGGCAGCGAATGGAAGAAGTGGGGAGCATGATTAACTCGAGTCGATGAAATTGAAAGGGTGTGCCTGAACCTTCTTGGAAGCGATTTTGCTTTGTGTCTCTTCGACATAAAATGACGAGTAAGGTAATCCGTGGTTGTACTCGAAACAACGAGCTTGTGTTTTCATACTAAGAATGAATGTCACCACGACCGATCCACCACAATTCTCGACTATCCATGTCGGAGCGCACGGATTTCCGATCCGTGCGGTGTGTTTCTCACCAAAGTGTCGGGCATTACGCACATCTGATTTGGTCATGGTCACGGCCTATAGACGTTCTATACCCCATCCAGATGCGGGAATCGACATTCACCACCACCGCAGCTCGATACGATGACCGCTGTTTGGAGCGATGTAGAGCGATATCCGAGGCCGTTCAAGTTTGTCAGGCAAACTGAGTCCACCCACGGCGCGTCTGACACATAAACTGGCCCGTTTCTGGAAATATGTACGCGTGTGGACAGTGCTGCGGGCCAGAACTGTACCAGGCAATACTGCACACGGACGCCCCTGAAGATATTGATCGCGGGTAGGGTCGCAGGATCTCAGCTCGCACGGCCTGGACTACTTGTCCCGGTCCCATATAACTATCCTGCACCATGAGCTCCCGATTTCAACTCATACACTCATCCCCCATCCTGCTCTGCAAGGGCAGACCTCGTCATGGCATCGAACACAACGACTTGTAAGTCGCTTTGGCATTCTGGTTAACGTCGGTGGCAAAGAGGGGATCTAACTACTTTCTCAAGTTCTCGATACACCGCATTTCAAGCCTCCAAACGGGCATTTGAATAGTTCACCTTACCACTACGTCCCCACGGAATGGATTTGCGCCATCTTCCTCACTCTCTTCTCCCTAAGTGGACGTGCGTATCCTTTTCCGTCTTTCGTGGAGAACCTGCTAAAATTCTCCCTTTTTGTACAGTCATTCACTTGGGCGAAGCGATATACACTCGTCTCTGGTTCATGATACCCACAGCTGTCCTGGGAAATATCGCAGAAGTTATAGGATGGAGTGCGCGACTATGGTCCAGCAAGAATGTCAGGCTCTTGGATCCTTTTCTCATGCAGTATGTACACACCCGTTTACTGTTGGTAACATGTTGCTCACGGATGTCCGCGCAGAATCACTACCACCATCATTGCACCTACGCCACTTGTTGCCGCCAACTTCGTCATCCTTGGGGAACTGATCGGGAGGCTAGGAGCGCAGTATAGCAGACTGAGCGCAATGTGGTGTAAGTAAAGTTGTTATAATATTCTTTTACTGTAGGAGCTGACTGTCATCTCCCTCCAGATACCATCGTCTTTTGCTCATGCGTAAGTGAGATACAGGCTGAGTTCAATTATACGCCAACTGACCATTCCTACAGGATATCATCGCCCTTATCATTCAGGCGATAGGAGGGGCGAAAGCCTCGTTGGCTGTGCAGAACGGTAATGATCCCGAACCGGTACGTGGCCCATGACATTTTGCATCAAAACCCTATTGACGTGTCTTATCCCAGGGAGGACACATAATGCTTGCTGGTATCGCGTTCCAACTGGGTACGTGTGTTTCCCCAGGCTCAAGTCATGTTCATTTGTTAATAACGTTCTATAGCTGCAATCTCCATCTATGTCCTCCTCGCCACCGAATTTGTGCTTCGCTTCCTCTATGACCGTCCGATACGGAAGGTCACGGGGACTACTGCAAGCTCAAGAAAATATTACAATCGAGGAGCGAAGCTTATGCTCTTTGGATTGGGCATGAGTAGTCTCTTCATCTTCATTCGGTACATACCTTCGTCGTTGCATTCGTATCACCACCACCTGACCCATCATTCCGCAGATCTGTGTACCGAACCATCGAGCTGTCAAATGGCTGGACAGGACGTATTATTTCAACCCAAGTGCTGTTCAGTGAGTTTCTCGCTCGTACTTTGGCTCTTCACTCGTGACAAAATTCTGATCATCCTCACGTAGATGTCCTGGACGGAGCTATGATCACACTTGCGACGTTCACCTTGAACTTCCTTTACCCTGGTATCCTGTTGGGACACTCTAGCAAGTGGATAAGTCAGGGTAAGAAAGGCGAATTTGTAGACCACGATACCATCGGGAGCGGTCTCGACCACCACGATAGAGAGAAAGTCTCCTCCGAATCGCGATCATGACCCCACGAATAGTTTTGCTCTTACTCGCAAGCAATGTATTACTAGACTCTACCTTATGTTTGTTAGCATGTACTTAATACCCTATAACGGACTCGGGCGACGATAACATTTGATTTCACATTGCAGTGCATCAAAACGCGCTTGAGGTCTATGTCTAGGTGTAAAATCTGTACTTGCACGCTGTATGCATGTGCTTAAGTTCATTAACACCGCATTGGATTTGACATGTGTGACAGCTCGGGGCGTCTACGTCCGAGACGGAGGACGGAATAAACTGCACCTTGCTTACGCGCTTTCCGAGACCCGAGAGTTTGAACGAACAGTCGGTCTTTAGTAAAGACATGTGTTTACGGGAACGATATAGATGAAGCATGTCATTTTGCTCTTCCCGCCGCCGTCGTTTGGGTGCGGAGGCCTGGACCGCCCTGGGCGTTCAAGATCCGAAACTGCCTTTTCCAGAAGGAAGTGCGTGATGTGGTAATTAACGCCCATGGCTTTGTGGCGTTCAACTACGTATACCAACCACTGGCACGACTCGAACGGCGGCTTCATTGAACTTGATCTTGACGCTTCTACTAGTATGTTGTGCAGATTTAGTCTCTCTCTTGAGTACGTTGAGCTTTATGCCCTACAACATCTTTTCTTAGCAGTATGCCTCTCGACTGATCAAACCTACGAGGCCACTGCTTCATCTCAGCCACGAGTGCTGCCAGTGGTTGATAGTAGTACGGCGCCGCCAGTACTTCTTCTCTAATTGCAAGCCACATCAAAACCCGGCGGGAACCTGCGACTATTACTGTGGACTACCGCTTGTGCGCGTCGATGAGCAGTATCTCCGGGAACTTGACCACATGTGCAACCACTTCTTCAAAGAAGTGCTGCGGTCACATACGTGTCCAGCCGGTGGTGCCGGACATGAAAAGTTATCGAAGAAGTTCATGCGAGACAAGCGATGTTTAGTCTTATCATGGTATGTGCGTCTGAGCTTAACAGACAGGTATGTGATACGAACGCTCAGCTGGAATCCTTTGCACTCACCAACGCTTTGTGTCCTTAGTATCAGACTGGCGACATAGTTAATATGAGAAATATTGAGCGTATGACCAGAGGATGAGTAGATGAAAACAAGGCTCAACGTGGCAGATCGTTGATCTTCGCGACACCCGACTTGACCGTTGAGTTGCCGCGCTCCATCCTTCTATCGCGAAATGGGCACGTTAGAAGAACCATAGCTGATGGCTTCGTGGACTAGTATCCACGGCGCTCGAGCCTGATTT
The DNA here is from genome assembly GCA_001986395.2 of Irpex lacteus. Taxonomy (NCBI): domain Eukaryota; kingdom Fungi; phylum Basidiomycota; class Agaricomycetes; order Polyporales; family Irpicaceae; genus Irpex; species Irpex lacteus. Next base: position 1,147,547 of record MQVO02000007.1, read on the forward strand.
TACAAAACATATCAGGCCACCACACTTCCCAGGATCCTCGTCACTACTCTTCCTCTCCTCAGTACTCGTTCTCTCACTCATACAAGTTGCACCAATGACAAGCATAGCCTCGAGCTCTATCTGTGAGTGCGCTGATTTCGTTGCGATACCTATTTATCTCCTGAACATATACCACCGCTTAGTGCAGCCCAGTCGGATACCTGTTGTCGATGCTGTTAACGTCAACAATTCTCCTTACAGCTATGTGCCCATCAGAGGCGTATGCATTATGTTCGTCGTCCTATTTGGACTCTCCACACGTATGAGCACAACCACTCTTGTAACCCAGTATATCTCACTCTTGGCCCAGTCGTTCACACCATAGAGGCTCTGAAATACCGTCTATGGTGGCTTATACCCACTGCTTTTCTTGCCGGCGCCGGCGAAGTCCTAGGTTGGGCTGGTCGACTCTGGTCAACGTACAACCTGCCAGATCAGACACCCTTCATGATGCAGTAAGTTCGCTCGACGCAATGTACGGCTCACAGGCTGACTCTGAGCGCAGGATTGTGTGCACGATCATTGCGCCGACACCGTTGCTTGCGGCTATCTTCATCATCTTCACTCGTTTGACAGAGACTCTTGGGACACAGTACAGTAGACTGAGCCCGCGATGGTGTAAGTAAGCCTTATGCTGTGTGTCAAGATAAACCTTACTGATGTCAATGCAGATTCTCGCATTTTTCTTACGGCTGTGAGTTAGGAATTGCCACCCTGTTATGAAAGAGCATATACCGATAAGATAGCTCAGGACATTATCGCACTTGTAATTCAAGGAGCTGGAGGTGGCATAGCGGCAGGAGCTACGACTACCGCGGGAGCATCCTCAGTACGTGGCAATACCCCGACCCTTTTGCACGTGACTCATCTTGAGGTAGGGTGGCAACATCATGCTCGCCGGTATCGTCTTCCAACTAGGTATGAAATTTAAGCCTAACGACCGGTCATACGCTTATAAAATACAATATCCTACAGCTGCTCAGCTGGCATTTGTCACTTTCGCTGCAGAATTCTTCTATCGCTTCCTTCACAACCATCCTCTGCTGAAGAAGAGAGACAGTACAGAAGCATTGGCCAAGCCACCCACCTGGAATGCCAGGCTGAAGCTTATGAGTCTTGGTCTCGCCATCAGCATTGGGTTCTTGATTATCCGGTAAACACTGTTCGATTGTCATCGGTTTACGTCTTGCTCACACCTTCATGTCTAGTTCTATCTACCGTACCATAGAGCTCGGCGACGGATGGACAGGTCGCGTTCTTCGCACACAAGTTTATTTCAGTGAGCAATGCCACAACGGAAGTTGTTTGTCGATACTGACTATCTTGACAACTAACTCTAGATGTCTTCGATGGTGCCATGCTCCTCGTCGCCATATGGACGCTCAATGTGTTCCATCCAGGGTTCTTGCTATTCTCACAGGCGGCGAGAGAGGGTAATCCGGTGAGCGTCGATGACAAGAACGCCCTACATGGGTGAGAACCAGTGAGTTCGTGAGTCTGTTATGTTGCTGCCATGCCACAATTCCAATCTACTATGCTGCATTGGAAATATTACCGGTGGTCAGAAAATACCTGTGAGAGAACTTGAAGTACCGACTGAGGGCGTTCATACACGCCTTGTGCAAATAAGTCGTCGGACGCTGTGGTCAGGCTTTACACAAATAAAACCTGTACTATCGCTGGAAGCCTGCTGAAAGAAATGAGCGTCTAAGAGCGCTACTGCAAACGGTGAAACCATCCGGATTGTGGACGATCCTGATCCTACTGCTCCTTTCTGCCATGACTCGACTTACACTCATCGTTGCCGCCACATTAAACAACGGAATTGGTCAAAGTGGCCGTCTACCATGGCGGCTACCGCAAGAAATGGCGTATTTCGCGCGTGTCACCACTGCCGCACCTGAAGGGAGCGTGAATGCTGTGGTCATGGGCAGGAACACATGGGAGAGCATACCAACGAAGTTCAAGCCTTTGCAAAAACGGCTCAATGTGGTGGTCAGTGGGAACAAGGGCTATGATCTGTAAGTAGAAGGATTGGGCAACATAAACACGCCTTTAATTCGTGGAGGGACCTTAGAAAGACAGCTGCTGCACAAGCTATACTATCGTCCGACTTACCTACTTCACTGGAGAAGATTGACCAATCGAATCCGGCAGTGCACAGAACGTTTATTATTGGCGGCGCGTCACTATACACCGAATCATTACACCTCCCAACATCCAACTCAGCTTTCGTCGATAGAATCCTCCTCACTCGCATTGTCTCGCCCGCGTTCGAGGATTGCGACGTCTTCATGCCTGACTTCCAGTACAAGGACTTTTCGGATGGTGCAGGAGAGTCATGGAAGAGATCCTCGCACAGCGACTTGCAGGAGTGGGTCGGGTTTGAAGTGCCGGAAGGTATTCAAGAGGAGAAGGGAGTAAAGTATGAGTTTCAGATGTGGACCCGATAGACAGTGATGTATAGATGTAAGAAGCTAAAGCAAGGTTGTGTGTTATGTCTCCTAGCCTTGTCGCTAAAATGAAGTCAGTGAAACTTCGTTTCCAACCGTTTAAGATAGCACACACCTGTTTGTGCTTTGGGTTTTTCGAGCAAATGATATAGACCCTCCCCTTCCTCTTGACTACGCTGCATCCATCGCACATGCGTTTCACTGAGGCCCTAACCTTCATGCCTCGGGCCAGTGCTGGTGTCGAAGTCGGGTGCGTACATCCCAAGTGGTGTGGATGATGAGCATGAAGTGCGGGCGTGGCAGTCGGTGTCGACCTCAGTCGTAGGACAATCGGTCTTGTCGAGGCGAGTAACGAGCGAAGCATGCTGGCGACTGGTGCAAGCTGTAGAGTTGTGTGCGACTCTGGACTGGCGACCGCGAAAGTCACCAGCGCTAGAACTTGAAGGTCTATTGCTCCACGTGATTGACTGCCTGATTTGGCACCGGCATCTCGGGGCAGTGAGACGCTAGGGTCCGATTCTGTGCCGCGGACTCGGAGGGACCATCTCCTTCACTCGTTCTTGTCAGCACGCAACAAACCGCAGGATATCTCGCCTACCTGACCAATGCAGAATATCCAGTAATAATCTACTTACTCACTTTCTACTTCACTCTTATATCTTGCCCCTACCCCGCGATGCCCACCGTCGAAACCTCTGGATCTGTAGGCGGAAAATTAGCGGTGGTCATATTCGTTCTCGCTCTCCTTGGATTTGTTACAGAAAGCGAGTTGACGCAGGTATGTATTTATTTGAGACTTCCAGACGATTCGCTCATGTCCGCATCCGTCCACAGTATGTCCAGACCACGCTGGGGTTCAGGCAACCCTACTTCATATTGTAACTATTCATTCGTGCATACGTCATATGTAAAGTAACTGATGGTTCTGCAGCTATTGCGTGCACTCGGCATTCTTCGTGCTATTTCCTCTACACTACCTCTACCTAATAACGTTAGGAAGGCAGTCCCCTGCCGCACTGAATAAGGGTCTTCGGCACGCGCTCAAGCTTCACGTCGCACCCACGACCTTCGACAAAGCTCACGAGTTTCCCATATGGGGACTTGTACGGCTTGTAATCCTCATGACCATTTTTGTTTCCGTACCCGCACTCCTGTGGTTCGTGGCGATCTCCCTTGCACCGTAAGTTAGCTTCAAGTCTTCTTCACCAGAATATGCCATCGTACTGAACTCACATGAACAGAGTCTCCGACGTGACCGCGCTATGGAATACAAATGCTTTCTTTGCCTACATCCTCACTGTCAAACTATTCGGTTTGCGTTGGGAGCCTCGCAGGCTCGCGGCTGTGCTGCTCGCTACAGCAGGCGCTGCAGCGGTCATCTACGGAAGCAGCTCTGAGGCTGAAGCGCGCCCTCGAGGAGCCATCGCGGGCCCTCTCGTCGGAGACCTTCTCACACTGATAGCTTCCGTGCTCTATGGTGTTTACCAAGTAGGCTACAAGATGTACGCAGCCCTCCCCACAGACCCTCATGAGATCGACTCCGGGTCAGTAGCAGCAGACGCATACGAACCAATCATCAGTGATGGAGAAGAATGGGGCGACACTATCCCCTCGGAGGACAAAGACGACATGGTCTATCCTCCACCATTCGGGCTCTATGCGAATCTCCTCACGACTTGTATCGGCGTCTGCACATTTCTACTTCTGTGCATCCCCATTCCAATCCTGCACTTCCTCGAAGCGGAGAAGTTTCGTCTTCCGACCGACATTAAGACGATATCAACGATCGCCGGCATTAGTCTCACAGGGGTTGTCTTCAATGCGGGACTTATGGTATTTGCTACTCTAACACTCGTGGTGCGGTGTTTTCGCTGACTGTTTGTACTCCTTTTCTTAGATCCTGCTGGGGCTGTGGGGTCCTGTGGTCACATCCGTCGGAAACCTTCTTACGATTGTCTTCGTCTTCGTCGCCGATATCGTGTTCGGCAACGCGGCGCAGGCAATAACAATCTGGAGTGTTATGGGTTCCGGAGCTATTGTCACCGCCTTCGGCATTCTGGCATTTGACATGGCCAAGGGGAGATAGCACACGCTCCGACACCCGGTCGTAGGCACATGTAAATTATTATCTGCTATATCATATCATTTCAAGCATTCCTTCGTACTTCGTACTTCATAATGATCTTCACCTTCAGACATGCCCCGGAGAAACATGCAATGATGTTTAGAGCTTCAAAGGCTATGAAATGCGTGAAGCTAAGGTAGACCAGCAGTAATAAGACAAACGTAGCTATAGCACAAATACGGAGAGAAAGAGAGTGGAATGACGACGATAGAGAAGACGACGTATGAAGTTGTCCTCAGGAGATGATGCGAACATGACCGACATAGAAAAACGTGGTAGAATGATGAAATGTGCGAAGACGTGTACAAGGGTTTCAATCCAGAGTGCAGCAGAACGTAGCGTAAGTGAGAAAGGAGTGGAGAATGGACGTGCAAGAGTTGCAAGAGGTTTGGGATGGATGACAAGAAAGAACACAGGCGACACGTGAGGATTATCCGCAAACACCCCTACGTGTCAAGGGGCGTGCTACTACCCCTAAGGGCCCTTCAGCTTCAGGAAGGAAAATGGGTGATAGACCCAAAGCGAAGGACTAACTCTGAGACTATAATCGTATAATTCCTGTCATATCATAAATTAGAAGGCTAGGTGGTGGTAGCCATCATACTGCGAAAGTTATTAGCATAAGCGCCACGAAACGCCACTGCAGTACACACCTCTTGCGTTTCGCCTTCGTCATCTCCTTGCGGAGCGCGGGGCCATCAAGGGGCTTTAGTAGTTCGAAGGCACACAGAAGCTCTTCGGAGACGCTGTATGAAAGTCATGAGACGCACGAGAATGAGCTGAGATGCAATCACGAACCTCATGCATGCCCCATAGTTGTCGAACTCTGTAATATTACTTAGACATTGGCAATGCTTGAGTTGAACGCAATATCGCACCTCCGCAATAGTTGGGCGCACTGAAGACCGTAACAAGCGTCCGATCATTCCAGAACTCGTACCCATCTTCGACGACCATATGCGCTCGACATATAAGGTCCATATCGTATCGTGCAAGGAAGTCGTTGATGATGCCCTTGCCGAAACAATAGCTGACGCCTCGCTCGTTGTCCTCCCAGTCTGCTGTGTTGTCTGAGGGGTCCGACCACAGTAAATCGTTCAAAAGACCGTAGTCAGGCACGTCCGTCGGTCGCTGTATTCGCTTGATGTCGTCCATGCTGTGCAGTGACGGGGATAATCCACCATGTACACAGAATATTTTCGACGCTACGATAGCAGCGATAGGGAGGCAGTTGAAGACATCGATAAATGTCTTCCATGTTTTGATGTTACACCTCCGTTTACATTCGTCGTAAAAGCCGTACACTGCCGTACTTCTATCAGCTACAGCTTAGGAATTACTTTGAACAAGACGCTCACCTCTCGTCACGTTAGCGCACTCGTGATTTCCGCGTAGTAGGAAGAAGTTCTCGGGGTACTTGATCTTGTAACAAAGCAGAAGGAGGATGGTCTCCAGGCTCTGTTTGCCACGGTCAACGTAGTCGCCGAGGAAGAGGTAATTGGCAGCCGGGGGAAAGCCGCACATCTCGAATAACCGGATGAGATCCGAATACTGCCCATGAACGTCGCCGACGATCTTCACGGGGGGCGAGAGCTCTATGAGCGTTGGCTGGCTCAGGAACACCTCGCGTGCCGCTTGGCATATGGCTACAATCTCGTTGTTCTTCAGGCATAGCGACTTGCTGACCTTGCCCGTGTAGCCTACGTCCAGTAATCGCTGTATCATGTCGTCAATGTCTAGCTGGACAACCCTGTTCTTGTCCTTGAACCCATTGGCGGGAGAACCAGCGTCTCCAACCGAGAAACTATTGGTGGAGCCCGGTGTTGGTAGGCCTGATGTAACTGAATTCGACAGGATGGTGGGCGTGTGAGGGATATCGAGTGGTATGGGTTTGCTGCCGGCGGGCGAGGATGAGGGTTGTTGGGGGGAATTAGTGGAGGGGAGGTTGGGAGTTGCACCAGAGACTGAACTAGGGGAGCCATCAGGTCCTGGCGGTCGTGTACCACTGCCGTTTTGCGTCACTGTCGTGCCATCAGGGTCTGTGATATTGACTTGCGGCGAGGAATCTGGCTGGGAGTTAGGGGATGCATTCGAGTTAGCGAGCTGGGGTGCCGTTCCTCGCGACAGGCTGCCTTGAGGCGTGTCGTCCTTGGTGTCGATCGACTCAGGAGGTGTATTCGACTCAGTGTCCTTCTCCTTGTCTTTGCTGTTCTTCTTTGTCCTTTTCGACTGCTGCTGGCCCATGGGGAGGCCCTGCGCGGATGATGAGGGAGAGCCTGGTTGAGGGGATTGTGGCCGTGTCCTCGATAACCTGGAGGCAAACACAGAGAGGAGTGTGGGCGCCAGCTTGGCTATGGACTGTTCTGGCGAGACCGCAGTGACTTGGAGACCAACAAGCGGTCTTGATGAGAAGCGGTGTGGAACTGGGTCGTCGTTAGAGGGGTCGTCGACGCTGTTAGAACCGTCGAGGTCGTCGTGGACAGCGATCAATGTCAGGTCGGCAAGTCGAGCTACAAGAGCACCACCAAGTAGCAATGCGTCCTTGTTGGTTGATGTTTGTTCGGACTTCTCCATGTGCACAGCTAACTCGGCCTGGGCCCTCCGCATTCCCCTTACTTGCACTTACAGCTGATAAGTAGGTGAAATAATCCGTACTTGCGTAGAAACACTCATTTACGGCTCACTACCGTCTCAGCACAACTTATAAGCATCACACCAGGTATAGCAGACTGCATGGGCCGTAAAGTCATTTTGATGCATGCATAGCACAACATGGGTACGGAAAGAGAAATATACATAGCCACCAGCATCCTCGACCCTCACCCCCTCACGACAAAGCCCACTCAGAACTTGCCGAAAGTCTTCGCGGCCGCCTTGTTCTTGGCAACACGGACGACGTTGAAACGCACGGTTTTTGACAGAGGTCGGCATTGGCCTACAGGTTAGTAATATAAATAGATGCCCAGCTTTCGGAGTCATGATCAAACGCACCGACTGTGACAATATCGCCGACCTCTACACGGAATGCTGGCGATACGTGCGCAGCAAGGTTCTTGTGTCGCTTCTCGTAACGGTCTATAAAGCAATATTCTTCAGATCCTGCACAAGGCCATAGGATCAGATGTTTGTGACGCACTGTACTTGGGGATGTAGTGAAGATAATCTCTTCGGATAATGATGGTACGGGTCATCTTCGTCGAAACGACACGGCCAGTCAAGATACGGCCACGGATGGAGACGTCACCGGTGAAGGGGCACTTCTTATCTATAGTGCAGTTGTTGCAATTACGATGAATATTGAACGACCGACATAAGATGTTATGTCAAACGCACCAACGTATGTGCCATTGATCGCCTCAGAAGGCGTCTTGAATCCAAGACCAACATCCTTGTACCACCTCTTCTCCTTTGTCGAGACCTTCTTGCCAACTAATCACCACAGAGAGAGCCAAAAGATGTGCATCATAAGTTCAATGTTTCTCCCTGTACAGAATCTACACCGTACGCACCGCGAGCCTTCGCGTTCTGGAAGAGGTGTTGCTTCTGGTATGCCTTCTCAATCTGCAGTACGTAGCGAGGGGTGTAAGAGGTTGTACGAGCATAGGTTCAGTAGCATAAGGCACTTGCCTGCTCGGCCATTGTGAATCTTGAGGGCGGCGGGTGTCGGTGGTCGTTTGGCGGGGTCGGGGCTTACACTTGCGCTACTGCAATAGCGTGGGAAGAATTCACCGCAAGCCACACAATCAGAACTATACAGCTCGGTGATCGCCGATTTCTTCAAATCATTGCCTTTATTGGAAGGAGCTGTCGTTGAGCGCGGGCCAGTTGGGACGTCGCCCAGATGTTTTGGACGTTGCAAAAATGCGGGACAAATACATGCACATTATATATACCTGCTAGGAGTCCTAGAGCACAACGAAATCTATTCACCCATCCTTGGCTTCGCAATTATCTCTAACAGATCGTGCCGACCTTCGAAGGAAATTGTGTTAGATCGTCGGACGAGAAGGCAATGTGATGTGCAGCAGAGTCGCACCAACGATTGAAAGATGGAGTGGAGCTCCCGACTGAGCAGTGTATTTCCAGAGGGCATAAAACGCATTGTACAAAATACAGGGATACATACAGCTTAACTACCTATCCTACACCAATATTAATGTACCAAAATACAAATTAATATCACTATAACGATCATAAATAAGACATCCAACTTCCACTGTCACTACACTCCACTTCATCCGCCACAGAAGTCCGTGAACTCACAGTACCCGCGCTGCTCTGCAGATGAGACTCGCTACGAGTGAGATGCCTATCAAACTTGACTATTTCAGTGACGTCTACCGTCGAGGCAGCCCCTCCCAGAGCACTCAAAGAAGGCATAGTAACGAGCGGAAGCGGCGGCTGAATGGCTGTCCCTTCAGGGTCGATACCACGACTACCGATAGGACGAGGGGGTGGCGGTAAACCGAGCGAGTCAGATGGATGTGAAGTACGGACAATGGAATTGGAGGTGGGGATGTGTTGTAGTATAGGCCGGAGTAAGATGCGCTGGGGTACGATAGAATGCGCTGCGGGAACTTCCGAGCCACAATGTAGTTCAGACTGCTCGATAGTCGAGGAGAGACAAGAAGATTCCGCGTCGGGACTTCCAAAGGATTTCGGCTTCGTGATCTTCCACCATCGTACACGCTCATGGTCTTCTTCGGAGACTGATGCGTTTTCGAGGCCCCTCTGTTTGCTATTCGACCATTTTGAGGGTGATTCCAGTTGCGGCCGTTGAAAGCCACGCGACCATGCTCGCCATACGGAAAATACTTCTTCGTGTGCTGCGAAGATGAAGAAGTACAAGATAGGTGTGATGGCTATACAGTAGTCAGTAAGGTTTCACGGTCGGTCGGAACCTCAGGTGCTCACATTGCCAGACAACACTAATCTTGAAAAGTGTATGGAATTTGGTCGATCCAACGCGCGAGGTTTCTTTCCATCTAACCCAGCTCGCTGAAATTATCGCATATAATATGATCGAGATCATATAGATACCGAGTAGAGCTGCGAATCGCAGCAGCTGGGTGGAACCGAAGCGGCCGAGTGTCAACGACTGGAGAGGTAACTTCACGGATCTGAATAGGTGGTACATGAATGCGATGGAGTTGAATGTGGCGATAGCCAGCGCCGATAGCATTAGAGCGAGGCCTAGAGTATTTGAGACGGAAGCTTCAATGTTGCACATGCCCTAAATATTATTGAGGAAATTTACGCTTGGGCAGCTGAATGAGACACCATTACCAGCTCGAATCGCGGGGCGATATAGGATACGTTGCGACTTAGATGCGGCAAATCAGCGAACACAGTCGGAAGGGCCCAAACTGAGAGATTTCCGTCAATAAGGCATCAATCGATGTATGGGAGCACATACTCCAGGGACCAAGGACCAATGCAGCAAGACCTAGCTTTCCACATGGGAGGTTTCTGCTCCCACCATATTCTGGATTCTTCACGTACTTGCAGCTCGCATAGAGTAATGGCTAGGCCAGGTTAGAAACTAAATAATTTGGTGATGCAGCCTGTCACTCACCAGTGTAAAGCTGATACCGAAAGCGGCCATAGTCAGAGTGAGATAACGAACGCTACAGTCTTCTGCTCAGAGACGGTACGGGTCTGTATTATTGGTGTACACCCACATGATAGCATCTGCTACGCAAAAGGCCTGTAGCATGGGATGACCAGGCAAATCCGTAATTCCATCGGGGCTCACTTCAAATATAATGGGAGGAATGACCGCGAACATCGAGCGGGCCAGTGTAGTGATCAAGAAGGACTTGACGATGGTATGCTTTGGTGCTGGTGTCATGAGTAGAGCACCTAGCAAGACTATTCCGGTAAACTGGTGGGGTTATATCAGTAGGAGTCTGGGCATAGAAACGCAAACAACTTACGCCAAGTCCAATAATAACACAGGAGAACGTTTGCTCCTCACTCATGACTGCTCCTGAACAACGCGAGTGGGGGCGGGGTTGCGACGCTAGCGGGACTCACACATACAGGGGTAAGTGTAAGAGCGAGGGCTGTAGGAGGCTCGCCTATCGGAAGTTGGTAGTCATCATTACTGTGCATCTGCTCATGCGTCGAACCATCCCTACAGCCCGATGATGAAAATTGTATGACAGCCCCGCAGTACTTGATTGAAGAAAGAATTCGTGGGATGGCGGGTTAACTTACTTGGGAAGCCGGGTCCAACTCGGGAAAGAAGGCATGAGACACCATCATGCAACAGTATCAGAGATGCTTCTTCGTCAGTTTAGACAGATGTGGGATCGCCCCTGCGTTGAGATGGGTTAGATGCGTTCACTTTGAGTTTAACAGACCCTTGTACTACATGGCATGAGGGCAGCAGCGTGATATGGTGAGGTCATTGGGAGCAGTCGTTTGCACTCACGAGCATATTCAACGTGTAGATTGTCTGAACCAGAAGACGGCCACACCGGCATTGTCTTCCAAACATGACACATTGCAGCGCAGATCCCGCCCCAGAAGCGGCTCGCCCATTGCTCATGCGCTCATGGCGGGGGTGCGGCAAACTCAGCAGTGTCACATCAATGCGAAGAACGACTCGTCACAGACGTGACCTGTCGTGATGACACGCGTTGATCAGTCACAGGCGGCTAATTGTTTATGTTCGTGTCCGTGACGAGCACGAGCCTCAGACGCGCTGCGACGCGTTCGACAGCAATTGCCCAGTCTTTTACCCCCAGAACTCGCGTTTTAGGGATTTCCCTACGGTATATGGGAAGACAGAGAACGTTACGTAAGCACGCAGGTCCATAAACAGTACTCATCTTCTTACACTGTACCAGGAGGTTTTGGATTCACGATGCCGAAAGGAGCAAAGCCAGCGCCGCCTCAGCAAAGTAGTTTGCAGGAAATGTGGGGAAAGAGAAAACGTGAACCAAAGAAGAAGATTGACGATGCGGAATCCAAACCCAAAGCATCGGAACCTGGTCCATCTAACACTGTAAGTGACGCAGAAGACAGCAAACAAGTCAAAGCACCGCTCTCTTCTTCAGGCAAGTATATACCCTTGTAATCTCAGTATGTAACATATGGACTAACGTTAAGCTCATAGCAGATGCTCCGCCAAAGAAGAAACGACGTGTCGTTGAATCGGAAGATGAAGGGGACACCGCCACATCCACACTGCCGGTAGAAACATCCAAACGTGCTCTCAAGCCTGTTCCAGTCAAATCTACCTCCAAGGGCAAATTCAAGGTCCCTCCAGTGGAAGACGAAGAAATGGAAGACGCGACTTCGTCAGCCCATGAGGAAGTGGAAGCGAGTGAACCGGACGAGGCTGCAGAGGAGGACGCCGAGGATGGGGAGGAGGAGATTGATGAAGAAGAGGAGCTGGCGACAGAAAAGTAGGGGCATCGTACGTCTTCGTACTATCGACTATTGACAATGTGTTTAGCGCAGAGGCGGCGCTGCTGAAGACGAGCGAGGTTGATATCAAAGGAGGATGGAAGGCGGGAGACCCGTATGTACATCGTTTTCCTCTCACTTGCTGTGATCTCATATTTCCATTAGAGTACCATATGCTGCTCTTGCCAAAGTATTTGCACTCATTGAGGCGACAACAAAACGTTTAGAGAAGACATCTCTCCTCACATCTTTCTTATTTTTGGTCATCAGGAGAAGTGCGCCAGGAGACTCCAAATCACTGCTTCAAACAGTGTATCTTTGTATCAACAGAGTAGGCTCCATTACATCAAATAGCTCATATCTGACACTGACACCAACACAGCTATGTCCAGATTACGTTGGAATTGAACTAGGAATAGGAGAAAGTTTGCTGTTGAAGGCAATTGGCGAGTCTACTGGGCGGAGTCTCGCTGTGGTCAAGGCAGACTTGAAAAAAGAGGGCGACTTGGGTCTTGTTGCGAAGGTTTGGTCCCGTCTGTTACCCGATCGCACAACATGGTTGACGTCCCGCTTTAGAACTCGAAGAACAGTCAGAAGACACTGTTCAAGCCGAAACCTCTTACCGTGCCGTTCGTCTTCACTAACCTTAAGGAAATTGCCAGCAGCTCAGGGCACTCTGTGAGTGTATTGCTCTGGCACAGCTTCACGATGTATATCCTGATCATCAACGCACGCCGCAGTCGCAAAACAAGAAGGTTTCGATCATTACGAAGCTACTGGCGGCATGTCAGGGCGAAGAAGCCAAGTACATCGTTCGTTCCCTCGAGGGCAAGTTGCGCATAGGCAACGCTGAGCGTACAGTATTGGTAGCCCTCGCCCATGCTGCAGTCTTAGCGGAACAAGAACATGGTACACATATTCACTCGCCTGCGATTTCAAACACTCATATCTGACTGGTAGCAAATAAGCATCTGAGCAAAGAGAAGCTGACAGCGCGCCTTGAACAAGCTGCCGAGACCATCAAGTCCGTTTACAGGTCAGTTTGCTCTCCGTTCCATTCTCTGCGTGCAGGTTTGTTGACCGCGGAGATAGCGAACTGCCCACGTACGACCTTGTCATCCCTGCGCTGCTCGAAGCAGGCATCGACGGCCTTCGCCAGAAATGCAAGCTCACGCCGGGAGTGCCTCTGAAGCCCATGTTGGCGAAGCCTACCAAAGCCATCGGCGAGGTACTCGACAGGTTCGAGAACAAGAAGTTTACGTGCGAGTATAAATATGACGGTGAACGTGCGCAGGTATGTTTTCCCAAATTGTCGGCTCTTTTATAGGTGGATTGAAAGTTTTGTAGGTACATAAGCTTGAGGATGGCACTGTCGGTGTGTTCAGTCGCAACTCTGAGGATATGAGCAAGAAATATCCAGATCTGATGGATCAGCTGCCGCACGTATGTCTTGTAAATACTGGCCGGATAACTTGCGCTGAAATGCTCTTATGTCTAGTGTATGCAAGACACAGCAAAGTCGTTCGTGTTCGACGCAGAAGCTGTTGCCATTGACCGCACGTCAGGAAAACTCCTGCCCTTCCAAGAGCTCAGTCGTCGGAAACGGAAAGACGTCAAGGTGGAGGACATCCAAGTCCGAGTTTGCTTGTTCGCTTTTGATCTGCTGTACTTGAATGGCGAGGTGAGTGAGATGGCTTTCTTAGCACAAGACGATAACTGATGTTAAATTGCTGCCGTTCTAGTCATTACTGCAGAAACCACTGGTCGAGCGAAGAGAACTGTTGAGACAGCATTTCAAAGCTGTGCCCGGGGAGTTCGCGTTCGCTAATTCTTCTGACGGCGACACGACGGAACAGATTCAAGCCTTTCTCGAGGAGAGTGTCAAGGACGGCTGCGAAGGTCTCATGGTCAAGATGCTTGAAAGCGAAGCCAGCTACTATGAGCCTAGTCGGCGTAGTGTCAATTGGTTGAAGGTAAGTTGAGGGCTTAGTCAGACTACCGCAACTTGTCTAATCGCACATCATATAGCTCAAGAAGGACTATCTTGCGGGCGTCGGCGACTCACTCGACCTTGTTGTCGTCGGAGGCTACTACGGCAAAGGCAAACGAACTAACGTTTATGGTGCCTTCCTCTTGGCATGCTATGACGCCGACGGAGAAGAGTTCCAAACTATTTGTAAGATCGGCACAGGCTTCAGTGACGAGGCGTTGCAGCAGCACTACGAGGCTTTGAAGCCCCTAGAGCTGACGAAGCCGAGAGGCGACATCAAGATTGGTGGTGCGAAGCCGGACGTATGGTTTGAGCCGCAAATCGTCTGGGAGGTGCTTACGGCCGATTTGAGCTTGAGTCCTATATACACTGCCGCACAGGGCCTGGTAAGTACCTGCATCTAGCTACCACCTGTTTCTGCGGCACCTAAAAATATCTGATAGGTTGAAGAGAGAGGCATCTCATTGCGTTTCCCTCGATTTATCCGCATAAGAGACGATAAGTCGGCAGATGACGCTACGGGGCCCGAGCAGGCAAGCGTGTATTCTGCATATCACCGGGTTCTTACTAACACCCAACTCACCAGATCGCAGAAATGTACGAGCGACAAGCACTGGCACAGAGTAAAGGTGGTAAGAAGAAAAAGGGCGGGGACGCGGATGACGGGTTCTGGTAAACACGGTGTTCGCGTGCATGTCTTGGGGGCACGCCTTTATGCGGTGTATATGTAGATCGATAATATAGTCCGGATATCTAATAGCAACGACGCAGGCGGTCAAACATAGAAATGGGAAGTGACAGCTTGCAGCATGGTTAAGGCATGTTCGTGACCGCAGGGGATCACAGCACTAGTGGTGTCACTTTGCCGCCGCAACCTTCTGTGCCTCCTCTTTCGTTGCCTCTATTGCTTGTGTAACGGGGCCTTTCTCTTTCAGCTGGGCTTCCCTGCCGCCGTTGTACCAGTAATTTGTGAATCGGGCGAGCTGCACGGATTGTGCGGTCGCGTTGGTCGCATGACAAGCGAACAAGAGGTAGTTCCGTGGTTGGACCCGCCATGCTGCGAGACATGACTGCGTAAGCCGTGTTATTGTGTTTGAGATGTTGATCCTCACTCACCAAAACGCATGAATACCAGGCTTTAAACACCAGGTTTAGTACTGCAGTATGATAGTAATGAGGACATGACGCACGAGTAAGAAGCCAGCGCAGATGTCATTGCCCCCGAGATGACCTCCTCATCCTTCTTCAAGTCAGCGAGCGCAGCCAATGGTAGACCCCAGTTGGCAACCTAGTCCATGAACTATTGAGAGACCTGTATCTGTGAATGAGCTCATGTACGAACCGGTCCCCAAAAGTGGGTGCCTGAGTATGATATGGTGAGTTTCTCGCCAAAAAATGAACAGAGCGGATACTTACTGAAGAAATATTCGCGTGCAGCTGGTGAGCGCAGCCAAGTGAAGAATGTGGAGGACATGGTCGGCGGGGAAGAGTATGGTGAGGGCGCTCAGACTCCGAGTCGACTCTTTCGAGTGGGAGGAGGCGCGTAAGTAAATTGACGTGGGACAGATGACTCACCATCAGCCAATCACTTGTTGTTAGCAGGCGCATCAAACCCGCCTCCGTGCCGCATGTTATGTCTTTACCACAGGCATCGATGTTACTCACAACGAGCAAGTGTACAATTCCTCCTTTCATGCAACGCCTGCGTGACCCAGGCCACTTCGAGCGGTGCTGGTGATCTGCGACGGTTATTCGGCATTGGTAATATGATTATTTGTGCTCACCACGTTGCAGGTCTTCTGCTCCCTGGGAGCGCCCCATATAACCACGCTATTGGCTTGAATTCAAGTCTGATCAGGCAGTCCTTGCCACTCTCCGCCCGCCCCTTTTGCTCTTCTCTTCTCGCCCACCATCATGCAAGCTTATCATAACACAAACTACTACGCTCCCCAACCAGCGTACCCTCCAAGAGGGCCTCCCCTCGGTCCTCAACCAGGAACTTATCTTACCGGCTTCTCTGCCACTTATCCCCATTTCCCGCAGCCTCAGCCCCCACCGGGCGCACAAGGGCCTCCGCAAGGATATCAGCCATTTCCTGGTGCTGTATATCCACCTGAGCAGTATGAAGCCTACCCACAGGCTGTTGTCCCGGATCGTCGCAGAGATAGAGATCGTGCAAGAGAAAGGGACAGAGAAAGGGAGAGAGCTGATAAATATGGCCTGCACAGGAGCAACACTGTGGCTACCCCGAACCCGAATGCTATGCCACTCAAGTCTGCGATGAAGAAATCGGGTAGACATGATAGGTCTGCTTCGATGAGCAATCCGCCAATGATGCAGCAGTCCATGTCTCGTGCTTCGAGCAGAGCACCGTCTGAAAATCGGGAAAGGACGACATCTACTGGCCGGCGACGACTAGAATCGCTGCCACATAAATATGGTAAGTGTCAATATACTGTCCTTCAGATTGTCCGACGTTCATAGTGCTCCACAGATCATGTATTCCTCACATTCCCTACCTCCAACGAGATAAGGGTAGAAAACTGTGATTTTCATACCGTAGAAGAGCTACGGCAGCATGTCCTACCATCGTGGCCGGCGGGTGTAGGCCAAGAAGGAATGAACAGACACGAGCCCGTTTGGATCGCCCAATTCAATGGTACACCCTGGGCAACTAGCAGTACCTCCCCTGACTCGATAATGTGCGTATATTGTGAGAGCATTCTCCACGCGCGCTGATTGTGTTGCAGTGCGCGACGCATGATCTGCAGCATCTATTCGGTATTGGCTAGTCAGGTATGTTCTTCCCTGCATCATAGCAGAAGCCGGATTTCCGACTTTTGGTGACATTCCTAGGGATACGCATACACAGCAACAGCCAGTACATCGAACCCTGTATGTGAAATTTTCCTTAGTTGGATTTGCCTGCTCATCTCCGCCATCTCTCGCCGCCTTCATCTTAGCCCGCGAAATTAATATTCTCTCGCGGAGTCCCAGAACAGATACCTTATTTCTTCACAATCAGCGTCTCAACGAGCAATTCCAAGTTGTCCATATTGGACGCTCCTCCCCCGGTTATCGATAGCCTTGGCCATCAGCTCCGCACATACTTTCCACGGTTGATCGAAGTAAATCGGACAACCGCAGATGGGGAGACCCGTATCCAAATTGGCCGCGGCAACAACAGTGGTGAGTGCTTCCTACTACACACCGTGACCCCCCGTCCTCTCTTAGCGTGACGACAACATACCGTTCCCTCTCGAAAACTGACTCAACAAAGCCTCCGAAATAGATAAACTACGGTTCACTACACACGTGCTAGGATTCCTGAACTCGCTTGGATTCAAACTGGACGGAAGCATACCGATGGGGAAGGCAGGCCCACTCGGGTTCGGATCGAGAAAGGAGTTGTGGATCTTCCGTGCGACACAGACCACGTCTGCTGCTGGACGTAAACGTGAGGGAAGCATGAGCAGTCAGTTCAGGGACGGAAGTGCCCATGGGCATAGTAGCATGCACGACCACGATGATCAGTACAACTGATCGTTTGGCACGTTCATGTCCGCATTCAAGTTTACGTTTCGACGACGTCTACCTCTGTCGTTGGAGCCACGCATATTTATTCACCTATATCTCGCCTTCATTGTATATTGTATCACTGGTCGGTTTGTTGTGATGTCATTTTATTGTATGTCTTCGTTGTGCTCATATATCGATTAGTACTGTAGCTCAGAATTTGTACCGCTCACGCAGACACGAAAATGAAGATGTGTACTGACGTTCCCGGCCGATCTTACTATCTCGTTACGTCTAACACCCCCAGTCGCACTCGAATTCTACCAGCGGGTAAACGGGCGACAAGTTGAATGCTTCTGGGGCTAGAAGCTTAAGCCAGGTTCATTCGGCACGCGATCTTGGTAGCCTGTTGTATGAAGCACAGGTATCGTTGCACTTCCTATCTAGCAAGTGTATTACATTGGTAAGTTTACATTGTTCCATCTGGTCTGTCTACACCATCTTAACGACCTTGCTGCCGTCAACCAAGCCGGCGAGTGACTTCGCGACCACCTTGCCGTTAGCGTCCTTGCGCTTGATCAACTCATCCCACCAGCCGAAGAGGAAGTCTCGGGCGATGAGCTTGAACCAGGGTGTGAAGGAGTTTGCTAAATGACATGTCAGCACAATGGCATATGGACAAATGAGGTTTAGAGAGATCACTCACAGGGATCGTCAAACATGGCTTGCAGCTCAGCCTTGTCGACGTACTTGTAGTCACGGATCTCATTCAAGTTGGGTGTGACATCGACATCGGCTGTCAAGAAGAGAATGTAGTCGACTATATATCACAGCAAAGCGCATGTGAGCTCTTAGTCAATCGGAGTCGGACAGGAACAAACCTTCATGCTCTCCCCAAACACCGTTCGATGGTGCAAGGTAGTGAATCTTGGTGAGGTACTGGAACTTATCCACCGGAGTCTGGCTTGGTGGAATCCCAAGCTCGTGTTCCAGTTTCCTCGAGGCCGCGACGCGCACACCGAGTTGCTCAGCCTCGACTTTCTCCTGCTCAAAGTCGTCGAGGGGGTGCGAGCAGCATGTGTTCGTCCACATGTCAGGGAAGGTGATCTTCTCCGTGGCGCGTTGCTGGAGCAGCAACTTGCCATCGCTTGGTCTGAAGACAAAAGCGGAGAATGCACGGTGGAGGAGACCCTTGTTGATATTCTCCATGAGATGGCCTGTGGCGAGAGTTATACGACGTGCGTGAGGCTCACTGTCAGCACGACGTACATGTCTTTTTGTCGGCAGCTCCTAGCGCATTGTCCTGCTCATCCACCAAGATACACCGCTCGTCCATGAGCCTTGCTTGCTCAGAGTCATATTTTGAGAGATCGATGCTCGAAAGCACTGCACGAGAGGCAAGAACAGCTGGTGATTCTGAAGTCATTTGTCGTCGAGTGGTAGTGGTGGTGGCAGAGAAACGAAGGCGGATATTATAACGAGAGACGGCGACAGGACTGGAGACGAGTATACGGCGGTGAGCGAATAGCAGTGGCCTCATACAAGCGAAAAAGACAGACTGATGGGTATATAATGGGGGGCTCTCCGTCGTCCCACTTTCTATTTGGGCGACTGAGAACAAGTTATATGGGCGTCTCTGTCCATTCATCTCGTCCTCGGATATCTCAAGATTGATGACACTATCGCACCCAATCACGTCGAGCTAAATTATGGATAGCATTATCAGGAGCAAAAGACTGTAATGTACACAGGACGCTTCCTTCTGAGATATCTACAGCTTCACTTGACAGTGAGACGAAGCATGCTGTAAGGCTTGCTCTGCTGGATGCCGATGAGGTCTTTCGTGGAGAGGACTGGACGAAGTTCAGTACTCAGCAGGCCTCAGAACTGAACTGAATGACTTACCCAGACAGTGATAAAATGCAGCAGCTGCAACATGACGGGTGCTTGTGTCCTTAGGCACAACGTCATCGAATTTCAGCGCCGCTGCACCAGTGGGCAATGCATTAACTTGAATCTTCATGTATCTAACTCGCATGTCAACCCCAAGCTCGTTCAGTGATAACAGATAAGCGCTTACTCGAGGAAATTTGATGAATTCTTCTCCAGCGACATTATGCTCACATCTGTTGCCTGCGTCTCAATTTGAGGGTCATCTTCGAGTTGAGTAGGCACTAGATCGGCGAGGCATGTTAAACGCAGGGATGGCAGCGCATCTTTGATCTGCTCACCAGCAAAGTCGAATTCGGCATGAGATCCACTAGGGAGAAACGAAGCAGGAGACTCCGGCACTCCCCCGACACTACCTTTCGGGAGGGAACTGCTCCGTCTGATACGTGAGTCCGCTCTTACCAAGCTTAATCTATCGCTTCCACCTGCACCGAAAGCTACTCCGCTGATAGACGAGGTCACACCGCCGGCATTGTCCCAGGGAAACATGTTGCTGCGTTGAGAACCTGAATCAGGAAGCTTCGTTCCCAATCCAAAGTGGCTGCCAAGTAAAGATGGAGGGCGCGAAGATCCACGACGTGCTTGACCAGGTTCCTGACATGGCCCGTCATTCAGTATCAGGGCGTGGCGTATCGATTTGTGTAGGGAAAGCTTACCTCTGAGGAGCGCATGCGGGAGTTCAGATCCAGCTCTTCTGGACCCATATCTGCAATACATTATATTAACGGACGTACAAAAGGCAGCTTGAGGACCAACCAATTCCAAGACCGGCATCGCCAAAATTCATGTCGAGGTCAATCCTCTCTTCGGGGAGGGCGCGATCCCAGTCTTCCTCATAAGCTGGAGCAATCTCAGTTGCGGCCTTACGTGTTCTTCGACTTCTTTCTGCAATAAGACGGTCAGTACTCATGCTGGAGGAAGCATCTATAGACTATACCTTGTACCTCCATCATAGGATGCGCCGATCTAGCTTCTACTTGGAGCTTGAAGTTTTCTTCCCAGAACTGTATGAGTGCCGGCGCGTTTACTGCAGGCTTCATCAGCATCTAGTATCGACAACAAAAGAGGTACCCACTTCCTCTCGGTGCACCCCATACCATCTCCTCTAGCATCTTCATCCCATCTCTCTCGGCTTTCTTCTGGGCATGTTCTCGACGTAATTCTGCCTGACCTTCCAAGTAGTGTGCCCGCGCTCTCTGTCCAGTTGTGAGTAAATGTGCACGCATATAAATAACAGGGAAGCTTTTACCTCGAGTTCTTCATTTGTTAGTTCAGTTCGCGCATCTAATAACAGCCGGACGCGCCTGGGCTTCTTGGTAGAGGGCTCTTGACCGCCTTCTGCCTGAGAGCCTACCGGCGAAAATGGTACTATGACGGAGCCGTCAGGCTGTATCATATCTACATGATGAGGAGTAAGCGTGATGAATCACTGGTACTTCAAGTTGCCAGTGTATACCATTATCGACATCGGAGAACGGCTGCATTATTAAGTTCAGAGACGGTAAATAAGACGAGTTAAGTGAACACTAACCCGCTTCAAATTCGGGCTAGATCCCACTCCAATCGGCTGCTCCGTTGCTGCTCTTGATGCAGAATGCCCACCTAGTCGGAAGTCTACATCCATATCCATTGGGGGACCCATATCTATGTCCAGCACATTGGTATTCACGTCTCTAACAAACATGTCAGGAGAAGTGGCAGATAATAACATGACAAGTAAACATACTCTGATCCTGGGTGGTCTGCAGGCATTCCCCACCCGTCTCCCAGCTCCTTCGCCAACTCAGCTCCAATGTCAGCCCCAATATCCAGACCATCAAGGAAATTATCGTCGTAACCATAACCGCCTACTTGAGAGGAGGAAGGTACAAGGCCTCCAAAGCCGTCTGCGCCAAACGAGGCATCAAAGGAGCTAGAAAGTAAGAAATCGTTGTGCTCTTGCAGTGTATGCAGGCCTTGCTCGACTTGCGACACTGGGGTCGCTTTTGCCTTGCCCTTCTTCTTTCCCTTCTTCTTGACGCCAAATTCATCATCCGAATCGTCAGCTTCTTCATCTGCGAGATTTCTCACGTAAGTACATTATACATTTCACCCGTAGCGTGAGACATACCTTCTCCTTTATTACGTTCGTCCCAGTCCTGAGTCACGAATCAGTGACAAGCCAATACGGCTACGGCTGGAGACATACAGCAAACAAGTTATCAAAATCCAAGGTGTACGCAGCAATAGGATTAGCCGTAAGGGTAACCGTGTCTGGCCTGTGAACAGGATGAGTGGACGATAAGGATAAATTACAGTATGTATGCGTACCTCACTGTAGGCTGCGCCATCTGAAGCTGTGCGTTCGCAGAACTGGTCACATATGCATCTTGAAAAGCCCTCTTGAGCATATTAAAACAGGTAGTGATATCCGTCAAGAGAATTTCTTGTTTGACTAAAGTCACTGCGTCAGACAGCCTTCAGACAAAACTTCGGATTCAGGTCACCTTTATAGACACTGGTGAATGTATAAGTTAGCCTGCGCATATAGGCACTCAAATGATCGTATAGATGACGTACCGCGTAACACCTATCATCAAATTACTCGACAGACGAAGTGCCAAAGGCTCTGGTGGCTCAGCAATAAGATTACACATCTGTGTGATATTGGCCGCCAGAACCGAACGCTTGGGCAATTTGTTGAAGGACGACTTTGCGCCCAACGTCGCCGCAAGCCTATGAAAATCAGAGTCAGAGACGAAGGGGATGCTCGAATGAGACTGAGGTACTCACCATGCGAGACCGAACCCGCTGTCCCTACGCGACAACAACTCTGTGGACCAGAACATGGCTGCAAATGAGAGCGGGTGAGGGGAAGGGGAGAGAGAGAAGAGGGACGACAACGCGAAAGTATTTGAGGGAGATCCAGAGATGAGCCAATAAATCAAACTTTGGGTGGGTAACTTCAAGACCTGTCACTTCCAGCGAGAACCACCCGATCCCTTGCGCATCACAGCGAACAACGATACCTTCCAAATCAGGACATCCCATCACCACCTCCGAGTTCGAAACGTGACGAAAACTGTGTACCATCGTCAAAAGGAAAAGCAGAATACAACAAACCAACCTGTACATGTCACAAATACAGCACAACAGGGCGAACTTGCCAACATCAATCATGAATGCAGCCATCTCCCACTTTGCGAACCGACCAGCCTCGCGAACAGTTCATCCCTGCCGGCGACCCAGAGGAACCTTTCCTCGCGCTCAGTAGTCGTACCATCTTCCTGTACCTCCGTCCAGCGAAGTTTCAACCCTTTGGCTATTCCACTTCTCTTCACACCAATGAGTGATTTGAGGTCGATTTTGATTGTTGGAGAAAGGGAGTGTAACGGGGTAAAGAGCAACTGGTCGTCCGTGAGTGTGACGAGTCCCGGTGATTTACACTGTGCAGGGTATGCTATGCTAGAGTTAGAGCAGAATAAGTGAGAAAACTAGATTGAGTGCGTACTGTATGTTTGAATATTTCCCTTCGGGGAAGCCGAGACGAGTTTCGTTTTCGACAGCCAGCTCTGAGGATCCTTCCACTGCACAGCAAATATTGAGACATCACTGATAAAAAGAACACACAGTTACGATACTGACCGACCCGTCCTTGAAGCTAGACACTACATTCCCGGAGAGCACCTGGACGCCATCGAGTTTGCCCTTCCATTTACCCCAATCTACGTCCTCCTCAGGAGCAGACTTACTTCCGGTGGCTAATAGGGACTCCGAGCTATTGTTCGAGTGACTGCCCTTGTCGCGCTTTTTGGGCTTGCGAACTTGAACGGGTAAACCTAGAGCAACACGTTGCGAGATCAAATCCATCGCATACTCGGCATCTGTCGGGGAGAAGTCCAAGGGGGGTGGCAATCTGAGCTAGTTGTTAATTATTGACGGGATAGAAGGTACGTGGATGCTATACCTTCTTGGTAAGGCGGCGATAACAGGCATGACGTGCCAAAATAGTACGCCGATACTGAAGGTGACGAGCTTGACGAGGTACTTAGATGGGAGAAGGCTGACGAAGAACATGCCGAGGAGTACCTTGAAAGCTCATTCATATTAGCGTCTTTGTGGTTGGGGGAAACATACATACGAAAGCAAAAATCGTGGAAACTCGCGGACGACGCCAGAGGAAAAGACTGAAGGTGGCATGAGCGGCAGGTTACAGAATCGTGTCAAAATGTCTTGACTTACTTTCGAATTCGCTCGTGAACATCAGCAAGCTTGGTTCCAAGTTCAAAGATCGGCCCGTAAATGTGGTCGTCCTGGGTTAAAACATGATCTTCGGCCACAACTTCGGCATCCTTCTCGATCGCAGCGTCCTCAACCACGATCTCAGGAACAGCAGGGCTCGGTTCTGGAGAAGCCAGCCCGGCATCCCCCTTTTTCTTCGCCCGATACTCTTTGAAGGTGCCCCACAGGTCCATTACATGTTCAGCAGGTGATATAGCCAGTCGAGTGATGAGCTTCTTGGTGAGATCGTCCGCGCGCTCTTCCTCGTTACGTCTTTGTCTGAGCTCGGCAAGGGTGGGATATGGTAGGAACTTCCGACGAATGAGCGAATATCCGGTGCGGACTATCAGGCCAGCGAGCAAGAGATCGTGATACCACAAAAACCAATATAGCTGTATAATAGGTATCATTCAGCGGACGGGAGTGAAATTACAACAGGGTGGCTCACGATGCAGTATCTCAGCGTAATTTTAGGATCTTTCCAAGACGCTAATTGTATACCGCGAGATATCATGGGTACATACGTGTGAAGTATAATCACAAGGGCTCTGTGTATCAGTAGTCGTACGCTTCGCACAGTCAAGGGCGGAGGTAGGGGAGCTTCTGGTGGCAGATATGGCGCGACATGCTGAGCAATATCAGTGATTTGAGACACCTGGGTAAGTAAAGCTGCGCTTACAAATGATACCCATTCCGCCAGACCCTCTGTAGAGGATGGCTGCGAGTGTCCTCGCGAAACAACTCCCGCTCCTGGCGATATCCACGACGAGCCTTCCTCATCGGCTTCTGCATCGAGACTCAAGGTGTTGACGGAGCTCGCAGCAGAAGCGAGAGGCTGTACCTGGGGTATCTTGACCTCACGAATATACTGCCAATAGTCAGTGATTTGTAGACTAGAGGATACGAGCAATATTTACATCTGAGAACAGCCGCAAAAACCGGTCAACTTCTTCTTCGTCATACAGCTGCCGCAGCTGAGCTTCTGTCAGTTCCTCTTCATTGACTATAGGGAGCTCCTCGGGAATCGCGTCGGAGCTCGCCAAGGGAGTGGGTGAAGGTGATATGTTGCTTGAAGATGGACGACTGGGTAGAGGCGGAGGTCCAGGGGACAATAGCGGCGTCGTGGGAAGCGGCGATGGACTCAGGATGTGAGGGTTCTGGGTGTCACTCTGACGACGTATTGTAGGATGGACTGGCGGCGCGAGTCGCGGTGAAGGCGGTCGAGGGCTGGTCATTTCGCAGACCTATGCGGCGGCGGGCGGTAGTTCTGCTGCTTTTGGCTGCGGCGAGAGTCAGCAAGGTCAAATAGAGAGACGGACAACAACACGCTGTTAGAGTCGTGAAGAAGACTAGAACAAGATGTATTTTGGGCTACATGTCGCTGTTCGAACTTCGGACACTGCATGCGCGAGGCACAAGCCCAAGTCCGACGAGCGACGAACGTCATTGGGCGGTTGTGGACGCGACCACGTGAGCTTACGTACGCAAACGCGAACCCACGAACCGCGCCTTGAGCGCTTGACACGCCTTCATATATCCTCTACGCGTTCACAGACACCGACGCCTTCCAACTCAACAAGATGGCGGTCGAAAATACAGGCGTACTAGCATGGTGCGACTCTATACGGTTTACAATGGCGAAGGATCCCGGGCGCGAACTATTTGCGACCCAAATTCAGCAGCACGGTTTCGACTTTCTGGACAATTATATTGAGGATGTACTGGCACGTCAGCCTACAGAGTGCGTGCGGTGTTCTGATAACTAAAGAGATAGTCCGAATTTACATCTGCTATAGCTCTCTTTACGATCTCATGAAGACTCCGGGAAAGAAGAAGGATGCTCCGAAGAGGGGTAAGATGACTACGACCATGAAGCTCAAGGGCCTGAATAGCACGATATTTGAGGTGCGAATGCATCTTTGCATTGAGGTTTAGCTAATAGGTAAAACAGGAGAAGGAAGAAGACAAGGAGAATCCTGCACCAGTCAACGACTTCCATAAGGCTCTCATGGATGCCCGAGACGAGAAGGAGCCAAAGAAGCCCAGCGACAGCACAGACACACACCCCGCCGTGAAGAAGAATATCCCGCACACGGTGACGATTTTGGACAGTCCGTCACCACCAGCAGTCATTGTTGACGAAGACCACCCGATGGACACCGAGGTCCCAGCAATCCAACAGGACGTCGCAGCAGAGAAACTTGGTTTCTCCTCGGTGAATGCACAAACCGCTGAGATTGAGGTCGAAAATACCGAGCTCCTGCAGACGCGAACATCACCATCACTCAAGGACTCTTCATCCTATGCAACAGAACCTTTGCCTTCCCCGCCCGTCTCTGAATCTTCCGTGCCTCCTACCCTGACCGACGAAACTGCAGCGGAAGAGCCTCCCAAGGAGCTGTCAATGATTGCAGAAGATGACGAACCTACTGAGCACAGTGACGTCCGTCCTTCATCTTCTGAACCCTTAGCACCCGAACCCGCCCCAGCTCCAACGACTGTCTACGACATGGATCAAGACATCACCGTTCCCCTACGAGACAGCTCTAGTTCAGGATCCCTCAAGCGCAAGCAAAGCGTCACACAGTTCTCAGGTCTACCTGCACCATCTCCATTACGCAAATCTATGCGTATGTCGAGAGAACCATCCGTCGGTGCAGGCCTCCTTGCGCCTTCACTTGCACAAACACCTGGGGCTGGTCTAGGTGGCAAGCGTACTTCATGGCTCACTAAAGCCAAGGAGGCGAAAGCCTTGGAATTGACGGGTACAGCGAAGCGACATGCTCTGTTTTCCGAAGGTTCTGCGTCCAACACGGTTGGCTTGGGACTTGGGCTTCCATCGGGTTTCCGGAAAGCCGATTCCAGACCGTCTAGCAGAGACATATTCGACGCTGCACCGCCTGCTCCAAGCAATGCACTTCCAGCCCATGACGACGACGATACCAACATGAAGATAGATCACCCTGCAGAGGCATCTATACCGGCCACGAAGAAGAAACCTTCTCCCGCTCTAGACGAAGACTTCACAGGGCGAGGCGACTCTACACAGGCTCAGCCGCAGCACGGCACATGGCCATCTCGCCGTGCACCCTCGGAGGTGCCTTCTGTCCGGCAAGACATAGTCGAAGATATGACTGTTCCCATAAGTGAGGAAGACGCCGAGGCCGGAGCTCTGGATCGGCTGAAGAGGGCATTGGAGGGAGCAGGGGCGCGCTCCTACCGGAGCATTGGAAAGTCGTTGGGAGGCAACGCCGCGGCGGCTTTGGCGGAGGCTCGGGCTGCTGCAGAGAAACGGGTCGCACAGCGGAATGTGGTCACTGGCGAGGATGTCTCTGTCGTCGAGATCGAGCAGAGTACCGTTACGACAACTAAGGAAAACCAGCTGAAAGAGGCTGGACAGACAGCAGAACAACGGGGTATACCAAGTCATGTATCTCCTGAGGCTGACAAGCGACTCAGCCTTTCCGACCTTGTCAGCACATCCTCCGCGCAGAAGGTCAAGCAAAACGCTCCAGTCAGTACTACGCAGCCGTCTCCCGGTAATCAGGAAGCCGATACGAGTACCTCTACCACCCCTCCCAACTCCCCGCCTCCGGTCACGCAGAAACCTTCCGTTCCAATCTTCAAGCCCGTTTTGCAGCCCACCAAAGATTCAGCGACGAAGGCTTCGACAGAAATGAAGACCGCCCCATCGACGGACTCGATTCCGCCATTCGTGTTCAAGCTTGCTAGTACGGATCTGCCCGCTCCGAACCCTTTCAACGTCAAGACAGCTGCTCCTGTCGCCTCTAGTTCGAAGCCATTGACTGCCGAGTCCAGCAAGGCCAGCTTATTCTCGGATAACATCTTTGACAAGCCGGCAGGTTCAAAGGGATGGCTACCCACGCAGGAAACGCAAGATACCGAGTACTCCACAGCTCCTATGCAACCTCAGGAAGACGAGCTGGACGACGACGATAGCTGGCACATGGACGAGAAGTTCCGCGCGAACGAGACCTGGACGCCATATGGGTTCGTCAACACCGACAAAACTGATAACACCTGGAGTACTCTTCCCAGTCGAAGCACGAGTCAACACGGCGACACGGAGTTGCTCCCGCCACCGACTCACGGGTTTGCACAGGCGATCCAGAAGGCGGCGCAGGAGTCTAATGAGAATTATGTTGTTCATGCGGACGATGACGATGGTGTCGATGGCGCGTTTGACTTTGACACCGGTATCGATCATGCGCAGATTGGTATCACCGATGAAGACCTTAGGGATTTGGAGGACGTCGATATGGATCTGGACGATGGGACGGATGAGGTCGATTTGGAGGACATTGTCGCGGCTGGCAAGGCTACTATCAGTTTGGTACAGGTAAGCTGCCCAGAACACGCGAGAGTGGACAGAGTGCTAATGCAACTTCTAATAGAAACCGGCGGAACCGACTCGTCCTCAGAGTCAGATGTCCCTCAACTCTGTTTCGTCATCTTCGTCGCAGAGTAATGTAGGCTTCCTAGGTCAGGCTAGTCGGTTTATGAGTAATGTTCTCGGAACGAGCAAGCCTAAGGGGAAGAACGAACCGGTGAAGAGCATCATTCGTGCAGCGGCTATTGCGAAGAAAGTAAGTGATCTCAGTCTAGGTTAGTATACTTGCTTAGCACGTTGTTTAGCAACAAGAAGAGGCCGATAAGAAGGCTAGCCGTCTCAGGGAGATGGAGAATCGTCGTCAGCAAGCTATGCAAAGGAAGGCGGAAGAAGAGAAGGCACGTGTCGAGGAGGAGCAGAAACGAATTCGGGAAGAGAACGAGAAGCGGAAGCGTGAGCGAGAGGAGCACACGGGTAAATTACCGGTGCTCAAAGCTGTGAAGAAGGTGCGTGAGGTATATGGAGGGTCGAATGGAGTACTAATAAGCGTATGCAGACGGAAGATGATACGATGAGCAAGCGGAAGTTGGCTGAATCCCAGAAGAAGCCGGAGTCAAAGAAGCCACCCTCCAAAGACTTACAGTCTTCGCGTACAATGAAGCCTCCCGCGTCAACGAACCTTGGAGCCAGTAGTAAACTGGCTGCACCCTCGAAGTCTACATTGTCGAAGCAGGCTTCTTCGAGTTCGCTGGCTGCTTCTTCATCTGTAAAGGACACCACAGCTTTGAAGAGCACCGCTCCATCATCCGCGATGAAAGCCTCGGCTGCGAAAGGGAAGACCAAAGTGGTGCATAAAGACGATGCACAGCCGTCAGATATCCTGCAGAGTCAGATGGCCGACCGTGCCAAGGCTCAAGTTCAGGCTGCACAGACTCCGCGACAGCCTCCCCCCGTAGCGAGCGAGAGCATTGAACTGCCGGACATCAACAGCGAATACTCTGACTCGGATGACGAGGATCGACCGAAGTCGTTCAATCCGCCAGAATGGGCGCAGTCACCTGAACTGCGGCAGCAATTGGAGGATCAAAGCCGGTACAATCCTGACGACATCTTCGGGCGCATTGGGCCGTTGCGCATGGAGGAGATATTTAGGACGAGGCAGAGCCGCTTCCGTGCGAGGACGAGCTCTGCGAACTGGGCGGGCCCTGATGAGCTCACCGAGTACGAAGAGCGGGAGTATGCTCGCCGTATGGGGTACACGAGTAAACCCTGAAAGTCTCGTTTTGTGACACTTGTCAGGCTGTTCATACCACCATGGATTGATTGCATAGACCACGAGCACTGTAGTAGATACTGCACATCATCGTTATGACCACATCTGCTATCGATCACTGCCGCGAACAGCCGTATTGTCACATCGCCAAGTCAGCGCCAGCCCTCATGAACATCCGTCATGGCATAGCCGACGTGGACAGACCTCGGCCCAAGCTGATGGCGGTGTGCTGGAGAGGACTAGCCTCGAATTCCGCAAATGGAAACACTTGTTTGCGCGTGTTTGGTAAGCGCGGGAGAGAGTCGGGGAGTGGCCTGGGAGGGGAGGGGAGTACTTACGTTGCACGCTTTGGAATTCCCGTACCATATACTCTTGTCTGGACGACGCCTCAACTATTGTCTCCCTCTTTCTCACCTTTACCTCCATCTGGTCTCGTACTCTCCTTCCAGCCATCCAGCATGGCTTCATCATCCTCTTCATCACCAGAACTGCCCCTCTCTCGTTCAACAAACAACAACGATCAATCTCTTAACATCGACCATAAACTCCATGAAGTCCTCGAGGATTTGTCCAGGTTCGTTGTATGCGTGTTCTGCCCTCTCCTTTTACTGAGCCAACAATAGTCGTTTCATCCTCAATCTCCCCGATATCGAGCTCGATTCACTAGAACGTGTATGCTTCCAAGTCGAACAAGCGTCAGTGTGACAAAGTCGTGAAGCTTGACTGGCATTTAACACTTTTATTCTCTCCAGGCACTGGTACTATGAAGACTTTGTTCGAGAACAAGACCCCAGTCTTCCAACAATGACCCTCAAGCGGTTCTCCAACAGCTTGTTCCACGTCTGCCCTCTTCTCAGCCACTGGGGAAACGACCACGAACAGACCTTCCAGAGTTTCCTGGCGTACAAGACCCGGGTACCTGTATGTGGCGCTATCATGCTCAACGAGAAGTGGGACAAGGTGAGTCATCGAACTTTGACTGTGTGTGCGCCACTCAACCTCGTTGGATTAGTGTCTGCTTGTCAAGGGATGGAAAGCCACGTCAGCCTGGAGTTTTCCAAAGGGAAAAATCAATGAGCAGGAAGAACGACCTCTGTGCGCTATTCGAGAGGTGTGTTCGCATTCCATTGAGGGCGATCGTGGCAGATATTCATGGCTTGTAGGTTTTGGAGGAAACAGGATATGATCTGGCCGGTCAAATAGATCCTGAAAACGTGGTCGAACTCTCTATTAGAGACCAGTCCTTGTCGTTGTTTATTGTACCCAACGTTCCAGAAGATTTTTGTTTCGAGACTCGCACGCGAAAGGAAATAAGCGTATGTACTTTTTTCCATATTCGTGTCGTCGTATTCACACGAGTTGCTGCCAGAAAATCTCGTGGTTCAAGCTTACCGACCTACCTACTTGGAAGCGTAATAAGACTGTACCGGGGAAGTTCTATTTGATAACACCGTTCATTGGGTACGTCCCCTTCTTCGTCTAAGCATATTCTCTCCTTAAAAATAATATGTAGTCCTTTGAAGAACTTTTTACGAACTCACAAACCTCGGAACCTTCGTCGTCCCAATGAGAAACAACAACCTACGGACGTTGACGATGAGGGCCAGCAGGACCTAGAAGCACAGGACCCCGTCGCTATTGCACATGAATCAAGCTCCCAGTCGTCCCAAGAGAATGGCGATCCACACACTCCATCTCCCCTCTATAGCGAAGCCATCATCAATAAGGCAGAGCAGAGCATCAGTCACGAGATGCAGAAGACGCTTAACATGGACAATGTGGACCCCCATTTTGCCAAACTCTTGAGTTCGCTATCATTGTCTGTCTCCAAGCCTTCCGTCGACAGTGTCGCCGACCTTACGATTCAAGGCGATCCTGGTATCGTTCAGGCTGTTTCAACCGTCTCTCCCACTAAAGCGACAGTGCTCAACACGCGGTCCCCTTCTCACGCAAGTACCGCCAGACAATCTAGGCCCACCCGCACTCCTTCTGCCGCTCCCCGTACTCCTCCTTCCGCCTCCTCCACATCGCTCCGAACGCCCTCGCGTCTCGGGCGTACACATTCGCCCCGCGTTCCTGTGCCACCCACTTCGGAACAGCATCTAACCTCTCCAAGTACGAATGGCAGCGCGACGGAGACTTTACCTTCTCCCACGACCCGTCGCGTAGCTGCACCGGTGGACATTTCCCCTTATCTCACACGGGCGGCGACTGCAGCCCCTCCTGTCCCGAAGCAGCTGAAGTATATTTCAATGTTGGAGAACGTCGTCAAGGAGTCGGAACGGATGACTCCCAGGATTGAGCGTCAAGTCCTCGTTCAGAACGACCGCCTCCCATTGCCAGGTGGCCAGCCTATGTTTGCTCCATCTCATCCACCCCCTGGCGCTCCGTATGGTCTCCCCGCCGAGCCGTCTGTGATATACTCTTCTCCTCAGCGCCCAACAGGAAATTTCCCTCCCCCATCCCTCCCCTCATATCCTCAACTATCGTCGGCACCCTCTGATGACGCGTTCGTTGTTCGTCCACGAACAACCAGTGCTTTCCATCCTGTCCCCTCAATGTCATCCCGACCCAGTCTTACGGACGATCAGTTACGTCTGGTGATGTCAGCAACAGGACCCCGTCCCCCTCCTATGCCTCCCGTAGGGCCGTACCATCTCTCTCCTAGACGTGCTGGGCCACCCCCGCCTGGACCGCCTCCATTCATTGTGCAAGCCCCTCCGCCCGCTGGTCGCGCACCTCAGCCGAATCTGCGCTTAATACCTCCCAACCAGCTTCCCTTGGCCCCGTACGGCGAGGCACCTCCCTTGTCAGCACCCGCTCTATCGCCCACTTTCAATCGGATCCCCCGCGCCAATCCTACGAACAACGCTCAATTGCTTTCTATCCTCAACACGCCCAGTCTCCCTCGCGCCACCTCTAGCACATCGCAGCCCGTCCTCACCAACCTCGGACTTTAATAGTATTCATCATCATCCGTCATTTATTACACTATATTGGCATCACACTGTAGCATGACTTCAACTTGGTCTCCTCGGCAGAATTCCCTGGTTCGGGCCTCTTACCCAGTCTTACCCTTGAATCGCTTTCCTTGTTCTTGATCTTCTTGTATCTTCCCTACTTTCCTCCTCATTTCGTCTCGCCATACATCCCGCCTCATTGTTCCGTGCGGGATTATGCAACAGTGCCTCCATACACTTGCTCGACGCCGTCTACTTTACTCTTTATCGCTTCCGTTGTCTTTCCTTCTTCCTTTCTCATGACTCATGCGATGGCCTCCGTCATCGTTAAATGTGCGTCTCGCGTCCCAGATCACTCTCTACTTCCCTTGGTTTCTGTTATCACATTCTCCTACACACTACCGTCGTCACGACTATCGCAGTTCCACCTGCTGTAGTCGATCTCCCTCTGTTTCGTCCCCTCCTCACACTCGCTTACATCGTACTTCTGTCCACACACAATACACAAACCCAAAGTGTAATTAGTTCTGTAGCCTACCACTGACAATCCGATGTCGTTTGTGACACCATCACTCAAGAACAAACACAGTACTGGATCAATGTGATCAGTCAGATCCACAGCCAACAGTTGAATGAAACCTTCATCTCATTCGTCAGATCCTAAGTGCAACGAGGAAGAGAACTGATCCTTCGATGCTTTATAGGCATCACATTAAAAATCGTATGTATTCGTATTTGAGATCAACCAAACATGACCAACATAAGAGAGTTATTACTGGCAGGCGAAAAGTCACGGTGCAATTCCTAAACCCGGCAGTTCAGACTTGCGTCCCATTCCTCCGAGCCTACGCCTTCAGCAACAATGAAGAGATCATTGGGGTCGTATTTCTTCTTGATGGAAAGTAATTTGTCGTAGTGCGATCCGAAGAACGTTTCCTTGGGGTCGGCATAATAGAGCGAGGCCTATATAGGAGCAATAGATGAGACCTTTTATCATACTTAGGTACCGCAAACGCATGGAACAAACTTACTTCGTTGAAGTAGGAGCCAGAGTCGGGGGCCAGAGCCTCGAGTGCACGAGTGTACTCCTTGACCTTCTCCTTAGCCGCAAGGATTTCTTCGACAGGCGCACCATCCTCCCATAGTTGACCGGTAACAGCGTGCACAAGTGCTTTGCGCCATGCTGGGTTGATACCGGCAGAATCGGGGTCGACTTTAGAGACAGCACCACCTGCAACCATGCTGAATGAAGTACGTGCAACGGGCAATGAGTACGATGCTCGGTTTCCGCTCTTCCGAATAACAACTCACATGTAGGAAATTTCGGGGCCCTGTGCCAAGAGTGTGTCCGCTATCTTCACATGATCTGTTTCGAAGAGGGTCCTGGGCAGGAGCCGGGAAGTAACCTCGATGTTGATACCTGTCTCGGATGAGCTAGGGCGTATAACCGTCCTCTCGAAGTCTTTGAACAGCTGAGGCGCGGACGTTTTGGCATTGACCACAGTAAGAGTGTCGCCACCCTCAGAGGATGAGTTGGCTGCAAGACTCCGTGCGAAATCAAAGAAGGGGTTGATTGTCGCGTTCGCGTCAGCCCAGGAGGCATAGTTTAGGAGAATAAGAGTAAGCCCCTGCTGGGGTGCCGGTGGACCCACGGACACGGAGGGATATCCTGCCCATCCGGCGTCAGCCAAGGACGGGGTTTGACGGACAAATTCAGTGAAAAGTGTCTTGAGTAGCGGACTGGTGGTGTTGGTGTTGGTCGTGTTGACGGTAGCAGTGAACTGGGCGAACACGAGAGGGTTGGCAGGATGCGTCTGGTATGAGACAGAAGTCACGATGCCGTAGGTACTGCCTCCCCCTCCGCGCAAAGCCCAGAAGAGATCACTGTTCTGGTACGCGTTTGCAGTAAGGTGTTCTCCCGTAGACGTGACGACAGTGAATTGAACAGCATTGTCTGCACCTATATGTTATATATTGGTATGAAACACCGTCAGTAAAAGTTTATCGGGCTGGAAAGACACGCGAAATACTAACCGAGACCAAACGTAGGGGCCAAAACGCTGTGACCTCCACCCCCGATCCATCCTCCGGCGGAGCCTACGGAGCCTTTGGAAGTGACCCCGCCTACTATGTCACGGCCTTGAGCATAAACGGCGTCGTACGCTTCATGCCATTGCACTCCAGCACCGAGGGTGATAACTTAAGTAGTCCGTCAGCAGACTGAAGTCACGGGTCGAATATTCCGAAGGACTTACTATCCTGCAGAGACGAGTTGGAAGATGCCGGAGCTCCAGTGGGGGTGAACGTGTCGTGGTAGCTTATATTCTTCATATTATGCGTCCAGATCATGAACGCCCCGCGAGCAGTGCTACGCCCAAGATAGTCGTGGCTAAGAGTGTAGAGTGAGACATAGTACTAGTTCGCGTAGAGTTGTCACTCACCCTGTGTTCTTGACTACAACACGAAGGTTATGTTCAACAGCAAACGCGACTGCCGCTTGAATATCCTCCGGGGTACGAACGTCCGCGCCTAGTATCGGTACGTTACCTTGGCCACAAGGAATACCGAGGGTGTTATTCATAGGACACTCTTCAATGGTGCCGTTGGGGAAGATGAAGGCCTCCCAGTTCCTCTCCTGCATCTGGCCCGGATGGTCAGTGCTGAACGTCGGGTCGGTCCATCCTTGCTGAACCGCTGTGCAATTTCCTGAGGGAGCACCAGGTGGGTAACATACAGCGGCGAGAGGAGTGGGAGTGATGAAAGGCTGAGACAAGTTGGCCTGAAGTGCCGCGAACTCGTCGTAGGGTGGCCAGCAGCTATCAGTTGACAGGCAGCGGCAGCTACTGTTCTGTGCGCGTACGAGCAACACTCCGAGCTCAGCGAGAGCTAAGAGCGCAAAGAACTTCAGTTGAGCCATTGTTGAGAGACTCGAGGGTGTCTGAACGATCTGAGTAGAAGTAATTCCTTGAGTTTTTATATCCTTTCAAAGGCTGTGACTTACAAAGAACTTTCCATGGTTTGTGTAGCAGCGCAGTCATCGTATCGCCCAACTTCAATCCAGGTCGACTTGGAAACCTTGCACATCCTCGGTCAGCGGGCTAGTCACTCCGGCGCCATTTGCAGCAACATGACGGCTTTAGCAGCTGCAGTTGACAGTGCGCAGCCGATATTGTATACAAGAAGTGCACGCAAGCTTTCCGCAGCCATCCGGCAAATGATGTTTACGAGGCTATGAGAGCTACGCAAGCACAGGGCTGGCGGTGGTTTAGCGACAACCCTGTAGACCTGCCAAATTTGGACGTTCGGCCGTATTACTTTGATAAGCAGGATTAGACAAGGATTAGATAATCAAAACGGTGTTCCATTTTCCCAATCAAGCGCCCGATGTCGGCTGTGGCGCAAACGCGGGGAGCTGATTGGCGAGTGTCAAAGAAAATATCCTCAGCCTTGCTCCTACGCTGTCCCGCGGCGACCTCCCTTTCCTCTTCTCCCTTCCGTTCTTTTCTCTATCTTTATTTCTTTTATTTCATGGACTATCTGCAACATGTTTACTGGTAACGGAATCAAAATCTTCACTGGTGAGTCTCTCAGCGACGTTCTGCATTGCATCGATAAATACTTACTGATGAACGTGCGTGGTGTGGTCTTTAGGGACGAGCCACCCAGAACTCGCTGAAATCGTCGCTCGTCGGTGCGTCATGTCCCTCACACGATAGACTCTTCGACGCGCAAACTTACATGGTCTCTCGTCTTCTGCAGTCTTGGAATCCCTGTCGGCCGTGCCGAAGTGCTCAAGAGCGGGATAGGCGAGAGTCATGTACGCATCATAGAATCCGTACGGGAAGACGACGTCTACATCATCAACACTGGCTGTGGCGAAGTAAACACTTCGCTCATCGAGCTCTGCATCATGGTGCACGCCTGCAAAATTGCGAGTGCAAAGCGCATAACGGCGGTGGTGCCCCTCTTTCCCTACGCCCGCCAGGACAAGAAGGACAAGAGTCGTGCACCGATCACGGCGAAGCTAGTGGCCAACATGTTGCAGAAGTCGGGGTGTGACCATGTTATTGTGAGTTTGTTCTCCTTGGTTGTCGGAGGCTTCGGTGGCTAAGTACACGCACGTTCGTCCTGTGCCTTCCTTTTCTGTAGACGATGGACCTACACGCATCCCAAATACAAGGATTCTTTGACGTCCCTGTAGACAAGTGAGCATTATCATTAATGCGCAAGCGTAATGCACACAATACTCACGCAACGTTGCCCTGCCCATAGCGTAAGTTCATGCCATTTCATATGTTTGCCGCGTTCACCAAATTCACCAACTCTTTTGCATGTGATTTCACGTAAAGTTGTACGCGGAGCCGTCTGCCATTCAGTACATCACCAACAACTTCCCGTTGGAAAACGTTGTGATTGTGTCGCCCGACGCAGGAGGTGCGAAACGGTGCGTACTCTTGACATCATCACTTCGGTGGTTTATAGCTCTTCCGAATGCATACTGACGCCGATCGTTTCCCAGAGCAACATCGATAGCGGACCGCCTCGGTGTCGATTTTGCTCTCTTCCACAAGGAGCGTAAGAAGGCCAACGAAGTCTCGCGGATGGTGCTCGTAGGTCATGTCAAGGACAAGGTCGCTATCCTCGTAGATGACATGGCCGATACCTGTGGCACGCTCTGTCTTGCGGCGAAGCACCTGTCGGAAGCGGGAGCGTCAAGAGTGTTCGGACTTGTCACGCACGGCATCCTCAGCGGCAACGCGCTCAAGACTGTATCGGAGAGCGTTCTGGAGAAGCTTGTTGTCACGAACACGTTGCCACAAGACGAGAACGTTGCAAAATGCCCGAAAATCGAGGTTATCGATATCGGGAACGTGTTGGCGGAGGTCATAAGACGAAGTCACAACGGCGAGAGCATATCGAAGCTCTTCCACGAAGTGCCATTTTAATAGGGGTCGACAAGCTTCGAGGGCTGATATATGATACCTGAGGCGTACACATAGACAGGAATAACCAAACGAACTCATTTGCGAGGCCCAGAACGGCGTGTATTGGATAAACAAACTTGTACGACATACTTAACTACTCTTCCACATCTATTGCTAGACTTCAAAATGTAAAATGGCCTCGGGCCCCGTACTCGCGCACGAGATCGGTTCAACACTTTTGCACTGAGCGTCACGCACCACAGCTTCTTCGCAGTCAGCAAGGGTTTGCTTCTAGGGTCCAGGCCTTCGGCGTAGAAATAAGCTATGAACCCCGCGTTTGCTCGCGTTAGCGTTCACTATGCGATGGATCTCCGTGCATGCTGTGTACACCAGGCGTAGATCCGGATGTAGGATGGAGATTGCGCGACTGGGCTAATGAGGCTGATCGACCAGTCGAAGACGGCAGTCGTAAGCAAACGTACTCAAACTCGCGACAGCAGTGCGGAAGCTATTTTATCGTGTTAGAAGTTGGCATGGAAGGATCGACCAGGGTGTTCTGCGAAATAGTGTCCGATACCAAGCCGGATCAGCGAATAAGGCTGATCTGCGTGTATGGATATACAACTTCCTTCGAGACCTACGATTACAAGACGATTTCCTTACCATCCATAAGAGTTACTGCACGAGGTTCTTTATGTACCGAGGAGGCTCTGCAATCCGGTTATACGGCCCAGCTTCGACAGCTTCCCATCCCTCCTTCCTTTTGACAACTCCTGTCCAGTACTTCCCGATCACATCCTCGTTCTCTACGTCCTTCTTCTCGTCCTTCGGGCCACCAGCACGCACTTTGGCACTGGCCAGTTCGATCGGCACGGTGACGACCCGAGTGGACCTGACATCCGCCTCAGATGGCGGCCGCGCATCTGCCCATCGGTCACCAGACGTTGAGCGGAAGGGGTGGTTGGTCACTGCTGTCAATGCGGCGATCTTTCGCTCGTGCTCAGAGTCTGGGATCAGACGAGCCTGTTGTATAGATTATAGAGAGCAGCATCGATATCGTATCATAGATGCAGAGGAGCGAAATTAGATTGGGTACGGGAGCGGGAAGAATGGAACGTACATGACCATAGACTACGACGCTCCGATAATTCATTCTACGTGCGGGTTAGTAAATAGTCCCCACACAGCCTTGGCGTTCGGTTGGAGCGGAACACTGACGAGTTATGGAAGGGTGTCAACGCGAGGACTAGTCCATCGACGTGAGTGACGGTGATGCACGCTTTAGCACCCTCCTCTGATAACGCCTTGCTGCGAAACGAGAACGATCAATGTCATGAAACAAAATTAACTTGTTGAAAGTCATGGGTGACGACATAGCGAGTCGACGTCGGCGCGGTGGTTTCAGATAAATGAACTTACAGCAGCCTGGAGGCTAGGTGACCGTGTAGGAAGATCTCGTCCCCGATCCTAGCGTACGCCATGGGGATTACGGTTGGCCATTCGTCCTCGTCGATTGGATCGTCGTAGTTTCTCGGGGTTGAGAACGAGACGTGGGCTACTAGACCGGTGTCCAAGATGCCGTAGACGGTTTCCTCGTCGTAACGTGCACGATCCTTGAGGCGTTGGACTGCATTAGGAGCTTTCGAGGTCGATGGTGCGAAGGTGTGGTCAGACATTGTGCAGCCAGTAAATAGGCTACTCGATAGACTCAGTTGGTGGCTACTTTGTATATTATCTACTTCATCTGAAAGACGCACAATGGTATTGACTCTGTCGTGACTCTGTACGGAGACGGTCAACCGTAACGGAATCGCCAGTGTAAATTAGACGCCTTCGTATGGAACCAATCGCATGGGCCAGATACACGCGCGCTGGACAGAAAGGGTTGAGGAGGGTGAACTGATTGCCACGAGATGCTACAGATCATAGTGTGTACATTCAGCGCTTGATTCTGTGAGGCTTCTGTCCATCACTCACGTCGTCGAAACTTCGGGCGAAGCATAGTTAGCGTGCCGCGTGATGGATTTTACAGGACTTATCGAGAGCGATGTTCGTATGACCAATGCATGACGAATCTCTGCATTTCCTGGGAAATCAAAAGCTTGGCAGACAGGAGAGTGGTAGGAGGCGGCCCTCTGGAGCAGAGTGGGATAGGTGAGGAGATTAGCTGCTATTAGGTGAGCTGCTTGTGGTGAGAAGGTTGATGGGAGGGAGTGGAAGGGAGAAGCTCCGTTGGCGTCGCATCTGGCTGTCACGAGGAGCGAGATCAAGAGGCGGTTAGTGCCGGTCGGCTGCGAGAGATCTCACTTTTGGCTGCAGGCTCACCGTGGCCCGTGGGCGATGCTCCCACACGCAGAAGACTCACAGGCGCTCAGGCTGGGAAACTCGACATGTCAATCAACATGTCCGTTTGGGCATCTGATGCGCACACTGCGACCATCGATGCGTGGATGTCGACGAGATGAGCTCTGGACGACGCGGGCGGCGATGTCAAAGGGGATATGAGGCGGGGCTGGGACAACGAGGCTGCCAATTGCGATATCAAGAAGGTAGAAGCGATGTGTCCATGGTGGCACTGTGGGACAACGAGGACGGTGCAAGATGGGAAGAAAAAGATGTCATTCAGTCTGGATCGGAACCAGAGACACCATGCCTTTTGCAGACAATGCCAGCGTTTTCCTGCTGAGAATAATAAACGTGCAGGCAGCAGAAGTCTGGAATATTGAGATTATATTGAGTGGAATATTTGCATAGTATTTGCATCCATTGGGTTCTGGCGCCTAGGTCGGTCGATCGGGGCAGCGCTGTGTCGAGTGGAAGACCAAAGGAAGGTTGCCGCTCTGCTCGCTCGTTCGCCTACCACCGCTGCAAAGGCCTCTTCCCTCACCTTTCTTGTCGCTGCTTCTCCTTCCCTCCCTCCTTCCTCCATCCTCCATCTACCACCCTGTCTGGCCACCGTCGGCCCCCGTTGCTCGCTCGCACCCCCCTAGTCTTCCACCTCACGAACATCTCATTAACTCGCCAGTGTATGCTCTTGTAAAGCTGTCGCTTCTAATACCTCAACCACCTCTGGGCGATGCGACGCAGAACCGTATCATGCAAGCAACCCATGGCCCCATCCCACATCAGAACGGCTATGCCAACTACGTCCAGAACGGACACCATCCCCCGCCGCAAAACAACCTGCAAAACGGCCACCCTCAGAATCACCACCAGCAGGCCCCATCCCATCGCAACGCCCCGCAGCCGCAACAGCAGCACAAGGAGCCCGTCGCCGTCCTCGGCATACCCTCCGTTACCGTCCAAGATGGCGAGCTCGTTGTTGGTGACGCCCAGAGCAGTAAGTAGATTGCCTTTCCATCTTTAGCACACCTTATCAACAATTGTCACACATAGGTTCTACCCGAACCTACACTCCTCTCAAGGTCGTCGGTGATGGATCGTTCGGTACCGTCTGGTTGTGTGATTGGCATGGGACGCTACCGCCCAATACACCTCTATCAGCCATGCAGTGCGGCGCGGGGGCACGACCAGAGTATGCGGGGAAGCGACTCGTGGCCGTGAAGAGAATGAAGAGGAGATGGGAGGGAGGCTGGGACGAGTGTAAGAGGCTCAAGGAATTGGAGGTGCGTCCGCTAGCCTATGGCCTCTCCAATGTACATGCTAACCAGGGGCTCTCACGATGCAGTCTCTCCGTGCAATACCATATCACCCTAATATTATTCCCCTGTACGACTTTTTCCTCTTACCCGATACGAAGGAGCTCTACTTTGTATTCGAGTCCATGGAGGGCAATCTCTATCAACTCATCAAGACCCGCAAAGGCAAGCCCCTCGCAGGTGGCCTGGTATCCTCCATCTTCTCTCAAGTTGTTCAAGGCTTACATCACATCCACTCTTCCGGGTACTTCCATCGGGACATGAAACCAGAGAATCTTCTAGTCACCACGACAGGCTTGTATGACTACAGAAGCGTAGCGCGCGACGCACCGCCGGATGCCCCTACTGAGCGTGACGTAGTGGTGATCGTCAAGCTGGCCGATTTTGGGTTGGCCAGGGAGACGAACAGCAGCCCTCCTTATACTGAGTATGTATCGACACGTTGGTACCGTGCGCCAGAAGTTCTGCTCAAGAGTCGAAATTACTCGAACCCGGTGGACATGTGGGCATTGGGAACGATCATGGCTGAACTAGTCAATTTGCGACCGTTGTTTCCCGGTCAGAGCGAGTTCGATCAGGTGGCGAGGATATGCGAGGTGCTGGGTGACCCCGTGGAGGATTATGGATTGGATAGCCGGGGAAAGCCTGTGGGTGGTGGGAAGTGGGCTCAAGGCGTACGCATGGCAAGAAACGCTGGTTTTGCCTTCCAGCCGGTGAGTTGACATCTTCCAATCTGGATGTATGCGTGGCTAACCTGGCCGTAGATGCGTCCTCGGAACATCTACGATATGTTTGATCGCAACGTGCCGCTCAAGCTCATTGACTGCATTGTTGATCTGCTCAAGTACGATCCTGAGATTCGTCTTACCAGTCTCGACTGCGTTCAACATCCGTACTTGCTCGAGACTGCTCCCGTAACAACCCCCCAGGGCCTCCCACGCTTCCCGCTGCGCGCAATCCTGCAGCCGAAGCTTCCAGGGCGCAGGCTCGAAACGGTGGTGTCAGTCATGGCGTCAACGGTTCAAACACCTCCCTCCCTTCCATTGCTCCACGGACCATTCCGCCCTCACATTCTCATCCGGATGGCATACCGAGGTTGCGCCCTCCCACCGTTCACATACCTCCGCCAGCGCTCCCGGAAGTCACCTCGTCGCACCGCTCGTCGTTCTACGACTCTGGCTTTGCCTCTGTCCACTCTCGTACGCGTAGTGTTTCGACGTCGCAAACTTCGGAGTACTCAAGCGACCTCTATTCTCCTCGTTCCTCAGATGTCGCACAACACGAAGCTCAACGGGCACTGTTTGGTCGTTATCCTGAGGATCGTGTTCAAGGATGGGCTCAGCAACAGGCGAGGCTTCATCAGCAGGGCTGGGAGCCCATGGATGTATCACCGCAGGTGGAGATTCCCAGTCAAACAGCGTATGTCACTGCCCAGCATCATCCCATGGATATCCAGCAGTCCCCGATGGCGCAAGAGTATCCCGCAAGACCTCCCATCGAGCAAGAGCCTCCGCAGGATACAGCAGCACCCAATGGTCCGCCCCAGAGCAACAAGTTCCCGAAGCTGTTCGGCAAGAAGCACTCGAAGTGGGGCCTGGGTATGTTCGGTCACGGAGACAAGCACCAGAACTCGTTGCCGCCGGTGCAGGAGAACGGCGTCGCGAACCACGTTCAGTCGCTCAAACGGAGGGACTCCGGGAGCACAGACAGTCGGTCCATGTCCGAGTTGGATGTCTCCCGCTCGCAACAGCAGATCCAGCACATCGAAGATCCCAAGCAGCGCAAGAAGGAGCAGGAGCGTGTGGCCAAGGAGATTCAGAGAGAGGCGGAGAGGCAGCGCCGTGCACGTGTGGAGAAGATGCAGCGAGAACAGGCCAGACAGGTCATGAAGAATCGTGGTCGGCTCGCACAGGTGAACCCGCAGCAAGAAATCGAGTGGCTATCTGGACCGCAGATTGCTGCTCTTCCTATCGACAAAGGCAAGCAGCCAGCGGCTACGGGTCCGATTCGGCAGGCGCAGAGTCATGGGGCAAGTTCGATGACGGTCAGCGCTGCTGGTGGAAGCTTCAAGGGTGCATCCGCATCGCCTGTAGTGCCTAGTCCCAAGGAGTCGAGTTTCTCGCGGGCGAACGAGTGGCATAGGGAGAATGGAAGACTGGCCAAGGCGAGACGGAGAGACTTTGACGACGATCACTCGATGTCATCTGACAGGCATACAGGACGTGCGTCGGTCATCTCATTCGCGACTATCGATAGCGATCCGGGACCCGCGAGTCGTGTTAGCCATGGCAGTCACTATCCCATGGGACGCATGCAGTCCATGCACTCGCTTCGTTCCAACGGAGACGGGTTCACGACGTCGGCGGGACGGTCGTCGGCCTCACTGTCAATGGAGCAACAGCTGGTCAACGACTTCCACCTTCGTGCATCGGTCGACTCGGCATCGATATCAGACGGTGGTTCTCCGCAGCCATTGCCAATGCACATGCTCTCGCTGTCGTCACCGAAGCCCTGGCAGCGCTCACGCTCAGACATGTCCAGCTCGACCACAGTTGACAATAGCAGAGCAGAAGAGCAACTTTCTTCACCTAGCTTAGCCTCGCCGCAGCCAAGGCTCCATTATCAGTTAGGTCCCTCAAGTCCCTACGACACTACCACGACGGGTGGTATATATGCTCCACCTAGTCCGGGACTAGCACCAAAGTCGGCAATTAATCCGATGTTCAAAGTCGTAAGTACTCGTTAGCGTGTTAGTGGGTTACAAGAGCTCATCCGATCTTGCAGTCGCCGTATCAAAGCACCTCAGAAAGACCTTCGATAAGTCTCTCGTCGACATCTCTGCCTCCGTTCTCGCAACTCGAAGCTGTGGCGGACGGCGAGTACCCTCCACTGTCGCCGATGTCTTTCACTATACCAGAAGAAGAGATACCAGGAGAAGAATCCGATGCCCTCTTCCAATGACCCCCACCATCGCATCGCCCCTTCAATCGCAAGCATTATACATCCCGCTCACCACGAGAACCGGATGCACACACTCATTCGCAATTTTTATATCCTCTACCTCATCATATTTATGCTTTAGCTTTCGATTCTATTTGGTCCGCGATGGTTCGGCCAGCCTTTACCTGCTTCATCTCACGGGGACATCAGCATCTCTCCATCCACTATCCTCACCCATTCGCATCCTCCAATCC
The DNA here is from genome assembly GCA_001986395.2 of Irpex lacteus. Classification (NCBI taxonomy): domain Eukaryota; kingdom Fungi; phylum Basidiomycota; class Agaricomycetes; order Polyporales; family Irpicaceae; genus Irpex; species Irpex lacteus. The sequence goes on from MQVO02000007.1 coordinate 1,191,658, forward strand.
TACTTTATATATTGTGGGAGGAGTATAACCTGCTCGCTCCGCGTTTATTATGCTGTGCCCTTGGGTGCTGTCGTCTTCTACCTGCCTGCATTGTCGCATATGTTTGTCGCAATTGCCATCTTTGCATCCCCCCTCGTCGTGTGCATGCACATCGCTCACTTGAACCCTCCCTACGTACTTCCTCGGTGGACTTCTCTCCCCGCCTCCCTAGCATCTCATATCACACACGGCCCCGGCCAGCTATTTCGTTTTCCATCCCACGTACCATATTGCTCACACTATTCTGTTTTCCCGCGTCTTCGTTGCCATTCTTCGCCCCCACCTCACACGTCAATACTAGTCCCGCTCTTCTCTATTTCATGTTTCTTTCCATCATTCTTCTCTCTCTCCATCTCCATTCTGTTCCCATTTTCACAGCGTTGGACCGGGAAAGCAACAACACGTCTTGACACTTTGGCAATCTTATTCCTAGAGTATTATGTACTTGTACTCACTCACATTTACCATCCTTTCCCACCGCCGTGTATAGAAAGGAAATTTGTAAACTGGATTATGTCGTTCGGGTGTGCTCTCGTCAGGTTTACATACGTATACGTACGGTAGGTTGGTTCTTGCTACTGTTGGATAAGCCTGGCTTAGTCTACCAACATTCACGGGCAGACAGGTGCGTGCGTGCAGATGTCATGGGGATAAGACGTATCTCACAGACTGCTGTACGGAATAGGTGTTTGAACTAACGGATAAATGGGCATACGAAAAGACCCTGGTTATGAAAAGTCTACTTTACACTCGGGGCAGCTGATCTCAATTGCCGAGGACACTAGTGCTGCTCACATTGCTAGGTTACGAGGATCTTCCCTGTATGGTACGGGCACGAAAGCTTCGCCGTAGAGCATTGGACTCTCGGCTTGGGAAGATGGTCAATAGGCTTTGCTGCGTGATCGCACAGACAAGGAATAAATCAGTAGCTTTTGACGTTGGGCACTGATCGGCGAGTCCGTGGTAGCAAGCTGTCGCAGATAAGAGCCGTAACGAAAACACCGTTTCAGTCTTTAACAGGGTTGAAATGCCTAACCCTTCGGGCACGTTCTTCGTATTTCACCACGAAATGAGATCGGTTGCAAAGGGGAGTAATATGGGGTACAAAGATCAGTGCTCGTGACCATGGTGGGGAGCCTGCTCGTAACGAATACCACTGTACGGGCTTTAGTATACGCATCGATGTGCAGACGATGAGAGACATACCAGTATCTACAATAAACCGCCAGCCATTCTCATATGTAAGTTTAAACCTATAGAGTAGGGATGTGTCAAACACATACCCGCATGGTTGTGGACCTGGCTTGTCCTGGATGGAAAGTTAGTACATGTTTCTCGCTCTTGTGTCTGAAGATGGACGTACTAGGTTGATAAATATCTTCGGGTGACCAAGAGGACCTGCACCTACATATGACAATATAGGCCAATGCCCTTTGCGAAAGAACCTCTGTTACATACCTCCGTCACATACAGCCTTCCGGCCGTTGACCACTCTTATAGGCTCATTGGCAATCATTTCCATGGCGCTCAAAGGGTTAGGCTGGAGCTCCATTGCGGTTTGCTCAAAGCGAGGACCGGAGCGACCTTGAGGTCGAGGAGCTTGGTTGGTTGACCATGTCGATGCGTAATTGGGAGCTTGAGGAACAACGGTGGCAGGTGAAGATGCGGCGGGTGCAGATGGCACTGACGACGAGGACGAAGCAAAGCGGGCAAGAGGGCGAGCTGCCCGAGCAAGGACTTGTCTGCTGAGCATCGTTTGCGGCGGTGAAGTTGGCGGACTCGGCTTAGGCGGGATCGTATGGACGACGTCGGGCGCACGAGCGCTCATAATCACGTGGTCGTGACAGCTCTGCGTGACTGTGACCGTCCTCGGGCGTCCTTCCGAAAGGGGCATAGAAGTCGGAGGAACATCCGAGAAATTGGCCCCACTGTCGAGAATGTCATAGAGCCTCGCCCGACGAGACGAGAACATTACGGACAACATGACCAGGAAATGATATAAGGACTGCCCGGTTACACCCTGCGTCCTCACAGTCAGATACCCCAAGCAACGACTATAAAGCTTTCGTCTCACACTCCCCCTTTACTCAACACACACTACTTCTACTACTTCACGACTATTATTCCCCTAATTCATAATGGCCGCGAACTTTGAATTCACCGACAAGACCCAAACAACCATCGCGAACTCCGTCCAGCTCGCGAAGGATTACGCTAACTCACAAGGTAGGCCATTTCGTATAGCTCAATCTGTATACCCTTACTCACACTGCCCCTTTCTCCAGTACACCCCGCACACATTGCTTTCGTGCTGCTGAATGAAGCTGGACCAGAGGGTAATGGCGCGGGCGGCTCATTATTCGCCTCTGTCGTACAGAGAGCCGGTGGTGATCCTGTAAGTTGTATCATACATTCTACTGCTGTAGCATCGTAGCTAACCCCTATTTCTAGGCCTTGTTCAAACGAGCTTTGCAGAAGATCATCGTCCGTCTTCCTGCTCAGCAGCCAGCTCCTGAAGAAGTATCCTTCAGTCCCTCCGCTATCAAGGTCCTCAAAGAGGCACAGTCAATACAGAAGACGATGCACGATTCATACATCGCGCAGGACCATCTGCTATTGGCTCTCTTAAAGGACTCTTCGATCTCTCCCATCTTGAAGGAGGTAGGCTTGACGGAGGCCGCCCTCAAGACACAGATCGATGCTGCCCGTGGTAATCGACGTGTCGAGACCAAGAACGCAGAAGAAGGCTTCGACGCGTTGAACAAGTACGCAACGGACCTCACTGCGTTAGCCACCGAGGGCAAGATCGATCCTGTCATCGGCCGAGACAACGAAATTCGTCGGGTCGTTCGTATTCTTTGCCGAAGGTAAGTTCTACTCTACATTTGTACCTCTGGCGTCGGTATACTGATTGACTTCTCATAGAACGAAGAACAACCCAGTGCTCATTGGTGAACCTGGTGTCGGTAAGACAGCCATCGCGGAGGGCCTAGCACAACGAATTGTCAACCGCGACGTTCCCGCATCCCTCATCGGCCGACTCTACTCCCTCGATATGGGTGCTCTCATGGCTGGTGCATCTCATCGTGGCGAGTACGAGGAACGTATCAAGTCTGTCCTCGACGAAGTCGAAAAAGCCGCGGATCAAGGCACCGGTATCATCCTATTCATCGACGAGTTACACCTTATCATGCAGTCAGGAGGTGGTATGGACGCCGCAAACTTGTTTAAACCTCTCCTGGCTCGTGGTAAGCTTCGTTGTATCGGCGCTACGACCCTCGCAGAATACCGCAAGTACATCGAAAAGGACGCTGCCTTCGAACGTCGATTCGCTCAAGTGATCGTCAACGAGCCCACCGTCACCGACACCATCAGCATCCTTCGTGGTATTCGTGAGAAGTATGAGGTACACCACGGTGTTCGTATCATGGACGGCGCTCTCATCCAAGCCGCAACATTGGCTCATCGTTACCTGACATCAAGACGTCTTCCGGATTCTGCCATTGACCTGGTTGATGAAGCCTGCGCGAGGTATGTATATTTACAACCTGAGAATTTCTGGCCGTAAACTGATTACATCGTTCACAGTGTTCGTGTTACTCGCGAAACCGCTCCCGAAGCTATCGACAAGCTCCAGCGTCGCAAGCTCGAACTCGAGGTCGAAATCCATGCTCTCGAGCGCGAGAAGGATGAAGCTTCGAAAGAACGGCTCAAGATCGCTCGCAAGGCCATCGCAGACGTCGACGACCAGCTTCAGCCTCTCGTGGCAGCCTATGAGGCTGAGAAGCATCGTGGTGACGAAGTCAACAACGTCCGTAGGAGAATCGATGAACTCAAGGCGAAGGCCGACGACGCTGAACGTCGGTACGATCTCGCAACCGCGTCCGATCTCCGTTACTACGCCATCCCCGAGTTGCAAAACCGCTTGGCTCAGCTCGAAGCACAGAAGACCGAGGAACAAGCGGAGACTGGCAAAGATGCTGTCACGCCCGAGCAGATCGCAGAGATTGTAGCTCGGTGGACTGGCATCCCTGTCACGAAGTTGATGAGCACGGAGAAGGAGAAGCTGTTGCGGATGGAGAAGATTTTGGCGGAGAGCGTTGTCGGTCAACCAGAGGCTGTTAAGGCAGTTGCGAACGCGATTCGTCTTAGCCGCTCTGGCCTTCGTAACGCTTCGAGGCCAATCGCAAGCTTCCTGCTCGCCGGTCCTTCGGGTACTGGTAAGACCCTCATGACGAAGACTGTAAGTTCTCTTATACGGCTTCTTTACTGTAGATCATGATTACTGACTATTGCTTGACAGCTCGCTACTCTACTCTTCGACTCGCCAGACGCCATGATTCGTATTGATGGATCCGAGTACTCCGAGAAGCACTCAATCTCTCGACTCATTGGTTCTCCCCCGGGTTACGTTGGTCACGATGAGGGAGGCCAGCTTACGGAGTACATTCGTCGCAAGCCATACTCCATCGTCCTTATCGACGAAATCGAGAAAGCCGCCCGAGAATTCGTGCAGCTGTTCCTGCAAGTCCTCGACGATGGCCGTCTTACCGATGGCCAAGGCCGTGTTGTCGACTTCAAGAATACGGTCATCGTCATGACCAGTAATCTCGGTGCTGCCTTCTTGAACGACATGGGCGAAGGACCTGTCAAGCCCGCTACCAAGAACCTCGTCATGGGTGCCATTCAAGGCCACTTCCCTCCCGAGTTCATCAATCGTATCGACGAGATCGTCATCTTCGTGAGTATTCTTCTACTTCATTGGATAGTGGAACTATTTACTGACTATATTTCTACAGCGTACTTTGTCTCGCAGGAATGTGCTCAAGATCGTCGATCTTCGTCTTGCCGAAGTACAAGAACGTCTCGAAGACAGGAAGATGAAGGTCGTACTCGACGAAGAAGCCAAGCAATACTTGGTTTCCATCGGCTACTCGCCTCAGTATGGTGCTCGTCCACTCAACAGAGCAATCCAGACTGAGTTGCTCAACCCGTTGAGCGTGATGATACTGTCCGAGCAAGTCCTTCCTGGAGAAACAATCCAAGTCCGCTTCGACGGTCCTCATAACCGCCTGGCTATTCTGCCCAATCACGAGGGTAACCAGTCGGAGATGATGGATGTTGACTGGAACGACGTCGAGGACGAGATTGATATCGAGGAAATGGACTAAGCATCGGGCTTCAAGTAGGTAGACAAAAAAGGACTCTGGATCGCAACATAAATGTATTTGTAGACATGTAGCAGTCACATCATCCAAATGTAACAGTAGGGCAATTGTAATTCGTTTCTCATATGCATCATGCGCAGGGCGATGAGTGCAGCTATAGTAATTTCCGAAAGAGTAGAAATATCCGTTTCCGCCAGTTTTAGCCTCAGCGGATGTTGCAGGCTTGGTCTCGACAAGTTGTTCGTCGTGTCGGTTGATTGGTTGATTGTCCATACATACTGTACATATACACGAGATGTCGATGGCCGATTATTTAAAACTAGCTATTCTGAGAAAAGGCTTCCTCCTTAACCACAGTGTTCTGAGAGCTGGGGAATGGTCCCTGCGTTGGGTTGCTGAGGCGGGGTATAGTCGACTTAAGTTTGTACTGCGAGCCCATCGAAAGACATTCAATTTGCGAACCCTTCTATGGCGATATTTGACATACCTGATGTCCTTTCTTGACTATTGCCAACCCTAGATGCGTAAGATGGTCCTTGAAGTGCGCACTTGCCAGAATAGCGAAGCAGCCAACAATCTGAGGATCGTCTAAGCCCCACTTGCCTGACTGGATATACTCTACGTCTTCTGGCCATAGGCGACCCAGTTGTTCTTCGCTTAATTCTTGAAAATTAATGCAGTATAGACACCCATGCACATGGCAAATCCAGGGACCGTTTCGTGGCATTTTAGGAGGTATCGAGAGCTCGGGTGGTATACGGGCGGCAAATCCTGGACTGGGCGAATTAGAACGCGAGCAGAGCGAGTCACTATCCGAGTCCGCTGAAGAAGTTCCATCGGTGGTAAAGTCAGAGTCGTAACGGTTCTCGTAGGTCTCGTCGGGAGGAGGGTGGGTTGTCTGTCCGGTGGTTGAGTGTACTTGTGAGGGTTGCCCACGCCGCCGTGAGGCAGTCTAAAAAAGTGGGTTTTCTCCTGCAACGGAAGCAGGAAAGGATAGAAACTAACGTACCATCAGAGGCACCTTCTTCTTATTCTTCGGTGGCGGCCGACGTGATGTCGTTTGGTCAACGTCCATATCATCCTCCGACTCTGAAGTGTCCATATCTCCAGAGGCATTGAGGTCTCCATGAAAGGTTCCCCATCGGGAATTCTCTAGCTTTGCTTTGTGGCGGTACTTCGCAGCTTCAGCTCGGAATCGACCCCACTCCGTTGGATCGAAAACCTTCTTAAACTTCGTCTCCCTCTGCTGCTTGACCAGCCAGTCAACGTGAGTGGCGAACAGACTGAGGACCTCTGCCCTGGATATATGTCGCTCTTTCTTCTGTTTGTGCGGTGGCAAATAGGGTGCTTCGATACCGCTTTCGTCTGATGGCTCAGAATCAGCTGGCGGTGCGATATGGTGCCCATCCTTGTTCACCAGATGCGCAATGTATTGCGCGACGAACCATTCCGGAGTGCGATCTGCTAACGAGGTGTGGGTTCCAGTGATATTACGGCACACAGCGACAATCGTCCGGAGATCATGGAGAAGTCGGTAGCGTGAGAGATATAGGTGTGATCTTGTGTATGTTTCGCAGTCCATCCCAAGGACCTTGTACGTTCGATCACTAAGTTCGTGGTCAAACGGTTAATGGTGAATTCTGCAAATGGCCAATCACGTACTGGTTCGCGGTCCGAATAACGAGGGCTCCAGGAGCTAATTCCGCTTAGAAATAAAAATCGTAGGTGACTGGTAAATGTTTCTGTAACGTAGAGCATCTTACAGTTCATATACACCGCGGGGCCTTGCTTGGTGGCCTGAATAACGACTTGTATGTATGCTCTCCTGTTGTGTAACTTTCCATCTTTGTCGAACACACTGCCTAGAGTTAGTGTAGACTCCTTGGTAGCCGACCCGTGTTTCTTCCTGCGGATATTATAGTCACGCCTCCTCAGCGCCTTCGTGAGCAGATCGCGCCCCTCTTCACTCAGCCATGCCAATGTCTTGATGAAAAGTAAGCCCCTCAAGCGTACAGGTTTTCCCGTGCCAGCATTCTCATCAAATTCAGGCTGACACCATTCGGAGAAAGTAAGCCTATACGAGCACAAGCGTCATTCTTCAGATCACGGTTCCCTCGTTTGAATGGTCTTAACAAGCTTCAGATGATCTCACCCAGTAGGTTCGCCGTTATGCTCCAGCAGGACGTTCTTGAGTTCAACTGGTTTCTGGGGAGTTGTTTTACATTCTGGTGACAAGATCATAGAATCAAGAAAGGGTCCAAACGGCGTTGACAGAAGATCGCATATGGTTGGGCCTCTGTTCTCCCCTGCCATCGTCGCCAGTGAGAACGTCTGGTCAGTGCTATGGCACTGGCAGAGAGTAGCGGGCGCTAGAATTTTCACGTGGCACTTCTCGGCGCCTATCCATCAACATAGGTGTCAGTGATCCCAGAATGGCAGCTTCCACTTACATGTCTCCTACCGCCACCGTTTCTGCGCCATGCTCAGGTTCATGGTTCAGAACGACGACAACCCCAGTATCTCTATCCCAGTTGGCATAACAGTTGGCCTCATTGCATCCTTCATTCAATCTCTCGGTCTTACAATCCAGCGCAAGAGCCATGTTCTCAATCAGAAGTTACCGGAGAGTGAGCGGAAAGTAGAACATCGTCGACCGTGAGTGGTAGCAGTCTAGATGAACATCTACGCTGTACTGACATTGGTTGCACAAGCTTATGGCTTCTTGGATTTGGTATGTTGTTGGTCGAAGCTTCCGTTGTTTCCGCGGGTTGTTAACCTCGTGCACACGGTCATCCAGGAATCTTCATTTCCTCCAACCTCTTCGGCTCAATCTTCCAGATTGCTTCACTTCCCGTCGTAATTCTTGCGCCTCTCGGTGCTGTTTCTCTGCTCTGGAATGCCTTCTTTGCAAGACTCATATTGGGAGATGTGTTTTCACCATGGATGGTGATCAGTACACTGTGCATCGCTGGCGGCGCAGTCCTCATAGCAGAGTTCGGGATAGTCCCTGAGCCCACGCACTCATTGGAGGACCTCCTTGCACTATTCAGCCGACCTGCCTTCATCGTATACTTCTCTTTGCTCGGCGTCTTTACCTTAGTCGCCCTCGCAATCGTAAGTCGCCTCATGAACATCT